>JAWHQI010000080.1:4860186-6075232 GCA_033032865.1 Dactylorhiza incarnata
CTTTCTCGAGGGCTAAGAACTTGCCCCAAGCGACTCTCGAAGCATGGGTGCGAACGATTTGCAAGTTGAGCGTGACGTAGGCCATCTATTTGGCAAGCTTGAGCCTTGTTTTACCTTTCCTATATGTTAACCATTGCTAGCCTATTTTGTGCCTACCCAATCTTTTGGTTCAGCTCCACCATACTTCACCAAGGCCTAAAAGCTAATCATATTATCGCAACCAAAATTAAGTTAAAGCATTTATGAATTGTAATTTTCCAATGTGGTGCGGTGATGCGAAAGTTTAGTGTTGATGTGGAAGTTTTCAAAATTCCTGTGTGCTCAGCTTGTTGCGAAGAGACATGGGGATGAAAGAAAAGAAAAATAAAAAGCAAAGAGAAAAGAAAAAAAAAAGAATATCCCTAGCGTATTAATTGAAACATCTAAATAGTATTGATTGTTGTAGGCCGTGTGCACACCCGGTTTCAAAGTCAAGTCTGGGGGTGTGTTGCACGTGTTTTATTGGGGGCTGCTTTGAAGTAGCACTTTTGTGAGCTCTTTTGGGTTGTGATTAGCCATCATGTTTATCTTTGCATTCCAAACCGTAACCTAAGCCTCGTGTATACCTAAAGTCCTATCTATTCGTCTTGTGAGTTCACTAGCGTCGTGGAGAGAGTGTGACCAGGCGAGCTTATGGTCCTCGACGTTGATGGATTTCAATGGAGATAATTCCGAGTTCCGGTCTTGGGCAACATTCACCTTCGCGACTTGCTTACTTTCGTACTACGCGTGACCGCGAGATTCACCAACATTCCATTTTTGAGTAAAAATAAGTTCCTTTTTACGCATTTACACTTTTATAAATTAGATAGCATATTTAGACACTTCTTCTAATGAAGTTCTATGCACACAAGTAGGCAACTTCTCATTTTACTCCATGTTCGCAATTATTTGGCTACCAATGCTTTTTCCCACTCCGTTGGATTTGTTTGCTCGGGACGCGCAAACAGGTAAGTCTGGGGGTGTGATGAGTCTCAATTATATACACATTTCCGGACTCATCTGGGCTAGGTTTCATGCACTTGCACTTCACTTTAGGCCCATATTTAATTCTATTTGATCACGTTGCCCATTTCATTGCTTAGTGCACATTTATGCCCCATCTTGGTGTGATTTCATGTATTTTTGTGGTCTAGTATTTTTCCTGCAGGCCCTGGGATCGCGTGAACGTTCGGGATGGTGCAGGGCAAATTTTGGCCTAAAAGCCTCTGATCGTGTGCATTCCTTCGCGCACGATCAGGCGCACGACCAGTGGTCGTGCGTTAATTCTCTTCCCTGACAGAGCGTCGGCGCACGATCACAGGCCTTCTTCGCGCACGACCATTGGTCGTGCGCCACTGACCGTGCGCTATTTTTGCAGTTCAGGACTATACTACAGGTTCTTCGCGCACGATCAAAGGCAATTCGCGCACGACCACTGGTCGTGCGCCTGACCGTGCGCACTGTTAATTTCTGCTCCGCCTATAAATAGACATGCGCGATTTTAGGTCTTAGAGGATCATTTTCCAGCGCCGTTTCCTGCTCCAGAGCGCCCATCTCGCCTCTCCTTCACCGCCCACCTTAGGGAGGAGCTCCGGGCAAGCTTTCAACGCCAAATCTTCGTCGGAGCTTCCTCTTTGCCATCTCCTTCATCTGAGAGCTTCAAGAAGGGAGTCAACCTAGCCTTCTTCTTCCAGATCGGAGCAGGTTGTGTGATCATTCCACCGGTTCGTGACACGAAGAAGACGGGTCCATTGGAGAGTAGTGACAGCTCTCTCTACCCCGGACGCAGTCGAGGACCGAGCTTGGACGCGGATTGACAACCCGACGATTCCTTCCGTGAACCCTCAGCAAGACTTCGGAGTCGGTCGATTTCGCACACTCACCTCCTCTTGCAGTTGATAGCTTAGTTAGGTTTCCTTATTTTTGATGAAGTATACTTTTATTTGTTAACATTAGTATGAAATCATGTCTATGTGATTGAGTAATCTTGTTATATTTTCAGTTGAGGTGTGCCTTGTGGTGTGGATTGTTTGTTGTGTTGTGCCGCCCTAGCAATTGCTAGTGGCGTGCTTGTCGACGAGGTGCTTGCGACCCTCATCCGTTTGCCTACTCTTCCATCCGCCTAGCGAAGCGTGGCATAGCGGCCCGTATAATCCATTCCGACTCCGCCGGTGCAAACCATTCCATCTGCTTGCCTACTCTTCCATCCGCCTAGCGAAGCGTGGCATAGCGGCCCGTGTAATCCATTCACCCAACGAAGCAGTGCGCTCAAGGCCTGCATAGTTCAACTCCGCTTGCCTACTCGTCCATCCGCCCTTGCGACGCAGCGCGCTCAAGGCCTGCCTAGTCTCCATCCCGCCAAGCGAAGCATTGCATAGCGGCATTGCATAGGAGTAGTTGTAGTTGTTTTCTTTTATTTTCCAAAAGCCAAACCAACTCTCCCGCAGTCCATCCGACCTTTAGGACTTCAATCTCAAGTCCTTCCTTGAAAGTTAGCTCCACCTTACTGTGTTCCTTTGAGATCGATACTTGGGGATTCATTCTCATTTTATATTACTTGAACGATCGGTACATTGCTGTTTCGTGCCGCAGTCTTACTACCGCCTTTAGCGGTGTGCTATGATTTGCGCATCAGCAGTGAATTATGTACCTAAGCAAAAAATAGGAGTTGTGTAGATGAGAATTCTTAGGTGGATGTGTGAACACACGAGACTAGATAAAATTAGGAATGAATGTATCAGGGATAAGATGGGAGTGGCACCAATTATAGAGAAGATGCTAGAACTCGAGTAAGATGGTTAGGACACGTACAAAGGAGGTCATTAGAGGCACATGTTAGGAATTGTGAGAGTTTAGCCACTTACCATGTTAAATAGGGGAGGGGTAGACCAAAAGAGACTTGGAATGAAACTATAAGGAAATACATTATGTACTTAGGCATTAGTGAGATTATGACTAAAGATAGGGTGCAATGGTGACAAAAGATCCATATAGCCGACCCCACTATGGTGGGATTATGGCTTGAGTGTTGTTGTTGTTGATCGAGTAAATTGTATTTACTTCTATTTGAAATAAAAATGTAAAATAAAAACTACGGATCTATTACGAAATTCTAAAACAAACAATTAAAACTCTTAAGATTTAGAGTTAGGGTGATTGTTTCAAAACATGAATATTAAATGAGAGCAATCATGAGCAGTCCTGCGCAAAAGGACCGTCGGTCCGGTCCTGAACCGGTCCCAGGGGGGACCGGTCTTTTTGGCTACCGGTCCCGGACCGGTTTAACCAAAATCGGTCCCGGTCCGGGACCGGTTTTCCTCCTTTTGAGGAGGACCGTCCGGGACCGGTTGACCGGTCCGAGCCGGTCCTAACCGGTCCCGGACCGGTTTTAAAAGATAGGAAAAAAAAATTTAGTTTTTTAATTAAAAAAATGTTATTTGAAAAAAAAAAGAACAAAATAAAAAACTGCATATTTTATTAAAAATTTAAACAAAAATATTACAATTAATTAAAAATACAAAACTAAAAATTGAAATTTCAATTTACAAATTAAAAAAATTGCAATTTACAAAGAAACAAAATAAAATTTTATCTAATTGCATTTCATTAAAAAAAATACATTTAATAACTAAATAAGAAAATGAAATTACATTTTGCTCGTTTATTCCTCGGTAGTACTGTCCAGGCTTAAGTTGCTTATTTCGTCTTCAAGTTCCTCCTCGCTATTTTCGATTGACGAAACATGTTGTCTCCTCCTTAGAGCATCCAAATGATCCTTGTAGCAAATGCAAATCTGCAAAGACGTCTCGGTCAACCGGCTTCTCCGCTCGTTCAGAATCCTGCCACTCAAAGAAAACGCAGACTCCGAAGCTACTGTACTAGCTTGGACTGTTAGTAAATCACGGGCCATTAAGGCCAAAATAGGATAAACGGTTGTTTTAGATTTCCACCATTTCAAAATGTCAAAGTTTTCAATTTCGTGTGCGGTCATATAATCTTGAAACTGTGTTTTGCTATATAAACCTAATTCATTTAAAGTGCTTGACGTTCGTTGTTTTTTCCTAGATGCTAATTCTAACATTTTATTTTTTAAAGCGTCTTTTGTTTTTGGCTGGGTTGTTTCTTCGCGAGGACGCGCTCCATACATATGATCATAAAAATTATAAAGACGAGTAAAATCAGAATTAAATTTCGCAACGCTAATATTAATAGAAAAACTGCAGGATTCGTCTAAATCTAAATTACGATTAATTTCTTATATAAAATTTTCTACCCCGTCTACACTCATTAAAGGGTTCAAAGCCGCGGCACAAGAAAACATAGAAGGCATATCTTTGTAATATTTCAAAAAAATTTCCTCCATTATTAATATTAACGGCCGCCACATTTCGTTTGTTTTGTAATTTTTAAAGGTTTCTGAAATTAATAATATGTTTTCAATAACTAATGAGCTAGTAGGATAGTAAACTCCAGATAAAATATTTGTTGCCCGATAAAAACTTTCTAATAAATTAACGTAATCTTCGAGTACGGCCCAGTCCGACTCACATAAATCATGTGTTTCTACACTATTATAAAATTCAATTAGTAAAGTTTTTTGTGACAAAGCCCGTTTTAGCATTTTATATGTGGAGTTCCATCGTATGGGCATATCATACGATGGACCTAAAAATTTTTTACCTTGCGAAATTACAAATTTTTTGAAATCTTGTTTTTTCTTTTTGGAACTATAAATAACTCGTAACATCGTCTTGATTTTACTAATATAATCTTTCATAAATTCTAAACTATCTTGCACAATTAAATTTAGTACGTGACAAACGCAGCGCGTATGAAAAAAAATTCCTTCTAACATAGGATGCAAATCCGAAATTAAATATTTGACGGCCATCTCATTATTTGACGTGTTATCGAAAGCTATATTCATAATTTTTTCTTTAATTTTGAATTCCCTAATTGTATTACTAACAACCTGATAAATTGCTTTACCCGTGTGCGGATATTCAAACCCTTGGAAACAAATTATACGTTTAATTAACTCCCAATTATCTGGGTCGATCCAGTGACACGTAATGCAAATATAAGAATGACCGTCTACTAAACCGCTAGTCCAAACGTCGCTCGTTAAGCTAACGCGACCGTCGAATGTTTCAAAAAAATTTATTAAATCTTGTTTTGCTTGCAGGTACGCGGCTAAAGCATCGCGTCTAGTGGTAGTGCGACTTACTTGCTGATATTTGGGTTGGAGTTCTTCGTGAAAGTACGACGTCATTTCGCTGTCGTCGTAGAAGTTGAATGGGAGACCTTTTTTGACGACAGTTTGCATTTGTCGCTGCCGTTGGCGACCTTGATCGTACGTCCAAATGCGCCCGGTCGACGAAAGTTGAGCTTGAGTGGACTCCGGAGCTTGTTTGGCAAGACATGATTTCGAATGTCGCGCGAGGGTGGTGTTGCTGCTGGCAGCGGCCATTAGCTTCCCGCAAGATTTGCACTTCGCCTTTATTTCGCCGTCGACCCGCACTTTGTCAAACTTCTCCCATATTGGCGCTTTGTGGTGGTGCTCCAAAATTTCGTGCGCGACAGACGCAGACGAGGACGCCGGCGCGGATGAGGAGGAGGCCATTTGATGAGAGTGAGTGAGTGAGAGAGAGTGTGAGAGAGAATGAGAGAGAGTGGAGGGGAGAGAGTGGAGGAGAGAGAGAGAGAGGGGGGGAAAGTGGGCGGGTGGGGGGGGGGGGGGGGGGGGGGGGGGGGGGGTTTAAATAAAAAAAAAAAATTTTAAAAAAAAAAGAATTGACAACCTAGGGCCTAGGCTGGACAGCCTAGGCCCTAGGCTGTCCATTCAAGCAGGCTGGCAGCATTGCTGCCGGCCTGCTTGAATACAACGGCTCTTTAAGAGCCGTTGTTAATAACGGCTCTTAAAGAGCCGTTGGCTGTTTTCTTGGACCCAGATCGGTCCCAGTCCGGGACCGGTAAAAGACCGGTCCGGACCGGTCTTTTATCGGTCCCGGTCTTGGACTGGTCTGGGTCCAAGAAAACGGGACCGTCGAGACCTCTAGGACCGGTCCGGGACCGGACCGGTCCTAGAGACGACCGGTCTCGAACCGGTCCGACCCGGTCCGGTCTCGCCCGGACCGGTTCGGACCGGTTTTAAAGCACACGACTGATCATGAGTGAAACAATGTAATTTTATAAATTGTTCTATATAATTGGCGACAACATTTTCTAGGCCCGTCGAAGCCCCTTGGTTCGAGCGAATCGATTATAATTTTGTCGCAGACGGAACGTTGTTAGCCGAACATCTATAAAATGATAGAAAAAATTTTAATGCACTATAAAACACACTAACTAAACCCAATTTTTAGTAATGTAGCTACCGCATAATCCAATACCATGTCGCTCGTAATCATTTAAATCTATAGCACTATTTACGAAACCTATAAATCAAACGATACAGGTCTGATATCAACAATTACACATGAAAGTAGAGTACTGGGCAACTAAACTAGAGCACACATTAAGCACATGAATAGAACTCTATTTTTACGAAATAAAATAAAATATAATTCATTCACTCATACAAGTCTTAATCTCAATTCTTGATACTACACAATCACCTCAAGGGGAGAGTTAGCCTCTCATTTTTGGGCAAAACAAAAGAAGATTGAAGATATAGAAAGAAAATTGCATAATTTCAAAGATAAAGTTCATAAAAGAGAGAATAGAAATGCAAATGCTACTAGGATCGTCAGTCATGTAGAACATCCACAAGCCAGGTAGATTCAGTCCCTACAATATTGTTCCTTCGATCATTAAAGATTTTCCACTGTAAAATCTCTCTATAATAAGCCAATAACTCTTAAATAAGAGAGATGCTTGAAGAAATTCGGCCTCAAGACTGAAATAAATAGTAAGTGTTGACGCCTGGAAAATCCTGGCCCCAAAATTCGAATCAATGCGGCATGAGGCTACTTGCCCAGTGGTTCAGCGAGAAGGTTTTGGTTAGCCACTACAGATGAAACAGAGAGATAAAGGACACAACCCCAGGTGCTGCGGCAGGGAGGTCCCACCACGTACCCAGAAGCTCTAAAGAGTCTTCTCCTCCAAAACCACGAATGGCCGAGCTCGGTACTAGGTAGGCACTTGTTAGGGAAGATTCTTGATTGTCAAAAAAGGGGGGGTGCAGCTCTGATTTTGACAAGTGTCATTCCTGGTACCCCTGGGGGTCTATTTATAGACAAAACCTAAGGGGGGGATGCAGTTGGCTATCCCTGACCCCCTAGAGTTGGTTTTTTAGACAAGGTAATAGGTTGGCGAGTAGGTAAGGACCTCAGATCTAACTGGCGAGCTGGTCGGCTAAGTCACCTATAGGCGAGTAGGTCCGAACTCACGACTTCCTCGCCTGACCGGGTAGTGAACGCCGGGCAGGGCTTTCTTCCTCGTCCTATGCGAGTAAGTACCTTCTCGCACAACCAAAACTCTTGATCTTCCTTCGTATTCTGGGTTGTTGACTTTTGCCTTGACCTTTTGACCTTGACCTCCGCCTACGTGGCCTTTAGAGGGGCCCACCCTCGGAGAATGAGGGTTGTACACAATCCCCGCTCTTTGCGAGCAACGTAGTTGGTCGGAAAGAATCATCCAATCCCTATTCGACGAGCTTCTTCTGGCGGGAAACTTATCTATTCGGTAGGCCTGGGACCCCTGGAAGTCTATAAATAGAGGGGGATGGTCCTTCCTTGGCACGCCACTTTTTTAGAATTGGCGAGATGTTGTCCGTCGAGCAGATGATCGCGAAGACCGAGCTGTTGATGAAGTTGATGAAGAAGACGAAAAGCTCGGATACCCGCAAGAGAAAAAGAGGATCCTCTGATCGTCGTCTTAGCCCTTTGGCCGAGGAGGTTCCTCGGGCAAATCCGGCAACCTCCGCGCCTGAGCCTTCCCTTGCGCCATCGGCCATCGAGAGATTGGGGGACGAAGTTCCTCGATCAACTGCCGAGGAGGAACCCCTAAACACCCACCCGGACTCTCCCCGAGAAGGTAAACGCCTTCTCAAGATATCGCGATTTTTGGTGCTAACATTTTGTTGATGCCGACGTTCTTTTGTAGATGGACCTCCCGCGGATGTGAATACGCAGACATCCGTGGTGGTAGAGCGCGTAGGTTCCGAGCACCTACCGCCTCCACCGGTCCTTCCCGCAGGGGTCATCCCCGAGCGGGAACCTCTTCGTCAATCATCCCCTATTCCTGAGCGCGTGACAGGCGGGAACCGGATACTGCTAAAGAACTCCATGGTTACCCTTTCTGGGGGAAGGGGAGAGGGAGGACCTTCCTCGGTTGTCCCCACGGCTCAGCTTCCTCGGCGCCCTGACAACGGTCCGTCCTCCCATAATGGACGGGGTGGGCGCTCAGGGGGCCGGCATACTCCTCGACGCTCGCCTTCTCCTCGCAGATCTCCTCGGCGAAGGCTCAGTCCTCGTCGGACTCCATCTCCTCGTCGAGTTGCCTCTCCTCCCCGTCGGGACGTTCCTCAGCGGTCACGTTCTCCTCCTCGTCATCAACCGAGGGCGGCGCCTGGGCGGGCAGGTATACTTATCGTAAAGTGCTGTCTTTAGGTGGTTCTTTTTCTAACTAGCCATCTTCCATCCCGTGCCACGTCTCCGGGGTCTGCTTTTATTGAGGCGCTCGGACTTCCTACTCGCGAGTATAGGACGAAGATGGCCTCCGCCTACCTCGACCTGGAGATAAAGGTAGATAGGTTGCTGGCCGACGAGGTTCATCGGCGAATAACCTCGCTTGAAGGACGCGCATCAAATATCGAAGGATTCGAGCATCGGCTAGAGATGGCAGAGGGAAAGCACTATCTCGTCACCGAGCTGGACAGTCGGATGGTCGGCATAGAACATCGCTACGAGGCGCTGAGGACGGAAGTACGTAGCCTTCGTGCGAGTAATGGGTCCATTGGGACGTTGAATCGTATGGAGGAGCACATCCGTCTTGGCGAGGAGTTCTTGGCGAGAGCGAATGAGCAGATGGCTTTCGCGCGCCAGCTGGGATTCAACAGGCGGCTTGGTGCGACCTCAGATAGGCGCGGCGACCCTCTCGTTAATTAGGATCGCTTGTTAATTTGTATTTTAAAAACATCGTTCTGCGAGTATTGTAATAATCTCGAATGCCTGTGTGTTGCGACCTTGAACCGTATTGCTTGACCGCATCTGTGTCGACTTTGGCTTTTGCAGGATTTTCTTACATTTTTGTAGATCGCCGTTTAGACGCGAGAAGGGCTTCGTAAAGCAGTGGCGCGCCTTCGATGTTGGCGAGTAGGTAGGAACCTCGCACGAACTTTCGTCGCCCCCCCCCCCCCCCCCCCCCCCCTTCCTTTCCTGTTGCCGATTTCTATAAATAGGGGGTAGGGGTCCAAAATTGGCGCCCTTTCTCGAACTTCTTCGATTGCCTTTCCTTCTCGCTCCTTTCTTCCTTCTCGCTGCGATGACGCCTTCTCTGGAAGCTGAGACCCGTCGCTTGACCTATGCCGAGAATTTTATCGCGCATAAGTTCAAGAAACCCATTACTCGCCCGGACGATCTGGAGAGATTCGTTCATCAACACCTCGCACAAGGCTTCCGGGTCGGCCTTCCCGCTCCCCACGAGCGGATCAGCACTTTCTCGGAGGGCAAGCTCGCCTTCTCCCTGTCGCACTTCGAGGTCGGCCTGCGCCTTCCTCTCTAGCCTGAGTTCTGCCAGATCCTTCGGTACTACGGCTGGGTCCCCGCCCAGATCAATACGAATGGGGTAGTGATCATCATTGGCTACCTCTGTTTCCTTCGCAGCGAGAAGATCGCTTTTGATCTGGACGTCTTCCGAAAGATCTTCTATATGGGAGCGACCAAGGACGGGGTGATTTTCTTCGGCAGCCATCATTGCAAGGTTGTTGGGACTTCGAACAAGGTCCACCGGTGGAGCGAGAAGTTCATTTTCGTCACCGGTGACTTCTCGCACATACCAAATCGCCCTCAGCAGAGACCTTCTGGGGCGCTCGCCACTCCATCGCTCCGGGGTCGGCGCGAGGAACTCTTCCTCGCTTTGAAGAGCAAGAAACTCGATATCGAGTTCTGGCGAAGGAACGTGGACCATCTCGCCTACGTGCAGCCTGGCGAGGGTAACATTCTATAGCTGCCGAAAAAAGCGATCTTATCTTTGTTTCTCCGTCTAACAACTGTCTTCAGGTTGCCGGCATCTTCCATCCACGGCTCTTCCTGTGGGGGGTCTGACCCCACCTCCTCGATCTCCCATGGTCGATCCAGCGACAATGCAACCTTGCGAGGAGGAGAAAGGCGAGCAGGGATCTCCTTTCTCGGAGATTCCTCCTGGCGACGCGACCCAGATCCTTCGCGCAGCTGGATGTCCGACCGAGGACGAACCACCGGTGATTAAGAAAAGGAAGAGGAAGGAGGTTGCTCGACGCGTCGCGGAGGAGCGAGCTCGCGAGGAGGAAGACAGCGTCCCTGAGAACCATCCCAACTTTGGGAAGGGTTCGCTGAATTGGGGCTTGGATGGCGAGCCGCTGGTCACCTGGAGCCGAGAACGTAGCGAGGTGACCTTAAGCACTCGCCTGCCTTCGTGGAGCGAGGATGAGGTTCTGAATGATGATGCCTTCAGCGTCTTGTTCGGGCTTTATGGTCGTGATGATGTGAAGGTTCTGCAGGACGTTTCTCCCCGCTTTCTTGCCGACCAGGGATCGCGGGCAATGCTGCGAGCTTCAGAGTTATTTCATCAAACCGCGCGGAATCTTCTCGGCTCTGAATTGGAGCTCGCGCTTCATCGAAAGCTCACGATGGAGGCCGAGAAGTAGGAGGACGAGGCTCTAAGGCGCGCCAAGGCGGTCGAGGATAAAGCCGAGTCCAGTCGGAGCTTCGAGGTGGTCTTGGTACTTTACGCGAGCTAAGATTGAAACCCGCTCTCTTTTCTTCATATCTTCTAACCTGTCCTTCTCGCATCTACAGGAAGAGTAGTTGGTGGCGGCGGAGACGATTTCCAAGCTCGAGTGCGATTTGCGGGCGAGTCAAGTCTTGCTTGAGGCGTCGCAGGCTCGAAACGCCGAGTTGGAATCGAGGATGGATGCACTTTCCTTCTCGGAAGCCGGACCTTCTCGCCGACCTCCTGGATCGTTCATGACGTCGTAGGAGCTCTCGTCTCTTCGCCGAGAGATCGCCCTAGCCGTCGGGGACCTGGTTTTTGCGAAGCTTTCGGTGGTCGGCTTGCTGGTTCCTGGGGCGGAAAGCTTGACGACGGAGGGGCTTCTGTCAGATATCTTGAACGCCAGTGAGGAGGAAGATGACGAGGAAGAGAACGGTCGGATTCGGCCGACTATGCTCTCTCGCCTAAGTGAACCTTTTGTTATTTGAAAAATTTTGATGCTTCTCGCAACTCTGCGAGCATATTTTTGGTAGATAGCATTCCTTTTAATAGTAATATTTATTTTCTTGGTGAATCTTCCTAGTGCTGGTGTGATGTCGCTAGGCTCATAGGCTCGCTTGTGTATGTTTGCTTGGCTTCCTCGTCAGGCTGACTTAGGATGAGATCGGATTTGCTGACTATCTACCTTGCTCGCTCCTTCACCCTGCTCGTTTTTATTTTGGCTTCTTACCCATAGGGTCACTCGCATTAGCCCCTGCGAGTTAGCATCCTTCTCGCACCCTATCTTCTGAAAAAGCCGTTAGATAGGAAATGACGGTCGGGGCCAAGGGGACTCGTATTCCCGATAGCCTTCCTTCTAGTGCGGGGCTAATGCTATTGAAGAGAACGACCTAGTAGGGAATGACTGTCGGGGAGGTTCTAGAGGAGCACCTTCCAAAGGAACACAACATCCCAATGTCTCCATCCTGCTGTTGAAGGGGTCGACACACTAGGGAATGACTGTCGGGGAGGTTCCAGAGGAGCACCTTCCAAAGGAACACAACATCCCAAGGTCTCCATCCTGCTGTTGAAGGGGTCGACATAGTAGGGAATGACTGTCGGGGAGGTTCCAGAGGAGCACCTTCCAAAGGAACACAACATCCCAAGGTCTTCATCCTGCTGTTAAAGGGGTCGACACAGTAGGGAATGACTGTTGGGGAGCTTCCAGAGGAGCACCTTCCAAAGAAACACAACATCCCAAGGTCTCCATCCTGCTGTTGAAGGGGTCGACACAGTAGGGAATGACTGTCGGGGAGGTTCCAGAGGAGCACCTTCCAAAGGAACACAACATCCCAAGGTCTCCATCCTGCTTGGATGCTGAATGTCGACCCAACCTGTTCCCTGCTGCTCAATCAATTGAACGGGGAGTTAAGCACGCTTAAGCACATTAACTTATACGATCGGAGGGAAATAATTGGAAATGATTCACTTCGTGATGGGCTCTCATCCCTCGAGGGTACACAACACCTTTATTCAAGGGTCCCCTGATCGGTTAAATCGATCATCTCTTTGTCGAATTGGGAGGTCGGCGTCCAGACTTCTTCCTGATAATCTCTCCAGTCGGATGAGAAATGCTGTCAGTGGGAACCGTGGCCAACGTGCAAAGGGGGAGCTGATCTCGGCCGTCATTGCAGAGGCTTGGACTTAAGGGAACGCACAACCGAGGCACTGTCCCATCATCCGTTCTGGGTTTTACGAGAATCAAGTCGGAGGCCAGTTTCCCAACCTGACTAGGAGATCGACTTCACCTGCTTTCTTCTTTTAAGGCTCGCTATTATGAAAAATTTTCCTCATCCCTTGTTTCAGGGGGTTTTATTTTTTAAGCAATCAATTTACAGAAGAGAAGGGTATATATCCCTGCTCAGGGATAAAACCTCTTTAGATCATCGCCGCTCCATGTATTCCCCAAGATCTCCCCTTCCTGGTTCTGTAAGCGATACCCTCCTGTTGCAAGTGCTTCGTGGATGATGAAAGGTCCCTCCCAATTAGGGTTGAGCTTTCCCACGGCTGCCGATCTCCCAGCTGCGTCCACTTTCTTCAGGACTAGGTCACCTTCTTGGAAGTGCTTGAGACCAACGTGCTTGTCGAAGTGTCTTGCCATGCGACGTTTGATCTCCTCCTGCCTAGCCGAGGCTAGATCTCGGAGCTCTTCGATGTAGTCGAGGGACAGCTTCTGGGCTTCCTCATTCTCTAGTCGCCATTCTTCATCTCCGTCTTCTGCCGCAATCACCCTAGGACTTCTGACCTCGAACTCTACCGGGATGAGAGCTTCGGACCCGTGAGAGAGTTTGAACGGGGTTTCCCCTGTGGCTGAGCTAGGAGTGGTTCTCAAAGCCCACAACACCGAGGGGAGCTGCTCCGCCCAATTACCTCTTAGGTTCTCAACTTTCTTTTTAGTAGGTTGATAATTAAACTTGTTGGCGGCCTCCACTTGTCCATTGCTCCTGGGATGATGTACTGACGCGAACCTGAGATCAGTTTCGAGCTGTCTGCAAAAATCCTCTAGCTCCAAGCTGGCGAATTGTGGACCGTTGTCGGTGACGATGGCGAGGGGAATCCCGAATCTGCAGTCGATCTCCCCCAGATGAAGTTCTTCACGACTTGAGAGGTGGTTTTGGCTAAAGCCTTTGCCTCAATCCACTTGGAGAAATAGTCGATCATGACGAGAACGAACTTCCTCTGGCCGCTGGCTGAAGGAAAGGGACCTATCAAATCCATTCCCCAGATAGCGAACGGCCATGGGGCGGTGATCGAACGAAGATGCTGGGCCGGCTGCAGATGAAGGGGGGCGAACAGTTGACACTTCGGGCACTTTTTCGAGAAAGTCTTCGCATCCTTGCGGATAGTGGGCCAGAAGTAGCCATGTCTCAAGATCCTTTGCTCCAAAGTGCGAGTCCCAGAATGGCTTCCGCACTCTCCCGAGTGAATTTCCTCCAACACTCGGGGTACTTCGTCTTCAGAGACACATCTAGCCAGAGGGCCCGAGATGGTCTTGCGATATAATTCCCCATCTTGCAATAAGTAATACGCCGCCTTGTACCGAAACCTCCTTTGATCCCCTTCTTCCGCTAGAAGTTGCCCAGAACTTAGAAAGGAAATGAACGGATCCATCCACGAAGGACGATGATCAATCTCCATCATCTCTCCTTCCTCAATGGATGGTCGAAACAACTCTGTGATAGTCCCTCCTGCTCTTGGCCCGTACTTGGCCAGACGATCTGCTGCCGAGTTCTCCTCTCTCGGTACGTGCTCGACGAAGAAGGATTGAAATCTTCCAATCAATCCTTTCACCTTCATGAGGTACTTTTGCAGAATGATGTCGCGTACTTCGAACTCTCCCCGAATCTGAGATGCGACCACCATTGAGTCGGTGAAAGCCATGACGTCTTGGATGCCCAGCTCCTTTGCGAGGCGCAAGCCTGCTACGATGGCTTCGTACTCGGCTTGATTGTTCGTTACAGGGAAGAGGATCTCGACTGCTTGCTCGATCCTAGTTCCCTGTGGGCTGACAAGAACGATGCCCACCCCCACAGAGCCCCTGCATGAGGCTCCGTCCACGAACATCTTCCAAGGGATGGGAGTAGAAGCCTCCTCTCCCGGTTCTGCTTCCACCGAGAAGTCGGCCAAGAAATCTGCTACCGCCTGTGCTTTGATCGCCACCCGGGGCGAGAAGGAAATGTCGAACTCGCTGAGTTCTACCGACCGTTTTGCCAGCCTTCCTGAATGCTCCACCCCTTCCAGGATATTTCAGAGAGGATGATCAGTTATGACCCGGATGGAGTGAGCTTGAAAATAAGGCCGAAGCTTTCGAGCCGACACCACCAAGGCGAAGGCAAGCTTCTCCAAGATTGGATATTTCAACTCCGCCTTCTTGAGCACCTGGCTAACATAGTAAATTGGGAGTTGCTTCTTTCCTTCCTCCCGGACCAGCACGGAACTTACCGCTTCTATCCCTACTCCCAGGTAAATGAGTAGGTCTTCACCTTCTTTCGGGCTCTGAAGGAGAGGTGTCTGAGTCAACTGCTCCTTCAGCCTACCGATCGCCTTTTCGCACTCGTCGGACCATGCGAAATTCTCGCTCTTGCGGAGCGTCTTGAAAAAGGGAGAGCACTTTTCTCCCGCCTTGGATAGAAAGCGGCTGAGACCTGCCAACCTTCCTGTCAGTCTCTGAACTTCCTTCATGGTCTTCGGCGAGGCCATCTCCAGGATTGCCTTAACCTTGTCAGGGTTCGGCTCCACTCCTCCCGGGGTGATGAGGTGTCCCAGAAACTTTCCCCTTCCATCTCCAAACACACACTTTGCCGGATTGAGCCTCATTTTGAACTTTCTCAGCGTTGCGAAGGTCTCCACCAGATCTGCTATATGCTCCGGGATGCTCTTACTCTTGATCAAGAGGTCGTCCACATACACCTCCAGATTCCTTCCCTTCTGCTCCTTGAAGACAAGGTCCATCATCCGCTGGTAGGTTGCTCCTGCATTTTTTAGCCCAAAGGGCATCATTTTATAGCTATAGCATCCATCCCCAGTGATGAAGGAAACATCGCGGCAATCAGGGGGATACATCCGGATCTGGTGGTATCCCGAAAACGCATCAAGAAAACTCATTACAGGGAAACCGACAGCTGAATCAACCAGCGCGTCGATTCGAGGCAAGGGATAACAATCCTTGGGGCAGCTTTTATTTAATAAAGAGAAGTCCACACACATTCTCCAGCTGCCTACAGCCTTCTTAACCATTACAACATTGGAGACCCATCCTGGATACTGGATCTCTGACACAAAACCTGCGTCCAGCAGCTTCTTCACCTCTTCACGGATAGGCCCGGCCAACACGGTGGCGGTGGACCTCTTCTTCTGGCGGACGGGCTTCACCGCGGGGTCGAGATTGAGGTGGTGGCAGGCAACCTTTGGGTCGATCCCGGGCATCTCAGCAGCACTCCAGGCGAAGATGTCAACGTTATCCTGTAGGCACGTTGCCATCTCCACCTTTTCGGTGACCTTCAGCGATCCACCGATCTTCAACAGCCCAGATACTCCCGCTGCGGAGAGTACCTCGATCTCCTCCACCTTCTCGGATGCTTCCAGCCGGGCCGTTCCTCCAGTTACCCTCTCGAACTCCTCCGCGTCAGCCATCCAGCTGATGGTGCTGACCGAGCTGAGGTAGCACTCGCGGGCGGCTCTTGGATCGCTCCTGATCCTCACCTGGACGTCCCTTTGGCAATACTTGAGGCATTGGTGGTAGGATGATGGGACGGCCTTGAAGGTGTTAAGAAGTGGCCTCCCGAAGATGGCTTTGTAGCAGCTCGGGGCGTCCACGATGACGAAACGGCACTGGAGAGGGGTTCCCCCGAGTGTTACGAGGAGATCTACTCCTCCCTCCACCTCTTGCTTCTCTCCGGAGAAGCCAAAGAGGGGACCATCCGGCTTTCGGACCCTTCCTGCGCCGACTCCCAGCCCGTCAAACGTCTTCTTGAAGATGACGTTTACGGAACTACCGTTATCGATCAGGATTCGATCAACGGTAAAGTCTTCTACGGCGGCCTGGATTACGAGGGCGTCGTGAAAGGGGTTCTCATTCCCTAGCATATCTTCCTCGGAGAAGGTGATCTCCTCCAACGGGGGCGGTGCCTGCGAGGTCGAAGCGACGCTCCTTCGATAGATTTGATGGAGACTTCCTTTGCGGGAAGCTCCTATCCCCGCACCCCCGTGGATCACCCCCACTCCTCTACCTCCTAGGGCTACCTCCCCTCGACCTCCGTGGTCGACTCGGTCCTCGTTCCTTCTTCGGCCGGCGTCCTGAATCGCCGGCTCCTCGACCGGAGCATCTATTCTCCGTTTCTCTCCTCCTGCCTCTCCTGCTGCCAGCCTTCTTCTGGCTTCCCAAAAGTCTGGGCAGGCCATCGTGCCATGCCCTTCCACCTGGTGGAGTTCACAGTAGATGGGAACCTCCTCTACCTGCGGCCTCCTCTGCTTCTTATTCTTCCGGCTCTGGCGATTGTCGCGCCTGGCAACCGTCATTGCTTTCTCTCTTCTTCTCTCCTGACGTCCTTCTGGCCTATTGAAGCGCCTTATCTCCGGGGATCTCCCTCCCCGGTCCTGACGCTGAGGTCCCCTGGCCGGCTTCCACGGTGGCCGGTTAGCGGGGACTTGGTAGCGTCTTTCTTCCTCCCGACGCTCCGGATCCACGATGAGCCTCCTCTCATCGTTCCTCCTCGGCTCCTCCCTCCTGGGTTCTCTTTCTCTCGTTTCTTCCCTGCCTCTTCCCTCTGGATTCTGCTTTTCCGCCCTCCTGGGCTCTTCCTTCTTCCTCTTCTCGGGGGGACTTTCCTCCTCCTCCTCCTCATCTTCCTTGGTCACTCGGGTGAGCCTGGCCAGGAAGCCGCGGTTAGAAGCCTCACCCTGGACGAACCGGTTGGCCCTTTCGATAAGGTTGGCATAGGAGTAGGGGGGATTCCTACCAATCTCCAACTTAAAGAGGCCCTCGCGAAGGCCGAAGGTTAGGGCCAACCGCAGGGTGCGACCATCCACCTCCTGGATGAGTAGCACCTCTTCCTGGAAGCGATCGATGTAGTCCCCCAGCGTTTCTTTTGGTCCCTGGGTCAGATGGAAAAGGGTCGTAGCCTCCTTCTTCAACTTCTTTGCCGTGGCGAACCGCATGTTCAGCCCCCGACAAAGGTCTTCAAAGCAGTAGATGGAGCCTTCCGGCAACTGGTGAAACCAGTCCCTTGCTTTCCCTCGGAGGGAAATTGCGAACAGCCTGCACTTGAAGGCGTCCGACATGGTCCGAAGGGAAGCGACATCCTCGAACCATTGGATATGACGGATAGGGTCCTCTCTCCCCGAGTAGTAATTCATCGAGGGATCCATGAACCCCTCCGGTACTGGCGCGGCGAGGATCTCCTCGCAGAATGGGCTCCTCCCCCCGATCTGGCGACGATCGTCATCTGGTCGAGTATCTCCCCCGTACTCGCTCGCCTGGCGAGTATGGTAGTATCTCGCCTGCTCATCTTCCTCGCGGAACCGAGTTCCGCCAGCTCCTTGAGAAGCTTGCAGACCAAACTGCGACTTCCTTGGTCGCTCGAACTCCTCGGCGTGCGCCTTCCCTGCTCGCTGAGTGCGAGCACCTTCCTCGGACGGGCCCGGGCGATGAGGTGAGGTCGTCGTTCCTTCCGTGCGAGGTAGAAGAGCTGCTCGCATGGTGCCTTCCATCCTTTGCGCGAATTCTTCGAAGACAGCCAACGATACGAACTCGCCGCCTCAAGCCGAGTTTCCCGCCACCTCCTCGTGGTCGCTAGCTGCTACCATCTCACCTTTCTACCAGACTTTCTTCCTCTGGCCGCGACCCACGCTCACCGCACCAAAGTGTTGACGCCTGGAAAATCCTGGCCCCAAAATTCGAATCAATGCGGCCTGAGGCTACTTGCCCAGTGGTTCAGCGAGAAGGTTTTGGTTAGCCACTACAGATGAAACTGAGAGATAAAGGACACAACCCCAAGTGCTGCAGCAGGGAGGTCCCACCACGTACGCAGAAGCTCTAAAGAGTCTTCTCCTCCAAAACCACGAATGGTCGAGCTCGGTACTAGGTAGGCACTTGTTAGGGATGATTCTTGATTGTCAAAAAACGGGGGGTGCAGCTCTGATTTTGACAAGTGTCATTCCTGGTACCCATGGGGGTCTATTTATAGACAAAACATAAGGGGGGAGCAGATGGATATCCCTGACCCCCTAGAGTTGGTTTTTTAGACAAGGTAATAGGTTGGCGAGTAGGTAAGGACCTCAGATCTAACTGGCGAGCTGGTCGGCTAAGTCGCCTATAGGCGAGTAGGTCCGAACTCACGACTTCCTCGCCTGACCGGGTAGTGAACGCCGGGTAGTGAACGCCGGGCAGGGCTTTCTTCCTCGTCGTATGCGAGTAAGTACCTTCTCGCACAACCAAAACTCTTGATCATCCTTCGTCTTCTGGGCTGTTGACTTCTGCCTTGACCTTTTGACCTTGACCTCCGCCTACGTGGCCTTTAGAGGGGCCCACCCTCGGAGAATGAGGGTTGTACAGTAAAGCTCTTTTCAATAGAAAAATTCAAGTATTTATAATAAAGGGCCAAATGCACAAATGGGCGTTTTTCATAATTGCATTAAACCACCCATGAAATGGAGAGAACCATCTCAAACTGCCTAGAACATGGAGAACTGTTGGGAATGCACGACCGTGTTATAAACGCACTAGCGTGTGTCATGTTGTAACTGCCAAGGAAGTGGAGGAGCTAGGAAGAACACACAGTTGTGTAGCTGGTGTATGGTCGTGCTTTTGGAAAACGCACGAGGGTGCATTTGGATCCTATTGAAAACAAACGAATGTGCATTTGATCAAACGTTCATGCTTGAGCTACGCACGTTCATGCGTTGGCATGTGCTTAAGGACACATGATCATGATGTTGGTTGTGCTTTTCATTTGTTGCTCTCATGTCTTTGCACTACAAGAAAATGCACTTTCTGTAAAGACAAAATTCGTTACAAAATGTAATGAAAATCATTACGAAAACTTTTTGTAACAAAAAATGCTTTTTGTAATGAAAATAATTTATGTAACGGTCGTCATTTAAAACTTGACGCAAATATTTCTTGTAACGAATGTATTTTTATCGCTACAAATAACTTACTTGTAACAAGTATTACTTCCTTACAATAAGATGAGTTATAGTAAAGACTATTTCGTTATAATTGTTCAATTTTTTTCTCACAAAAAATAAATTGATTAATATATCAGATTCATTGAAATAATTTGTCGTCCCAAAAAACTTGTAACAAACATTACTTCCTTACAATAAGTTGAGATATAATAAAGATTATTTCGTTACAATTGTTTTATAGTTTCCTCGCTAAAAATAAATTTATTTATATATCAAATTTTTAGTTCCTATGAATTATTTAAACACATGATTTTATTATAAATATTAATTATTTTTAAAATATATAATAATAATAATATTTTATATTAATTAATAATTTTTATTTACATAATTTGTAATAAAATAATTAATGTTTACAAAGAACAAATACATTTTTCATATGTAATGTTGGACTAAAGAGCGGTAAGAAAAGGAAATAAAACTAACTTCTCAAATTAACAACAATAAAATCATAAAAGCATATATAATAATCATTAAATATGAACAACATGTAGTGTTGTCTCATGTCTTTGCATTTTGTTGTAGTGTTGTCTATGTCTCCTTCTTGTTCAAAATCAATTACTTAGCTCTATTATGCTCTCATAAGCAGGTGCGGATCCAGAAAGTTCAATAAGGCGGGGTCAGACATTCTCTTTCTCCGGTCAAAGTTTTTTCTGAACGTCTTCACCTTATCAGAGCTGTTACTCTCTTATTCGGTCACCGTTTTTGACATGTAAGCAATCAAAATTCACTGCATCGAAAAGAGTAATCTAAATCCACTATCTATTTTTGTAAAATGTTTGGGCACCCCCCTAGATCCGCCCCTGCTCATAAGCTCCAAATTGCACCTTTTCTAGGCTCCTAACATACAAATAGACAATAATTTATGCATTCATCTCTAGGATCTTAAAACACAGAAATTTAATTGTATCTAGGGTGAAAATAAGGAAAATAAATATCACATATTTAATGTTATTAAGGGGCTGTCAGCCGGTTTCATGACCAAGGATGGAGAGCAATTGAATTAATAAATATCTCATATTTATTAATGTTATTAAGGGGCTGTCAGCCGGTTACAATGAAGGGGAGAGAGAAAGAGACCCAAAATTTCATTCCATGTTCATTAACCTTGATGGAAAGAAATTTAATATTGCTTTCATAAGAGAAGTCTATTGGGGTTACTAAATAATCTACTCAATTAATTCTTTTAATTCCAAATAATAATGAACTAAAATAACCCCTATAATTAATTGGGACTTTATTTTCACCCCAAAGTACATGAATTTTTGAGACCGCCTAAACCCACATATCGCATCTTTTGATCGTTTGCACGACTGAACTAGCTAGCATACACTCATGGGAGCCTAAATTTTTAAATATTCGCTTAGGGTCCGTTAGTATGGACCGAATTGGCTTTCTGAAATTGACATTGGCGATTAGAAATCTAATTCTAGCGTTCGGTGCGACGGAATTTATGTGGATATTGCTTTTATGTGAAAACCTATGGCTTTGACTTTGAACTAAAAAATCAAATCGTTAATTCTTACATCCGCTCATGGGTCCGCTCATGGGTTTTCCGCATAATCGTGTGTTTTCCCCCGGAGTTTTTTGGCCTAGTCGCGCGTTTTTCTCTTGGGTATGTGTTTTCCGGTCGGGAGTGCGTTTTTCGGCCGGACACATGTTTTTCAGTCGGGCGTGAGTTTTTTGCCTAGGCTGGCATTTTTTCGCTTGAGAGTGTGATTTTGCACTCGGGTGCCTGTTTTTCACCTGTGCGCGTATTTTTCTCCCGGGCCCGCGTTTATTGACTGGTCGGGTGACTTTCGGCCGGTCGCGGGTATTTCTACCCGGGCGTGCGTTTTTTCGACTGGGCGTGCATTTTTTCTGCCAGGCGCATGTTTTTTGCCAGAGCACGTGTTTTTCGCCCAAGCGCACATTTTTTGCCTGGCAACACATTTTTCGCTCGGGCACGCATTTTTCGCCTGGCGCACATTTTTCGACCGCCCTGACGAATTTCGGCCGGCTGGGCATTTTTTACTCTGGGGCGCATTTATCGTCGGAGCTCCCGTTTTTCTCCTGGGAGCGCATTTATCGTCGATGCGCCCGTTTTTTTCCTGGGCCGAAAAACTCGCGCTCGAGCAAAAAGCGCGCGCCTGGGTAAAAAATGCGCGCCCGGGCAAAAAATGTGCGCCCGAACAAAAAATGTGCTCCCATGCCAAAAAATGCACTCCCGGACAAAGAACTCGCGATCGGGTAAAAAACTCATACCCGGGCGAGAAACTAGCGCAATGGAGAAAAATGCATGCCCGGGCAAAAAATGCGCTTGGGCGAAAAACGCGCGTATTAAAAGCCTCAATTCTAATTATGTTGACTGGATTCAATCTTATAGCCGAACAATATAATTGGAATTCTGTACAAAGTCAATTCCTACAGATATTAGTTTTCGTCGAAAAGCCAATTCCAAAAAAATAATTTCGTCAAACGAACAGACACTTATGTTTTTTAACTGGACATCGCAATGAATTTGAAGTCCAAAATTTAGGAAAATTTCCAACATGGGGCAGATATGTTGAATGGATTATAGTAATTCTGACGGAAGATGATTATAGGGCCAAAGAAATGCCCGAGTGAAAAAATCGTGCCTAGGTGAAAAAATCGCGCACGAGTGAAAAAATCGCGCCCGAGTGAAAAAAATCGCACCCGGACGAAAAAATCGCGCCGGGGAGAAAAATCTCCCCCGGGCGAAAAACACGCGCACCTTTGAGGAGAAGAGGGGGGCACCTGATACCGATCAGCGAGAATATACTGCGTATATATGTGAATAATGGGCTGCTCCTTGAGATCTCTGTCTCTCTCGTCTGTAGCAAGAAAACCCGGGCATTATTAGTGGGGAGGAGACAATAAATTGAGGTTTATCAGGACCAATGTTACGAGCTTTTGGAATCCAATGGAATCTTCGTAAAGTTGATCGTTATGAGTGTTACAATAAATTTGATTGGGAAGTCAAATGGCAAAAAGAGGGCGATACATTAGCTCGTTATTTAGTACGAATCGGTGAAATGGAAGAATCCATAAAAATAATTCAACAGGCTTTAGAAGGAATTCCCGACAAAGAATTCCGAATGGAATAATTTTGAATATAGATTTCTTACTAAAAAACTTTCACCCAATTTTGAATTGTTAAAACAAGAACTTTATGTAAGGGTAAGGGCAAAAAATGCGCGCCACGGAAAAAAACGCCGCCGGCGCGAAAAACTCGCGCCCGGGCAAAAAATTGCGCGCCCGGGTGACAAAACATTCGTCCGGGCGAAAAACGTGCTCCGGGCGAAAAACGCGCCCCCGGGCGAAAAATGCGCGCTAGAGAGCAAAATTTTCGCCCGGGCAAAATTTGGGCGTCCGGGCGAAAAATGCGCGTTCAGGCGAAAAACTCGCGTCCGTGCGAAAAGCTCACGCCCGGGCAAAAAATTGTGCGCCCGGGCAAAAAATTGTGCGCCCGGGCACATAAACACGCGCCCGGGCAAAAAACGCGATAAATTGAGCGTGCCAGACTCGCCCAATTCCGATATGTCTAGCTAGATTTTCTGCTTTGGCTAAAATCAATTTCATGATATTCAACTCAAATTTCAGTTATTAAAGCTACCTAACAAGCGAACGACGTAATTGGAATTCGACGTCGAATTTCAATTCCAAGTCTTCAATTCCGTCCAAACGAACGGGGCCTTAAAGAACTTCATTTCCTTTTATGTTCAAAACTAGCTATTTTTTCTTGGTTACGATTATAATTATTGTCATGCCAAATATATATTCTATGGAGATGACATTTTTGTTCAAACTCACTGGAGCAAAAACGTTGAGTCTCAGCATCAAATTGCTACACAAAGAGGCAAAACTGTGTTATTCGGATTCAGGTCACAAGATAAGCTTTAAAGAGGGTGTTCATGTGCCTAGCATCAGACTTTTTTTTTTCATTTAGGATTGTTGGAGCTTGGACATTTTTGATAGCTTGAGCTTTTTCCTGTAATCTTTATTAAATGGTTGTGTATACTAAATGGTGTACAAATAATACTATGTGGGTTGCATATATCAAAAGAATATGTATTGCGAGAAATTGTGTGCCATATATTTTCATCCTTTGTTCGGAGTTGTTGTCAACGGCCCTTCACCAGCATAATCAGCTCATTGTTACCACTACGTCGATCGCTATGCTCCACTCCATTTTGCGGAGTTATTGTCAATAGACGGGTCAAGGCATTAATTCGGCTAAATCGTCACCTACCTCAGGATTAAAATGACTATGCGCAAACTCATTAAGACTGAATTTTCTGAGTTGCTGCTCAAAATTTCTTCCAAAGTTCGCGCTTGGAGTAATCATCACCTTTCCCTTGCGGGAAGATCCACGCTCATTGGCTCCTTGTTGCTTCCCACGACCATGTTCCTCCTCACACACTCTGAGGTCCCCCGCTCCGTACAACACATATCGAGAAAATTGCCCGCTCCCATCTATGGCAGAAGGATGCGTCGAGGCATGGAATGCATTATATCAATTGGGCAACTGTTTGCACCCCAACCATGATGGACGATCTCGGTTTTCATTGCGCCTCACAATGGAAAGGGCCATTTCGGGCAAAGTTTGCGTGGGAGCTTTTGCAGCCCATCAATTCTCTGATCAGCACTATGATGCATGCTCGCTATCCGAATAGAAGTTGGTTGGACAGGTTTAGAAGGGTGGACACGTCGGTGTGAAATATTTGAAGTCGGAAGAACACGTTAATCAACAAGGGAATAAAGACACCAAAAAATGAACACAAACTTTCACAATAATAACTCTTGGCAGCTAGTTACAAATGAACTGGGCTGAAAACAAGTTGCGTCCAACTTGATTCACAATAGCCAGTATTAGTAAAAGAACTGGTCACGGACAGTGTCCGCTTCTCCTCAGGAGCACACCACGCAGGTGATACTCGCTCCTCGCTACCGCCGGCGTTAACTCCTAACACCCAGTGTTAGCTCTGCTGCTCGCAAGCTCACTACTCGCAATCTCGCTACTCGCAAGCTCGTCACTCTTCGCTTCCTCCTCTTCTCGCTACCGCGAGCGTTAGCTCCTAACGCGCCGCGTTAACTCTGCTACTCGCACTCAAATCTGGCTAGTCGCTACTAGTCGAAGCTCGCTACTATTCGCTTCCTCTTCTTCTCGCTACCGCGAGCGTTAGCTCCTAACGCGTCGCGTTAACTCTGCGATCAAGAAACTCCCCTAGGTCGCCTGCCGAACTGACTCCGGGTTCGATGCTCGCCAGGTAGCACTCTGGTATCTCAAAGTTGATGATACTCGACACTTTCAGAATGCATGCTCTTAGAGGGGGGTACCCCTCCTATTTATAGACAAAAGAGAGAAGTTTTCGAGAAGGTGGAGCTAACGCTGGCGTTAGAGCTAATGCTGGCGTTAGCTCACTTCACAAAAACTAACATCCCCCCTTGAAGTGAGCTCCGGGAACAACTCCAAGCAACGAGCGAAGCCTCCGGAATGGCCCCGCAGATAGGGGCTTCGTGAATATATCCGCAAGGTTGTCTTCACTCCGCACATGCTCCACAGCGATCAAGCCACCCAGCACCTTCTCTCTGATGAAGTGATGCTCTATCTCAATGTGCTTGGTCCTTGCATGACACACTGGATTAGTTACCAGTTTCAAGGCACTCTCATTGTCCCCGCGAAGCACTGTAGGTCCGCTGACCTCCTCGTCCACATCCTCCACTAGTCTCCTTAGCCAGACACACTCCTGAGCTGCTAAGGACGACGCCTTATACTCGGCCTTCATGGTAGAAAGGGAAATAGAGTCATACTTCTTGCTACACCACGAGATAGCAGCAGCTCCACACAAAAACACGTAACCTGATGTCGACTTGCGATCATCAGTGTCACCTCCGTAGTCTGCATCAGTGTACCCATGTAGCTTGGAGTCAGACTTCTCTCCATAGGACAACCCCATCTCAAGGGTTCCCTTCACGAACTTCGGAATCCATGTAGCTGCCTCCAGATGAGGCATCCGCGGCTTCTGCATATACCGGCTAACTCGGCCGACAGCAAAGGCGATGTTCGGCCTCGTGATAGTCAAGTAGATAAGACTCCCCATCAGTGCCCGAAAGATCTTCGGATCAGGAAGAATCCTCCCTTCTTCCTTCTGAAGCTTCAGCCCAGCCTCCAGAGGAACGGAACTGCTCTTCCCCTCCTTCATGCTGAATCTCTCGACGATTTCTCGGCATAAGCCCTCTGGGAAACGTACAGCCTGCCTCTTCTCTTCTTAACTTGGAGGCCAAGGAAATGGTGCAGTTCACCAAGATCCTTCATCTCAAAACGTATGGAGAGCTGCTGTCTCAGCACCGCGACCTCCTCAGGGTTGTTCCCTGTCACGATCATGTCGTCGACGTACAGCAGCACCAACACGTGAAGAGCACCACTTTTCTTCACGAACATGCTCGAGTCTGAGTCTGAGGCATCATATCCACAGAACTGCAAGTACTCCGCAATCTTCCCATACCAGGCTCTCGGCGCCTGTTTCAACCCGTAGAGGGTCTTCTTCAGCTTGCAGACGTGATGTGGTAGTGACTTGGACACGTATCCAGGTGGTTGCACCATGAATATGTCTTTGTCAATCTCTCCATATAGGAACACGTTCTTCACATCAAGCTGCCACAGCTTCCAACCTCGGCACGCCGCCAGAGCGATGATCGTTCTCACCGACGTCATCTTCGCGATAGGACTAAATGTCTCCTCATAGTCCTCTCCGTAGGTTTATGAGAAGCCCCGAGCGATAAGCCTCGCCTTATATCGCTCTACTTCTCCATCCGCTCTCTTCTTGACCTTGTACACCCATTTGCAGGTGACAGGTTTGATGCCCTCCACCATGGGAACAAGGTCCCATGTTTCATTTTTCTCTAGAGCCTCCATCTCCTCGATCATGGTCGCGTCGCACTCCTTGATGCCAGCTACATCCTCAAAGCAGGAAGGTTCCCTCTCATCGAGTGGTCCTGCGAAGAAGCAGGAGACCAAACTCACGAAGTTCCCCTCCTTATAGCGAGCAGGCGGGACGATGGTCCGCTTCGACCTCCTCAAGGCTTGACCACTATCTACCACTCCGGTAGACTCCTGTGCTTGAGCTCCTCTCTGAACTCCTCTTGAAGCAGTGCTCTCCTTGCTTCTAGAGTTCGAATCTCCCCCTGAGCCAAAAGGCGATGGGGCACTGGGAGATACCTCCAACTCCACAGTAGAGTCCTCAGTGACTCTCTCTTCTCCCCTGCTAAAATCTTCACTTTCCGGCAGCACCACAGAAGAGACTCCTCGATACGAGATCAGTTCGTCAAACACTACGTCGCGCGAGACAGCGAACTCGTGGGTCTGCGGATCCATGCACTTCCACCCCTTCTTCCGCTCATCATAGCTGATGAAGACACACTTCCTCACTTTCGGCTCCAACTTAGTTCTCTGAGCGTCCGGGACGTGCACGAAGCAGGTAGAACCAAAAACTTTCATGTGACCCACATTTGGCTTCTCCCCGAACATTAGCTGGTGTGGAGACACCATCCTGTTAGGACTCAGAGGTAGCCGGTTGATCACATGTGTAACACACGCCGTTCCCTCCGCCCATAAGGACTTGGGAATGCTCTTGGCATGTAGCCAACTCCTAGTAGTCTCCACCAGATGGCGGATCATCCTCTCTGCCACCCCATTCTACTGAGGGGTGTGAGCGCAGGAGAGATCCCGCCGAATGTCGAACCTCCTGCAGAAAGAAGCAAACTCATTGGAGGTAAACTCCCCTCCATTGTCGCTTCTCAGCTTCTTCACTCTGCGGTTCAGCCTTCCTTCCACAAGCTCCTTCCACTCTTGGAACTTCTCGAATACTTCTGACTTCTCTCTCAGAAAGTATACCCACGTATAGCGAATGTAGTCATCCACCAGAACCAGCGCATACTTATTGCCTCCACAAGTAAGGGTGGCGCACGGCCCCATAACATCAGCATGTACGCACTCAAGAGGTGCCTTACACCTGGTCTCCGACTTGTCAAATGGAAGTCGATGTGACTTTCCATATTGGCAGCCATCGCACACATGGCCGTCGCCGTAGGAAGAGAGATGAGGCAGGCCACTCACTAGGCCCTTTGCCGCCATCATCTTCAGCTTGTCCATCCTCACATGACCCAGCCTCTAATGCCAGATAACTGCGCTGTCGTTTGTCTTCAGCTTGTCCATGTAGGCATTTGCTGACAGAACATACAAATCCTTCACCCTTCTCCCGGTGAGTGTGACGTCGGCATCGACAGACGATAGGTTCTTCAGGAACTTCACCTCTGTCGGTCCAAACAGCACGTGGTATCCAGCATCCACTACGTTAGCAACCGAGAAGAGGTTCTTCTTCATCCCAAGCACGTGATACACACTCTTCAGTTTCACTGGCTTCTCTTTACTCATAAGGGACACCTTCCCTTCTCGCTCCACGGGATGTACCGTATCATCCGCAATGATGATAGCATCCGTTCCATCATATGCTTCCAAGGAGTCGAACTTCGACATATCTCCAGTGAGATGATGCCCGCAACCGGAATCCACTATCCAATCATTCTCGAGGTTGCTGGAGGCTAAGACATCGACTGACGTTGCCGTCATCTCTGCCAGGAAATAATTGTCCCCCATCTCACCGCCCTGGTGACCTTCACCTCTTCCTCCACCTCTCTGATGGTCTCCACCTCTCTGGTGATCTCCCTCCTTGTTAGCAACATGATCGGCCTTCAGATTGGACTGACAGTCCTTTGCCATGTGTCCGTACTTCTTACAGGCATAGCAAAGGGATCTCCCCATCTCATCACGCACAGGGAGGAACTTCCTCCCATCTCCCTGAGAGGACGTTGAAGGTCCATCTCCGTAGTTCTTCTTTCTCTTGTCCCAGGATCTCCTCTTTCCTGAGAACAAAGCCTCGCCATCTCCCCGTGAGATGGATACTCCCGTCATCTACTTCGCCAAGCTCTCCTGAGACGACAGCAGGTTCTCTAGATCCAATAAGGAGGACTGAGTAGCCCACCTTTGCACGGAAGTAACGAAGGGGACATACTCCTTCCTCAAGCCTCAGAGTATGTGCCGCTTCAACTTCGCCTCTGAGATTGGCTCTTCAGGGTCTAAGGCCGAGATCTCCTCACATAGGTTCTTCACCTTCAGGAAGAAGGTGGATATCACCATCTCGCCTTGAGTCGACCTAGCCAACTCATTCTCTAGGAATTGTATCCGCGCCACATTATTCATGTTGAATAACCCATCGAGGGCTATCCAGATCGCAGACGCTGACTTGCAACCTATGATGTGGTCGAACAAGTCAGGTGATATGGCTCTCTTCAGAGTGAACTCCGCTTTGGCGTTAGTCTTCCTCCAAGTTCTCACAGTTGGACCATTATCTCCGGCAGCTACTACTTCCTCTTGCTCCCCACCACCAACGACCTCCCAGAGGTCCTCTCCAAGAAGGTAGCGCTCCATACATGACTTCCACTTCTTGTAGTTGGTTTGAGTAAGCAGCTCAATGCCAAGTCCCCTAGCATACCCTCCTCCACCGTCCATCTTGGTTGCTCAGTCCTTGTTCCCATTATCGCTCTGATACCATGTGAAATATTTGAAGTCGGAAGAACACGTCAACCAACAAGGGAATAAGGATACCAAAAAATGAACACAAACTTTCACAATAATAACTCTTGGCAGCTAGTTACAAATGAAAGGGCTGAAAACAAGTTGCATCCAACTTGATTCACAACAGCCAATATTAGTAAAGGAACTGGTCACGGACAGTGTCCGCTTCTCCTTCGGAGAACACCACGCAGGTGATACTCGCTCCTCGCTACCGCCGACGTTAACTCCTAACGCCCAACGTTAGCTCTGCTACTCGCAAGCTCACTACTCGCAATCTCGCTACTCGCAAGCTCGCCACTCTTCGCTTCCTCCTCTTCTCGCTACCGCGAGCGTTAGCTCCTAACGCACTGCGTTAACTCTGCTACTCGCAAGCTCGTTGCTCGCACTCAAAGCTCGCTAGTCGCTACTAGTCGAAGCTCGTTACTCTTCGCTTCCTCCTCTTCTCGCTACCGCGTGCGTTAGCTCCTAACGCACCGCGTTAACTCTACGATCAAGAAACTCCCCTAGGTCGCCTGCCGAACTGATTCCGGCTTCGATGCTCTCCAGGTAGCACTCTGGTATCTCAAACTCGCTCAAAGTTGATGATACTCACCACTTTCAGAATGCATGCTCTTAGAGGGGGGTACCCCTCCTATTTATAGACAAAAGAGAGAAGTTTTTGAGAAGGTGGAGCTAACGCTGGCGTTAGCGCTAACGCTGGCGTTAGCTCACTTCACAAAAAACTAACAGTCGGTGTGGCGGGTGATCTCTCAAGGGGCCACTGCCCTCAATCGTATTGCGCGATGGTGGGTTGATAACAGTGAATTCATTGATGTTGTCAACCACGCTTGGATATTTGAACATCCCTTGTCTAAATGGCCGACGTTCAAATATGATATAGAAGACTTGAATAAGGATGTCATGGACCATCATTTGTTTGAATCTTATGCGATATAGAAGTAATTAGGTATTTAGTCTTACTGCCAATCAAATATGAGTCTATGGAGTCGCACATAAGAACGTACGGAAAATGAATAAATGACTGTGTTGGTTTTTTACTTATATTGGATATAAGTAAAAGACCAAGCTTAAAATAATGTTTAATTAATTTAAAATTAATTAAATAGTGATTGGGAGTAACTGTATGTCGAATTGGATTCGAAATGGGGATGTTAAATGGCTACCCGACATATGTTGACTTGTGAAGTTGACTTACGTCGACTTGGAATGCGTTTAACATCAATATAGACATTTCTGGGTACTAATTGACGTACGTCGACTTCTGAAGTCGACGTATGTCAAGTTGTAAGTAACCAGGTAGTACTTGACATATAACGACATATGAAGTCAATGTACATCGAATTGGTGTGCGGATAACCATTTTCTATACTATGAGATAGTAGTCGATGTGTGTCAACTTATGAAGTCGACGTACGTCGACAAGTGAATTAGAGATATGATACATATACTATGAGATAGTAGTCGACGTATGTCAACTTGTGAAGTCGACGTCCGTCAACATATGAATTAGAACTCTGACCCGCAAATTTCTCTCTCTTAACGCACAAATAGGTCGTTTGTGAAATTGCTATAAATAGCATATTTTACGGTTTTTCAATTATGGACTTTTTGAGTGTGACTTTTACGACAACTGAAAAGAATTACAGCTGAATACTCTCCTCAAAACGAAACTAGTATTTTGTGGAGACGAAGGAGGGCGATCATCTTCCAACCCGAGTTGGTAGGACGAACGGTGAGATGTTTCTGGCGTTCGTATGGATACCCATAGAGACGTAGATCTCGTTCTACTTTGGGTTTCTCCCACGACAGTTATCCTTCTCGGAATTTGATTCTGATGCAGGTATGAACAACATTCTTGATCTATTGGTTTTTGCATGGTCCTAAAATAGAAATGAGTTTCTTGCAAATTTTCTGTTGCTCATGTGATGCCTGAGAAACCTAATATCATTATGGACCGGATCTTGTTTGTGTAATTCATTATGTTCGGATTGATGGAACCTTAGGTTGCGACACGCCTGATCTTGCCGCTAGATTCAGTGGGAAAACTATTACCGGACTTGCATTCATTGGCCAGTTATCAGATTTTTTTCGTCGCGACTTGCTTGGGACGCAATTCAGACTCGTTCGTGGCTCGCTCGTCGTTGTCTCTCCGATGATCCGAGCTACCCATGGGGATGCTCGTTCGCTGAGACCCGTTTCCACCTGCTTGAGGACTGCACTCGCCTCCAAGTCGTTGGCCTTGCGCTGCTAATTAAGATGGGGTATTCATATCCTCGCTGCCTTGTCTATGGAGGATGCATTGACTACTTCCAGAAATACTAAGACTCGGGATTTAGGCCCCTTAATTTTGTGTCTAGTGATATGCAATCTATCTATCAGTGTTGGCGAGTCATAAATGCTAAAATTCACAACCTAGAATTCGCCACACCGATTATTATGGTTGCTTCTATCACGACCACTATCACCCATTCGAATTAGTGTCCATTGCAGGGACACTGGAGCATCAACCAACCCACTTGGTGTCTCAACCAACCTCTAGGTACCCCCCTCCCCGTGGATGGATAAAGTTCAAAATAAATGGTGCTCTTTCTTCGAACCGTCGTGTTGGTATCGGCCTTGTTGCTCAGGAGGAGTTGGGCACTATAATTATGGATGCCGGCTTAGATCATGTGCATTGGGATCCGGGAGGGTGAAAATGATGGCTCTCTTAGCTCTCAAAGACTTTATCCAACCGCCCATGTGGGATGCCAAATGTGTCATCGATCGTTGAGGGGGATTGCAAGAACTTAATTGACTATTATAAAGCCAGCATCGAGCATGACACCATTGAGATGGTGGAGGACCATGATTTCTTTGTTGGCTTCACCCAAGTGTTATTTCATCACACCATGCGGGAGGTGAACCGGGTCGCGGACTTTTGTGCTTGTTTTTCTTTGCTTTCTTCCTTCTTGTTTGGAATGCATTTGAATGTAATAACCCAGAATTTCTTGAGTTAGTCAAGAATGACCTAGATAGTATTTTTCCCTCTTACTTTTTTTTCCTTTTTTTAATGCAAAGACACTCTTTCAAAAAAAATGTGACACAGAACCTTTGGCAGTTTGGTTCGATATCACAAACCACATCTTTTGCAGACTGCCCGGGGACCGCCGAACCGGACGGTTGGCCCGAAAAATTGAAAACCAATTCTGTTTCTAATGACCGGGCGTCCGCATTTAAAGCACTACTTTTATGTAAAAATGAAATAATGGGTGATGGGCTGAAATTGAACCAGTGATCTCTTGTATAGCAAAGTAAAGCTTTGCCTATTAAAGAGTTGTGAAAATCATTGAGCTATTGTTTTAATTATGTTATTAATATAGTTGAAATATTTTCACATTCACTAATAAAAATATAATTTTATAAATTAATTTATATGTATATATATACAATAATAAATTGATATATCTAATATATTTGTAGAGATATATATAGATCTGTGTATATATATAGACTAAAAATTGTTAATGCAGTAAAAATAATTTTTGACTAATATATTTGAAATTTTTGACTAATGATTTGATACACTACAAGAAAAACTTAAATTAGCAAGGAGGCAAATTCCTTGCTAATTCAATAAAATCCTTGCTAATTTTAATTAGCAACGAATTTAGCAACAAAATTTTTTCCTAACTAATATGAGCCTAGCTAATATTAGGAAGGAAACTTTTCGTTTCTAATTTGAGGTATTTGTTTTTTTGCTAATTTTTAATATTTTATTAAATATAAGAAGTTTGCATACATAAAAAAAATTAATGTTGGGCTAGGCAGGATTCGAACCACTGACCTCTCATATCCAATCTACAAAGCTCATCCAACTCACCCAAGTTACTATTTTTTTATATATGAGCGATATTATATATATATTTATACACGCATATATAAATATTTATAAACATATTTATATTTCATTATAAAATTTATATATATTTCTGTATATATTTTATATGTATATATATATTTTTTTGTATATATTTATATATTTCTGTATATATTATATGTATATATTTATATATTTCTGTATATTATATATATATGTATATATTGTATGTACATATATATTTCTGTATATATATTATATATTTTTATTTATATATTTATGTATATACTTATATATTTTATATGTATATATTTATTTATTTCTCGGTGGAGCGGGGCGGGTAGATCGCGAGAGTGTGACGAGCTCGGCGGGGAGATCGTGCAGGAGAGTGACGATATTGGCAGGGAGCAGATATCAGGACGGGAATGAGGATAGCAAGAGTTTCTTTATTTTGTTTAAGAACTTATAAATACTTTTTTTATTAAAAGTAAGATGAAAATATTTGGAGGGGAATGGATCTCTAATGAAAATTTTGAAAGAAAATATTTCGTTTCTATTTAGCAACAAGTATTTTGCAACAAAATAATTCGTTGCTATTTTTGCAACGAGAATTTTCGTTACAATTTTTGTAGGTAAAAGCAAATATCATATTCCTAGCTAAATTCGATGCTAATTAGCAACAAATCATTTAGCCTTCCTAATTTTCGTTGCTAAATGATTGTTTTTCTTGTAGTGATAATTTATTTTGTGATAGTTTAATTCAATAAAAATAATGTACATTATACTATTAAAATAAAACTAAAATATATTATTTTATTTACAAATTTTACTTATTTTTATTATATTATTACTTGTATTATATTATTTACAGGAAAATATCCTTAAACATTGTGATTGATCTCATCTAAAGTCCAAACCTTTGGAGTACATTCATTTGCTCATCTCTGTTACCTTTTACTCCGAATCTAATTTGGTTGATATCTTTTGTCCCTAGCTAGATTTTTATGGGTCTCGTGTAAAGTGCGGGCATCCAACGGTCCACGTGAATGCCCGCACACATCTCAAAGCGCTTTGAGATGTGTTCGCTTTGAGATGTGTGCGGACATCCACGCGAACCGTTGAATTCCCGATTATCTTTATCGCTTTATGCGTGGGAATGGAATCTAAATTTTGCAATGGGCTACAGTTGGCTGCAGTTTCTTTTGCTATTGGCCATTAATAGGTTTCCTGAGTCCCCTACTTTATCTTTGGTGCAGATTCTGCAGAAGATGGCAAATGCTAAATTCCTCATCATTTTCTAGTTTGGTTATACTGTGCTAAAATAGAGTTATCTTTTGTTCTGTGATCCTATGTGATTCCGCTTTTGCCCTTCCGCACGTACGTTAGCCCATCTACCGCAAAAAAAAAATACGGCAAAACACTCAAATCAGTCCCTAACGTTTGGGGGTCATTTGAAATCAGTCCCCGAAGTTTAAAAAGTTTGAAATTCGTCCTTAATGTACAACCCCGATGTTCGCCACTCGCGCTCGAGGGGGCGAGCCCAGCGGAGGGGAGTTAACCAGCTTCTTTGAAGCTCGCCGAGGTGGCGCAGGCTCGCGAGCTCCATTCGCGAGGGAGGCCGTCTCGAGGTGTTAGCCATTTTGGGATGCGCCGAGGTGGTGCGGGCGAGCGAGCCAGGCAATGTGGCGATAGTAATTCGGGGGCTCACTGACCCAGAGGCTTGCGAGCCCCTCTCGCGAGGAAGGCCTCGGGGCAGGCCGGTTCGCCCAGTAAAAGTCCGGGAAGGGATTTTTACCAAGAGGCCCCTGGTGGTCTGCGGTTAGCTTCCTCAAACAGCGGAGTTTGGCTGTTAGCAGACCAATCCGGTGTGCGGATAGTAAGATTGGACAGCGGGATTTGGCTATTGACAGACCACAAAACTGAAATCTATAAATAGACCTCAAAGGGCACCTTGGAGGAGATCGGTTCATTATCTGAGCTCTACTCTCCCTAGGTCGCTTTGGTTTGGGCTCTCCAGCTCTCCAAGGTGCCCGAGTCTTAGCTTTGGCTTGGGAGGGGAAGCGCTCAACGATCTTCCGGGTTAGTGGAGGGACCTCCTCGCTGAGACTAGGGTCTTTGTTCTTTGCTCGAGTCGTCAACCTTACCTCTCCCGAGGGACCGGTAAGGGCCAGCTGCCCCTCATCTCGGTGAGGGCCCCGAGCTCCACACGAGACCGAGAAATCGGTTTCAACATTTTGGTGCGGTGAGCGTGGAGCGCGGCTGGTTCAAGAAAGTCCCAAGGAAGAGTTATGGCTGGGGATGAAGAGCAGGGCGAGGAGTTCGGCGAGACCCCTCAGGAAGCAATGGCTAGGATGTTCGCGGATTTCAGGAAGGAGGTGCTCGACACCTTGGGGTTCACGGTCACGGCTCTGCGGAGTGAGTTCGCGACCCCGGCACCTCAGGCGACCACTCCCCCAACAGCAGTCGGCGAGAGGGCACCAGGAGGAAGGGCTGGAAAAGAAGTTGCCATTGAACCAGGACATGACCGGGAAGGGCGAGTGTTGTTCGCCAGTCCGGCGAGCCCGGTGTTAGCGAGCTCCGCGCCTGCGAATTCGGTACCGACGAGCTCTGCCCCAGCGAGCACGACACAGGCGAGCGCACGCCAGGAAGACGCGACGACAGTCGGGGTGGTTCAGGCGAGCGTCGCCCTCGCGAGTGCGATCCCAAGCTTGGCGAGCGAGCTGGGTCCGCGAGCCGAGCGAGAGAAGATGGTAGGAGGGGGAAGCCCCTTCTGCGAATTAGTGTTGTCTGCACCCGTTCCGGCGGGATTCGGAGAATGGGATAGAGTGTACTACAATGGCAGAGATGACCCAGTTCAGCATCTGCAGTCTTTCGAGGACTCGGTCTCCATCAGGCCGATGTCCGATGCCTTCAAATGTCGGCTCTTCGCCGTCACTCTCAAGGAGAAGGCCAGGGACTGGTTTCACTCACTTCCGGCAGGCTCCATCTACGCGTTCGAGGACCTGCGCCGTAGTTTCTTGTTGAGATTTTCAACTTCAAAGAGGAGGAAGAAGGACGCTGATTCCCTCTTCGCGGTGAAGCAGGAGTCCAGGGAGACGTTGGCTCAGTACGCGGATCGGTTCCAGGAGGAAGTGCAACTCACTCAGGAGGTGCCCGGGTTTGCACTTCAACTCGCCTTCACGGTCGGGTTGAAGGAAAGTTTCTTCAAGATGGCATTGAAAAGAAAGGCCCCCGTCTCCTATGAGGAGCTGATGGAGAGGGTGGCGGAGGAAGTAGCAAGCGAAGAAGCCAACCCAGAGCTCACCAAGAGGCTGGCCAAGCTCGGTGAGCCGGAGGCGAGGCAGCAAGAGGTCAGAAGAAGAGAAGAGCCCCGGGCCCCGGAGGGGGGATGGAGGCCGCAGGGTGGAGGAGTGCAGGGGCAAGGAAGGGGTTATGGCCCAGGGAGGGGTAACCGTTTCGAGGGACAATGGAGACCCCCCCAGTTGGGGTAGAGGCAAGGCCCAATGCAGTTGCCTCCCCCACCTCAACAGGCCATGACAATTGGCCGGGGAAGAGCAAGGGGAAGAGGAGAAGCGGAGGCGGCGGCCGCTAGGAGAAGAAGGAACAGGATAGCAGAGACCGGGGCAAGGGAAGCGGCGGTACCCTATTGCATCTTCCACGATGTGGAAGGCCACTCCACGGACACCTGTCCGGAATTCCTAGAGGTGAAGAGGGGCCGAGCACCCGCGCCACCACCGCAGCAGCCATTAAGGATCGTGGAGGTGGAACCTCGGGAGGAGGATGAAAGATGTGAGGATAGAGCAGATCTGGGGAACAGAGGAGGGATCGGAGTGATCCATGGGGGGGTAGGGGTGGAGGCGACCCGCAAGGCTAGTCTCCATACCATCTACCGCCGGAGCGTGGCGTCAACATCCACCGCTCCACCCCCGACCGAGAAAATTATTTTCACCCAAAAGGACATGCCGAGCTACGAAGACCCGTTCTGCGACGCACTGGTCATCCAGACGGCGATCGAGAACTTCACCGTCTCCCGGATCCTAGTGGACAATGGGAGTTCGGTCAATGTCATCTTCAAGAAGGCATTCGACAAGATGGAGGTGGAGCCCAGAAGGGTGTTGGCCTCGGATGGCCCTCTGTTCGGATTTTCGGGAGAAAGGAAGGAAGTAGAAGGGGGGGTAGGGCTCCATGTGACCCTGGGGGGGCAGTCTCGGAACTGTCGCTTTGTCATAGTGGACGCCCCGAGCAGTTACAGCGCCATCTTCAGACGGCCACTCATCAGCGCGTTCCGTTGCGTCCCCTCCACTTTTCATCAGTGCCTCAAGTTCAACGACGGAGGGGTCCAGGTGCGGGTCCGGGGGGATCCCAAGGTAGCAAGACAGTGCTACGTGACGGCCGTCAACACCATCTCCTGGATGGGAGAAGCCGAGGAGTGGGATAAGGTGATGGAGGAGGTAGCCGAAGCCGGAGGTCTGGAGGTGGCTGAAGAGAAGAAGGGAGGTGAAGTTCATGCCCAGGAAGGGGTGGCTGAGATACCCCGGGCGGAGAGAAAGGAAGAAGAGGAGAAGGCCCAGGAGGAAAGGGCGGAAGAGCTGATGGTGTTAGGGGAGGGAGTCGAGGAAGAGATCCCGGCTCCCGCTCGTGCCGAGGAAGAGAAGGCTTGGGGGGAGCAGTCCCGGTTGGAGGCCGTGGACGAGGTCGTGGAGCTCGAGGTCGTCACCCGGCTGGGGGTGGTGGAAAAAGTCCGGGTCAGCGGAGGACTCAGCCCAGGAGATCAAGCGGAGATTCTAGCTTGCGTGCAGCAGAACGTGGACGTCTTCGCTTGGAGCGCCGCCGAAATGCCCGGGATCGATGCAGATGTGGCGTGCCATCGCCTCAACCTCGACCCCGGTGCCCGCCCCATCCGCCAGAAGAGGAGAGCCGTCGCAGAAAAGCTGGAAGGGCCCATCCGCGAGGAGGTGGGCAAACTCCTGCAGGCCGGATTTGTATCGGAGATCCAGTATCCAGGCTGGGTCTCCAATGTCGTTATGGTGAAGAAGGGTGGAGGTAAGTGGCGTATGTGTATCGATTTTTCACTTCTTAATAAAGCATGCCCGAAAGATTGCTACCCCTTGCCCAGAATCGACGCGCCGGTTGACTCAGCCGTCGGTTTTACTGTAATGTCCTTCTTAGATGCTTTTTCAGGTTACCATCAAATCCGCATGCATCCCCCGGACATTAAGGACGTTTCCTTCATCACGGGGGATGGATGTTATTGCTATAAGATGATGCCCTTCGGGCTCAAGAACGCAGGGGCAACATACCAAAGGATGATGGATAGGGTCTTCCGCGAACAGATAGGAAGAAATTTAGAGGTCTATGTCGACGACCTCATGGTTAAGAGCCGAGACCTCGGGACCCACCTCCGAGACCTCGAAGAGACATTCGGGACCCTACGGCGGTACAAGATGAAGCTCAATCCCTTGAAGTGTGTCTTCGGGGCAAGCCGAGGGAAGTTCCTGGGCCATTTGCTCACCCCCGCGGGAGTGGAGCCCAACCCGGACAAAGTTAAAGCGGTGATGGAGTTAGAGTCGCCGAGGAATCCGAAGGAGGTCCAGAGCCTCACAGGGAAATTGGCTGGGCTCAGTAGATTCCTCTCCAAGGCGGGAGAAAAATGTGCACCTTTTTTCAAAGTACTGCGGGGAAACAAGAAGTTCGAATGGACCCCGGAGTGCGAGAGGGCCTTCCAAGCCCTGAAAGAACAGCTCACTCAAACCCCTCTACTCCAGTGACCGAGACCAGGAGAGGACCTATCTCTATACCTAGGGGTAGGATCCGAGGCAGTAAGTTCCATGCTAATCCGGGAGGAGGGGAAGAAACAGTTCCCAATCTACTATGTTAGTCGAGTGCTGAAGAAGGCGGAACTCCGATACCCAATCCTAGAAAAGTTAGCCTTCGCCTTGGTGGTATCGGCCCGGAGGCTCCGGCCTTACTTTCAAGCCCATTCAATTAAAGTAGTGACCGACCATCCGCTCCGCAAAATCATGGAAGGGGTGGAACACTCAGGAAGGTTGGCAAAGTGGTCCGTGGAGTTAAGCGAGTTCAATATCACCTTCGTACCCAGGACATCCATCAGGGCTCAAGCAGTGGCAGACTTCATGGCCGACTACGCGGCCGAAGTGGGGAGGCACGAGCCACCTCCCCCGGAAGCATGGAAGATGTTGGTGGACGGAGCGTCGGGAAAACACTCCTTCGGGGGGGGGGGGGGGGGGGGGGAATAGTCCTAGTGAGTCCTCAGGGGACTCGGATTGAGCAAGCCTTAAACATCCATTTCCCAATTACCAACAACCAGGCGGAGTACGAAGCAGTGATAGCGGGCCTTCGGCTGGCCCGGGAACTGGGTGTGCAGGACGTGGAGGTCTCCACGGACTCCATGGTGGTGGCATGCCAGATCAAAGGCGAGTTTGAAGCAAAGGATCCAACCCTCCTACTATACCTGGAGAAGGTTAAGGGAGTCATCGGGCAGTTCCGCACCTTCTCAATCAAACATGTGCCGAGGGAGGAGAGCACCCAGGCGGACCTCCTTGCCAAGTTCGGTCCTCGAGCGGGGGGAACGACTTCGAAACTCTTCCGGCCCTCCATCGAGGAGGGAGAGTCGATGGAAGTGGATCAGCAGGCCTCGTGGATGGATCCATTCATCACCTTCCTATCCTCCGGACAGTTCCCTGGAGAGGATGTGGACAAGAGGCGCTTCAGGTATAAGTCCGCCTATTACTCTTTGCATGCAGGGGGGCTATATAGAAAGACTCTCTCAGGACTTCTGGCTCGTTGTGTCTCCGAGAAAGAGGTCCCGAGAGTGCTGGAAGAAATTCACTCCGGGGAGTGCGGCAGTCACTCCGGGAGTCGGACCCTGGAAGGGAGGGTGTTGAGACAAGGCTACTTCTGGCCCACTCTCAGCAAGGATGCAGCAGAGTTAACAAGAAAGTGTCAGAAGTGCCAACTCTATGCTCCGCTCCAACTCCTCCCCGCTCAGAGGCTCCGGACCATCACGGCCCCCTGGCCCTTCGCCATATGGGGGCTAGACCTGGTCGGCCCCTTTCCCCAAGCCAGCGGTCAGAGGAAGTTCCTGCTAGTCATGATCGATTACTTCTCCAAGTGGGTAGAGGTGAAGGCGCTAGCCAAGGTAACCTCTCAGGTGGTAAGAAATTTCGTGTGGGGGGAAATAATCTGCAGACATGGACTCCCTCTAGCCATAGTGACGGACAATGGGCCACAGTTTGCGAGTGAAGAGTTCGTCGGCTTTTGCACTCAGCTCGGCATTGACCTCAGGTTTGCCTCAGTCCACCACCCGAGGAGCAATGGGCAAGTGGAGGCGGCAAATAAGATAATCGTCAACCTGCTAAAAAAGAAAGTGGAAAACCTACGAGGAAGTTGGGTGGAACAACTACCCTCCGTCCTCTGGGCCATGAGGACTACTCCGAACACCGCCACCGGGGAGACTCCATTCAAGCTCTCCCACGGGTCCGAGGCCGTTCTCCCCATAGAGTTCGAGGTAAAGACCCCCCGGGTGACCGCTGCATGCGAGGGGGATGAAGAGTGGCTAGAAGGTAACAGTGCCGAGCAGAGGCTATCCTTGGACCTGGTGGAAGAACTCCGGGACTTGGCCACCATCAGGCAGGAAGAGGTCAAGAGGCGGATGGCTCGATATTTTGACAAACATATCCGGGTCAAACACTTTCAGAAGGGGGACCTAGTCCTGAAGAAGGTCGATGCGGCCGGCAGAGGGGCCACAGTGGGTAAGCTTAACCCCAACTGGGAAGGCCCATACATTGTAAGCGAGGTGCTCAAGTCGGGGGGGGGGGGGGTATCACCTCCAGGATGTGGAAGGGATGCCCCTTGACCGGGCTCGGAGCGGGGATGATTTGAAACGATTCTACCCTTGAAAACTTTTTTTTTTTGTTATCCAATCAACATCTTACTTTCATCTGTTATGCTTTCAACTGCCGTGGTACTGAGGTTGGAAATGTTGGTGCTGGATTGCCCCAGATCGATTCCGCTCCCGGGCTCTCACCTAGACGGGGGGTTCTGGTTGATCTCTGGAGAGGCTGGCAAGGTTGGAAATGTTGGTGCTGGATTGCCCCAGATCGATTCCGCTCCCGGGCTCTCACCTAGACGGGGGGTTCTGGTTGATCTCTGGAGAGGCTGGCAAGGTTGGAAATGTTGGTGCTGGATTGCCCCAGATCGATTCCGCTCCCGGGCTCTCACCTAGACGGGGGGTTCTGGTTGATCTCTGGAGAGGCTGGCAAGGTTGGATATGTTGGCGCTGGAATGCCCCAGATCGATTCCGCTCCCGGGCTCTCACCTAGACGGGGGGTTCTGGTTGATCTCTGGAGAGGCTGGCAAGGTTGAATATGTTGGTGCTGGAATGCCCCAGATCGATTCCGCTCCCGGGCTTTCACCTAGACGGGGGGTTCTGGTTGATCTCTGGAGAGGCTGGCAAGGTTGGATATGTTGGTGCTGGAATGCCCCAGATCGATTCCGCTCCCGGGCTTTCACCTAGACGGGGGGTTCTGGTTGATCTCTGGAGAGGCTGGCAAGGCTAGCAATAAGGGTCAAGGACTAAGATAACAGGTTGGAATACTAGTCAGGGAATCTCAGCTCACGGGATGACTACCCATACTCACCAAAGTTAGGCTCGCCGGGCAGTGCTCGCGGACGGTGATAACCCGGGCTCGCGAGACCCATAGAAAAGAAAACCTCGGCGAGGCGAGCCCAGGCACGCGCGCTCGCGAACTCTCCGGGAGCACCACCACGTGACGATTAGTTATGAGGTTGGAAAAGAAATCCACGAGAAGAAATAAACACAAGCATGATCATAAAGGTTAACAAAAAGTTATAACTATATGTTCGGCAGCAATCTCGCCAGCCCAAAAAATGATATACATTTGCGAAAAGGGGGAAAGAAGAAAAGAGCTCATCCTGGGGGGCCCTCGCCGTCTTTGCGAGTCCCCAACCAGGGCGCCATGGCGAAGAGGTCCGGACAGACGTCTTCCGCTGTGAACTCCATCGCGTCCTCGGCTAGCAGGCTTGCATCCTTAAGGGTCGTGAAAACAAGGTTGGCGACCTCCTGTGCATCCCGCCGCCTCTGCTCCTCACTTTCGGCAGCCCTCTGTTGAGAGCCGACTCGCCCAGGAGAGGGAGGTAGCACGCCGCGGACCAGCTCATCCACTCGAGCCTTCAACATGATATTCTCCAACTCCAGCTCGCCGTTGCGAGCGAGGAGCTTGGTGGCCACGTTGGCATCCTGAGCATCAAACGAGTTAGGGGAAGGCCAGAGATCGTAAACAGCAAAGAAAAGAAACCCGGGGATCGCGTACCATCTTGCCCTGCATCCCGGCGAGAAGGGTTTCCGTCACTTCTTCTTTCTCCTTGAGGCCCTTGATTTCCTCGCGAGCCTTCTTCAGCTCTTCCCTGTGCGCGCGGATGTCCCTGTCCGCCTGCAGATATCGGCGCCCCGCCATATGTGCGAGCTCCGTCGAGCGGAATTGGGCTCGCATTTCTTCATAGACCAACTGTCTGGGCCCCATCTCTTTGTAGGCGGCGGCGTCCTCGCGGCCATATAAGCCGAAGGAGATGGAGAACGCCTCCTCCCCGGCCTTACCGAGCTCCACCCAGGAAGGGTGAAGGGTGGAGCAGGAAATTCGGTTGGCATTGGGGTCCCAGGCGAGCAGGGGCTCGCCAAGGAGGTCGGAAACTTTCTCGCCTAGACCAAAGTTCCTGTGACCTTTGGGTTGAGGGGTCACGGAGGAACTCCCAGCACCCTGGTTCACCGGGGGGTCCAACTTTTCCACAAGGGAAGGAGGCGAGCCGTCGGTCTCGCTCAGATAGACGACTGCGCTCCTATCCTTAACAGCGGAGGTCTTTCCTTTCAGCTTCTTGGAGGACCGCGAACTCGGCTGACTCGCAGAAGGGGGCCGCTTCTTGCCGGACCCGACGGCGGGAAGGTCGCGGCAAGCCTCTGCCGCCGCGGTCGCGAGAGTATCCACCGTGAGGGTGATGCCCTGCGCGTGCGGGGGATTGACGGGGACCTCGCGCTCACCTGTAAAGTAAGCGTTATACGATGAAGAAAGGGAAAAGAAAGTGAGGCGCGAGCGAACCCTACCTTCCCCTTGAGGAACGGAGAATAACGAATCGACGTTGCGCCGCAGATAGGCGACTTCGAAGTTCTTGCCGGAGAGGTATTGGAGGAGTTTGGCGTCGGCGCCGCCCAGCGAGCTCGGAGGGCGGTAAGTGGCGTCATCCCGCTGGATGGGGGTGAAGTGGAGGTTGCCGAAGGGTCCTTTCACTAGGAGGAACTTCTGGGTCCAATAGTGGCTCTTGTTCACCGTCTCGCAGACGGTGACGTGCTGGCTCGCGAAATAGGTAGTCCCATCTCGGAAGGCGCGGAAAGAAAATACTTTGCGGAAGACGAGGAGGCTGAACTCGATCCTCTCTTCCCGCAGATAACAGGCGAACGCGACAATGTCCGCGATCGCATTTGGGGTCAACTGGCTCGGCAACACCCCATAATATCGCAACACCTACAAAGAACGATGAGAAAGTTGCGATAGCGAACACGAGGCAGCGAGAAGGTCAGGCAAAATACCTGACGGATTTCAGGCCACAGAGGGAGTCGCAACCCATTCTCAAAATGCGCGATGGGGATCGCGAGCTCGTCAGCCTCGGTCTCGTTTAAGGTGGAGTTCTCGCTTGGACAGCGAGCCGAGTAACCCTCCGGGAGATAGCGGTCCACCGCGAGCTTATACTCCTCGACTGTGATGTTCGCGCAGTAGAACTCGTGGGCTTGAAACGCTGAGGCGCATTTTGACCGCCCCTCGCTCTCGCCATCCGCTCCCACTTGCTGATTCGTCCGCATCGAGTCAGGAAAAGACAGCCTACGAGCAGCGAACGCGAACACGATCTTGCGAGAACGGAGATGAGCGTAGGCGCGAGAAGACGGGAGAAATAAATGCGACGGGTAGAGGATTGAATCCAAACTATTTATAGAGGGCTCTGATGGGCACGGGAATCGAAGCGTCAGGAGTGCGGATAACGGAAATAAAGTAAAATCCTACCCGATAGTACAGTAGTCTTGCGAACCCAAGCTCGCCGCGGCCAGCCTGCGAGGAAAAAGGGTCTATGCCTAGCGTTGCATAAAAACTCACAAACGCTCCACGAGGGCGAACGTATCAAACACAGCGAACGAACTAAACAAACCACAGGCACACCGCCGAAACAAATAGAAGAATAAAAGAAAAACGATAAAAGGCGAGTCACGATAGACTCGCGAGTATTACCACACCAAATATTGTTCATACAGACGTCATAAAAGAAGCAAAAACAGCGGGATAGTAGCATTCAACCCGCGGCGGTCTCAGGGGTAAGGAAGCCACTTCCAGCGACCCCGGCCTCGCTTCCCCGCACGCGGCGGCACTCTCGGGTAATGGTAGTCGCGAAGCGCTTTAAACTCGCGCAGGATCAGGTGCGCTTGATCCTCGCCCCGCGAGATGTGCACGCCGGGTGAGGTAACATCGGCGCGAGGCACCGGCTCCGCCTCGGCGATCAAGCGCGCATTCGCGTCTTCCAACGCGGCGAACCTCTCGTCAAAGGCAGCCCGATCTGCGTCATACCGCTCTTCCAACTCGCGTAACATCATGCCGTGCTTCTGAAGCACCTCGGACACCCGACTCTTCATCCGCACGGGGTCGCCGGGGTCACCCAAGAAATCTTCAATCTGGCTGGGCGAAGGCGGTGGTGACATCTCCATCCTCCCGTGCTCTGACTCAGGGGTGGCTCCTGGGATTTCAGCGGAGAGAGTTAGTAGGATCTGAAGGCAAGCAAGAGATGGGAGCTCGCGAAAACATGCCAACCTGGCGAGGAGGGGGACTCGCGATGGGGCTTGCACGAAGACTCCGGCCGACCCCGGAAGTTTCCGCGGAATCCCGAGACGTGGGGTTTCCCCAGACCAGGAGGGTATACCACTCTCTCCGCGACTTTGGCACCGTCGAGAAGCGAGCCGCCTGGACTTCGCTTCCCCATCAGACCGAAGCCAGGGGTCACCACGCTAACCTTAGGCGGGACCGGCGAGTTCGCCGGTGTAGAGCTTTTCTCCTTGGGGCTCGGCGATGGGGTACCTACATGGACCACAAACGCGTAGGTACCGCCGGGACATGCAGAAATAATGGAGGAGACGAGCGACTTACGAGGTTGCGAGAGAGGCGCTTGTTGGGGCGAGGTCCCGACCCCAGCATCTAGCGATCCCAGCTTCGCGGGGGACGAAGCATGGGAAGTTGTCAGCGCGAGGCTCGCCATGCGGTCCTCGGGTGGAAAATTCTGCGAAAAGGAAGAGAATGAGCAAGGAGTCGATGTAAAGGCTTTAGGCAAAGGATACCTGTTGTGCAAGCTCGGTATTCGGCGGAGGGGACGAGTCAAGTGGCGATGTCGCGTCCTCCCCCGGCGACCTCCTAACCGACTTAGCTTTCTTAGTCTGGGGGGAATAAGAGGCGTCAGGGTTGAATATCCAGGCGTTGTGCTCGGCGGCCCGAGCTTTCGCCATCTCCCTGGAAGCCTTCAGCCGTTCCAACGCGCTCTGCTTGGAAGACATCCTAAAGGAAGAAGGGTTTCGGCGAGAAGGAAGGGGAAGGAAAGGCTCGACCACTAGCCACGGTGGACGGTATTTATAGTTTCAGGCATGGGGCCCACCGGAAAGATTCCCGCCACGTCAGCAGAATCAGCGAACATCATGGGTTGGATGTATCTTCGCGAGCTTAGAACAACCTCGCGAAGAGCGGGGATTGTGTACAACCCCGATGTTCGCCACTCGCGCTCGAGGGGGCGAGCCCAGCGGAGGGGAGTTAACCAGCTTCTTTGAAGCTCGCCGAGGTGGCGCAGGCTCGCGAGCTCCATTCGCGAGGGAGGCCGTCTCGAGGTGTTAGCCATTTTGGGATGCGCCGAGGTGGTGCGGGCGAGCGAGCCAGGCAATGTGGCGATAGTAATTCGGGGGCTCACTGACCCAGAGGCTTGCGAGCCCCTCTCGCGAGGAAGGCCTCGGGGCAGGCCGGTTCGCCCAGTAAAAGTCCGGGAAGGGATTTTTACCAAGAGGCCCCTGGTGGTCTGCGGTTAGCTTCCTCAAACAGCGGAGTTTGGCTGTTAGCAGACCAATCCGGTGTGCGGATAGTAAGATTGGACAGCGGGATTTGGCTATTGACAGACCACAAAACTGAAATCTATAAATAGACCTCAAAGGGCACCTTGGAGGAGATCGGTTCATTATCTGAGCTCTACTCTCCCTAGGTCGCTTTGGTTTGGGCTCTCCAGCTCTCCAAGGTGCCCGAGTCTTAGCTTTGGCTTGGGAGGGGAAGCGCTCAACGATCTTCCGGGTTAGTGGAGGGACCTCCTCGCTGAGACTAGGGTCTTTGTTCTTTGCTCGAGTCGTCAACCTTACCTCTCCCGAGGGACCGGTAAGGGCCAGCTGCCCCTCATCTCGGTGAGGGCCCCGAGCTCCACACGAGACCGAGAAATCGGTTTCAACACTTAACGTTTTAAATAGGTCTTATTTAACTTTTCCGCCCACATAATTAATGGAAACTGCTGAGTACGATGTTGAATTACAGAGTAGGATGCTCAGTACATATAATTAATTTCATTTTTAATTTCCCATATAACTTCATTCTAAATAGGTCTTAGAAAGACGACGACGACGTCACGGTCGCCCTCGACCAGAACTCTACCGACATCTTCGACAACCACTACTACAGCAACCTCATCAACAGCAAAGACCTGCTCTCTTCCGACCAGATCCTCTTCACCGGCAATGCAGAGCTATGGGAGCAACAACAACCTCTTCTTCTCTCAGTTTGCCAACTCCATGGCCGGTCAGGATGGGCAGCTTAAGCCTGCTGACCGGGGCTTCCGGGCAAATCAGAGGGAACTGCAGGGTGGTGATCAACTCAAACTAATATGCATATCATTTATATAATTATGTATTAATGTTTTTTAATATTTTGTAATAAACAAAGTATTATGGTCCGTTCGTTTGAACGGAATTGGCTTTCTGAAATTGGCATTGGTGATTAGAAATCCAATTCTAATGTTCGGCACAACAGAATTTATGCGGATATTGGCTTTCATGTGAAAATCCATGGCTTTGACTATGAACTAAAAAATCAAATCATCAATTATTATCTCCGCCCATGGGTTTTCCGCATAATCGAGTGTTTTCGTCAGTTTTTCGACCTACGTGCGCATTTTTCGCTCGGACGTGCATTTTCCTGCAAGGTGTGTTTTTCGGCCGGGCACGTGTTTTTTGGTCGGGCGCGTGTTTTTCGACCGTACGTTCATTTTTCGCCTATGCGGATGCTTTTTCGCCCGGGAGCGTGATTTTTCGCTCGAGCGCGTGTTTTTCACCCGGACGCGTATTTTTCTCCCGGGCAGGCGCTTTTCGGCCGGCGCGGTGTTTTTCGGCTGTCGTGCATTTTTCATTCGGGCGCTCTTTTTTCGCTCGGGCGCGCGTTTTTTCCCCGGGAGCACGTTTTTTCGGTCGGGCGCGCGTTTTTCGACCCGGGCGCGCGTTTTTTGACCAACGCTAATGTTTTTTGGTCGGGCGCAAATTTTTCCGCTCGGGCGCGTGTTTTTCGCCCGGGCGCGCGTTTTTCGCCCGGGCGCGCATTTTTCGCCCGGGCGCGTGTTTTTCGCCCGGGCGCGTGTTTTTTCGCCCGAGAGAGCGTGTTTCGCCCGGGCGCACATTTTTCTGCCCGGGCGATCGTTTTTCAGCAGGACGCGAATTTTTCCCCTGGACGCGAATTTTTCCCCCGACGCTTATTTTGACTTTTATAAAATTATTGTATAATGTCAATTCCAATACCAATTTCATCATTCAGCCGAACAACTTTTATGCCTCAATTTCAGTTATGTTGACTGAATTCAATCTTACAGCCGAACAATAAAATTGGAATTATGTACAAAGCCAATTCATGTAGATATTGGTTTTCGTCGAAAAGCCAATTCCAGAAAGCCAATTACATTCAAACAAACAGACCCTTATGGATCATGTGTGGGGGAGATCTTGTCCATCCGATTTGCTATCGGACCATCAACGAATTTCGAAAAAAAAAACACAAAGCACGATTTTAGGGTCATTTCATGATCCTATTTATCCATGCAACAACAACACTCAAGTCTTTATCCCACTATAGTGGAGTCGGCTATATGGATCCTTTGTCGCCATAGGACGCAATGGAGACAAAGGATCTATGTAGCCGACTCCACTATGGTGGGATAAAGGCTTGAGTGTTGTTGTTGTTGTATGGATAAATAGGATCATAAAATGGCCCTACAAAGCCCCTAATTAATATTCTGTAAATAAAAAAATTCATAAATCATTTTTTATTAGGGCGGCGTACCAAGCACATGGTACGCTGCCCGCATGAAAAAAATTCCCCTTTTCAAGGGGGTGCGAGATACGAAAAAGGCACAAAATACCACATATCCAATACGCATAGAATAAATCTTGATTAACTTGTTCTTTTGGATTTTTTTCATCTCATTTTAAGCGGCGTTTCAAAATTATTCGTTCTCCCATCGAAATCGAGAACCAAGCGACTCCCCAGGTACGTTGAAGAACGCTCTAACAACAAAAGAGTAGTTGTGTGACAAATTTTAGGGTATTCCTGCACCCTACATTGGCTGTCATTTTTCTTCCCTCCCAATTACCCGTGGTTGCCAACCACAAGTTTGTTGTAAAATCCGGTACAAATCGTAGGGCACGCTATAAAATAATGTAAGTAACGAACACAATAAAATTAAAACTGCGCCCGGCAAAATCCGCCGGCGCACAACCACAGATAATTATAAAATCAAACAATATAAATAAATGAGATTACATGAAAATAACAGGAGAAGAAAAAACCGTCCGGTGAAACACCGCGCGCACAATCCGCGGGCGAGTAGAAGATCTGGACTGCAATCCGCCTAGCGGACGCACAAGGTTCACCGAATCTTCAACGTTGAAGTTCGACGTTCAACCGCAACCGCCACCGGAGACCAACGCCACCACCGGAGATCAAACATCGTTAAGGTAAACTGCACTAGCGCACGCCTTCAATGTCCACGTCGATCTCCACCAAGCCTGACGACACCTCCCTCTCCAACGCCGGCGGCTCACCTCCAAGACCCGCGACACCACGCTCTTCAACGGTGAAATACCACAAGGCCAGCGACCTCCCCGTCACACGATAGAAAGAAAGGGGAGAGAGAGGCGGGCTACTCCAATATGCGGCTGTCTACAATTTCTCCCATGCGGCTAATCCAATTTCACGGTTGGGTTTGATGGGTATATATAATATAAATCTAAAACGGAATTCTATATATGTAAATATATAAGAGTGGTGTTAAAGGCAAATCAAAATTGGCTATTGGCAAACCAATTTCTATGAGTTATTACGCGTCTTTTAAAAATACGCTTTTTACATGCATTTTTAGGAAAAGTGTTCAACACTATAATTATAGATCTCGTCGAGATCTACAACTTTCGTGTTGAACACTTTTCCTAAAAATACATGTACAAGACGTATTTTCAAAAAACTTCGCTACAGTTACGATCAGGCGACAATACGCCTTGTGCGTGTATTTTTAGGAAAAGTGTTCAACACCAAAGTTCTAGATCTCGACGAGATCTACAATTTTCGTGTTGAACACTTTTTCTAAAAATGCATGTACAAAGCGTATTTTCAAAAGGCGCGTAATAACTCGTAGAAATTGGTTTGCCAATAGCCAATTCTGATTTGCCTTTAACACCACCCATATATAAATATATAAATCTATAAATCTATAAATCTATAAATCTATCAATCTATCTATAGATATATGTAGATATATATAGAGAGACAATATATAGAATATATATATAATATATATATCTATATATATTCTATATATACATATTCTATATATACATATTCTATATATATATATATATATATACATTACCAAAATAGCTTGGATCCAGATATCAGGATAACCAAAAATATAACAATCCACCATCTTGGTTTGGGATCCAGAGTCACCACCTGCATGAAGCAGTCTCTGCACGAAGCACCAACTGCACAAGGCATATCTGCATGTAGCATCAACTGTGTGAAACAACACTGCACAAAAGCACCGCCCCAAAGATCTGAGGTGTCAGCCGACCTGCTCCAATCAACTCATCCCTACTCAGGCTCAACCCTTGAATGTCGATGCAACCGGATCGATGAATCTGACTCGCCTAGTCAGACTACCAGAAAGGGCGATCTTGTGCACCACCTCGACCATCCACCCTGTCGACCGCAGAAATCATGGGCATACCACCTTGCATCGTGGTCTCCATCAGCCGGTACAGACTACCGCACTGCATAGCTCGCATGAGCATGGTGGACCCTCACGTCACCGTCAGAACTCCACCTCTCGCCGTAAAACTGCATCCTCTAGAGTCCAATCTACCCAGTGATATCAGATTCCTACGCAGCTTGGGTACCAGGTGTACCCGCTCAAGCCTACGCACTGCTCCGTCATGCATCCTGATGTTCACCGTCACTGTCCCTGTGACCTCACATGCTGAACCGTCACCCAGAAAGACTGACCCAGTCGTCACCTCCAGTGAACTGAACATCTCCGCATCTGAGCAAATGTGCTGCGAAACACCAGAATCTAATACCCAGCTATCCGAGTCACATGGACTCTCAGTGATGAGGAGAGACAAATCATTATCATCTGTCGTAGCTACCCCCTACTTGTCCGCATTCTGGACGTCCCCAGAAATATGTGCACGCTGCGGACAATGTCTCATGATATGACCACTCGGCCTACAATGGTAGCACGCCACTGCCTTCCTCGATGCGGATCTGGACCGCGCACTCCTAGATCCCTTCTCGAACTGCCTCCCTCATCGTCCTCCTACTGCCAAAGCATGCTCACCCTCAGGAGCGGGGTTTGACATCATCTGACTGGAAAGTAACGCAGATGTGATCTGCTTCACGTCTACTAAATCCTTCTCATATAGTAGAGTGGTCTGCATGTGCTTATACGACACCGGGAGCGAGGTAAGAAGCAATAAGGCCTTATCTTCTTCCTCCACCTTGACACCAACCACATGTAGTTGGCTAAGAAGTCCATTGAACATGTTGAAGTGTCCTGCAGGTTACCACCCTTCTGCATCTTCAGGCCATACAGTTGCTGCTTCAGCAACAGCCTCGTGGTCAACGACTTGCTCATGTAGAGTCCCTCAAGCTTCTCCCACAATGTGACAACAGACTCTTCATTACCGATGTTGAACAACACCTTGTCGTCGATGCACATCCTGATAGCGCTGGTGGCACGCTCATCCATCTCAGTCCACTCAGAATCCTTCACCGGAGCGGGCAAAGAATCACGCCCCCGCAGCACTTGGATCAACCCCTGCTCAACCAACATATCTTGAATCTTCCATAGGCGAAAGTTCCCGCTACCGTCAAATTTCTCCACAGAATATCTGGTCAACATAGTGTTCTTCGCTTTCTGCAGTACCTCTAGGTAATCTAATTAATTCACGCATCAGATCTGGGAAGATAGGGAGCGGACCGATGTCGTCACCTACCGTTGACTCAAACCTAAAACCGGAACGTCCAATAAGTAACTTACTCGGAACCTAACTCTGATACCACCTCTTGTAAAAAATATTACAAATCGCAGGGCATGCTATAAAATAATGCAGGTAACAAGAACACAAAATAAGACCAAAACTGTGTCCGACAAAACCCGTCAGCACACAACCACATATACTTATAAAATCAAACAATATAAATAAATGAGATTACATGAAAAAATAGGAGAAGAAAAAACCGTCCGGTGAAACACCGCAGATGCGCCGGACGCGCACGATCCACGGGCTAGTAAAAGATTTGGACTGCAATCCGCCTAGCGGACGCACAAGGTTCACTAAACCTTCAACGTTGTAATCCGACGTTCAACCGCAACCGCCACCAGAGACCAACGCCACCACCGGAGATCAAACGCCGTCAAGATAAAGTGCACTCGCGCACGCCTTTAATGTCCACGGTGATCTCCACCCAGCCTGACGACAACTCCCTCTCCAACGCCGACAACTCACCTCCAAGACCGGTGACACCACGCTCTCCAACGACGAAATACCACAAGGCCGGCGGCCTCCCCGTCGCATGAGAGAAAGAAAGGGGAGAGAGGTGGGCTACTCCAATATGCGGCTGTCTACAATTTCTCCCAGGCGGCTAATCCTATTTCACGGTTCGGTTTGATGGGTTTATATAATATAAAACTAAAACAGAATTCTATATCTTTAACTACTATATATATACAAGAAGTTGCCTTTGGTGCAACATTCAAAATTGCCAAATATAGCCTCATTCTTTTACTCCAATGATTTAACATATATTATGAAAAAAATGGAATTTCATAAAATATAATGGCTATTTGTGTAATTACACTATATCCCTATTGTTGGATTTGTGACACCTCACTAATCCGTGTGCTCAGATCGTTGAGATCATGCCACCTCATCGATCCATGAGAGGCCATTGTTTCCTATTGAGAGGAGTCCTATTATAGGAATATTAATTAGGGGGGATTCTAAATCTCCTTATTTAGCCGGGTGGCCTTTCCTATTTGGCCGAGCCTAATTATGGCACTCCCCTAATTAAATTGATATCTCCTTTAATGGGGTTGATATCTTCTGCCTATATATATGGGGATTGCCCCATCCGGTTCATCATACGCCAAGCAAATTCCGCAGGAGGGAAGAGGCAGTTGAGAGAGGTGAGCGGCAGCAGCGGCGCCAGTAGCTCGGCGACAAGGAGGCGGCGGCTCTGTCCAGCGGCGACAGGCGGCCTCAGGCCAAGGGAGCTTTTTGGGCTGTTTCAGGAGGAAGCAGCGGGCGGCGACAGCGGTGGCTCCAGGAGTTCTTCAACAGCGGCGGAGGCCCTCAGTGTGATCCAGGCCGGCGACAGCCGCGGAACTTGGTTCTGGTAAGAGCAGCGACAGCAGGGCGGTGGTCCAGGCGTGCGGAAGCAGCGGCGGCTGGTCTTGGGCCCGGTGGCAGTGCGAGACATCGCTCGGCGATATCGGTATCGCTCGCGGTAGCTACCAGTGCAGTTTGGGGGCAAATTCTACTGGGCGCACCACGTTATATCTTTTGTCTCACTATTGTATCTTGTAACTCTCATATTTATAGTGGATCTTTCGGCGCGCTCTCCCCGTGGAGTAGGAGTCCCATACTCTGAACCACGTAACCTTTTGTGTCGTCTGTGTATGCTAGAATCTCGTTCCGTATTTTATTTTGCGCGATACTGGTTCTTGCTCATTCGTGAAATTCCGTTGCGCTACCGCGGCTTAACTCGATCTGGTTTCACAACAATTGGTATCAGAGGGAGGTTCCGCGGGGGTGATCGTCTGGACGTTCCGGTTTTCTGATTTGGGTCAACGGTGGGAGACGACATTGGTCCGCTCCCTATCTTCCCAGATCGGTTCCGCGAATATCATCTTGATCGCCCAGTAGCTCTGCGAGCAAGACAATGTCGGCAAAATTCGAGATTTCTAGGTACGACGACAAGATTGATTTTGGCCTTTGGCAGAAGTGCATAAAGGCCGTTCTCGTCCAGCAAGGTCTTCACAAGGCTCTCCTCGGCAAGGAGAAGTACGGGAAGAAGGACCGGCGGAGGAGCAGGGCAGGTTTCGTGGCGAGGGCGTGTGCGCAGAGAAAGGACCTTGGCGGAGGTAAAGTCTTCGCATCCGTGGGCGGAGAGTCATCTCAGGAGAGCCCAGACGCCGCAAAGGGAGCCATCCGACTCAAGGGTCCCACCAGGGAACTCATGATCACTCAGGAGAAGGTGGAGTCGCACAGTGAGAGGTTGAGTGCGAGTCGTCTTGCAAAAGACTCGGTCTATAGGGCAAGGGCGAAGCTCGTCGGGGTGCGCCACCGGGAGTTGAGGGAGTTCGGTAGAGGTGGAGGCAGGAAGTTGCAGGAGATATCCTGGAGGGATATTAGTACGGACTTGCGAGGAAGTCCAGTGACTGGAGTCAAGTTCAAGAGCGGTCTTGACTTAACTCATTCTGATGCGCGTTGATCGCGGTCAGACCCCAGGGAGAGGGGGTTCGTAGTCGCCGGTAGGGGAGATCCAAGGTGGAGGTGGAGTTACGTTCGTGTTGAAGCCAGGAAAATCCCGACCTCAAGATTCGGACCGATGCAGCCGGAGGCTACTCGCCCAACAGTCCAACGAGACGACTAAGCTGGCGACTACTGAAGAGATAGAAGAGCAACACACAAGACCCCAGGTGCTGCGGCAGGGAGGTCCCACCACGTACCCAGAAGCTCCGAAGAGACTTCCCCTCCAAGACCAAAGAATGGCCGAGCAAGGTACGAGGAAGGCACCGACTTGGCTAGTACCGGGAGTAGCGACCAAGTGCGACAGATGCTAGAATGCAAGAGCAGGGTTTCGAAAGCTCAAGTCCAGGTGCCAATCCAAGTACCTCTGGGGTCCTATTTATAGGAAAACCAAGGGGTAGGGGGGTTTTTATAGCCCAGCCCTTGCCCGACGACTAGCGACATTGAGGCGATCTCCCCGGGCAGATGGGCGAGTATCGCCTATGGTCGCCCACATTTTAGCGAGTATCCGAGCTACTCGCACGAGTACACCCCTACTCGCCTAGGCTGTCTTCTGCTCTTATGCTTGTCTGCCGTGTTGACCTCTTTGACTTTGACTTCTGCCTACGTGGCCTTGGGGGGGTCCACCCTCGGAGAATGAGGGTTGTACACAATCCCCGCTCTTTGCGAGTAACGTAGTTGCTCGGAAAGAATCATCCAACCCTTATTCGACGAGCTGTCTTCTGGGCGAGTATCAGTGCGTAGTCGGCATCCCGCTGTTTTGACTCCCCAGCCCTATATATAGAGGGGGAGGGGTCTCTGACGCCAAGGTTTCTTTGGTTCTCGCTTCAAGATGTCGATGAGTATTGCCGAGGAAGCTGCTGCGGATTTGGCCGAGCTTGCCAGTTTGCTGCCGCCGTTGCGGAAGCCTGCTCGCGATGTTGAGCTCGAAGACTTCCTCGCTTCCCGGAAGAGGAAGCGCCTGGAGAAGAAGAAGGAGAAAAGGAAAAAGAAGAAGAAGAGTGCCGACGCCTCCGAGAATGTCGCTGATTCCCAGGTCGGCACTACTCAGCAGGTGCTCGCCGATTTGGGTCTCGGCCAGTCAGGTGGCTCGCCTGCTCCTGATTTTCCTTTGCCGAATACTGCTCCAGAGGCGAGCACTGCGAGGATCTCTGCTCAAGATCCGGTTGAAGTTACTCCTGCGCAAAGTGAGAGTTACCTACTCGCCACTTTTATTAGTCGCCCAAATGTCGGCTGGTCTCTGACGTTTTCTGTTTTATTTCGCAGATACGCTTCTCGCTAATGCTCGGCAGGAGCCTCTGAGCGCCATTCCCCTACGATCCTCGCCTATGGTCCTGAACACGGCTGGGGGAGGAACTCGCCAGGGCGGATCGGTGCGAATCCTTCATAGCTCTGCGGTAGACAAGAGGTCGATGAGCGAGCAGAGGACTCCTTCAGCGAGCAATCCTCTTCCGCCGCCACCGCCTTTGCAGCGACCTGAGGTGGCGAGTAGCTCGCAACTACCTGCGGACCAGCTTCCTCCACCTCCTCTGTTTCCTCCTCCGGCCGACATGCAAGATGATCGCCGCCTCCTGTCTTCTTCGGCTCCTACCGCTCATCCGGCTGGATCCTCGCGTCGAGGTGGGATGGCGGGATCTTCTGGTTTCTTCGCTCCCAGAGGGGGAGGGCGACCAGTGGATGGTCGCGGTCGGGGTGATGTGCCCTCCAGCAGGGAGCACATCGGCGGTTCACATTCGAACCGGCGAGATGGCATTCGTCGCAGTCCGTCCCCGCATCGGGGAAGGAGCTCTCCTCGCCGACCATCTCGGAGTCCTCGCCGCGATTCGCGGAGTGAGGCCTATCGGCCTGGTAAGTGGAGTCGCTGCTTTTTCGAGTATCTTCTAAGAAGAGTCTTCTCGCTACTCGTCACTAAGATTTTGCTTCCATGTCTTTTCCTGCAGCTCGCGCCCCTACCCCTATCGGGGCTCTGGTCGACGCCGTCGGGCTTCCTTCTCGCGAGTATCAGGAGAGGGCTACTCGCGCCATCCTGGATTTGGAGGCGAAGTTGGAGCGGCTGGCGATCAGCGAGTCTCATCGGCGTCTGACCGCGGTTGAAGTGCGAATAGAGCTCTTGGCGGCTGCTGACTCCCAGCGTCGTCTGACCGAGCTGGAGGTCCGAGCATTACGGCTGGAAGAGTTAGAAACTCGCCTGGCTAGTGTAGACTCTCGCCTTCAGTCTGTCGGCGAGCTGGAGCGCCGGGTGGGCAGGATGGATCATCGCCAGCAGCTGCATCATGACGAGCTGGTGGGGATGCGCGCGAGCATGGGCTCCGTAGGTCGCCTGGCGAGGATGGAGGAACAGCTGCGACAAGGCGAGGATGCTATGTCCGTGGCCTTCGAGCATTTCAAGAGAGCTCGTGGTTTGGGCTGGGTTGGGCGACAACCACAACTTCCCGATGCTCAACCGAACCCCTAGGATCCTGCCCTTTTTTCCTTTTGTAGTCGCTTGTCGCCTTCTGGCAAATGTTTGTAATGCTGAACTATTTGATTTCGTTTAACTAAATTGGTATTTGGCGAGTATGAATATCGCCTTTGTTGTCTTTCCCGTTTGCTGTGATGTCTTGATTTTCTTTTTTGTCTTTTGTTTCCGCGAGTCTTTGTTAGATGTCGCGTTGAGGTTGCGAGTATCCTAAAAGTTCGATGCAGGTGCTCGCTCGTTCGACATCAGTGATTTGACGCGCATCCCAGGTTTTGGCGACTTTTCCTCGATATGCGCCACCTCCTACTCGCGCTCGCGGTGGCGTACGCGGGAAGCCAAGCTTTGTCGAGTACTATAAATAGGGGGGATACGTATTTATTACTCTCTTGACGATCTTCCCTTTCTTCTGGCGACTATCTCTCGATTGCTCCTCTCCTCGCCCTTCGCTACTCGCTTCTTCGATCCTTCCACTCTTGGATGGCTGACGATGCAGCTATTCGCCGTGCAAGTCACGCGAAGAACTTCGAGGCAAATTCCTTCAAGAAGCCGATTACTCGGCCGAGCGACTTGAAGGAGTTCTCTGCCAAGTACTTATCGCCGGGATATGTCGCCAGGCTCCCTTGTGAGGATGAACGCCTGAATTCTTTCTTGGCGACCGAGTTGGTCTTTCCCATCCGCCACTTTGAAGTCGGCCTGCGACTACCCTTGTGGCCGGAGGTTTGCCAGATCCTCCGCTACCATGGGATAGTCCCGGCGCAGATCAATCCAAACGGAGTGGCGATGATTGTGGGGTTCCTCTGCTACTTGCGCGATCAGGTGATCGCCTTTGATCTCTCCGTCTTCCGGCGAGTATTCCACTTTGGCGCCACTGGCGAAGGCGTTGTCTTTTTGTGCAGCCATGTCTGCACCCTAGTCGGTACGGCAAACAAGAACCATCGCTGGACGGAGCGCATAGTCGTCATTAAGGGCGACTTTGGCGTCGTGCCGACTTCCTCTTTCCAGCCGGCCGAGAGTGCGTTCTTCCCTCCTTACCTGGAGGAAAGCCGGGAGAAGCTACTCGACAGCTTCCGAGGTCGCCGGCTGGATGTCGTCTTCTGGAGGAGGCGAGTAGATGAGCTCGTGGAGGTATTCCCTGGTGAAGGTAGTCGCCTAAACGAGCATTAGGTCATACTCGCCAATTCGTCTTCACCCGGTGTCTAACGTTTTTCTCTTTATATTTTGTTGTAGCTACTCGCTCTTTGCCGAGCGAGCTTCTTCCCTTGGCGCCGAAGGCGGGGACCCCTGCCTTGGTTGATTTGTCGCCCGGCGGCGATGATCAGGAGGTCGCCGGCGATGATGCTGGGCCTTCGAAGAAGAGGAAAGCCAAGGCAAAATCCGTCGAGCCTGGGAGAAAGAAGGAGGTCGCCAGGAGGGATCTGGAAGCGAGGGCCGATCCATCGGAGGCGGGCGAGCCTAGCGGCCATCCTCTCTTTGGCGAAGGTGGGGGCAGCGAGGATGCTTATGGTCGCCCTTTGGTGTCCTGGGCTGAGCGAGCCCATGAAGTGACCTTGAGCACCAACCTCCCCGCCTGGTCGGAGGATTGGGAGGATGCGGGCGAGGCGTTCGACGTTTCGTTTGCCCTCTATGGTCGCGCGGACGCCGAATCCTTGCAAGAGGTCTCGGCCGAATATCTCGCCCATCAGAGCTCGCGAGCCAACCTGCGGGCTGTCGAGCTTGGGCATGCGACGGCGAGGAAACTGCTCGAATATGAGCAGATGATCAAGGTGCAGGGCCCGAAGATGATCGCCATGGCGAACAGAATTAAGGAGTTCGAGGTACTCACCGATGCGACTTTACTCGCGTTTTGGGATACTCGCTACCTTGCAAACTTATTTAAACTAACCTTCTTCTTTTCGCTCGCTGCAGGCTGCCGAGCTGGAGTCGGCAAAGAGGCTGTCCCAGGCCGAGAAGGAGCTGGAGGATACTCGGCAAACCTTGGAGGCCGCCCAAGTGCGAATCGCTGAGTTGGAAACTCGGCCTGCCGAGCAACAGCCTTCGTCGGTGGGCCCCTCCAGGGTGGGCAAGCAGATCCGGATAGTCGGCGATGATATGGCGCATATCCGCCGGGAGATCGCTCGAGCAACCGGGAAGGTGGTCCTGAGCAGCTTGAAGGCTGATGGCTTCTTGAAGCCGGAGGCAATGCATCTGACGGTCATGGACATCATCCCGGCATTACTCGCCGAAGAGTCCACTTCCCCCATGCGAGATCTCCCATCCTCATCCACCGATTCTGACGACGACGATTCTGAGGACGAGGTTGATGATGTGGAAGATCTCGATCCCGACGCCGATGATGGTGGCGAGGATGCATAGTCGCCTGTCTTCTTTTTGCAAATCTGTACAATCATTTTTGTGTATGTATTTACGTCAGTAAATGAATATTAATCATTTTGCTCGCCTTTTTCTTTGATGCTCGCATCCCTTTCTTTTTTGAATGTCGCTTAGGCTCCTAGGCTCGGGGCGAGGTTGAGTGCTCGCTCGACTCTTAGGGTCATGGCGAGATTGAGTGCTCCTTCATGTCCGCACCTGTATACTCGCACATCCATGCTCGCACATGTATACTCGCCTAGATGCTCGCACCGCCCAGATGCTCGCACCTGCATACTCGCCTAGGTGCTCGCGCATACATACTCGCCTTCTTCAATGGAGGCTACTTGGAGGGAACCGTGAGACACATGCTCTCAAGGTCTTGCCTGGCACCTGGTGAAGAGTTCATCAGACTCTTTTAATAATAATGGACTTTTAAGGGAAAAAGAGATAGGGAAGGGCAGTTGGGGAGGCCTGTAGGGACACATTGATGCGATGATTCGGCAAGTGCACCGGTCGCGCAAGTAATAATAATGGGGAAAATCCCCGAGTGTCGGTCTCTTGAGGAACACAGTAAGGTGGAGTTAGGTTTCGAGGAAGGACTTGAGATTGAAGTCCTTGAGTCGGATGGAATGCGGAAACGGGGTGCTTTGGCTTTTGGAAAATAAAAGAAAACAACTATAACTACTCCTATGCAATGCCGCTATGCAGTGCTTCGCTTGGCGGGATGGATGACTACGTAGGCCTTGAACGCGCTACTTCGTAAGGGCGGATGGACGAGTGGGCAAACGGATCGAACTATGCAGGCCTTGAGCGCGCTGCTTCGTTAGGCGGGATGGAATACACGGGCCGCTATGCCACGCTTCGGTAGGCGGATGGGCGAGTAGGCTAACGGAATGAGGGTCGCAACACCTCTTCGACAAGCACGCCACTAGTAATTGCTAGGGTGGCACCGGACACGGTGGTGAAGTGGAAAATGGATGGTGGCGCTCCTCATAAACACATAGACCACAAAAGCATTTCACACAAACATGAAATCTATATAAATAGAAGCAAGTCTAAGTGCAACTTCATCAAAATATATAGATCTAGCTATTACAACAATCAATAAGAGAAGAATAAGGCAAGAAATCGACCGAATCCGAAGGCTCGTTGTAGATTCACGGTTGGAATCGCCGAGTTGTCAATCCGCGTCCAAGCTCGGTCCGCAACTACGTCCGGGGTAGAGAGAGCTATCACGACTCTCCAATGGACCCGTCTTCTTCGTGTCACGATCCGGTAGAGGTTGCAAACTTCCTCTTGCTCGATGGTAATGGCGGCTAGATCTTCCTTTGGAGCTCTTGGATGAAGGAGGAGGCCGAGAGGAAACTCCGGCTCAAGATTGGAGTGAAGAACAAGCCCGGAGCACCTCTAGATGGTGGGCGGCGATGGAGGGGCGAAGTCGGACGAACTGGAGCAGAAAACGGCGGAATACGGCGGGCGATCTGACCTAAATCGCGAGCAGCGGATTTTATAGGCGCTGGAATTAAACAGTGCGCACGGTCAGTGGCGCACGACCAGTGGTCGTGCGCACTAGAATTCGATGATCGTGCGCTCTGCCTGGACGGAACCTGCAAAGACAGAAATTATGAAATAACATGTTCGCACGACCAGTGGCGCACGACCGGTGGTCGTGCGCACTGAAGTTGATGGTCGTGCGCACTACAACAAACAGAACTCGGAAATTAAATGGTAAGTGCGCACGAGCAGTGGCGCACGACCGGTGGTCGTGCGCACTGGCGTTGGTGGTCGTGCGCATTGCACCAAACAGAACTCGTGAAAAAGGGTTAAGTGCACACGACCAGTGGTCGTGCGCAATAGAACCGGTGATCGTGCGCAGTGTTCCTGTGCAGAATTGCACCGGGAACACCTGCACGACTCCCATTCCAGCACAACCACCAATCTAGCCACTGAAGGTGGCACTTAACAATACATGAAAGCTAATGATGAAGATAAACAAGAAATAACACCAAAACGGGCATAGCAGTGCACATAGCAAGGAATAACAAATATAAGCTAAAACATGTTAAAGTGCAGTGGAATGACTAGAAAAACGGCCCAGATGAGTCCATAAAAGTGTATATGATCAGGACTCATCACACCCCCAGACTTACCTGTTTGCGCGTCCCGAGCAAACGAATCCGGTGGAGTGTGAAAAAGGTAGTTAGCAAAGAAAATTATGCAAGGGAGTACAATGCGAAGTAGCAAAAACATGCAAATAGAGATTTCGTAAAAAGAGATTCTAACTATGCTAACTAATTTACGAAAGTACTAGAGCGTAAATAAAGATTTATCAATACTCAGTTGGTGAATTGTGAAGAATTTGATGATCATGCCCGGTGTGAAAGTAATAAGCCACTAAGGAGGGTGTTGCAAAAGATCGGGGTTCGGGAATAACTCCGCTGAAATCCATCAACGTCGGGAACCATACGCTTGCCCGGTCACACTCTCTCCACAGCGCTAGCAAACTCGCGAGATAAATCAATAGGACTTTTAGGATTAAGATGGGGCTTAGGTTGCGGTATGATAATCAAAGGTAAAAACGAAGGCTACGCAACCAACATGAGTCAACGGGACGCTGCACCAAGCAAAACTAAAAACAAAGCTCGTGTGACACACCCCCAGACTTATTGTGAAAACTAGGTGTGCACACGGCCTACTCCACAAATACCAACAGATTTTCTAAAATGCTCGGGAGGATAACTTTTCAATACGCCCTTTTTTTTCAGATATTTAGTTCAATACCATATTTTTCTTTTTCTTATCCTCCGGTTGATTCAAAATCAGCAAATAGAGTTTATTTCTCCATCACAACACGACAATTCCAAACATCACACCAAATCTAAAACATGAGTGCAGATAACATATACTTGGTTGCGACAGTGGGATAAGCTTTAGGCCTTGGTGTATGGAGGAGGAGCTGAACAAAGGGAGTGGTAGGCACAAGTGTTGGGAAGCAAAGGTGAGCGAATAGGATATGGAAAGCGAAGGCTCAATCTAGCCAAAAGGTGGCCTATATCACATTTATCTCAACGAATCGCCCGCACCCATGCTTCAAGAGTCGCTTGGGGCAAGTTCTTAGCCCACGAGAAAGGTAAACCTTCCTCCCGACTCGAGCAACACACAACTAGCGCTCGTATACACACAACACCGGGCTATCACCAATTTCATTCACATTCACCACTTGAGTAGAATAAATCTAAAACTACGCATAAATACTAATCATAAATTAAAAGCATAGAAATAATCTAATTTTACTCAAATTCTATTGTAGTACGCGGATGCGACTAGAACACTGCTCGAGTCAACATTGCGCTCCCAATAGTAATTCCTAAGCTATCATCCCAATTCACATTCCTAACCAAGATAGTTTGTTCAGAACAAAACAAATAGATAAGCACGCGCTCATGTGGGTGCTGTGGTGTGCAATGAAATTAAACAAAACATTTTAAATGAAATCTTCTAGTATGCAGTGCAATAGTGCACGTGAGCGGGTAAACAAACTACTCTTCCCCAGACTTAAACTAAACAATCCGCATAATATATGATAGGAGAATCAAAATAGAGCTAGGGAAAGAGAGTACCCAATGCTCATCAAGTGAGCATACCAGAAGACGCGTGCAAACTAAGACAACGCTGCAGCATCCGCCATCCAGAAAAAAATACCTGCAGGGGTCAGCTCCGCAAAAAACAAAAGAAAAATGACAAACTAAAATAAACTACAGCTAACTAAACATGATTAGAAGAAATAAAAATGCAGAAAAGAAAGATAACTACTGGGGTTATTGTCATCCCAGCACGACTTATTCTAAATTAAAATGGTTCTAGCTAATGGGCCTATGGAAGGAGAAGTGGACAGGTAACTGGCTTAATATCCGTGTCGGTAGCGGGTACCGATACGGTGATAGAACAGTCACCCCTCTTCCTAAATATAGATACCTGCTCCTCACAGGTAGAGGGAAAAGAAAGTAAGAAGAGGAGGAGGCCTGGTCCTCACTCATCTCACCAAAACTATCCTTGCCCAGCAAGGTATCGTCCACAGCAGGTCCGCAGGAGGAGAAGGAAATGAATGAGGCTTCCTTAATGGAGGAGGGATCAACCTCCTCGCATAAAAGGACACACTCATCATTGACTTGAGCACAAAGCTCCAAGTCCTCCTGAAGTACCTGTGAAGATTCAACCTGCACAGGCTCAGGTGAAGAGGGGGGATCGAGAAATAAACAAGCTGAAGAACATAAATAATCAAAAATCGGGGGAGTGGTCCCGGTCTCACTCCCATTAGGTTGGGGAAGTAAAATAATGTTTGCATTGTCATCAATGCTACAAGATTCGGCGGGATCAACAGTGGCCAAGCTAGAGATTTGGACTTCCTCCACCGGTGCTGAGGAAAACTCCTCTTCACCTAGAAGGTTGTCCTCCTCCATAGGAGTAGGCACAATACTAAGATCAACCGCCTCCTCCTGCGACACATCATCAACAATGTTGTCAGAGACGAGTGTAGTATGCACAATAGGGAGAGGAATAGTGCTCGGATAAAAGTCGAGCACCGATTCCTCACAAAGAATCGAATCCACTAGAGGTGGTGGATGCACTGGGAGAATGGGCTCAGCAATGTCGGTGCCCAGATCAGCCACACATCCGGTGACCGTATCCATGCCATACCCTTCAAGATGTGAAGGTGACAAAGACACATAACCGGATGTTGAAGGTGTGCCGCCAGAGTTAGGAGTTGGGACGATCCGGATATCCGGTTCGTCATCCTCGTCCAATTGGCGAAGATACTCGGCACAGTCCTTCAAGACATGATCAGTGCTTCGACAGAACTGGCACTGCCTTGCGGGCTTCTTTGGCACAGCGGGAGCTGAAGCCGAAAAGAAGTATGACGGTAAAGGCTCAGCAGAGTAGCCATAAGACTTACGCGCACCATATGGAGTACCAGACGAAGTCGGTGCTCCATATGCTGGGCTATAAGAATTATGCCTACTATTCTCCGTAGGGCATTCATCACTAGAGTGGGAAGTAGCTCCACACCAACGGCAACGGAAATTAAGATGTGCCCACATAGTGCGAAGATAAAACGATTCAAAAAGAAGAACACTATTGTGCGAAATACTACACCTAACAAAAATTTACTAAAGCAACCTACTATAAAACAAGAAAATGGAATAAAGAGAACAGAAATAAAATAAAAGATGCGATAAACAAATGGAAGGGCTTCTCTCTCAGATTCTCCCTCTCCAGAAAACTCACACGACTGTGTTCCCCGGCAACGGCGCCAAAAACTTGATGCGATGATTCGGCAAGTGCACCGGTCGCGCAAGTAATAATAATGGGGAAAATCCCCGAGTGTCGGTCTCTTGAGGAACACAGTAAGGTGGAGTTAGGTTTCGAGGAAGGACTTGAGATTGAAGTCCTTGAGTCGGATGGAATGCGGAAACGGGGTGCTTTGGCTTTTGGAAAATAAAAGAAAACAACTATAACTACTCCTATGCAATGCCGCTATGCAGTGCTTCGCTTGGCGGGATGGATGACTACGTAGGCCTTGAACGTGCTACTTCGTAAGGGCGGATGGACGAGTGGGCAAACGGATCGAACTATGCAGGCCTTGAGCGCGCTGCTTCGTTAGGCGGGATGGAATACACGGGCCGCTATGCCACGCTTCGGTAGGCGGATGGGCGAGTAGGCTAACGGAATGAGGGTCGCAAGCACCTCTTCGACAAGCACGCCACTAGCAATTGCTAGGGTGGCACCGAACACGGTGGTGAAGTGGAAAATGGATGGTGGCGCTCCTCATAAACACATAGACCACAAAAGCATTTCACACAAACATGAAATCTATATAAATAGAAGCAAGTCTAAGTGCAACTTCATCAAAATATATAGATCTAGCTATTACAACAATCAATAAGAGAAGAATAAGGCAAGAAATCGACCGAATCCGAAGGCTCGTTGTAGATTCACGGTTGGAATCGCCGGGTTGTCAATCCGCATCCAAGCTCGGTCCGCAACTACGTCCGGGGTAGAGAGAGCTATCACGACTCTCCAATGGACCCGTCTTCTTCGTGTCACGATCCGGTAGAGGTTGCAAACTTCCTCTTGCTCGATGGTAATGGCGGCTAGATCTTCCTTTGGAGCTCTTGGATGAAGGAGGAGGCCGAGAGGAAACTCCGGCTCAAGATTGGCGTGAAGAACAAGCCCGGAGCACCTCTAGATGGTGGGCGGCGATGGAGGGGCGAAGTCGGACGAACTGGAGCAGAAAACGGCGGAATACGGCGGGCGATCTGACCTAAATCGCGAGCAGCGGATTTTATAGGCGCTGGAATTAAACAGTGCGCACGGTCAGTGGCGCACGACCAGTGGTCGTGCGCACTAGAATTCGATGATCGTGCGCTCTGCCTGGACGGAACCTGCAAAGACAGAAATTATGAAATAACATGTTCGCACGACCAGTGGCGCACGACCGTTGGTCGTGCGCACTGGAGGTGATGGTCGTGCGCACTACAACAAACAGAACTCGGAAATTAAATGGTAAGTGCGCACGAGCAGTGGCGCACGACCGGTGGTCGTGTGCACTGGCGTTGGTGGTCGTGCGCACTGCACCAAACAGAACTCGTGAAAAAGGGTTAAGTGCACACGACCAGTGGTCGTGCGCAATAGAACCGGTGATCGTGCGCAGTGTTCCTGTGCAGAATTGCACCGGGAACACCTGCACGACTCCCATTCCAGCACAACCACCAATCTAGCCACTGAAGGTGGCACTTAACAATACATGAAAGCTAATGATGAAGATAAACAAGAAATAACACCAAAACGGGCATAGCAGTGCACATAGCAAGGAATAACAAATATAAGCTAAAACATGTTAAAGTGCAGTGGAATGACTAGAAAAACGGCCCAGATGAGTCCATAAAAGTGTATATGATCAGGACTCATCACACCCCCAGACTTACCTGTTTGCGCGTCCCGAGCAAACGAATCCGGTGGAGTGTGAAAAAGGTAGTTAGCAAAGAAAATTATGCAAGGGAGTACAATGCGAAGTAGCAAAAACATGCAAATAGAGATTTCGTAAAAAGAGATTCTAACTATGCTAACTAATTTACGAAAGTACTAGAGCGTAAATAAAGATTTATCAATACTCAGTTGGTGAATTGTGAAGAATTTGATGATCATGCCCGGTGTGAAAGTAATAAGCCACTAAGGAGGGTGTTGCAAAAGATCGGGGTTCGGGAATAACTCCGCTGAAATCCATCAACGTCGGGAACCATACGCTTGCCCGGTCACACTCTCTCCACAGCGCTAGCAAACTCGCGAGATAAATCAATAGGACTTTTAGGATTAAGATGGGGCTTAGGTTGCGGTATGATAATCAAAGGTAAAAACGAAGGCTACGCAACCAACATGAGTCAACGGGACGCTGCACCAAGCAAAACTAAAAACAAAGCTCGTGTGACACACCCCCAGACTTATTGTGAAAACTAGGTGTGCACACGGCCTACTCCACAAATACCAACAGATTTTCTAAAATGCTCGGGAGGATAACTTTTCAATACGCCCTTTTTTTTCAGATATTTAGTTCAATACCATATTTTTCTTTTTCTTATCCTCCGGTTGATTCAAAATCAGCAAATAGAGTTTATTTCTCCATCACAACACGACAATTCCAAACATCACACCAAATCTAAAACATGAGTGCAGATAACATATACTTGGTTGCGACAGTGGGATAAGCTTTAGGCCTTGGTGTATGGAGGAGGAGCTGAACAAAGGGAGTGGTAGGCACAAGTGTTGGGAAGCAAAGGTGAGCGAATAGGATATGGAAAGCGAAGGCTCAATCTAGCCAAAAGGTGGCCTATATCACATTTATCTCAACGAATCGCCCGCACCCATGCTTCAAGAGTCGCTTGGGGCAAGTTCTTAGCCCACGAGAAAGGTAAACCTTCCTCCCGACTCGAGCAACACACAACTAGCGCTCGTATACACACAACACCGGGCTATCACCAATTTCATTCACATTCACCACTTGAGTAGAATAAATCTAAAACTACGCATAAATACTAATCATAAATTAAAAGCATAGAAATAATCTAATTTTACTCAAATTCTATTGTAGCACGCGGATGCGACTAGAACACTGCTCGAGTCAACATTGCGCTCCCAATAGTAATTCCTAAGCTATCATCCCAATTCACATTCCTAACCAAGATAGTTTGTTCAGAACAAAACAAATAGATAAGCACGCGCTCATGTGGGTGCTGTGGTGTGCAATGAAATTAAACAAAACATTTTAAATGAAATCTTCTAGTATGCAGTGCAATAGTGCACGTGAGCGGGTAAACAAACTACTCTTCCCCAGACTTAAACTAAACAATCCGCATAATATATGACAGGAGAATCAAAATAGAGCTAGGGAAAGAGAGTACCCAATGCTCATCAAGTGAGCATACCAGAAGACGCGTGCAAACTAAGACAACGCTGCAGCATCCGCCATCCAGAAAAAAATACCTGCAGGGGTCAGCTCCGCAAAAACAAAAGAAAAATGACAAACTAAAATAAACTACAGCTAACTAAACATGATTAGAAGAAATAAAAATGCAGAAAAAAAAGATAACTACTGGGGTTATTGTCATCCCAGCACGACTTATTCTAAATTAAAACGGTTCTAGCTAATGGGCCTATGGAAGGAGAAGTGGACAGGTAACTGGCTTAATATCCGTGTCGGTAGCGGGTACCGATACGGTGATAGAACAGTCACCCCTCTTCCTAAATATAGATACCTGCTCCTCACAGGTAGAGGGAAAAGAAAGTAAGAAAAGGAGGAGGCCTGGTCCTCACTCATCTCACCAAAACTATCCTTGCCCAGCAAGGTATCGTCCACAGCAGGTCCGCAGGAGGAGAAGGAAACGAATGAGGCTTTCTTAATGGAGGAGGGATCAACCTCCTCGCATAAAAGGACACACTCATCATTGACTTGAGCACAAAGCTCCAAGTCCTCCTGAAGTACCTGTGAAGATTCAACCTGCACAGGCTCGGGTAAAGAGGGGGGATCGAGAAATAAACAAGCTGAAGAACATAAATAATCAAAAATCGGGGGAGTGGTCCCGGTCTCACTCCCATTAGGTTGGGGAAGTAAAATAATGTTTGCATTGTCATCAATGCTACAAGATTCGGCGGGATCAACAGTGGCCAAGCTAGAGATTTGGACTTCCTCCACCGGTGCTGAGGAAAACTCCTCTTCACCTAGAAGGTTGTCCTCCTCCATAGGAGTAGGCACAATACTAAGATCAACCGCCTCCTCCTGCGACACATCATCAACAATGTTGTCAGAGACGAGTGTAGTATGCACAATAGGGAGAGGAATAGTGCTCGGATAAAAGTCGAGCACCGATTCCTCACAATGAATTGAATCCACTAGAGGTGGTGGATGCACTGGGAGAATGGGCTCAGCAATGTCGGTGCCCAGATCAGCCACACATCCGGTGACCGTATCCATGCCATACCCTTCAAGATGTGAAGGTGACAAAGACACATAACCGGATGTTGAAGGTGTGCCGCCAGAGTTAGGAGTTGGGACGATCCGGATATCCGGTTCGTCATCCTCGTCCAATTGGCGAAGATACTCGGCACAGTCCTTCAAGACATGATCAGTGCTTCGACAGAACTGGCACTGCCTTGCGGGCTTCTTTGGCACAGCGGGAGCTGAAGCCGAAAAGAAGTATGACGGTAAAGGCTCAGCAGAGTAGCCATAAGACTTACGCGCACCATATGGAGTACCAGACGAAGTCGGTGCTCCATATGCTGGGCTATAAGAATTATGCCTACTATTCTCCGTAGGGCATTCATCACTAGAGTGGGAAGTAGCTCCACACCAACGGCAACGGAAATTAAGATGTGCCCACATAGTGCGAAGATAAAATGATTCAAAAAGAAGAACACTATTGTGCGAAATACTACACCTAACAAAAATTTACTAAAGCAACCTACTATAAAACAAGAAAATGGAATAAAGAGAACAGAAATAAAATAAAAGATGCGATAAACAAATGGAAGGGCTTCTCTCTCAGATTCTCCCTCTCCAGAAAACTCACACGACTGTGTTCCCCGGCAACGGCGCCAAAAACTTGATGCGATGATTCGGCAAGTACACCGGTCGCGCAAGTAATAATAATGGGGAAAATCCCCGAGTGTCAGTCTCTTGAGGAACACAGTAAGGTGGAGTTAGGTTTCGAGGAAGGACTTGAGATTGAAGTCCTTGAGTCGGATGGAATGCGGAAACGGGGTGCTTTGGCTTTTGGAAAATAAAAGAAAACAACTATAACTACTCCTATGCAATGCCGCTATGCAGTGCTTCGCTTGGCGGGATGGATGACTACGTAGGCCTTGAACGCGCTACTTCGTAAGGGAGGATGGACGAGTGGGAAAACGGATCGAACTATGCAGGCCTTGAGCGCGCTGCTTCGTTAGGCGGGATGGAATACACGGGCCGCTATGCCACGCTTCGGTAGGCGGATGGGCGAGTAGGCTAACGGAATGAGGGTCGCAAGCACCTCTTCGACAAGCACGCCACTAGCAATTGCTAGGGTGGCACCGGACACGGTGGTGAAGTGGAAAATGGATGGTGGCGCTCCTCATAAACACATAGACCACAAAAGCATTTCACACAAACATGAAATCTATATAAATAGAAGCAAGTCTAAGTGCAACTTCATCAAAATATATAGATCTAGCTATTACAACAATCAATAAGAGAAGAATAAGGCAAGAAATCGACCGAATCCGAAGGCTCGTTGTAGATTCACGGTTGGAATCGCCGGGTTGTCAATCCGCGTCCAAGCTCGGTCCGCAACTACATCCGGGGTAGAGAGAGCTATCACGACTCTCCAATGGACCCGTCTTCTTCGTGTCACGATCCGGTAGAGGTTGCAAACTTCCTCTTGCTCGATGGTAATGACGGCTAGATCTTCCTTTGGAGCTCTTGGATGAAGGAGGAGGCCGAGAGGAAACTCCGGCTCAAGATTGGCGTGAAGAACAAGCCCGGAGAACATCTAGATGGTGGGCGGCGATGGAGGGGCGAAGTCGGACGAACTGGAGCAGAAAACTGCGGAATACGGCGGGCGATCTGACCTAAATCGCGAGCAGCGGATTTTATAGGCGCTGGAATTAAACAGTGCGCACGGTCAGTGGCGCACGACCAGTGGTCGTGCGCACTAGAATTCGATGATCGTGCGCTCTGCCTGGACGGAACCTGCAAAGACAGAAATTATGAAATAACATGTTCGCACGACCAGTGGCGCACGACCGGTGGTCGTGCGCACTGGAGTTGATGGTCGTGCGCACTACAGCAAACAGAACTCGGAAATTAAATGGTAAGTGCGCACGAGCAGTGGCGCACGACCGGTGGTCGTGCGCACTGGCGTTGGTGGTCGTGCGCACTGCACCAAACAGAACTCGTGAAAAAGGGTTAAGTGCACACGACCAGTGGTCGTGCGCAATAGAACCGGTGATCGTGCGCAGTGTTCCTGTGCAGAATTGCACCTGGAACACCTGCACGACTCCCATTCCAGCACAACCACCAATCTAGCCACTGAAGGTGGCACTTAACAATACATGAAAGCTAATGATGAAGATAAACAAGAAATAACACCAAAATGGGCATAGCAGTGCACATAGCAAGGAATAACAAATATAAGCTAAAACAGGCTAAAGTGCAGTGGAATGACTAGAAAAACGGCCCAGATGAGTCCATAAAAGTGTATATGATCAGGACTCATCACACATCTTCCCGAGGCCTCCATCCTACTTGGATGCCGGAACGTCTTCATCCTTTGGCCGGTAGAATCGATCGCTCCCCTTCTCAGGTTGGAATATCGGCTTCCAGACTTTATCCTGGTAATCTCTACAGCCGGACGAGAAATGCAGTCTGTGGGAACCGCGGCCAACATGCAAGGGGGGAGCTGATCTCGGCCGTCATTGCAGAGGCTTGGTCTTAAGGGAACGCACATCCGAGGCACTGTCCCATCATCCGTTCTGAGTTTTTACAAGGGTCAAGTCGGAGGCTCGTATTCCAACCTGCGACGGCGAATATGGATGTAGGACGTCGTCAAGCAGGGAGTGGCAGTCGGGGAGATCCAAGGGGATACACCATCCCGAGGCCTCCATCCTACTTGGATGCTGGATGTGGATCGGACCTGCTTCCTGTTGCTCAATGAGTTTAGCAGGGAGTTAAGCACACTCTAGGCACAATAACTCATATGATCTAACACAATAATTTAAAAAAGAAATGCTTTTCCGCGAGCTTTTTAGCTCTCGAGGGTACACGACGCCTTTTTTTTAAGGGTTCCCTGAGCTAGTGAAATCGATCATCCCTTCGCCGAATCGGAAGGTCGGCGTCCAGACTTATTCCTGGTAATCTCTACAGTCGGACGAGAAATGCAGTCGGTGGGAACCGCGGCCAACATGCAAGGGAGGAGCTGATCTCGGCCGTCATTGCAGAGGCTTGGTCTTAAGGGAACGCACACCCGAGGCACTGTCCCATCATCCGTTCTGAGTTTTTTTTTCGAGGGTTAAGTCGGAGGCTCATTTTCCAACCTAGCGTGGAGATTGACTTCACCTGACTTCTTTATTATGAAAACTTTGTTGATGCGAAAGAAGCTGCCTCGTCCCATGTTTCAGGGAGATGCAGATTTTATTCAAAGAAATGAATTTACAAGGATGGGGTATACACATTCCCCCTCAGGGATAAAACCTTTTCAGGTCATCGCCGCTCCAGGTGCTCCCTAGCAGCTCGCCTTCCTGGTTCTGCAAGCGGTATCCTCCTGTTAGGAGTGCTTCCTGGATGAAGAAAGGTCCTTCCCAATTCGGGTTGAGCTTACCGACGGCCGCAGACCTTCCTGCTGCGTCCACCTTTTTCAGGACCAGATCACCTGCTTGGAATTGTTTGAGGCGAACATTTTTGTCAAAATGTTTTGCCATCCGGCGCTTGATCTCTTCTTGCCTGGCTGAAGCTAAATCTCGGAGTTCCTCGATGTAGTCGAGAGACAGTTTTTGAACCTCTTCATTCTCTAGTCGCCATTCTTCGCTTCCGTCCTCCGCAGCTATCACCCTTGGGCTTCTGACTTCGAACTCTACTGGAATGAGAGCTTCTGACCCGTGAGAGAGTTTGAACGGCGTTTCCCCTGTGGCTGAGCTAGGAGTGGTCCTCAGAGCCCACAGGACCGAGGGGAGCTGGTCCGCCCAGTTACCTCTTAGGTTCTCCACCTTCTTCTTCAGTAGGTTGATGATCAGTTTGTTGGCGGCCTCCACTTGGCCATTGCTCCTTGGGTGATGTACGGAGGTGAACCGAAGGTCGGTTCCTAGCTGCCTACAAAAGTCTTCCAGTTCTAAGCTGGCGAACTGGGGACCATTGTCGGTGATGATGGCGAGAGGGATCCCGAATCTGCAGACGATCTCTCCCCAGATGAAGTTCTTCACGACTTGAGAGGTGGTCTTGGCCAGGGCTTTGGCCTCGATCCACTTGGAGAAGTAGTCGATCATGACGAGAACGAACTTTCGTTGTCCATTGGCTTGGGGGAAAGGGCCGATCAAGTCCATCCCCCAGATGGCGAACGGCCATGGGGAGATGATCGATCGGAGCTGCTGGGCCGGCCGCAACTGAAGGGGGGCGAAGAGCTGGCACTTCTGGCACTTCTTCGAGAAGATCTCAGCATCCTTCCAGATAGTAGGCCAGAAGTAACCATGCCGCAATACCCTCTGCTCCAAAGTGCGAGTCCCAGAATGACTTCCACACTCTCCCGAGTGGATCTCTTCCAACACTCGGGGTACTTGGTCTTCGGAAACACATCTGGCCAGGGGGCCCGAGATGGTCTTGCGGTACAGCTCCCCATCTTGCAGGAGGTAGTATGCCGCTTTGTACCGAAATCCTCGCTGATCCCCTCCGTTCGCCGGAAGCTGGCCGCTGGTCAGGAAGGTTACAAAGGGATCCATCCACGAGGGGCGTTGCTCGATCTCCATTATCTCTCTCTCTTCAATGGATGGGTGGAATAGCTCAGTGATAGTTCCTCCAGCCCTCGGCCCGTACTTGGCGAGGCGATCTGCTGCCGAGTTCTCCTCTCTTGGCACATGTTCGACGAAGAAAGACTGGAAGCCTCCAATCAGTCCTTTTACCTTTACCAGGTACTTCTGCAGGATGGTGTCGCGCACCTCGAACTCGCCTCGAATCTGCGACGCGACCACCATTGAGTCCGTGAAAGCCCGGACATCACGGATCCCCAGCTCCTTGGCAAGGCGCAAGCCTGCCACTATGGCCTCATATTCTGCCTGGTTGTTTGTGACGGGGAAGAGGATCTCGACAGCTTGCTCGATTCTTGTCCCCTGCGGGCTGACGAGCACGATGCCCACCCCTACAGAGCTTTTGCCCGAAGCTCCATCAACAAACAACTTCCAAGGAATGGGATTGAGCACCTCTTCTCCGGGCTCTGCTTCCACCGAGAAGTCAGCCAAGAAGTCTGCTACTGCCTGGGCCTTGATCGCTACTCGGGGAGAGAAGGAAATGTCGAACTCGCTGAGTTCTACCGACCATTTCGCCAACCTCCCTGAATGCTCCACTCCCTCTAGGACATTGCGGAGAGGATGATCAGTCACCACTCTGATGGAGTGAGCCTGAAAATAAGGCCGGAGCTTTCGTGCCGACACCACCAAGGCGAAGGCAAGCTTCTCCAGGATTGGATACTTCAGCTCCGCCTTCTTCAGTACCCGGCTGACATAGTAGACGGGTAACTGCTTCCTTCCTTCCTCCCGGACCAAAACGGAGCTCACCGCCTCTGCTCCTACTCCCAGGTAGACGAGCAGGTCTTCGCCTTCTTTCGGGCTCTGGAGGAGAGGTGTCTGAGTCAACTGCTCCTTCAGCTTCCCGAACGCCATCTCACATCCTTCGGACCACTCGAAGCTTTCCGCTTTGCGGAGTGTCTTGAAGAATGGAGAGCATTTCTCCCCGGCCTTCGACAGGAAGCGGCTAAGACCCGCCAACCTTCCAGTCAATCTCTGCACCTCCTTCATCGTCTTCGGGGATGGCATCTCCAGGATCGCCTTAACTTTGTCGGGGTTAGGCTCTACTCCCTCCGAGGTAAGGAGATGTCCCAGGAACTTTCCCCTGCCTGCTCCGAAGACGCACTTCGTCGGATTGAGCCTCATCTTGAATCTTCTTAGCGTCGCGAAGGTCTCTACCAGATCGGCTATGTGTTCCTGGACACTCTTGCTTTTGATCAAGAGATCGTCCACATACACTTCCAGGTTCCTCCCCTTTTGCTCTTTGAAAACATGGTCCATCATCCGTTGATAGGTAGCTCCTGCATTCTTCAAACCGAAGGGCATCATCTTGAAGCTGTAGCAGCCATCGTCGGTGATGAAGGAGACATCGCGGCAATCGGGGGGATGCATCCGGATCTGGTGATATCCTGAAATCGCATCAAGGAAACTCATCACAGAAAAACCGACGGCTGAATCAACCAGCGCGTCGATTCGAGGCAAGGGATAACAATCCTTCGGGCAGCTTTTATTCATTAGGGAAAAATCCACACACATTCTCCAGCTTCCCCCCGCCTTTGTCACCATTACAACATTGGAGATCCAGCCTGGATACTGGATCTCTGACACAAAACCTGCATCGAGCAGTTTTTTAACCTCCTCCCTAATTGGCTTGGCGAGGATGGTGGCGGTTCTCCTTTTCTTCTGGAGGACGGGCTGGACAGTGGGATCCAGGTTGAGGCGATGACACGCAACCTCAGGGTCGACTCCTGGCATCTCGGCTGCGCTCCAAGCAAAGATGTCGACGTTCTTTTGCAGACACGCCGCCATCTCGATCTTCTCTTCGGTCTTCAGCGACCCGCCAATCTTCAGCAGCCCCGGCACTCCCGCTGCAGAGAGTACCTCGATCTCCTCGACCTCTTCAGCCACTTCCAGCCTGGCCGGGCTCTCCAGCACTCTTCCGAACTCTTCCGCGTCAGCCATCCAGCTGATGGTACTGACGGCGCTAAGATAGCACTCCCTAGCGGCTCTTGGATCGCTCCTGATCCTCACCTGGACGTCTCCCTTACAGTACTTCAAGCACTGATGGTAGGAGGATGGGACGGCTTTGAAGGCGTTGAGAAGCGGCCTCCCAAAGATAGCCCTGTAGCAGCTCGGGGCGTCGACGATAACAAATCGACAGCTGATGGAGGTGCCACCGAGTGTTACCAGGAGATCTGCTCCTCCTTCCACCTCCTTCTTCTCTCTGGAGAAGCCGAAGAGGGGACCATCTGATGCTCGAACTCTGGCAGCTTCGACTCCCAGTCCGTCAAACGTCCCCTTGAAGATGACGTTTACAGAGCTACCGTTGTCGATCAGAATTCGATCAACGGTGAAGTCCTCCACCGCGGCTTGAATCACGAGGGCATCATGGAAGGGATTCGCGTTCCCTAGCATGTCCTCCTCGGAAAAGGTAATCTCCTCCATCGGGGGCGGTGCTTGTGAGGTCGAGGCGACACTCCTGCGGTAGATCTGATGGAGGCTTCCCTTGCGGGAAGCTTCCAGCCCTGCTCCCCAATGGATTACTCCAACTCGACCTCCCTGGCCCAGATCTCCCCGACCTCCCTGGTCGACCCGATCCTCGTTCCTCCGACGAACGACTGCAGCCTGCCCTGCCTGTGGCTCGGCAGGGGCCTCCATCCTCCTCTGCTCTCCTCCAGCTTCTCCTGCTGCCAACCTCCTCCGGGCTTCCCAAAAGTCTGGGCAGGCAGCCATGGCATGTCCCCCCACCTGGTGGAAGTCGCAGTAGAGAGGAACCTCTTCTGCTTGACGCCTCCTAGGCTTCGGCTTCTTCCTTCCTTGACGGCGGCCTCGCCCGGCTATCGCCATTGCTTCATCTCTCCTCCTCTCCTGACGCCTCTCTGGCTGGCGAAAGGGCCTTCTTTCAGGGGATCTCCCCCTTTGGTCCTGACGCTGGTGTCGTCCAACCGGCCTCCATGGTGGCCGGTTGACGGGGACCTGGTAGCGTCTTCCCTCCTCATGACGCTCAGGGGACTCGACGGGCCTTCTCTCCACGATCCTCCCGGTTTCCTTCCTCCTGAGCTCCTCCTTCTTCTTCTCCTCTTGCCGCTCCAGCCACTTCCTTTCCTCCCTTCGGGGCTCCTCCCTCTTCCTTTTTCCAGGGATCTCATCCCTCTCTCCACGGTCGCCTCTGGTCACCCGTGCCAACCTTGCCAAGAAGTCGGGGTTGGAGGCTTCTCCCCGGACAAATTTATTGGCCCTCTGAATGAGGTTGTCGTAGGAGTAGGGCGGGTTCTCACTGAGCTCCAACTTGAAGAGGCCTTGACTGATGCCGAATGTCAGGGACAGCAACAGGATGTTGCTATCCACCTCCTGGATTTGCAGAACCTCCTCCTGGAAGCGCTCGATGTAAGGTCCCAATGCCTCATCTGGCCCTTGCACGAGGTAGAACAGGGCCGTGGCCTCCTTCTTTAGCTTCCGTGCCGTGTCGAACCGGGTCGTCAGCCCACGACACAGGTCTTCGAAGCAATAGATTGAGCCTACGGGCAACTGGTGGAACCAGTCCCAGGCCTTTGCGCGGAAGGTAATGGCAAACAACCTGCACTTGAAGGCGTCCGACATGGTTCGGATAGAGACAATATCCTCGAACCATTGGATGTGCCTGACGGGGTCCTCCTTCCCTGAATAGTAGTTCAAGGCAGGGTCCCTGAACCCCTCTGGCACTGGCGCGGCAAGGATCTCCTCGCAGAAGGGGCTCCTCCCTCCTGCCCGGCGACGATCCTCAACCTGGCGAGTATCACCTCCATACTCGCCATATGGGCGAGTATCCTGGTACCTCGCCTGCTCGCCCGGCTCGCGGAAGCGAATACCTTGCGAGGTTGGCTGGTAGAATTGCGACCTCCTTGGTCGCTCGGTTTCATCCTCCATGTGCTCCTTTCCTGCTCGCCGGGGGGGACTCCCTCCCTCGGATGGAACTGGGCGATGCGGCGAGGTCGCCGTGACCTCGGCGCGCGGCTGAAGCGCTGTTTGCAAGATCCCCTCCATGCGCTGCGCGAAGGCTCCCTCCATACGCTGTGCGAAGGCTTCTAGAACCGCTAGTGTCACGAACTCGCCACTCGCGGCCGAGTTGCCGACTACCCCCTCATGGTCGCCACCTACGACCATCTCGACTTCCTGCTGAACTTTCCTTTTCCGACTACGATCCACGCTCACCGCACCAAAGTGTTGAAGCCAGGAAAATCCCGACCTCAAGATTCGGACCGATGCAGCCGGAGGCTACTCGCCCAACAGTCCAACGAGATGACTAAGCTGGCGACTACTGAAGAGATAAAAGAGCAACACACAAGACCCCAGGTGCTGCGGCAGGGAGGTCCCACCACGTACCCAGAAGCTCTGAAGAGACTTCCCCTCCAAGACCAAAGAATGGCCGAGCAAGGTACGAGGAAGGCACCGACTTGGCTAGTACCGGGAGTAGCGACCAAGTGCGACAGATGCTAGAATGCAAGAGCAGGGTTTCGAAAGCTCAAGTCCAGGTGCCAATCCAAGTACCCCTGGGGTCCTATTTATAGGAAAACCAAGGGGTAGGGGGGTTTTTATAGCCCAGCCCTTGCCCGACGACTAGCGACATTGAGGCGATCTCCCCGGGCAGATGGGCGAGTATCGCCTATGGTCGCCCACATTTTAGCGAGTATCCGAGCTACTCGCACGAGTACACCCCTACTCGCCTAGGCTGTCTTCTGCTCTTACGCTTGTCTGCCGTGTTGACCTCTTTGACTTTGACTTCTGCCTACGTGGCCTTGGGGGGGTCCACCCTCGGAGAATGAGGGTTGTACAGTTCGGGTGAGGTGTCAAGGTGGAGTTTGTTGGATTTGTGACACCTCACTAATCCGTGTGCTCGGATCGTTGAGATCATGCCACCTCATCGATCCATGGGAGGCCATTGTTTCCTATTGAGAGGAGTCCTATTATAGGAATATTAATTAGGGGGGATTCTAAATCTCCTTATTTAGCCGGGTGGCCTTTCCTATTTGGCCGAGCCTAATTATGGCACTCCCCTAATTAAATTGATATCTCCTTTAATGGGGTTGATATCTTCTGCCTATATATATGGGGATTGCCCCATCCGGTTCATCACACGCCAAGCAAATTCCGCAGGAGGGAGGAGGCAGTTGAGAGAGGTGAGCGGCAGCAGCGAAGCCAGTAGCTCGGAGGCAAGGAGGCGGCGGCTCTGTCCAGCGGCGACAGGCGGCCTCAGGCCAAGGGAGCTTTTTGGGCTGTTTCAGGAGGAAGCATCGGGCGGCGGCAGCGGTGGCTCCAGGAGTTCTTCAACAGCGGCGGAGGCCCTCAGTGTGATCCAGGCCGGCGACAGCCGCGGAACTTGGTTCCGGTAAGAGCGGCGACAACAGGGCGGTGGTCTAGGCGTGCGGAAGCAGCGGCGGCGGGTCTTGGGCCCGGTGGAAGTGCGAGACATCGCTCGGCGATATCGGTATCGCTCGCGATAGCTACCAGTGCAGTTTGGGGGCAGATTCTACTGGGCGCACCACGTTATATCTTTTGTCTCACTATTGTATCTTGTAACTCTCATATTTATAGTGGATCTTTCGGCGCGCTCTCCCCGTGGAGTAGGAGTCCCATACTCCGAACCACGTAATCTTTTGTGTCGTCTGTGTATGCTAGAATCTCGTTCCGTATTTTATTTTGCGCGATACTGGTTCTTGCTCATTCGTGAAATTCCGTTGCGCTACCGCGACTTAACTCGATCCGATTTCAAAACACCCTATAATAAAAATAATTATTGAAATTCATAACATCTAAAAGCTTTTTAGTAGACCTTCTACACCTACTATGGTAGGTAATCATTAGAACTCCTAGACTTACTTTAAAATAATTTTTTGTTAAAATATAAATATTTTTGAAAAAATTTAAAAATTTTCTGCGTTCATTTTGAGTACTCATATGTATATGTTGTGGGAAGAACACAAAATAAGATCAAAACTGTGCCCGACAAAACCCGTCGGCGCACAACCACATATATTTATAAAATCAAACAATATAAATAAATGAGATTACATGAAAATAACAGGGGAAGAAAAACCGTCTGGTGAAACACCGTAGATGCGCCAGACTCCCACGATCCGCGGGCGAGTAGAAAATCTGGACTACATTTTGCCTAGCGGACGCACAAGGTTCACCGAACCTTCAATGTTGTAGTCCGACCTTCAACTGCAACCGCCACCGGAGACTAACTCCACCACCGGAGATCAAACGCCGTCAAGGTAAACTGTACTCGCGCACGCCTTCAATGTCCACAGTGATCTCCATCAAGCCCGACGACAACTCCCTCTCCAACGCCGACATCTCACCTCCAAGACCGGCGACACCAAGCTCTCCAACGGCGAAATACCACAAGGTCGGCGACCTCCCCGTCGCACGAGAGAAAAAAAGGGGAGAGAGAGGTGGGCTACTTCAATATGCGGATGTCTACAATTTCTCCCAGGCGGCTAATCCTATTTCACGATTGGGTTTGATGGGTTTATATAATATAAACCTAAAAATATAAATCTTGATGTATATATATCAAACGGTTGGGTTTGATGGGTTTATACAATAAGCGGCTCCGCCCCTACTGCCAAGCGTGATAGTACCCGACCGGCGACGGTGGCCTTCGCCCGCCCCCGGCGGGCTTCTCGCGGGCGGGCTTCGCCCACCTGTTGGAACAACCCTATTACTGATTTGGGCTAGGATCACTATCTGCTGACTAGGATCAAGTTGACCACAATGTATAGTCAATGGGTCAAGAGTTTAGGCTGTTAGAACTCAAGAAATCATTCAGGTTCTGCGTTCGACGAACTCCTCACTGCGATTGACGAAAAGCTAGCAGCGCTCGGCGAAATGGTTCTGAAGCTGCGTTCGATGAAATGCTATCTGCGTTCGACGAACGGGTTGCTCTCTGCGTTCGACGAACGGCTTGCATCCTGCGTTCGACGAACGGCATGCTCCTGCGTTCGACGATCTTCAGTCTCAGCGGCTCAGCGGTCGACGAAATTATCCCGGCTCAGCGGTCGACGAAATTATCCAGGCTCAGCGGTCGACAATTTTATTCAGTTCAGCGGTTGACGAATTTGTCCGTTCGACGAACTCAGCTCTGCGTTCGAAGAATAAGTATTAGATGCTCATATCGACGAAATATCTTCTCAGCTCTACTAATTCAACTCTTCCAGAGCAAAGTTAAATTGAGGTCGACGAACTCAATCTTGAGATCGACGAAAATCTTGAGATCGACGAAAATGTTGAGATCGACGAAAATTCTTGAGATCGACGAAATTTGTTATTTCAGTTCAGAATGTCAGAAGGATTATTTTATTTCATCCTCTAAACTCAGATCTTTTCAGCAACGGCTCTATTCTTCCAGATAAGTAAGGATAATATATTTCCTTTTATTATTTTGAGATTATAGCCGTTGACATTTCTTTGGAAAAGGACTGTTCATGAAAAAGGAAAAAGGTAAACGGCGTATCAGATCTACAGTACAGAATATATCTATTCAGAATATTTTATTCTTTAAAATAAGGGATTTGAAATTCAAATCTGTCAGAGAGATTTCAAGAGTGAATAAGGAAATAAGATATACAGCAGTATTACTTCCATAGTTTTCACGACAGGAAATATACAGAACATATCAAGAATAACTGTACAGAGAAAAGAAAGAAAGAAAGTTACAGGAAGAAAGAAAGAACAAAAAGCTAACATATCTTCTTCTTCCTCAAGCATCACCTACTCAATCTCACTGAGAACATCATCAACACCATCTCTCAGTCTCTGCTGCTAGATCAGATCTTCAAAAGAGCAACAAAAATCTAAAGAACTTATTCTTCCAGCCAATCAACTGTCAAACAATTTCATATCAGACAGAGGAGCTTTACAATATCAACAACCACTATAGTCTTCTCTCAGCATATTGACAGAGAACAACTTCATAAACTCCTACTTACCCCCTCTTGTACAGGGTTATAACTCACTTCAAAAGTTAACCCATTGGTGGAAGGGCACCTGATATACAGCAGTATTACTTTCATAGTTTTCACGACAGGAAATATACAGAACATATCAAGAATAACTGTACAGAGAAAAGAAAGAAAGAAAGTTACAGGAAGAAAGAAAGAACAAAAAGCTAACCGATCTTCTTCTTCTTCCTCAAGCAGCACCTACTCAATCTCACTGAGAACATCATCAACACCATCTCTCAGTCTCTGCTGCTAGATCAGATCTTCAAAAGAGCAACAAAAATCTGAAGAACTTATTCTTCCAGCCAATCAACTGTCAAACAATTTCATATCAGACAGAGGAGCTTTACAATATCAACATCCACTAGAGTCTTCTCTCAGCATATTGACAGAGAACAACTTCATAAACTCCTTCTTACCCCCTCTTGTACAGGGTTATAACTCTCTTCAAAAGTTAACCCATTGGTGGAAGGGAACCTGATCAAAAACCTGTGGTTTGGTTAGAGCACCTGATCAAAAGCTCCTTAGTGTGTGGACACCTGATCAAAAACCCCTTGGTGTGTGGACACCTGATCAAAAAACCCCTTGGTGATAGGGCACCTGATCAAAAACCTAGTGGATCCTACCAAGTGAGGTAGAAGAGTAGACGTACCCAGGTTTATTGGGGAACTACTATAAAAATCCTTGTGTCTCTGTGCTTGTGATTTTCTGTGTTGTTGTGATGTGCTTATTTCTTTATTTAGTTTTTATAAATCACTCTATACACATATATATATCAGTATTTTTAATTCCGCAATAAAACTAATAAAAAGTTTTAATACTCTATTCACCCTCCCCAACCCCCTCTAGAGTAACTTTAAGATCTAACCTCACTTTCAATTGGTATCAGAGGTAAGTTGATTATATCAATCACTTTCAACTGATACTCAATTGCACTTTCACCACCCTCGACGGAACATATACATATGAGTACTCAAAATGACCGCACAAAAATTTAAAAAAAAATTATAATTGTTTTTTTCAAAACATTATATTTTAATAAAAAATCATTTTAAAGTAGATCTAGGAGGTCTAATGATAACCTACCATAGTAGGTGTATGAAGTCTACTAAAAAACTTTTGAATTTTATGAATTATTATTATTATAGGGATATAGTGTAATTACACAAATAATCATTATATTTTATGAATTTCCATTTTTCATAATATATGTTTAAGTCATTGGAGTAAAAGAATGAGACTATATTTGATAATTTTGAATGTTGCACAAAAGGCAACTTCTTGTATATAGTAGTTATATATATATATATATATATATATATATATATATATAACCAAAATAGCTTGGATCCGGATCTCAAGGTAACCAAAAATATAACAAAGGTAAGGTTTCTGAACCTGTAAATTGTAATTTCTGCTTTTTATTTTTGTGTACACATCCAGTCTTATTCGTATTTTGGATGAATGTTAATCTTTTACCAGCTTTGTGTTTGTTTACTTCTGATTTTTAGTCGGTCTTTATATTTTTTCGTCGGAATTGTTTGTTGCTCCGGAATTTTGAAGTATTTACTATCAGATTTGAGTAGTTCTAGTTAGATTTGTATAGTTTTAGTTGCAATTTTATAATCCAAGTGGATTAATTACTTTTTAGTCATAATTTTTGTTCGAATATAGTTGGATTAATTACTTTCTAGTAGTGATTTTCAGTCATAATTTGTTCGAATCCAATTTGATCAATTACTTTTCTGTTCCATTCATAATTTCTTAGTTCAGTTGGATTACATATTTTTCCAATCTTACCACATTTATCGGTAGTGAAGTATATGTATGTCAAACACTCAATGCGTGTATCCAATTTGCAATACTTTTTTTGTAAATCATTCAACGACTTTGAAATCTTTAAACCAGCTTTTGAGCAACTATACTCTCGTCTCTTAATAATTCCGGTATATGTCTAATATACAATGTGTTGTTTTCACGCTAAATTCTGTTTTATGGGCATACTCACAGTACATTGTGTATGACTCTTCCTCATATTGTACAATCGGGAAAACAACGATACCTTAATGTCCATTGTGTGTGTGTCTCTCTCTCTATTTATAAATAAATATATATATATATATATCAAGAATAAAATTTTAGTTGAATTGGAAAATACGATTGGAAACAGAACCAAGAATAAACTTCTGCCTGTCGTAGATGTAATAGGAATTGGAAAATACAGTTGGAAACATAGCCAAACATAAAAGTCTTTATGTTGGAAATCCAGTTGGAATTGAAAAATGCGGTTGGAAATGCAATCGATATTTCTATTATTTCGAGCTGAAAATAAACATGATTCTTCTTCTTCTAAACTGAAAATATACACACAACTTACATTGCAAATATTATCGAAAGATTTCTCGGAGGAGGGATGCATAATCTACATTGGTTCTCATCTTCGTTTTATGGTCAGGAATGGAGCTGATGCATCGAAAAAATGAGAAATTAAAGAAGAGTAGCTATTCCACTGAGCTAATGATGAGGAGGTGAAACAGAAATTTTTGAAACACAAGGAGAATGTTCATCTTCTAGGTCTCGATGAGGAAGCGAGTTTTTCTAAAACCCTAAAAACACAAGCTTTTCGTTCGCCGCTTGAAATGAGGGAGGACTCACTTGAAAAAATGACTTTATTTACGCACAGTGAGAATGATGCATTAAGCATACCAAAAAAAATTTCCATGCAAATAGATGACTATGCTACAACTCAACTTAGCGGTCCACGGGCCGCATATAAGCACTACAGTACCGAGGAAAACTATGAAGTGAAATTAATAAGGGTCCGTTCGATTCAGCTGTTTAGGAGCAGCACATCGCAGATTCCTGAAAAAGGTAAGCAAAACACGGCTTTTGCCGCATGCTTATCCAACCGCCGATCACCTCCCACCGTCGTTTTGAGGTCTTTTTCGATAGCTGCTATTGGGTCCTGGCACACCGCGATGCAGTTTGCTTTCGCTTTCTTCGAGCTCACATACTAATCTCGACAGCTTTCTTCGAGCTCACAGGAACATCGCAGAAGAAAATCTCATAGGAACATAGCAGTTTTCTTCTTTCGATCAGCCAAACGAGTATGCAGTTTCTTCTTTCCAATCATAGAAGGAATTTTTTCAATCTCTTAGGCGAGTCTGTAGTTTCTTGCTTTCGATCCTCCAGGTCTCGTCGCCCCGCTTGCACCGTGAGCTCCTATAACGAGTCTAATAAATTAAATGTATAGAATTAGGTCACGTGTCATTGGTTTTAATGTAAACTCTTATTAGAGTCCTCGGTTATAAAAGGAACTTATTCGATAATTAGAGGATATAAAAAATAATAATAAAGTTATGTGTTCTTCTCTCCTCCTTATCTTTCTTCTTCTCTCTTAGCCCTGTTGAAATTATTGAAGTGGAAGTGGAGGAGGCTTTTGGACCTGGGCGGTCTGGGAAGAGACCGGGCGGTCTGGCGTGACCGCACGGTCTGGCGGTCTGACAATGGCGATCTGTTCTATTGGTCAGCTGCAGCTTCCGGGGTTGACCGCTGGTCTGGTCCAAGGGCTGCTGGAGGAGGAGGTTGTGCGGTCTGGCTGTGACCGCATGACGGCTGATCATCCTCAGGGTCGCGCGGTCTGTCTCTGACCGCGTGACAAGTTGCTCTCTTCAAGGACGTGCCGGTCTGGCGTGACCGCACGGGTTGGCTCTTGAATCCGGTCTGGTGGCTTTCCAGAGGGTTCTGAAGGAGTTCGCGGACTAAGTCATTCTTAGTCGCGCGGTCTCAGTTCGCGGTCTCAGGAGGAGACCAGGAGGGCGAGCTGGCTGTGTTTGCGGTCTCAGGCGAACACAGGTGGTGGGTGGCTTCTAGGCGGTCTGGCGATCTCTGTGTGGAGTCGTGTTCAGACCAAGGGAGTAGCGATCTCCCGCGGTCTGGAGTGAAGTCGGCGCTCACCAAAATGAAGCAGGAGGGTTGCAGTGATCGCGCGGGTTGACCGGTAAGGTCGCGCGATCTGATGGGTGGTGACTCTATCTCATGGGGTGGTGACTGGATCAGGTCTCACGCCTATAAATAGGGAGCCACTGTTGCAGCAAAAGTAGAACACACCAAGTGTAAGCCGAGTTCGCCTAGTTCCTGCGGTCTTGTTTATCTGACCGAGCGGTCTCTGATTGAATTCTTCTTTGTGCAGCTTCTGCGGATAGTGCAGGCAGCAGCGATCACCTCTTCCTCTGAAAGTGTTCGAGCGGTTTGCGGCTTGGAGTTGTGGTGTTGGAGTTCGGGAATCAGGAGGTCGGCAAAAGGAGCGGTCTGGTGCAGCGGTTTGGTGGTGTTTCGAGATCGGGAGCGGTTGCGGTCTGGCAGCAGCGGTCTGGCGAGCTGCTGAGTTCGGCAAGAGACCGTGCGGTCTCAGTTATCTTCAGTTTATGTTCTTTCTCCTTGAAGTTTTTTGTGCTGACGAAATCATGTCTCGTCGAGCATGTCTTGCCCTGTAATTGAAGTGTTGCTATCAATAAAGATCGTTTTGTTCGCCTAAGATTGTCTCTGGTTGTTTGGCTTGCATCTCTAGTTGTTATTCCTGCTTGCTCTCACAAGGTCCGGAAAATTTCACATGGTATCAGAGGGAGGTTGGAGTTGAAAGAGCAGTGAATAACTTAGAGTAGCCATCGCCTTTGTGAAGAAGGAACCAGAGGAAGAGCAATGGAAGGTGGTTTTGCAAGAGGTCTTGGTATTGAGATGCTTACATCGACTAACTTCAAGAAGTGGAAGTCGTGTATGCAGAGCTATCTTCTGGGTGAGGACCTCTGGGAGGTGGTAGGAGGAGATGAAACAGAAGAGGTGAAGGCTGTAGAAGGAGGTGATAATGGACCGGCCGTGAGGGCATGGAGGAAGACCAACGCCAAGGCCGAGTTCACCTTGAAGCGTGCCATTTCACCTGATCTCTTTGATCACATCTTGGGGTGTGGATCAGCTGCTGAGATCTGGAGAGCCCTGGATGGGCTGTTTAACAAAAAGAATATAGCAAAGCTACAGTTCTTAGAGAATGAGCTGGCGAGGTCAGCTCAAGGTGATCTTTCTATCTCGAACTTCTTTTTGAAGATGAAGAATCTCTGCGCTGAGATATCAGCACTGGATCCTGATGAGCCAATTTCTGAGGCGAAGCTGAAGAGGCACATCATCCGCGGCTTGCGGAAGGAATATGTGGCCTTTGTGACGTCGGTACAGGGATGGGCAAATCAGCCGTCTCTGCTAGAGCTGGAGAATCTGCTAGCTTCGCAGGAAAGTCTGGCAAGGCAGATGGCGGGGGTGTCAGTGACTGGGGGAGATGGCGAGGTTCTCTTCTCAGGGAAGAAGAAGTGGGAGAAGAAGAAGAAGACCACGGAAGGCTATGGGCCTTCAACTTCTGGGCAGCAGGAAAGGGGGTATGCTCCCAAGGCTGACGGGAAGAAGAAGAAGGAAGGTCTCAAATGCTTCAAGTGCGGAAAGGTTGGGCACTTTAGGAAGGACTGCAGGCTGAATACTCAGCCAGGGCATGCTGCTGAAAAGGAGGAAGCACCGGCCAGGCACTTTGATGGAGGATGGGGAGGAGCCTTTTCGGCTTCTATTGGAGCCTCGGCTCCTATCAACTATCAGGAGGACTGGATCGTGGACTCGGGGTGTGGTCATCACCTCACCGGGGACGAGTCGAAGCTTTCTCTAGCAGAGCCTACACAGGTAACAATGCTATTATCACTGCTGATAATACTGTGCATGCAGTCGAGAAGGTGGGGGTTGTTTCTTTGGGCAGTGATAGAGGGCCACTTACTTTGAAGAGTGTCTATCATGTGCCCGGAATGAAGAAAAACCTCTTCTCCGTGACCAACGCTGTTGACGCTGGGTATCACGTTCTGTTCGGCCCGACAGAAGTGAAATTTCTGCGAAATGTAGAGGCCGTGAAGGCCGAGGTCGTCCATGTCGGGAGAAGGGCGAAGGACTTGTTCGTTTTGTCGACAAGTTCCTACGTTGACAAGATGAAGACGAATGATGGTGCCGTTATATGGCATGAGAGGTTGGGGCATGTAGGAATGGACAAGCTGAAAGCTATGGCGGTGAGAGGTCTGGTCAAGGGCCTGCCAAGTCTATCTTCCTACGGAGAAGGTCATGTTTGCGCAGGATGTCAGTTCGGTAAGTCTCATCGACTACCGTTTGACAAGTCGCAGACAAGGAGTAGTGTGCCGTTGGAGTGCATCCACGGTGACTTGATGGGACCAACTGCTACCCCAAGCCTCGGAGGCAGCAGATATATGCTGGTGTTGATCGATGATTACACCAGATATGTCTGGGTTTATTTCCTGAAGGAGAAGGCGGAGGCGTTTGCCAGGTTTGTGGAGTTCAAGGAGCTCGTGGAAGGTCGGCTGGGACTGCGGGTGAAGAAGCTGAGGACTGACAACGGAGGGGAGTTCACCTCCAGTGAGTTCTCTACTTTTTGCAGGAAGGCGGGCATCCGGAGAGAGCTCACTTGTGCTCATACTCCACAACAGAACGGAGTTGCAGAACGGAAGATCCGTCATCTGACGGAGACCTGCAAGTGTTGGCTGCACGCCAAGAATATCCCAAAGTCCTTCTGGGCGGAGGGAATGTCTTGTGCTGCCTACGTCATCAACAGGATGCCTCTGAGCCCCATCAACATGTTAACCCCGCAAGAGATGATGTTCAAGGAGAAGCCAAGTGTGGCACACCTTAGGGTGTTTGGTTCCACCTGTTACGTGCACATCCCAGATGCTCTTCGGACGAAGCTAGATGCGAAAGCAAGGAAGCTAGTCTTCGTGGGATACGATGAGCGGAAGAAAGGGTGGAAGTGCATGTACCCGGAGACGCGGAGATTTGTTGTATCTCGCGACGTCGTGTTCGATGAGGTGACATCTTACAAGGGGTCTTCTGGTGTGGAGCTACCAGAAAGCAGGGTGGAAGTGCCGGAGAAAGCTGTGGAAAATCTTCAGGTGGAGCTACCTGTGTCACCAGGTGGTCCATCTCCTTCTAGTTCCGAGACGAGGGCTTCTGGTTCAGGGAGCAGGGGGAGCAATGCTCCTAACACGTCTGGAAGTGGAGCTAGGGAAGAAGCAGCTGGAGATAATGCGGTTCAGGGGAAGGAGCTGAGAAGGTCGAAGCGAGCTATCATCGCCCCTGATCGCTATACAGGAGGAAACGCAGTGAGCTTTGTCTCATGTTTCTTCGCTGGTCCCTTGGATGAGAGGGAGCCGTCGAGCTTTGAGAAGGCCCAAGGTGTGAAGGAGTGGGACGTTGCGATGCAAGAAGAGATGGCAGCTCTTGAGAAGAATGAGACCTGGTCTCTTGTGCCCAAACCTAAGGGCATCACTCCTGTGACATGCAAGTGGGTCTACAAGCTGAAGAAGAAAGCTGACGGCAGTATCGAGCGGTACAAGGCCCGTCTTATAGCTCGGGGGTTCTCGCAGCAATACGGTGAAGACTATGATGAGACATTCAGTCCGGTGGCAAAAATGACTTCAGTTCGGTTCATCATTGCCTTGGCGGCGTTCAGTGGATGGAAAATTTGGCAGCTCGACGTCAAGAACGCTTTCTTGTACGGCGAGATTGACAAGGACATCTTCATGGTTCAGCCACCAGGTTTTGTGTCTGAAGATTTTCCGGAGCATGTCTGCAAGCTGAAGAAGGCCCTGTATGGGTTGAAGCAAGCGCCGAGGGCGTGGTACGGGAAGATCGCAGAATATCTCCTATTCTGTGGATTTGTTGCTTCAGACTCAGACTCAAGCTTGTTCGTCAAGAAGAGCGGGGAGCTTCAAGTCATCGTGCTGCTCTACGTCGACGATATGATCGTGACGGGGAACTCGAAGGAGGAGGTAGCGCAGCTTCGGGCCGAGCTGTCTATCAGGTTCGAGATGAAGGACTTAGGTGAACTTCACCATTTCCTTGGACTCGAGGTGCAGAGGAAGGAAGGTGGAGTGTTGGTGACCCAAGCCGGATATGCGGAGCGGATCGTGGAGCGATTCGGCATGAAGGAAGGGAAGTGCACTTCCACACCTTTGGAGAAGGCTATGAAGCTGCGGAAGGATGAGGGAAGGATCATGCAAGATCCGTTGGTGTTCCGAGCTCTGGTTGGGAGCTTGATTTATCTGACGATCACAAGGCCGGACATTGCATATGCAGTGGGCAGGGTGAGTCAGTTTATGGCGGAGCCACGGGTACCTCATCTGCTAGCGGCCAAGAACATTCTGAAGTATGTCAAGGCGACCTCGGACATGGGTCTCCTATACAGGAGGGATGCGGGCTTCAAGGTGCATGGATACATGGATGCTGATTACGGGGGAGATTCGGATGATCGGAGGTCGACATCTGGATACATCTTCATGGCGGGCCCTACGGCTATATCATGGTGCAGCAAGAAGCAGGATTCTGTGTCAGTCTCTACCACGGAAGCGGAATACAAGGCTTCGGCCTTGGCAGCTCAGGAAGCCATCTGGCTTAGGAGGTTGGTAGGAGACGTCCACAAGGAGGTTCGGGAGCCGACTCTGCTACGCGGTGACAACGAGAGTGCTCTCAAACTGGTGACCAATCCAGTTTGTCACGCGAGGACCAAGCATATCGAGATCGAGCATCACTTCATACGGGAGAAGGTGCTGGAGGGATCTCTTTCGGTCGAGCATGTGCGGAGTGCGGACAATGTCACAGACATCTTCACAAAGGCGCTGGCAAAGGGGCCGTTCACACGGCTAAGGGAGCTACTTGGGCTAGTTTCCACTTCCCACTTCAAGGGGGAGTGTTGAAATTATTGAAGTGGAAGTGGAGGAGGCTTTTGGACCTGGGCGGTCTGGGAAGAGACCGGGCGGTCTGGCGTGACCGCACGGTCTGGCGGTCTGACAATGGCGATCTGTTCTATTGGTCAGCTGCAGCTTCCGGGGTTGACCGCTGGTCTGGTCCAAGGGCTGCTGGAGGAGGAGGTTGTGCGGTCTGGCTGTGACCGCATGACGACTGATCATCCTCAGGGTCGCGCGGTCTGTCTCTGACCGCGTGACAAGTTGCTCTCTTCAAGGACGTGCCGGTCTGGCGTGACCGCACGGGTTGGCTCTTGAATCCGGTCTGGTGGCTTTCCAGAGGGTTCTGAAGGAGTTCGCGGACTAAGTCATTCTTAGTCGCGCGGTCTCAGTTCACGGTCTCAGGAGGAGACCAGGAGGGCGAGCTGGTTGTGTTTGCGGTCTCAGGCGAACACAGGTGGTGGGTGACTTCTAGGCGGTCTGGCGATCTCTGTGTGGAGTCGTGTTCAGACCAAGGGAGTAGCGATCTCCCACGGTCTGGAGTGAAGTCGGCGCTCACCAAAATGAAGCAGGAGGGTTGCAGTGATCGCGCGGGTTGACCGGTAAGGTCGCGCGATCTGATGGGTGGTGACTCTATCTCATGGGGTGGTGACTGGATCAGGTCTCACGCCTATAAATAGGGAGCCACTGTTGCAGCAAAAGTAGAACACACCAAGTGTAAGCCGAGTTCGCCTAGTTCCTGCGGTCTTGTTTATCTGACCGAGCGGTCTCTGATTGAATTCTTCTTTGTGCAGCTTCTGCGGATAGTGCAGGCAGCAGCGATCACCTCTTCCTCTGAAAGTGTTCGAGCGGTTTGCGGCTTGGAGTTGTGGTGTTGGAGTTCGGGAATCAGGAGGTCGGCAAAGGAGCGGTCTGGTGCAGCGGTTTGGTGGTGTTTCGAGATCGGGAGCGGTTGCGGTCTGGCAGCAGCGGTCTGGCGAGCTGCTGAGTTCGGCAAGAGACCGTGCGGTCTCAGTTATCTTCAGTTTATGTTCTTTCTCCTTGAAGTTTTTTGTGCTGACGAAATCATGTCTCGTCGAGCATGTCTTGCCCTGTAATTGAAGTGTTGCTATCAATAAAGATCGTTTTGTTCGCCTAAGATTGTCTCTGGTTGTTTGGCTTGCATCTCTAGTTGTTATTCCTGCTTGCTCTCACAAGGTCCGGAAAATTTCACAAGCCCGACTCTCTCTCTCTCTAGGCCATTGTTCCTCTGTTCTCTCTCTCTCTCTCCACCTTCCATGTTCATCTTCTCCGACTTCAAGCCCTTTCCATGGCCAGCTTTTCATTTTTATTTGTTAGCCGTAGCGCATGATCGCTACATTTTGGTGCTCTCTCCTCCATCGTTGTCACTCCACGACACATTTTTTCCCTTCTTCTCCATCTCACCGTGATTAAGAACTAGTGCCAATCGCAACTCAATCTCCTCGTGATCAAGAACGGTGCAACTCTCAGACATTGGACTAGTTTAATTTTCTTCCTCAACGTTTGTAGAGATACTAGTTCAAGAACTTTTCGTGCCACCTTAAAGAAGCTACAATTACCAGTTAAGGCTTGATCTGCAGCACTTCGTGTTGGACCTTATGGCGCCCTTAGAGGGTGGGGGGGGGGGGGGGGGGAATAAGGGGTTTTCAAAGTTTGAGTAAAACTGAGAGATTTATAGAAAATTGAAACTTTTTGATCATGTTGCTAACGCTGACTTTAATAGTTAATGCTGGGCGTTAGCTCTCCGGAAAATTAGGCTTCACAAAATTATGTCAAAGTGATTTTACTTATGAAATCTTAAATGAAATATAATTCCAGAAAATCAGAGATAATGAAAATGAATATTATATTTCAAAGAGAATTACAAAGATAGAATTTCAATAACGCTTGAAATTAAAGGCGACAAGATAAAAATCACTTTTTGTTCCTTCACCGATCCTTCTCCCAAGGACCGGTTGGCTATAGCCCATCTTTCCCTAGATAAGGCCTCTAGCAACCCCCTAGATCTACCCTTGACCTAGTCGCCATGCAAAAGGCGACAATTTTCCCCCTAAACCGAACCCAGCTTAGTCGCCACACGCAAGACGGCGAATTCACTACCATTACAAGAAAATAATGAAAAGATAAAAGTAAATTCTGAAAAAAAGACTCTTTATATTGAAGAGCTCTGAAGGATATGTTGAAGGTACGCAAAGACCATCGTCGGAGTTGAAGCGAGCGTCCTTCTTCAAATTTGACCGTTGGAAATCTCCTTCGCACTCTTGTTCCTCAATGGTGGTGTTGGGTGTGCTCTCTGAATTTGGGGATGAAATGCTCTCTCAGAAGATTGGAATGAAGGCTTGAAAAGTTTTTAACGTTTGAGCAATGAAATCAGCTCTTTAAATAGGCACGGGAGCTAACGTCGGCCGTTAAGAAGTTAACACCAACGTTAGTGATCGTGTACGGTTGTGGCTGAGATCGTGTAACCGTCAAGATCATGGCAGATCATGGACTCAACGTGAGCATTAGCTCCAATGCTGGCGTTGTCTCTTTGTTCTTGATGATATTTCTTCTCTACGTCAAGATCGTTGAGACGTCATCCCTTCTCGACGACAAGTTAACGCGGGGCGTTAACTTCTAACACGGGGCGTTAGCTCTCTGTTCAGAGAATCGTCATCAATCAGTATCCTGTTCATAAGGCTATTTAACTATAGTACCTGCACACTATAAACACAAGCAAGATCAAATACATAGTGTGATTTGTTATTCTCAAACTAAGAGATGTGGAAGACAAGCTCCAACAATCTCCCCTTTTGATAATAACAAATCCACTAATAAGAAATAAAGGTTAATTTGAGTAGTGTTTATCGTATATGATAAGCGTGATAAACATGCATACTCCCCCTATGTGGATACACCCACATATGGATACTCCCCATATATGAATGCATTTTCTAATTTACTCCCCCTAAATAATAGATATCTACAATTTATTTCTTCAATTTATTCTCCCCCTTTTGTAATAATCAAAAGGAGGTAGGTTAGAGTAGTCGCAATATGAAATGATATGCACTATGTAGATATAATAGCAACTTTTTGAAAAATAGTGAACACGGCGAAAACAATATTGAACATCTTTAAGAATTTGTATGTACAAAATATAGTAAGCGTTTAAAGCAATTAAGTAGATGTTTTTAACTTAGATACACAAGTTGCAAGTATATTTGATATTGGTAATAGAAAATTAGCAAGCAAGATTACAAATATTAAGAAAAGATATGCTTTACAATGTAAATAAATTTGCATTTCAAGTATGCATAAACATTGTAAAGATCATGCTTTGCAATCAAGTGCATTTACTCAAGATTATAGAGAATAGTGTAGATAAGCTTTAAGTCCAATTCTCATGAGTGGAAGTGTTATAAATGATAATGATGTGTTCAATAAAGGTGTTTTAATAAAGTATACAAATGTATAAATGAAACCACATGAAAGTTTGTATTGTAAGAACATAACTTGAAATAAACATAAACAAATTTACTTCAACAAATTTCAATGTAAAGATTTTCATTTTTAAAGCGAAGTGGCCAAAAATTTGTTTGCACAAGACACTTTACAATTTTTGGTGGAGTTTTCCTTATTCTTTTTATTTTGATTTTTTTAACAAAGGACTCCAAATTCACTTGTTGCAAACATAGAAATTTTTATTTGAAATACCACATTTCTCTAATCACAAATGCATGAAAAACAAAGAATTGCAAGAATGAATTCAATGTTGTGTAGGTCAACTATATATGAAATTCAAAAATTATATGTTCTTATACTACACAATCATGCGAAAATAAGATTTAAAACACATGTGGATTAGCAAAAAGGTGTAAGTGAGAAGATCATTATTAAAGATAAATCTTTACTCATACTTAGAGACATGTAAAAACCTTTTTTTACACATGTAATTTATAACCAAATTCATTGCACATTTTAAGATAATATTCAAGGCATGACAAAAACAAAACAATGTTTTTTTAAGAAACTTGAAAGATAAAATCAAACATTGTAAATAATCTTTAAGTAATAAATATAATTATCCTTGATTTAAGCATAATATTTTTTTATCATTTAAAAAATATATATATAAAGAATAGAAAAGTTTTAAAACAGAGAAATAAAAATAAAACACTGCATTAAAATAATACCATAAATTTTTCAAAAAGACAGAAAAAATTTTGGAGCAAAGGGGCTAACACCAGGCGTTAGCTTCTTAACGCCAACACAGAACTGCAAATCTTGATTTTTTTAAAAATGTTTTTCATAATTCCTTTGTATTATAAAGAGGCCTTCTTAATGTTGAAATTTCAGAGATTTTAGAGTTGATTTGAAGGCTCTTTTAGCATGTTTTTGTTTTTGAAAAAGGTTTTTGCTTTGTTTTTTTAAATGCAAACAAATATAAATAGAGACAAAAAAATTGATAGTATTTTATAGGGATTAATGAGATATTTCTAAGACGCCCAATTCTAACCTAAGCATGTTAAAACGTGCATCGGGTAGAGGTTTGGTGAAAATATCGACAAGTTGTGAGTCAGTCCCAATAAAGCTAATTCTAACATATTCCTTCTTGATATGATCCCTAATAAAATGATGTCGGACATCTATATGTTTAGATCTAGAATGATGTACGGGATTGTTTGTAAGATCGATAACGCTCTTATTGTCACATTTTACTTTTATGTTATTTAGATAAACACCAAAGTCTTCTAAAGTTTGGGTCATCCATAAGGCTTCTGCACAACAACTACCTAGTGCGATATATTCAGCCTCGGTGGTGGAGAAGGCAACAGAATTCTGTTTCCTACTCGACCATAATATAAGTGAAGGGCCTATAAAATGATACGTGACACTAGTGCTCTTACGATCTAATGAACATCCCGCATAGTCTGAATAAAAAAAAAAACGTGCAAAATTAAACAATCATTATAAGGATACCATAAGCCTAATCTAGATGGTCCGATTAGATATCTAAAAATACGTTTAACTGTCTTAAATGTGATTCTTTTGGGTTAGCTTGAAATCTAGCACATAAATAAACGAAAAACATAATATCGGGTTTAGATGCGCTTACATATAACAATGAGCATATCATTCCTCTATATAATGTTTGATCAATAGAAATACCAGTTTCATCTTTTCCTAACTTTAGTGATGAACTCATTGGTGTATTAGCTTGTTTAGGGTTTTCAAATCCAAATCTTATAAGAATATCATGAACTTATTTAGTTTGACAAATAAAAATACCATCTTGTCTTTGTGAGATTTGAAATCCTAGAAAATAAGTGAGTTCTCCTACCAAGCTCATTTCAAATTTATTTTTCATCACTAAAACTACTTCATTACATAACTCTTCATTAGTGGCTCCAAATATAATATATCAACATAAATTTGCAATATAATCAAATCATTATCTACATGCTTAATAAAGAGTGTATTATCCGCACTTCCCATTTTATAACTGTGTTTTATCAAAAATAATGTTAATCTATCATACCTAGCACGTGGCGCTTGCTTCAATCCATAAAGTGCTTTCTCTAACTTATACACATGATTTAGAATTTTTTCACTCACAAAACCGGGAGGTTGTTCTACATAAACTTCTCATTTTATAATCTCGTTTAAAAATGCACTTTTAACATCCATTTGAAATAATTTAAATCTTTTAAAACTCGCAAATGCAAGAAATATTCTATTTGATTCTAGGCGAGCAACGAGTGAAAAAGTTTCATCAAAATCTACCCCTTCGATTTGTGAATATCCTTGTGCAACTAGTCTAGCTTTATTCCTTGTAATCCTAGATTCACCATCTAGTTTATTTTTAAAAATCTATTTGACACCTATAACCAGATGATTAGATTGTCTCTCTACTAAATTCCAAACCTTATTACGTTCAAATTGATTTAATTCATCATTCATGGCTAAAAAAAATTCATCATTTAAAGCGGTTGAAATATTTTTTGTTCTATTTCGGATACAAAACAAAGGTTTGAAAAAAACTCATGTAAAGAAGAACGAGTACTTACCCCTTTTGATGGTTCTCCAATAACAAGCTTCCTTGGATGATCTTTTGAAAAATGTACTACACTTGGAGGAACATATTCTTTATCTTTTCTTCTTTCTCCTCTTTTTCTTCTTTTTTTCTCCAAGCGATTCATCATCCTCATGTTCCAAAGGGGGAAGGGGATCGTTTCCAAAGGGGGAAGGGGATCGTCTTCGATTCATGTACGATTAGTATCTACACAAGGAACATTCTCATCAAATCTTACATGAATAGACTTTTCAACTATTTTAATTCTTTTATTATAAATTCTTTAAGCCTTACTAGTTAAAGAGTAACCAATGAAAATTCTCTCATCACATTTTTCATCAAACTTTCCTAATGCACCTCTTGTATTTAAAATAAAATATTTGCAACCAAAAACATGAAAATAAGATACATTAGGTTTTTTTAAATAAAGCTCATAAGGTGTTAATTTTAAAATAGTACGAAGCATTACACGATTAATAATATAACATGAAGTATTAACTGCTTCGGCCCAAAATGATTTAGGCAACCCATATTCACAAAACATAGTGCGTGCTAGCTCTTGAAGAGTTCTATTTTTCCTCTCCACTACATCATTTTGTTGTGGGGTGCGATGAGCGAAAAATTCATGTTTAATTCCCAAATCATTACACAAAGAAGAAAACTTATCATTTTCAAATTCTCCTCCATGATCCGAGCGTATGCATTTAATTTTGAAATCAAGTTCATTTTGAATATGAATGCATAATTTAGTAAATTCAATAAATGCATTGGATTTGGAAGATAGAAATAAAGTCTAACAAAATCTAGAATAATCATTAATTGTTACAAAAGTATATTTTCTACCTCCTAGACTAGAAGTGATAACCGGTCCAAATAAATCCATATGAATTAATTGAAGTGGTCTAAAAGTAGAAATTACATTTTTGCTTTTAAGAATTTTTTTTGAAAACTTTCCTTGTTGGCAAGACGTACAAAGAGAAGATAAATTACCATTAAGCATAGGTAAACCTTTAATTAATTTATCTTTTGATAGTTTCAAAATAAGTTTGGTGCTAGAGTGACTAAGACGCCTATGCCAAAGTTCCAATTCATCGTTTTTAGAAACAAAGCATTTTAAAGACGATTGTGAAAGATCATTAAAGACAATTATATAAACATTATGAATTCTAGGAGCGGTATGTATGCCATCATTTGTTTTAGAATTTATGATTTTGCAAAGATTTGTATATGATTCAAATAATACATTTAAACCCTTATCACATAATTGACTAATTGATATTAAATTATGTTTCAAGCCATCTACAAATAAAATATTAGATATTGAGAAAGATTCGTTACCCACTGTGTCGATGCCCATGATCCTTCCTTTTCTGTTATCTCCAAATGTTACCAACCCTCCCTTCTTCATCTCAAGGCTAAGAAACTTTGTTTTGTTGCCTGTCATGTGTTTGGATCATCCCGAGTCCAAATACAACACGTCTTTTTTGTCCTTAGCCTACCAACAAACCTAAAAAGGAGATGAGAGTAAAGATCTGGATACCCAAGTGGTTTCTCCCATAGAATAGGTAGAAACTTTAGACACCCAGATTTACTTTATAGCACTATGACCCTTCTTCCTACATGAGTCTGAGGTGTGTTCAAATAAATGACATTTGGCACACGATATAAAAAAGGATGAGACCCTTTTCGGAGTTTTGGATAATCTCTTGTAGGAAGATGACATAACATTTGAATTTTGAAATGATTTTTTATTAACATAAATAAAATTTTTGGGTTTATTGCTAACGCCAGCGTTAAGGGCCAACGCTGGGCGATAGCTCCCAGTAACATATCCAAGGCCATATTTGGCACTACCATGGCATTGGTTGGCCAAGATCATATCTAGAGATCTTTGCCCAACTCTGAATTTTGTAATAGTCATATTTAGATCATGAATACGAGCTTTGAGAGCGGTGTTTTCTGTTACTAACATAACGCACCGATTCACAAAACTTTTCTTTCCTTCTTCTATTTGAGAAAGAGAGGTTTTTAAAGTTCTTTCTAAATTCCCCTTCTCCTTAGTAAGAATTTTGATATTGGAGTGGGACTTAGAAAGAGCTTCTTTGAGTTCTTTTACTCTTGCGAGTGATTGCACTCTTGTCAAGATGCTTTCTCTTTCCCTAATAGTTTAGATTATTTTTTGTTTTCTTATAACAAAAGTTTATTTTCAGAATTAAGAATCTCAATATCATTTAAACTTTTATCAAAGAAATTTCATGTTTGTAAATACTCAATAAATAAACCATCATAAGTAGTAGGAAGAATTACCTCAGTATCGCTTTGGACACTTCTTTCATCATCGGATAGTGTGTTGCTCTTTGTCATGAGGCACACATTGGCTTCGTCTTCACAGTTGGAGGATGAACTGCTTGATTCGTTGGAGGAGGAGTCATCCCGAGTAGCCGCTTTTAGGACCTTCTTCTTCTCTTTTATCATGCGCCGCTTTTCTTTACGCTCTTTCAAATATTTCGAGCACTGGCTCCGGATGTGTCCGATCTTTCTGCAATGGTAGCACTCCGGTGGTGGCCGCTCATCATCATCCTCGTCGCTACCTCTTCCTTTCTTCGATGAGTGGTGGCGGCGACATCCCGCCATATGTTCGTGACCGTGTTCGTTACGAGTTCCTTGTCGACGCCGAATCGAGGCACTATTTTGATCGCCGCTGCAAGCTGACATTTGAAGGCTCTGATGGACGATGTCGCGAAAACTTCTGCCATCGTCATATTCTTCCACCGTCACGCGCACAGCCACGTGCTGTCGCATGGTCGTTGGCTCATCATCAATGTGCTGTTTTAATTCCGTTTTTAGTTTAAAGTTTAATTTCAGCTTTTAGTTTAATTGCAGCTTTTAGTTTAAGGTTTAAGTTTAGATCTTAATGTTAGTTTAAGTATTATTAATTTTTGTATCAAAACTTTATATAAGTTGAGAATGAAAAATGAAGGAGGACAGATTTGGACAACAAAAAAAATCGTGAGATTTTATTCTCCCCTACCCCTTAGGGTTCGGTGCTCCCCGCTCTGCGTGCAGTGCGACACAGCTGCCCCTTATTCCGTCGGCGTAAGACTCGTCATCGCTCTTCATCTTCCCCCCTACTGTGTGACGCTGCAGGTCGCCGCCTCCATACAGCCGCCACCCTCTCCCGGCCTCCCTCGCCGAATTCCTACAGCTCCCTTTTCTCCTCCACCTCCTTCTCCTCCGGTGTGAACCTACTCTTCCCTCCTTGTCTCCCGTCCGACAAGCTGCTCCCCAAAACCGAGCCCCCTCCGTTGGTGTCGTGCCTACCCGACCTTTCCGACTTGCATTGCGCATACTCGGCCAATCCCGATTTGCTGCTGCCGCCAACTGTCCTGTTGCTGCTGCCGCCATTACGAGCCTCCATTCGGCTCCTCTCCGGCGACTTTCGAGGAAGGACGACTTCAATCCACCATCCGGCGCGACTCCGACGGCTCCCGTGGAAGTGTGACCATTCCACTAATCTTCTTGTGCATTCATCTCGCTATTTTTGGGTAATCTCTCCCTCTTCTCTCTTGTGAGTTTCGTCTTTGTTAGTACGAGATTGTGGTGGATTTGTGGACTGAAATATTTATCTTAACTATTGAATCATTGTGCGTAATAAATCTGAATTTAAGGTATTAATATTGTCCGGATTTCTTCGATAATATTTTGTCGGGTAGGTCTCTTGACGTTTTGCGAAATCGGGTTGTTCAATCCTTGATTACACATTTGTTTCTTGAGATTTAGTATATCTTCGTATCGATTTTGCTTTGGGACTGGTTTGGACTTGTTTTGAATCGCTATTTTAGTCTGAGTTATCTCCGTTTGGACTTGCGAATGTATGCGGCTAATATCTAAGGATAAGCTTAATTGTCCGGATCGTGTAGGTCCATTTTCTCGTGGGCGGATATTGGCATTTAGCCCTTGTCCAATTTCAAAAGGTTTCGCGACCCTTCGCTTGTGTTGGATTAATATTTCGCAATTAGACTGGGTGTGTTAGGTTCGTTAATGTAGATCGAGCCGTGACACGTTGGCTTGCATCAATGTGGATCCCTTCTTGATGAAATATTTCCGGAAGGTGTTTCTCTTTTCCGGATTCTTCATGAACCTTTTGAACTTCTTCACAAAAAGGCTCTCCTCGTCCTCTTCATCATCATCTTCGTCAGCCTCCTTCATTGATTTTAAGGCTAGGGCCTTCTTCTTTGACTCCATGTTGTACTTTTGTTGTTGAATTTTGAGTTCAACCTCATGGGTCTTGAGGTTCTCAGGCTCTCAATTTGGATCTTCAAATCGTGCGACTACGAGATGGCCGTCACCTTTGGATTGAACTTTGGAGGGAGAGTCCTTAGAATTTTTCTCACCAAGTTGCCAATGGAGAACAACTTTTCAAGTACTTTTGAGTCGTTGACGATCTTGGTGAACCTTGTGTACATTAAATCTATGTCTTGATCTACCTCCATCCGGAATTTCTCGTATTCGGATTCAAGTTGGAAAAGCTTTGAATCCTTGACCTGCGAAGTACCTTCATGAGTGATTTCTAATAAATTCCATATATCATAAGCAGGTTAGCAAGCACAAGTTGTATTAAATTCCGTTCTATCTAAAACACAAAATAAAACATTCATAGCTTTAGCGTTATTCTTGCATCTTAACTTGTCGTTATCATCTCATTTGTCTCTAGGTTTTTTTTATAGTAACTTCTCCAACAACAAATGTTGATGGAGAGTAGCATTGTTCCACCATACCCCACACATCATTATCTAAAGCAATTAAAAAACAACGCATTCTTATTTTCCAATAATTATAATCAGTACCGATAAATAGTGGAGGTCTACTAATCCCTTGACCCTCAATGAAAGCATGATCATGATGCGTCATTTTTCCCAGTTGTGAAACCGTTTTGGAATAACCTAGCTTTGATATCACATGTTGGATCTTATGGCGCCCTTAGAGGGGGGAGGGTGAATAAGGGGTTTACAAATTTTGAGTAAAACTGAGAGATTTATAGAAAATCGAAATTTTTTGTTCATGTTGCTAATGCTGGGCGTTAGCTCTCCAGAAAATTAACGGAATTATGTCAAAGTGATTTTACTTATGAAATCTTAAATGAAATACAATTCCAGAAAATCAGAGATAATGAAAATGAATATTATATTTCAAAGAGAATTACAAAGATATAATTTCAATAACACTTGAAATTAAATGCGATAAGGTAAAAATCACTTTTTGTTCCTTCACCGGTCCTTCTCCCAAGGACCGGTTGGCTATAGCCTATATTTCCCCAAATAAGGCCTCTATCCACCCCCTAGATCTACCCTTGACCTAGTCGCCACGCACAAGGTGATGATTTTTCCCATAAACCGAACCTGGCCTAGTCGCCACACGCAAGACGGCGAATTCACTACCATTACAAGAAAATAATGAAAAGATAAAAGTAAATTCAGAATAAAAGACTCCCTATATTGAAGAGCTCTGAAGGAGATGTTGAAGATACGCAAAGACCATCGCCGGAGTTGAAGTGAGCGTCCTTCTTCAAATTTGACCGTTGGAAATCTCCTTCTCACTCTTGTTCCTCAATTGTGGTGTTGGGAGTGCTCTCTGAATTTAGGGATGAAATGCTCTCCCAGAAGATTGGAATGAAGGCTTGAAAAGTTTTTAACATTTGAGCAACAAAATCAGCTCTTTAAATAGACACGGGAGCTAACGTCGGGCGTGGGCGTTAAGAAGTTAACGCCAGCGTTAGTGATCGTGTACGATTGTGACTGAGATCGTGCAACCATCAAGATCATGGCAGATCATGGACTCAACGCGAGCGTTAGCTCCAACGCTGACATTGTCTCTTTGTTCTCGACGATATTTCTTCTCTACGTCAAGACCGTTGAGACGTCGTCCCTTCTCGACGATAAGTTAATGCAGGACATTAACTTCTAACGCGGGGCATTAGCTCTCTGTTCAGAGAAGTCATCAATCGGTATCTTATTCATAGAGTTATTTAACTATAGTATTTGCACACTATAAACACAGGTAAGATCAAATACATAGTGTGATTTGTTATTCTCAAACTAAGAGATGTGGAACACAAGCTTCAACACTTCGAAGGCTTGATCAAAATTATTTAATCAAGATTCATGCCAGTTTCTCAATCTTCTACAACGGAGGAAGACTAATTCACTGTTATTGAAGCCTGCAAGCAAAATATGATATGCAGTTTTGATGCTTTTCAGCAGCGCATGAACAGTAATTTACAAGCCAGATATGAGAACGTTTCTGCTCAACCTGATAATCAGGTTAGCTTTTCCTGTCCGCAGTTTTTTGCTGAGGATCTCGTAGATCGTCTTTACAAATTACAATTGTACTTTTCGTACGTATAACAACATTCGCCCGACAGATTTCATGATCTACACAACTCTACACTTAGAAAAATCAGCGTCTAACTAGTATCGGGCTACGTTACGCACTCATCCATCTTTAACGTTTTCGATTTTTGTTGATGTCCTAATTATACAATACTGTCCTTCTACATTTGATGATCCAGGTGGCGCAATAAATCAATTTCAACATACATCAATGGTTAAAGCTTCTCAAACATTATTTGAGAAATTATCGACCTGTGTACCCGACATTTCCTCCATTGAAGGCTTGCCTCTTCTCCAGTGTTAGATCCGCCAACGGACACTCCTTTGGATGCATTTGACATTACAGAAATAGATCAGGTAGATAATCAACACAACAAAAAAAGCCATCCACAACAAATCAAACATACAGACAACTATCATGTAGCTCTCAGAAGCCAACAAAAGTCATTACCTTGCAAATCCACAATGAAGAGCAAAAAACAATAATACGTTCCAACACAAGGGTTTTCAGTTGCTTTCACCAACGACGGAAGTTGCAACATCCTCGAAGGCAAATTAGTCGCAGGCATAAATTTCGGACGTTTACCGACAACAACACGGAGTTGGTTCGAAACTATCATGAAACAACTCTCTCAAATTTTGTGTTCAGCCCCGGAGAAACTGTTGAAGCTGCTAACTTTGAAATTTATAATGGTTGAACCATTTGGCTCCAACTATAAGAATTCCCAATCTCAAAAGATTACATCCATGGTCTGGGCATTATAAGAATTTCCTTGGCTTTTCTTCTCAGACCAATGTAATCTCTCAATTAGCAATTGATGCTTTCTATTTGCCTGTTGCTTGGTGCGGTGAGTAAAAAATAGAGCAAATCGAACCCATTAGGAACGTCTTCGCTGCTCTCTTTCTTGCAAGTGTCAGGATGATAATTCACGTTCATTTCTTTGGGAATCATGATTTCGCTATGACATCACTTCTGGTGGGCATGTCTTGTTAGAAATAATAATTGTGGGTCATATATGTTAATTATGCGCGTTACTGGGCTATCATTAACACTGACACAATTTAGGTGATCTAATTAATCGAGTCGAATATTTTTCATATTGTATTGACAGTTTAAATTATGAGTGAATATCGGGCGTCGTTTACATTTATACGATGAACTTAAATGTAAACTGACCGCATTAGGGTTTTGCTATAAATAGCTTATGGTCTCCGGGTCACAAGGTATCGCATTTACTCTTATTCAATTCTAGTATCCCATTGCTGGAGAGACCCTAAGGAGGAAGATGAGTCGTCTTTTTCGTCAACACTTTGTAAACTTGGAAGATCCGTGCCGCAATAATCCATCTACATAGATTCAGGTACGCTTTCTGACGCAGGGGCAGGCTAGGGTCTATGAAACTAGACTCACGATGGGCGCTCGGGTGACGGGAACTCAACACAGCGCGAGCCTCACGAGTCCAACGAGTTAAAATGACTTTTAAAAGATTTAGAATTAAGCCTTTTGCGGATTCCACGAGAAGGATTATAGCAATAGAAAATGCACACAAGGGTGACTCCAAATCGGAGAGCACAAATAATAAATGATAAGCGGATACGCCCGGAGGCGTGGAGGCTGGCGGAGGCGGGGAAAGGGGCGAACGGCGGATCGGGAGCCCTAGGCGTCGCACCTGGGGTGTTGGCGTCGCACCAACTGACCGGCTGCAGGAATCTCTCAAAACAATCGGTCCCAAACCACTCCTCTTGGCTCCATATAAATAGAAAATAAGAGTTAGGGCATCTGGAATCAAGGGCTCAGATCGCCCGATCTTTCGGGTGCCAAAATAACGCCAAAACTTGTCCGAATAAGATAAAACAAAATACAAAATATACTCTCGTCGACCTTCCGGACGCATCCATGGGCTCGGATCGTTCGGAAGGGCTCTCAAAGTGCAGGATCAGAAAATCACGCCCGCTTGCGGCGGGAATATACCTGCGTGGGCCATCGTCGCTGCCGATCTCCATCAACTCCCCCGGCTTAGAAGCATTCATCTCCGAGGAATGGAGGTGATCATACTCCTGGCGTAGCTCGGGGGCAATCCTCGCAAGTTCTCCCGGGGCGATCCAAGTGTCGTCAAAGTTGGGACGGCCCCTCCAGTGGACCAAGTAACGCAAAGTGCTCGGATCTGCTGCTGTCATGTAGTCATGGGCTAAGATGCCCTCAATGGTCTCCAGGTCGGTATCCGCCTCTGCAGGTGGTGGCTCACTCTCTAATGAACTCTTCGGTGGAGGCACAGCCGGTGGTGCTGCCAGGTCCCCAGGTGGTGTCGTTGTGGGCTGGGACTGAGAGGGTAACGGTGACAACTGGGGAAGTGGTGGCTCAAGTGGTGGCTCTGAGGGAAGGGGTGCGAAAGGATCCTCATAAGTTTGCTCGTCGTAGTATGGAGTCAAGTCTTCCACATTGAATACCCTGCTGATCCCCATGTGCCTTGGGATGTCAATCTCATAAGCATTTGGCCCTATCCTTTGCACCACCGTATACGGGCCCATCCGCCTAGCATTTAGTTTCTTTGCAGTTCCTGAGGGTAACCTCTCAGCACGAAGACGGACCAACACCTGTGTGCCAATCTCAAAGCTCCTCTCCCTCCTGTGTACATCGGCATAGGCTTTATAATTATCATTACTTGTTGCGATTTTCTTTCGGATGGATTCGTGAAGCTCATGCATGTGTTCTATAAAGGATTCGGCCGACTCGCTAGGGCGGGACTCAAGTGGGAGGGGAACTAGGTCGATCGGCTTCTTGGGTTCGTACCCTAACAGGATGTGGAAGGGGCTAAGACCAGTCGTCCTATTCACCGAGCTATTGTACGCGAACTCTGCTAGGGGCAACACTGAATCCCAAGTGCACACATGCTCACCAACAAGACAACGTAGGAGGGAGCCTAAACTCCTGTTGACCACCTCAGTTTGTCCATCCGTCTGTGGGTGGTAGGCGGTGGAAAACTTGAGAGTGGTGCCAGTCCTCATCCATAGTGTCTTCCAGAAATAGCTCATGAATCGGACATCACGATCAGATACTATGGAGGATGGTAACCCGTGATATTTAAAAACTTCCCTAAAGAATAGGGCGGCAACCAGGGAGGCATCGGCCGTCTTGTGACATGGAATGAAGTGGGCCATCTTCGAGAAACGGTCCACGACAACATAAATGGAGTCATGTTTCTTGGGCGTACGGGGTAGCCCAAGAACAAAGTCCATGCTAATGTCAACGCAAGGCCTGTGAGGAATGGGTAACGGGGAGTACAGGCCTCTGGGTTGGCGTGAACCTTTTGCCACTTGGCATGTCCTACAGTGCCTCGTCACACGCGCCACGTCCCTCTTCAGTGAGGGCCAATAAAAATGATCCTCCACTAAGGCAGTAGTCTTGTCACGCCCAAAGTGTCCCGCGGCACCTCCTGCGTGCATCTCCCAGATCAGAAAGTTGCGAAGGGAAGTGGAGGGGATGCAGAGTCGGGTGCCGAAGAACAGGTATCCCTCAGAAACAGTAAATCCCTCGATCGTATCAGGTGGGTCTCTAGTGATGGACCTATAGATATCCCCAAAATCAGAACACTCAGCGTACTCTACGACAAGGCGCTCAAACCCAGTGACACACGTGCTCATCGTCTGCAAGAGACTAATCCGGCGACTCAAGGCGTCGGCGGGCTTGTTATCAACACCTGCGCGGTGTTTGATAACGTAGTGATAGCTCTGCAGGAACTCTACCCATTTAGCGTGCCTATGGCTAAGCTTCGACTGGGACTCTAGATAACGTAAGGCCCGATGGTCAGAATACAGCACGAACTCCTTGTGTAGGAGATAGTGTCGCCAGTACCGCAGGGTCTGGACTATCGCGTAAAACTCCCGATCATATGTAGAATATCGCTGGCGGGCCTCGTTCATCTTCTCGCTGAAATAAGCAATGGGGTGGCCCTCCTGACTAAGTACTCCTCCAATCCTCAGTCCTGAAGCGTCACACGCGACCTCAAAGGCAAGGCTGAAATCTGGTAATCTAAGGACATGGGCAGACGCTAGCCGATTCTTGATCTCTTCGAATGCTCTAGTGGCGGCCGGGGTCCACACGAAATCTCCTTTACGTAGACAGCTCGTAAAGGGGGCCATAAGAGCACTAAACCCGCGGACGAACCTCCTGTAGAATGTGGCTAGTCCATGGAAACTCCTGGCCTCATGGATGGTGGTGGGGACGGGCCACTCGCGGATAGCTCTCACTTTGTCGGGATCTACGGAGATGCCCGACGCAGAAATAATGTACCCAAGGAAGTGCACCGACTCGGCTAGAAAATCGCACTTCTTCATGTTGATAAACAGATGCTCCCTCCTGAGGATGTCGAACACCAAACGGACGTGATGTAGGTGGTCAGTACGCTCCTGGCTGTAAATAAGAATGTCGTCGAAGTACACAACTAGGAACTTGCCCATGTAGGGCCGCAGGACCTGGGTCATCACCCGCATGAACGTACTGGGGGCGTTCGACAATCCGAAGGGCATCACCAGCCACTCGAATAGGCCATCCTTCGTCTTGAAGGCCGTCTTCCATTCATCTCCCTCACGGACTCTAATCTGGTGATACCCGCTCATAAGGTCGATCTTCGTGAAAATACGGGCACCAACCATAGCGTCAAGTAAGTCGTCGAGGCGGGGAATCGGGAAACGGTATTTCACTGTGATCTTATTGATGGATCTACTGTCAACACACATGCGCCAACTCCCGTCCTTCTTCGGGGTGAGAAGGGCTGGGACTGCGCATGGGCTCAAGCTCTCGCGCATAAAACCCTTCCTAAGTAACTCATCGACCTGCCGCTTCAGCTCGGCATGCTCGGTCTGACTCATACGATAGTGTGGGAGGTTGGGAAAGGATGCCCCAGGCACGAGGTCGATCGCGTGCTGGATATCTCTCAGGGGGGAAGTTCATCGGGAAGCTCCTCGGGCGTGATATCCGTATAATCTCTCAACAGTCGATGTGCATCAGGGTCGGTGGGGGCGGCACCTCCACTAGGAGTGTCGGGAGCCAAGGTGGCCGCTACAATGAATACAATCCCCGAGTCTAGGCCCTCTCTCATGAAATCATGCATCCTCAGTATGTGTAGAGGCCTGGGGGGCCCGACACTGGCGGGGGAATCGGTCTTGCCCTTGGATGAGTCCTTGGGCTGGGTCGGGGACAAGGAGATCTTTCGGCCCCGGTCGTAGAATACGCATGTGTTTGATCGCCCGAAACACGTAACGTCTCGATCATACAACCAGGGTCGACCTAGGAGTACATGGGCCACGTCCATCGGGATGACATCACACCAAACCTTGTCCTCGAAGGACGCTAACCGCAACGGCACTAAGCATCGCTGGGAGACCTGGATAGCAGATTTGTCCACCCATAGGACACGGTAGGGATGAGGGTGTGGCTCAGGGGTGAGCTGCATCCGCTCAAGCGCCTTCTTAGCAACGATATTGACGCAACTCCCACCATCAATAGCAAGTTTGCAGGGGCCGCCTGCACTCTGAAAATAAGTGTAAAAGATGGTGGACCGACGCCAGTCATCCTCCGCACGCGGGGTATGCAGAAGGCGGCGTATAACCCCACACTCTAGCGACCTCTCTGCGTCGCTCTCCCAATCCTCATCCACGGTGGCTACAACATCGCCCTCAGTCCCCACTACAGGGTCCATACCCTCGTCCTCCTCATCCTCAATCAACAAGTTCCGCATGGGTCACTGTGCCGCATAATGACCTCGTCTAGAACATCTGTAACACTGAGGCCCGCTGGGCTTGGAGGGTCCAGTCATAGCAACCTTCCCTTTCGCATCCTCAGAAGCCTGAGAGTGGGGAAGAATGGGCCTCCTGAATGTGGAGCCATCAGTCCTCGGAGGATGCTGGCGGGAGCCAGTGGTCTGAAGGTAGAGTTCATACTCTAGGGCCAACTCATAAATATGCTCGACTGTCTCCCGGCGGTGGGGAATCAGTTCCCTCTTAATTTCAGGTCTCAGGCCATTCCGGAACCTGGACGTTGCGGCGCTGCCCTCCTCTCGCAGGTTAGTCCGCACTAATAGGTCATCGAATTTGGTCATATATTCGGCTACCGACAACGTGCCCTATCGTAGCGCATAGACCTGATCAAGCAGTCGATCACGATAAGAATCGGGGAGATATTTTTCCTTCAGGCGTCTCTTCATATCTTCCCACCTAATGATGGGTCGATAGCCATCACGCTCAAGGGATCGCTCGACACTAGTCCAATAATTCATAGCAGATCCCACTAATTTTATCCGCGCGAGTCTAACCTTACGCTCATCACTCATATCATACCAATCAAAGTAATGCTCCATCTCTCGAAGCCAATCACTAAACGCTCCGGGGTCCTGCTGACCATCAAAAGAAGAAACCTCTAAGCGAACTCGGCGAGTGATGTCATCGTGGTAACCGTCGTAGCGGTCATGACGATCGTGGTCGTGTCGATCTGGCACGGGGTCTCCTGGGGCTTCATAACCATAATCAGGGGGCCCTGGTTGTCGTCGGGGGCGATGGCCAGGATTGGGGTGATCCCCTTGACCTTCATAATTATCTTGACGTACCCGAAGTTCATTAATTTGGGTTCCCATTTGGTCGAATCGCTCTAGCATCAAGCGCTGGAGGTCTGCGAGGGACACCTCCGCGTTGGTGTCATTGGACCGCTCACCGGTAACGTTTGGGTCAGACATATCTCGTCGAAAATGCCTACCACTACGTAACATACGAAGCGCAACAACCTGACGCTTTGATACCAATCTGACGCATGGAGTCACACCAGATCGACACGACTTCTTATCAAAGAGGTGCAGGGATCGAATCCCGGCCTCAACAACCCGCTGGCCCCTGTGGTGGGCCCCGAAGACGGGTTGGGGTGTACGGTCCGCGGACTTGATTAAAGCCATATGGGTGCGACGCCCGGGTGGACCCCTGGAGCGGGTGTGACTCCCCGCCTGGTGTGACTCCAGGCGCCAGGGGAGCGGGCTGGGTGTGACGCCTGGTCTGCATCATAAAAGTGCAGACCAGGCGTCACACCCAGCCCGCTCCCCTGGAGCCTGGAGTCACACCAGGCGGGGAGTCACACCCGCTCCAGGGGTCCACCCGGGCGTCGCACCCGTATGGCGGCTCAGTTGGTGATGAGAGTCCGCCTGAGGACTTCTTATCAAGGAGGTGCAGGGATCGAATCCCGGCCTCAACAACCCGCTGGCGCCTGTGGTGGGCCCCGGAGACGGGTTGGGGTGTACGGTCCGCGGACTTGATTAAAGCCATACGGGTGCGACGCCCGGGTGGACCCCTGGAGCGGGTGTGACTCCCCGCCTGGTGTGACTCCAGGCGCCAGGGGAGCGGGCTGGGTGTGACGCCTGGTCTGCATCACTTTCACTCATATTATTTCCGTCTCGATGTTTCTACTAGAGCGAATCCGTCTCCGTCACGGGTTCATAGATTCACCCCAACAAGTGTTATCCGATGGATTCTATGTCCATTCACCGGGATTTTCCGGCAGTTTTTCATATTTTTTGGCGGGCTTTGTTTTCTTCCCGCTCCAATATTTGGCATAACATTCAACTGCATTTTTGAGATTGTCGTGAACGGCGGTCGGTTTAGTGCCACCGCTACCCCTAAGTTTGGTTGTGACCTCTTCGACCACAAGGGGATGCCTTTGCAACCCCCTTTTGCGGTAGCCGGAGAACATCAGAATGGTCACCCACTGGCGCACATCACGACCAATTTGGTGTTCCACCTGCGCGTCGTCGTGCGACAAGGCTATGTTAGGGCGACTGGTTCTCTCCAACGTCGGCGGGATAGTCTTCCTTTTCGGCGGCCACGAAGCCGCTATGGCTCAGGCGCCTGGGTGGCATCCTGATAATCGGGATGCCCTAGCGGGCAGAAAGAAGCTGACCCCGCTTGGCCATTCGACAGTTTTCGGGCAGGGCATGGGCAGCCTTCATGGGCAGTTTCGGCAGGCCCAATTTGGCTTCTTTTTGGGCAGCCAATTCTTAGCCCAATTTGGGACAGTTTTTGTTCAGAAGTTGGACACATAAATTTGCTGATACACACACGCGCGAGCTCGCGAGCAGCTCCACACAGGCTTCGCTCGTGCTCGCTGACTCTTAGCGGGCTACGCCCGCATTCGAGCGGGTTGCGCCCGCATTTGAGCGGGTTGTGCCTTCATACGATAGTACCCGGCCGGCGACGAAGGGCTTCACCCACAACATATACATATGAGTACTCAAAATAACCGGAAAAAATATACATCAATATTTTATAATTTTTTTTAAAACATTTATATTTTAACAAAAACTCATTTTAAAGTAAGCCATTATATTTCAAAATTAGTTTTTGGAGGCCTAATGATAACCAATCATAGTAGGTCTACTAAAAAACTTTTGGTTTTTATGAATTTCTATCATTATTTTTATTATAGGGATATAATGTAATTACACAAATATTAATTATATTTTATGAATTTCCATTTTCTTATAATATATGTTAAGTCATTTTTTATAATATATATATACACACGAGCAGCCGTGCACGGGGGACCCCGTGTGGGTGGGGGGGGGGGGGGGGGGGGGGGGCGACATTGGTCGAGGGGGCGATATTGGTCGTGGGGGCGACATTGGTCATGGGAGCGACATTGATCTTTAGTGCGACTTTGGTCGTCGGGGCGACATTGGTTGTGGGCGGCGACATTCAGCATGGGAGGCGACATTAGGCGGGGGAGGCGACATTCGACGTGGGCGGCGACATTTGGCGTGGGCGGCAACATTAGGTGGGGGCGGCGACATTCGACAGCGACGGCGATGCTCGGCGGGCGGAACTCGATTCTCACTTGTGGGAATTTGGAAAGGTGATTTTTGTTACAAATAAATGTACAAATATGTCAAAGCTTCTAACAACATATTGTGCAATTGATGCTCTCTCATCCTAAAGAGGCTCATTATAGCAAACAAATGTTTGAAACATTTATTTACTATTTTATTAAAATGGAATTTTTTTCTAGTTCTTTATACCAATATTATATTATTCTATTTTATTTAAACAAATGTTTGGAGATTATATCCATTCATTCCCTATAACAGGTCATAGATAGTCTGCCACATATTGATCATATCCACCATTTTCATACTCAGATAACTGGTCATAGATAACTTGATCACATCCACCATTTTCATACTCAAATATAGCATGCTCATAAGTAAGATGATAATTATCAAAATGTATATAAATCTCAGTCATAAAATTTCAACAAAATTAGTATAGGTTAACTACCTCCAAAACCTTGCAAATGCAACTGCCACTGCTCTTTCCTATACGCTCAGCTTGAATCCTGCAGGGAAATTGTTAAGAACAATGGAATTAAGCCTTCAAAAGTAGAGGAGAAGCCAACTCATTGCCGTGGAGAAGTTGCGTCAATGTTTAGAATGAATCTCATAAATGCTTAAAATACATTACCTGAATCAGAAGCTGAATGGAGTTTCCCAACTGTATTGATGCAACTTTTGAGTTTCCCAACCTGAATCAAAAGTTACAACAATAATGATTTCTGCACAATCCAAAAATTAAGTTTGTAAAATAGAGGTCTATAAACATAATAAAATATCAGATTTACTAAAGCTATTCAGATATATAAACTAACCTATGTAAAAAAGAATTTTGCTCATCATTATCTAACCTATGTAAAGTTTTAGGGAAAAGTTCTAGAATTTAATTAGAATGAAATTTAAGTATTTGAGTGAGTTGCTGAATAAACATTTAAATGATATCGTGAGTATTCGGGGTTAACCCAGATCAGAACTTTGGATGATGGTAAAGTAAAGCTATTGCATGAATGATAAAGTACTCATTTTATATGTCCTGTACTTATATATCAATTTAAACAGAGCTCAAAATTTCTGTTTGGCTATCACAAAAATCTGTATAGAAATCACTGGTCTTACTGTTTGTACATTTAGGCATATATTTCATTTGCGTAATCATCAACTAACAAAGATCAATGGAAGTTAAACTAATCATCCTAGCAACACAAATCTATACTACCACGGAGAATGAGAATGCATGAATGATAGGTAAACCTGCTACACCCAAGTTCATTGCAATGGTAATCTAAAATCCCAGAAATGATAATCTCAAATGTTAATCACTTGTATACATAATAAATCACTTGTGTAATGCTTATCTCAAATTCCAAAAATAGTCATATGAGGAAATTAGTCAATGTCCATGCATCTGACATTAGTCAATGTCCATGTGCACATTTTCAGGAAATTTTGACTGCTAATAAGGAAAAGATATGAAATAATCGAATCAAAATGACTATGCTAACACACATGGGTTTATTGTCGATAACGGGAAGTACGAATACATGCTGCATCGATTCATCCTGTGATGCAAAGATGAACCTTGGAGAGAACTCCTTATTACATGAAGAAGTACATAGATAAGATTAAATTGTAAGAATACTTCAAAGAAAATAAGATACATAATCAAATCCCAGAAACCTTACCTGAAATAGAGTGGCAGTAACTCTCTATCCTTAGCAAACTTGCATAAATTTAAATGCAATTGGCATACTCCAAGCCACTGTGTATTTCATTCTTATTCCATGTCTGCATAAGAGATCGACACTTAAAAATTGTTAGAACATCCCAAAATCATAAAGTTATAAAGACTAATACATATCTCCAATGAGCAAAAACAGAAAAAATTTAACAGATTTTTCTATAATGAGCCAAAACTCAAAAGGAGATGTTATAAAGAGGAACAACAATCGAAAATAGCTCAAAGCACACCTATATAACAAAAATGTAAAAACAAATAAAGATCATGTATGTATTTGTAAAATCTATAAAAAAAATCTATTTGCTCCGCTTGACCCTCTACCTGCCAATACTACAGAGTAGCCCTATATGCATGCAACACAGAGGCTAATGTGTTTTGCTTAGCCACTAATTGACTAATACCTCAAAGCACCTAAAAATAACGAATGTAAAAGCAAGTATAATTAGAATTAGTTTATATGCTGCAAAAAAAGTTAGATGAAAGCATAAAACAATTATATGAACTAAATATCTATTAGGAAGAAGTGGTTACCATCTCATACTATCATGTGAGATCATGATAATAGTTGGAGAACTGTAAAAAATTTAGGAGTAAGAATTATTCTTTGGAAGAATAGAAATCGTCACGTTCATTATTGGCCAAATCATCAAACAACAGATATTCATCAATACTATTTATTAGTTAAGAAATAAAGGAACAACTAAAGCTCTACGAAAATAGAAACATTTTTTTTTTAAATAAATACTCTTTTATTTCTCTTGAGGCTTGTCGCTCAACCATCAGGAAAAAGGTTGCACCACATTGATTCTAAAAAATTATACAACCACATCTGTTTGAAGCGTCTTATGTATGGTAGTGAGCAATACTATTTTGGGTCTAGTTTGAATGATTAATGAATCATTGTTTTGAAAGATTATGAAACATTTGGAAGAAACAGAAAACCGACTCATTTCTTTCAAACGCATTAGATTTTTCAAATAGAATGCAAGCAATGCAGGATGAGCTAGATCATGTAAATGCTCAGATCTATAGGTGGTTGAATGAGAGCGAGTGGTAGCTAGGTTATACTTTCTCATGCTTGTGTGCGAAGAGGTTATATAATAAAAACTGTTGCAGGTCGCTCGGGTGCTTTGGTAGACCGGTCGAATTGAACCACCTTAGGTCGGAAGCGAACCGAGCGCGCAAACAGTCAATTAGAGATTCGTTGAATACACCGAGACTTTTTAACGTGGAAAACCCGGAAAGGGTAAAAAACCACGCGGCCGGAGCTATGCCGACCAAACTTCCACTATCTTCTAGGGGGTTACAATTAGAGACTTAGAACTCGAGCGCGACAGACCGCTGCTCGTTACAATAATAGAGAGAGAGAGAGAGAGAGAGAGAGAGAGAGAGAGAGAGAGAGAGAGAGAGAGAGAGTTCCGAAGGTGACAGACCACCTCCAGAAAAACTAAGGCTTTTTTCCTTCTGAGAACTGCTGGGAATGAAAGTGAGAATGCTCCGGAGAACAAAAGTGAGAATGCTGAGTCACCTTTCGGGACGAAGGAAATTTTCAAGTCCACGAACGAGATCTTCAAGTGTTGAAGGAGAATTCCGCGAAAGTCTGCAAGAAGCTCTCCCGGGTCCAGAAGGCAAGGTCCTTTGAAATGAAGCCTTGGGGCTCCTTTTATAGCTTTGGCCGGGGGTAGCCCGGTAATTTCGTCGTTGTAACCACCGTAACCACCTGGCGGAAGAATCATATTTTCCGGTTCGGAGCACACGGATCGCCACTTTTCGTAAATGACCATCTTGCCCTTCGGGCAGTTCGGGCAGTTTCGTTGGAGGCGAAAAAGGCGACAAGCTGTTCCTGAAATCTGAGAAACTAGAAAGACAAAAAGTGAGCATGCTAGAAAGACAAAATGTGAGAAGTCAGAAAAGATAAAAAGTGAGCTGAGCGCGCTCAGAAGCGTTCTGAGCGCGGAACGAACGGAGAAGAAATCTAGGCAACTGGGGCAGCGATCTGAGAGCGCAACGAACGGAGAAAACGTCCTGGTCGCTTTGTGAGGCGTTCTGAGCGGATGGTGGAATGGGGAGTTGCGTCTCAAAGAGAAATTGGAGTCCGACGCACCCGACGAGGGACGTGCCTACGGCGAGGCCCCTTGCGAGCCCCCCTGCAAAGAAAGAGGGAGGAAGAGACAGTTTTGGAAGAACAAATGAGAAATACCTGCAGAGGAGCACGCTTGAAGCGGAGGATCTGCGGAGGAGGCTCTATGGAGGAGCAGCGTTTTAGCGGAGGAAGTCTTGCGTAGGAGCTGGCGAGGGCGTTTTAGAAGTCTTGGAGGAGGTTCTGTCGAGGGCTCTGGCAGGTAGCGGGGGCTCGATGGAGGTAGCCGTTGCTTTCTGCGGGTGGCAGTCGAGGAGGAGAGGTGTTTGCTGCATTTTTGCCGTGTCGTGCAGGGTTTTTGCAGGGTTTTTGTCGAATGGATGAAAGCACGCCAGCAGGGAGCTCATATGAGTGGGGGGTGTTAAATGCCCAAAAAACCAGATTTTATTATAGTAGGAAAACTTTTGTTGAGGGTATTTTAGTCCAACAAATGTTTCACCATCCTAACTTTACTCTTCCCTTATATAATAAAGATATATATATATATATATAAATACTAGCATCTTCACACGGGCTTCGCCCGTGCTCGATGCGTCGTTGCGGGCTTCGCCCTCATTCAAGCGGGCTTCGCCCGCACTCAAGCGGGCTTCACTCGCACTCAAGCGGGCTTCGCCCGCATTCAAGCGGAACAGTTAAATCGATGTGTCGTTGCGGGCTGCGCCCGCATCAAGTCGGGTTGCGCCGGCATCTGGGCTTCGCCCTTAACATATACGTATTAGTACTCAAAACGACCGTAAAAAAATGTAAATCAAGATTACAATTTTTATTTTTTAAAAAAAATGTACGATTTGACCTTAAAAATTTAATTTATTTCTCTCACTCTCTCTTTCCCTTCCGTCATGTGTCTCTCTCTCCCTCTCTCTCCCCCCTCTCTTTCTTCACAGGTTCTCCATCTTTCTTTCTTTCTCTCTCTCTCCCACGCTCTCTCTCCCTCCCTCTCTCTCTCTCTCTATCGGGATTTAGGAGAGATGAATGGCTATAGGCAGGCCTCCCCCCTTGCATCTGACGGCCGGCTTTTAATCCTACTTGATCAGACGGTCCAGATGCAATTCATGGTGTGCTCCAAGATATGTATATTAGTTTATATAATAAAGATATATATATATATATATATATATATATATATATATATATATATATATAAGTGACAGGCACGGGCTCCGCCCCTACTGCCAAGCGCGACAGTACCCGACTGGCAACGGCGGGCTTCGCCCGCCTCCGGCCTAGCGTGTTAGTACACAGGCCCGAGCCCAAGACGCTCGGGTTGCACCCGTGTTAAGCTGGTTGCGCCCACAACATATACATATGAGTACTTAAAATGACCGCAAAATTTTTTTATTAATATTTTATAATTGTTTTTTCAAAAACATTTATATTTTAACAAAAAAATATTTTAAAGTAGATATAAGAGGTCTAATGATTACCTACCATAGTAGGTGTATGAGATCTAATAAAAAACTTTTAGATTTTATAAATTTTCATCATTATTTTTATTATAGGAATAAAGTATAATTACACAAATAACCATTATATTTTATGAATTCCAATTTTTCATAATATATGTTTAAGTCATTGGAGTAAAAGAATGAGACTATATTTGAAAATTTTGAATGTTGCACCAAAGGCAACTTGTACAACCCTGTATTCACCGAGTATGTCCTAGAGGCAAGAGATGTTTTGTAGCATTATTTCTCAGTATGTTGATAACTTCTAAAAAGAAGTTGTCTAGGCCATTATTTCTGACGAAATACTGGGCTAATCTGGCTTGAATAAATCTAAAATATGATAAAAATGTAAGTAAATGTTTGGTTATTAAATTCAAGGCTAAGTTGGTCTTTTTCCATTGTTTTATTAACAGGTTTGCCAAAGGAATCGGATTGGAAAAGGAAAACAGCCAAAATGCACATGTCCTGGAGAAAGGTTGCAACGCGCAGAAAATGAAGGTTGCAACTTTTCGGCGAATTCAAAATTCCGAAATTTCAAAACAACCGCCATCAGCAAAATTGGAAGGTGGCGCCCCTTGGGAACCGCGTGGGACGTATTTAGCAGTATTTGGAGGGATTAAATGGAGATCTGGAGAAGGATATTAGAGAGTTTTTGAGAGAGGAGAAAAAGAACTCGAAAGGAGGAGGAGGAACTCGAAAAAGAGGAGGAAGAAGGCTAGGTTTGCCCGGATCTTGGAGGCGGAGCGGTTCGGCACTCTTCGTTGGCTGAATTCCTGCGCTGTTTCATCGTTTTATACACCATGCACTGTAAGATCTTTCTTATTTTGTGGTGTTCTTCCCCCATCGTGATGAACTAATTTGTTTTAATCTTGTATTGTGAGAGTACTTCGTCAAGTGTGATGACAATTTCTTAAATTTCTGGATTTGTGATTAATTGGTGAATGTTTGTGCTTAATTCATGATCTTTATTTTGAAATCTCTGGCCAAGATTTTATCTTTTTACTGCGCTTCATAAATCGAGAGAGGAGTCGCGTAAGTATATCGTGGATTCGGTATAGTATTTGAAGGGAGAAAGAGATTTCCTCTTGATACTAGCAACTTTGGTTTTTATCCTTTATGCGGTTCTTATTTCATCTCCGGAGTAATAGAGAACTAGGGACTTTCGATATCGAGAGGTACGGATTTCTATTCTAAAATCGTTGCAAGACGTGTCACCACTCATCATCGCAAAACTATCTTCAAGGGCTTGTCACACTAGACTTAGGAAATCATGATACAAGATTATCTTTGATCGCTAATAATAAAGTATTTTTCTTCCGTTTCTCTAGTTTAAACCCCGTAATTAGAAGTTTTATTTCCTAATTTTTGTTACTTTGAACCATCATATTATTCCGCTTGAATTTAAAGAAAAGGCAGCACTAGTAATTGCAAGCACTAAATCACCCACCTCTCCGTGGAAACGATCTCGATTCTCACTTTATTACTTGACACGGCACGTGCTCTTGCGTTTTAAAATACACACCGGTTTCGGGCGTATCAAGTTTTTGGCGCCGTTGCCGGGGATATCAAGTTTTTGGCGCCGTTGCCGGGGAGGTGCGAACAATTTAGTGTCTTTTCTTGCAATATTAGTAAATCCGGAGTATTTAGAGATCAAGTTTTTATTTCTGTTCTGTTTTCTTTTGCTTTGTTTATCTTTATTATGCTTGTTTTGTTAGTGCATGTCCCGATATCGATTATCTGAACTATTGCCTTTAAATCTAGAGATTGAGCGGACGTGTAGACAAAATAGGAAAGCAACTCGAGTAGAACAATTTAACTCCTCAACCATGAATCTTAATCAGCAAAATGTTAACGATGAAAATCATCAGGGGGATGTAGGACAAGAAGGTCAAGTCGATCAGAATGGTCAACCTGCTGAAATTAGGAGAACCTGTCGTGACTATAACATGCCTTATCGAGGGGGAGTCCAATTTAGTATTGCTAGGCCTGCCATTGAAGCTAATAACTTCAGAATAGAACCTACTGCCATGCATTTAGTTCAAAATAGTAAATTTGGCGGACTAAATCACGAAGACCCCAACTCACATCTAAGGACGTTTATTGAAATTTGCGAGACATTTAAGATCAACGGTGCTTCAGATGAAGCTATTAAATTACGCCTTTTTCCTTTTTCATTAGAGGGTAAAGCAAAAGATTGGTTAAACTCTATGCCTAATGCGTCTATCACAACTTGGGCAACATTAATGGAAAAATTCTTAGCCAAGTACTTTCCTCCATCTAAAACGGCCAAGCTTATGCGAGACATATCCACGTTTGTGCAAGGGAATGGGGAAACATTTTATGACGCATGGGAACGTTTCAAAGAACTATTGCGGAAGTGTCCACACCATGGCCTAGCCATTCACCAACAGGTGTGGACCTTCTACAACGGGCTTCAGACATCTACTATGATTCAAGTGGATGGAGCTGCGGGAGGATCTTTAATGAATAAATATCCTGAGGATGCCTATGCGATCCTAGACGACTTATCGTCTAATAATTATCATTCATCTGAACGACAAGGTTCATCCTTGACACCAGGTCTTCACCAAGTTGATCAACTCACTTCTTTCGCCGCACAAATCACTGCACAGTTCAACTCTATGAATAAGCGATTAGATGCTTTGACTTTGAATCAAGCCCAACCACACTCACATGTCAATAGCATTGTTACCCCTTCAACACCCATGAACCAATCACTCACGGTTGAACAACTTATTGGTCATAATGAGGAAATTAATTATATAGGTGGACAACCGAGACATAACAATGTGGTCCCAAACTATTATAACCCGGAATTGCGTAATCATCCAAATTTCTCATGGAAGAATAATTCCGGAGTGACACATCCACCCGGATTTAACTCAAACCCTCATCCATCCCAAAACAATAATTATAATCCACAAGGGTCATATAGGAAATTATCGGATGAGGTACTTATAGAATCCATGCAGAAGAGGGATGCTCGCATTTCTAGTTTAGAGGGGTCATTGCGTGTCATTGAATCACAGTTAGGTCAAATTGCTAATGCTTTGAGTCTTAGACCCCAAGGGTCACTTCCTACGGATATGACCCCAAATCCGAAGGGAGATAATCCTCAATGCAAAGCTGTCACTTTACAGAGTGGTAAAGAATTAGTGGGTAGGTCGAAGAATGAAGAAGAGGAACAGAATGGCGAAGAGAAGGAGTTGGAGATCGATAGTCCTAGTGTTCCTAATGATAAGTTAGAAGAGAATGAGAATGGAAAGGAAGGAGTAGTGGAAGTATTAGGAGAGACCAAGAGAAAATCAATCAATGAAGATAAAAAGAGAAATGATAACGTAAAAGTCTATCCACCACCACCATTCCCTCAACGTTTAAAGAAGAGCAAGCCTGATCAACAGTTCCAAAAATTTATAGAAATATTTAAAAAACTGCAAATTAATATTCCTTTCGCGGAAGCTTTGGAGCAAATGCCAAGCTACGTAAAGTTCATGAAAGACATTTTATCTAAGAAGAGGAAATTAGGAGCAAATGAGACGGTATCACTCACGCAGGAGTGTAGTGCTATTCTTCAAAAGAAACTCCCGCCTAAATTGAAAGATCCGGGGAGTTTCACCATACCATGCTCTATAGGGTACCAATTCGAGGGAAAGGCATTATGTGATCTTGGTGCGAGCATCAATTTGATGCCGTTCTCGATCTATAGGAAGCTTGGTTTAGGAGAAATCGCTAAGACCTCCATCACCTTGCAATTGTCTGATAGAACCCTTGCTTTCCCAAAAGGAATAGTGGAAGATGTCTTAGTAAAAGTGGACAAGTTTATTTTTCCTGCGGATTTCGTTGTCTTAGATATGGAGGAAGATAAGGAGGTTCCCATTATCATAGGGAGACCTTTCTTGGCCACGGGAAGGACTTTGATAGATGTGCAGAAGGGGGAGTTGACCATGAGAGTCAATGATGAGCATGTCACTTTTAACGTGCTAAAAGCAATGAAGTTTCCACATAGAGAAGAAGATGGCATGGAAGAAGTAAATAACATATCACTCTATGATTGTAACTTGAAATTTAAATTAGGTGATCAAGATGATATGTTGGCACGACTATTAACTCAAGATGAAAGTTCCGACGAAGAAGAAGAAATTCATGAGTGTTTACAAATCTTTGAACGTCAACCTATTTTTTTTCGTAAGCCGGAATCTCTTGAGATGCCGGAGAATTCATTGATGAATAAACCCTCTATCATCAGTCCTCCTACCGTAGAAATGAAACCTCTTCCCGAACATCTTACCTATGCATATTTAGGAGAAAATAACACATTGCCAATCATAGTGAACTCCAAATTGCTCCCTGAACAACAAAATAAATTAATAAGTTTATTAAAGCAATTTAAGCTAGCCATAGGTTGGACAATAGCGGACATTAGGGGAATTAGCCCTTCTCTGTGTATGCATAAAATTCTCTTGGAGGAATCCTTTAAAGGATCAGTAGAACATCAACGTCGTTTAAGTCCGCCTATGAAGGAAGTTGTGAAAAAGGAAATTATTAAATGGTTGGATGCGGGAATCATATATCCTATCTCGGATAGCTCTTGGGTTTCCCCAGTGCAATGTGTCCCCAAGAAAGGAGGGATGACGGTGATAAAGAATGAGAGGGGTGAGACAGTATCCACTAGGACTATTACTGGGTGGCGTATTTGTGTGGACTACAGGAAACTAAATAAAGCCACAAGAAAAGATCACTTCCCTTTACCTTTCATTGACCAAGTCCTAGATAAGTTAGCAGGGAATGATTTTTTCTGTTTTCTAGATGGATACTCAGGTTATAATCAAATTACTGTAGATCCTGACGATCAAGAAAAGACTACCTTCACCTGCCCGTATGGGACTTTCGCATTTAGGAGGATGCCTTTTGGTTTGTGCAACGCACCGGCCACCTTTCAACGATGTATGATTGCCATTTTCTCGGATATTATGGACGATGGTATTGAAATTTTTATGGATGATTTTTCCATCTTTGGGAAATCATTTGATGCGTGCTTAGAGTGTTTGGAGAAGGTACTCACACGTTGTGTAGAGTCGAACCTAGTATTGAATTGGGAGAAATGCCATTTTATGGTTCGTGAAGGCATTGTGTTGGGTCATCATGTATCCAGGACTGGGTTGGGGGTAGACAAAGCAAAACTAGATGTGATAGAAAAGTTACCTCCACCCAAAAATGTGAAAATGCTACGAAGCTTCCTTGGACACGCAGGCTTCTATAGAAGATTCATCAAGGACTTCGCAAAAATAGCTAAACCTTTGAGTGGACTTCTAGAGAAGGATGCAAAATTTGCTTTTAGTAATGATTGCTTGAGAGCGTTCGACGAACTCAAATATCATTTAACCACCACTCCGATTGTTGTAACACCGGATTGGGAAGAACCATTTATCTTGATGTGTGACGCGAGCAATTATGCGGTAGGAGTGGTCTTGGGACAAGTGAGAGGGAAGATATTTCACACGATCGCTTATGCTAGTAAGACCCTAATCGAGGCCCAAACCAACTACACTACCACCGAAAAGGAGCTATTGGCGGTGGTATTCGCATTCGAAAAATTTCGATCGTATCTCTTATGTTCGAAGGTTATTGTGTACACCGATCACGCAGCGATCCGTTATCTTATGGAGAAGCGAGACTCAAAACCACGTTTGGTTCGATGGGTCCTTCTCTTATAGGAGTTTGATGTTGAGATTAAAGATAGGAAAGGAACGGACAATCCAGTTGCGGATCACTTATCTAGGATTGAGAGTACACAGCTGACACTGAATTCTGAAGTGGAAGAGAGATTTCCTGATGAGCAGCTACTAGCTATTTCGGAGAATATTACGCCATGGTACGCTGATATCGTAAACTATTTAGTGAGCAATATTATACCTCCCAAATTTACATATCAACAAAGAAAAAAATTCTTGCACCAGGTACGGTCATACCTGTGGGATGACCCCTTGTTGTTCAAGGTGGGTGCTGATGGAATCGTGAGGAGATGCATACCAGAGGGGGAAATGAGAGCGATATTAGAGAAGTGTCATAGTTCTCCTTATGGAGGTCATTTCAAGGGGACTAGGACGGCAATGAAGGTATTAGAGGCCGGATTCTTTTGGCCTACTCTCTTTCGGGATGCGACTGAATTTGTGAAACAATGCGATAGATGTCAACGAAGTGAGAACATACATAGGAATGAAGGAATGCCCATGAACATAATGTTAGAAGTAGAATTATTTGACGTATGAGGAATAGATTTTATGGGTCCGTTCGTGAACTCGAATGGTAATTTATATATATTATTGGCAGTAGACTATGTGTCTAAATGGGTGGAGGCGATAGCGACCCCTAAGAACGACGACAAAGTTGTACTGAATTTTCTAAAAAACCATATATTCAATCGATTCGGAACCCCAAGGGCTATCCTTAGTGACGGAGGGAGTCATTTTTGTAACCACCAATTCACTGCGCTCCTAAACAAATTCGGAATAACGCATAAAGTCGCTCTAGCATACCATCCCCAAACGAATGGATTAGCGGAAGTATCCAATAGGGAGATAAAGAAGATTCTAGAAAAAACGGTGAGTACCAACCGGAGAGACTGGTCACAAAAGCTTGCAGATGCATTATGGGCATACCGTACTGCTTTCAAAACTCCCATTGGGCTAACCCCATACCGTATGGTCTATGGAAAGTCCTGCCATTTGCCTCTAGAGTTAGAGCATCGGGCAGTCTGGGCAATCAAGAAAATAAATTATGATTTCCGTGAGGCCGGCAAGAAGAGACTTCTGCAGTTGAACGAATTAGAGGAGATTCGAATGCAAGCGTATGAAAATGCTAGAATTTATAAAGAACGCACAAAAAGGTGGCACGACCGAAGAATGAAGGAAAAATACTTTGAGCCAGGTCAACTTGTTCTTCTATTCAACTCTCGCCTGAAATTATTTCCTGGGAAGCTGAAGTCACGTTGGTCAGGACCATTTAAAGTGAAAACAGTACATTCTTACGGGGCGGTGACTATTCAAAATGAAGTCGATGGGACCGAGTTTAAAGTGAATGGAGAAAGACTGAAGTTGTATGAGGGAGGTGACGTAAATCGAGTTGTATCGTGCGTAACGTTCCACTAATTTAGTACCGTCCCGCCAGGACGGTAAATTAGGCGCTAGGTGGGAGGCAACCCATCATTTATATTTAGTTCTCGTTTTTGTGAAGTAAGATAGTTGGATTTTCGGTTAGTTGTCAGTTTGACGAATTACGATGGACGAGGACCGTGATGATTGAGATCTGCTGATGATCTTATGCATTTCAAGTTTATTTTTAAAACAATTTTTGCGTTTTGAGTATGCATTTTACGTTTAAGACAATATAGTCTGTCAGCTTTTGCTTGCTTACCTATATCTGTGAATGCTTTAGGCTGAAGTGGAAAATATATAAGTGTCTATTATAAGACTTCTATGGTTATTATATGCTTGAGTTGGAGGTGTTATCAGTTTTTAATGTCCTACATTTTAATATATGCCACTTTCACCCTTTTTCTATATATACATGCTTGCAAGTGACAGGTTGTTGTCTTGAAATCGGGATTTGCTAGAGATGCTCTCCAAGCAAAGGAGCAGACGGAGTAAGGACAACCACTGCTACAGACGGCCTACCTCAGAAATTTTAGGGGAGTACTTCCGTTTCAATTTTATTTACCGCAATTCTTTTATATGCTGGCACCGTTTCAATATCATTGAGAAAGAATTTTATTTAAAAACACAGCAACCTTGCTAGGGTCCAGCAAGACTTTAAGTGTGGGGGTGATGGCAAGAATCGCCCCTAAATTTGTTGTGTTAGGTAATTTGATCACTCATGATTTTAATAATCCGTATGATGATCGTACTTAGTCGATAGGCTATTCTTGATGTTCAATGATAATTAATTGGTATGGCTAGGAAATCCTAAGAGTTCAGATTTTGAATTTGAAATTAGCAAGATTTTTTTTTGGGTAAAGCACTCTTAAGCGTTTGATCCATGCACAACCTTCTTCAACTTTCGTTTACTTCTTCGAAATCTTTTGATGTGGATTTCTAAAAATAAGAAGGGGGGTGAGTAAGAACTAAGTTAATGTGGCGAGCCAAGATAATTTTTAGTAGCTAAACCAATTTGATCTTTCATGAGATTCTTTGACTGGTTCTGTATCATTTTGCTATCCACCACTGAATGACCAAATTCCCTATATGCTCACTATTTGTATCGTAATAAGTTAACCTATTATGAGTGGTTTATTCTTAATATATAAGTCATAGTGATATGCGGCCTGGGTATATGTTTACATACTTGGAATGATCCCGACTATGATGGAATTTAAAAAAAAAAAAATTGGTTAAAAGTCATAGTGATATGCGGCCTAAGCATGCGATGTGTATGTTTGGAATGATCCCAACTATGATTTATAAAAAAAAAGCATCATAGTGATACGTGGCCTAGGTATGTACACTTATACCCGGAATGATCCCAACTGTGGTTAATTAAAAAAAAAATGTGTGTTGATCAACCCTCATAATATGGTGAATTATTATGATTACTAACTAAGGAATTACCATGCCACTACTATCAAAGCCTATTTAAGAATTGCTAACCAAGCCAAAGCTAAACCTACATTCACGTAAGCTGCTAATTTGTGTCGACGCTAGCACAAAGACTTAGCTTATTCTTACCTTTCCAGATTATTGCGGAGGTTCAATGAAAAAGTGCGGGGGAGTAAATAATTTTGAAAAAGACACACACACACAACACTAAAAGTCTTAATGGTGCTTTATGTTTTATCAAGCTAATGAATTTGTGATGTTTGAACTCTTAATGATTTACAAGCTTATCAGTTGAGTAAAGCGAACTTCTTGAGTATCTTTGATTAATTCCGGTTAAGTGTGGAGCATTTTAATTTGTGGTGTGACAATTATCGGACACCTAATTATTGGGATGTTATTTCTCTTTGCTCGGGCCTAGCAAAGGTTCAAGTGTGGGGGTGTGATAACTTCTATAAAGAAGTTGTCTAGGCCATTATTTCTGACGAAATACTGGGCTAATCTGGCTTGAATAAATCTAAAATATGATAAAAATGTAAGTAAATGTTTGGTTATTAAATTCAAGGCTAAGTTGGTCTTTTTCCATTGTTTTATTAACAGGTTTGCCAAAGGAATCGGATTGGAAAAGGAAAACAGCAAAAATGCACATGTCCTGGAGAAAGGTTGCAACGCGTAGAAAATGAAGGTTGCAACTTTTCGGCGAATTCAAAATTCCGAAATTTCAAAACAACCGCCATCAGCAAAATTGGAAGGTGGCGCCCCTTGGGAACCGCGTGGGACGTATTTAGCAGTATTTGGAGGGATTAAATGGAGATCTGGAGAAGGATATTAGAGAGTTTTTGAGAGAGGAGAAAAAGAACTCGAAAGGAGGAGGAGGAACTCGAAAAAGAGGAGGAAGAAGGCTAGGTTTGACCGGATCTTGGAGGCGGAGCGGTTCGGCACTCTTCGTTGGCTGAATTCCTGCGCTGTTTTATCGTTTTATACACCATGCACTGTAAGATCTTTCTTATTTTGTGGTGTTCTTCCCCCATCGTGATGAACTAATTTGTTTTAATCTTGTATTGTGAGAGTACTTCGTCAAGTGTGATGACAATTTCTTAAATTTCTGGATTTGTGATTGATTGGTGAATGTTTGTGCTTAATTCATGATCTTTATTTTGAAATCACTGGCCAAGATTTTATCTTTTTACTGCGCTTCATAAATCGAGAGAGGAGTCGCGTAAGTATATCGTGGATTCGGTATAGTATTTGAAGGGAGAAAGAGATTTCCTCTTGATACTAGCAACTTTGGTTTTTATCCTTTATGCGGTTCTTATTTCATCTCCGGAGTAATAGAGAACTAGGGACTTCCGATATCGAGAGGTACGGATTTCTATTCTAAAATCGTTGCAAGACGTGTCACCACTCATCATCGCAAAACTATCTTCAAGGGCTTGTCACACTAGACTTAGGAAATCATGATACAAGATTATCTTTGATCGCTGATAATAAAGTATTTTACTTCCGTTTCTCTAGTTTAAACCCCGTAATTAGAAGTTTTATTTCCTAATTTTTGTTACTTTGAACCATCATATTATTCCGCTTGAATTTAAAGAAAATGCAGCACTAGTAATTGCAAGCACTAAATCACCCACCTCTCCGTGGAAACGATCTCGATTCTCACTTTATTACTTGACACGGCACGTGCTCTTGCGTTTTAAAATACACACCGGTTTCGAGCGTATCAAGTTTTTGGCGCCGTTGCCGGGGATATCATATGTTCCAGGACAGGAAGAAAGGAGGCAAGCGGTGGAGGCAGGAGCCTCCCGCTCGCCCTTCCAAACAAAGGGGGGCGTGAGGAGGCGGGGGCCGACCCCCCTCTCGCCCCCATTTCCAGCAGGGGCGAGAGGAGGCGGGGGCCGACCCCCCTCTCGCCCCCATTCCCTGCAGGGGCGAGAGGAAGCGGGGGCCGACACCTCTCTCGCCCCCATTCCCAGCAGGGGCGAGAGGAGACGGGGGCCGACCCCCCTCTCCCCCCATTCCCAGCAGGGGCGAGAGGAGGCGGGGGCCGACCCCCCTCTCGCCCCATTCCCTGCAGGGGTGAGAGGAGGCGGGGGCCGACCCCCCTCTCACCCCCATTCCCTGCAGGGACGAGAGGAGGCGGGGCCGACCCCCCCTCTCGCCCCCATTTCCCTGTAGGGGCGAGAGGAGGCGGGGGCCGACCCCCCTATCCCCCATTCCCAGCAGGGGCGAGAGGAGGCGGGGGCCGACCCCCCTCTCGCCCCCATTCCCTGCAGGGGCGAGAGGAGGCGGGCCCGACCCCCCTCTCGCCCCCATTTCCCTGCAGGGCGAGAGGAGGCGGGGCCGACCCCCCTCTCGCCCCCATTCCCAAGCAGGGGCGAGAGGAGGCGGGGGCCGACCCCCCTCTCGCCCCCATTCCCAGCAGGGGCGAGAGGAGGCGGGGGGCCGACCCCCCTCTCGCCCCCATTCCCTGCAGGGGCGAGAGGAGGCAGGGCCGACCCCCCTCTCGCCCCTCCCAAGCAGGGGCGAGAGGAGACCCCCATTCCCAGCAGGGGGGATAGGAGGCGGAGGGCCGACCCCCCTCTCGCCCCCATTCCCTGCAGGGGCGAGAGGAGGCGGGGCCGACCCCCCACTCGCCCCCATTTCCCTGCAGGGGCGAGAGGAGGCGGGGCCGACCCCCCACTCGCCCCCATTTCCCTGCAGGGGTGAGAGGAGGCGGGGCCGACCCCCCTCTCTCCCCCATTCCCAAGCAGGGGCGAGAGGAGGCGGGGGTCGACCCCCCTCTCGCCCCCATTCCCAGCAGGGGCGAGAGGAGGCGGGGGGCCGACCCCCTCTCTCCCCCATTCCCTACAGAGGCGAGAGGAGGCGGGGCCGACCCTCCTCTCGCCCCCATTCCCTGCAGGGGTGAGAGGAGGCGGGGTCGACCCCCCTCTCGCCCCCATTCCCTGCAGGGGCGAGAGGAGGCGGGGCCGACCACCCTCTCGCCCCAATTTCCCTGTAGGGGAGAGAGGAGGCGGGGAATACCCCCTTCTCTCCCCCATTCCCAGCAGGGGCGGGAGGAGGCGGGGGCCGACCCCCCTCTTGCCCCCATTCCTAACAGGGGGCGAAACCAGTAGGGGGGAAACCTGGGTCTCGCCCCCATTCCCAGTTAGTAGGCTCGCCGAGCCCCACGAGGTACCTACCCCCTCCCAGTTCCGGGGGGAGGGTTTGGTCTGCGTTTAGCGCTGCAGAGCAGCGGGATTTGGCTATCCGCAGCCAAATCCGAGGGTATTTTCGTATTTCTTGGGACCAGTTTTTGAATATTTGCAGCCCAACTTCAGAAATCCTATAAATAGGACCAAGGGGGCACCACTTAGAAGAGGCTGGTTCTAGGCTAACTCTCTCTCTCGCCATTTTCTCTCTCTAGTGGGTGAGGAGAGTCTCCAGTGGTGCCCAAGCCCGGCATTGGCTTGGGAGGGGAAGCGCTCTAAAGATCTTCCGAGTATGTGGTGGGACCTCCTCGCCGAGCCCTTGGTCCAGTTCATAGTGCCAACACCTTCAACCTAGAGCTCTCCCTTGGGGGGAGTAAGAGTTGGCCACCCCTCAACTTGTTGGGGGCCCCGAACTCCACAGAGGCCGAGAAATCGGTTTCAACATTATGGTGTGGTGAGCGTGGAGTGTGGCTAACTCAAGAAACTCTCAAGATGAGCTCCATGGACGGAGGTGGAGGAAGATCCGACCCAAGTCACTCGCAGCCCCTAGTGGCTGGGGTGACGTTGGAGATGTTCGAAAATTTCAAGCAAGAGGTCTTACAGACCTTCCAGGTTGCTTTCGCCATGATAGTCGGAGGCAGAAGAGGAGATGGTCCGGAGATCCCGCCCCAGCAGGTGGACGAGGGAACTCTCGGCCAGTAGTCCAGGAGAGAGGTACCAGTGAGGGGAGGTGGGGAGGTGTCATACCCCCACTCACCCGTCCCTAAGGGGGAGAGATCAGGAGGGAGGCGACCTCCCAGCTCGCCCCTCCCCTGCAAGGGGGCGAGCTCAGGAGGGAGGCCCCCTCCCAGCTCGCCCCGTCGCTGCAAGGGGGCGAGCTCAGGAGGGAGGCTCCCTCTCAGCTCGCCCCGCCCCTTCTAGCCCAGCCCCAAAGGGGGGCGAGCGGGGAGGCAAACGGCCCCCACTCGCCCCGCACCAAAAGGAGTTGAGTGAATGTTGGTGGGCGAGACCACCCCGAGTGGCGGCTACCCAATAGCCCGGCAAGCGTAGAGACCGGCAGTTCGACTCCGCGAGAGCAAGGAAGGAGGGGCTTTCAAAAGAGAAGATCCAACCGCCCGAGGTGGAGGCAGGGGTCGAAGACACCCCCTCCACCGCCTCAGCAAACCGTGGCGATTGGCCAAAGAAGGAGAAGGAACCGCGCGGGAGGAAGAAGGGGCGTCCGAGTGGAGTCACCCTACTATGAATTCCACGATGAGGAGAGTCACGCGACGTTCGCCTGCCCTGAGTTCTTGGGAATGAGGGAGGCGAGGGGTCCGAAGCCACAACAGCAACAACCAGAAGAAGTCGAGGAAGAATGGGCCTGGGAGTAGGAGACCCGGTTTGGTTTCCATCCTTAGTTTCTTTTTTCTAAGTCCATGTGTATCCATGTTTCCTTTTCGTGCCTAATGTTCTCACATGTATTAGGATGATCAATATAATGAAGGTTTTTCAAAAAATACTTAGCCCCGATGCTGGCCCGCTGACCATGCTCCCACCTAGCTGGCAGGGTCGGGGACCACTCGGGGGCAGGGAGTTTCTTATGTAACTTTGACCTCGGATGGTTCCGCTGACCGGGCTCTCTCTAGCCGGTAGGACAGGTTGACCTCCCAGGGAGGGAAAAATATTTGTCCACCTCTAGTTGAACCTGGCTCCTGGAGTGTGTCGACCTTGTATCCACCTGTAGTTGAGCCTGGCTCCTAGAGTGTGTCGACCTTGTATCCACCTCTAGTGGAGCCTGGCTCCTAGAGTGTGTCGACCTTGTATCCACCTCTAGTCGAGACTGGCTCCTAGAGTGTGTCGACCTTGTATCCACATCTAGTCGAGCCTGACTCCTAGATTGTGTAAACCTTGTATCCACCTCTAGTTGAGCCTGGCTCCAAGATTGGGTCGACCTTGTATTCACCTCGGATGGTTCCGCTGACCGGGCTCTCTCTAGCCGGCAGGACAGGTTGACCTCCCAGGGAGGGAAAAATATTTGTCCACCTATAGTTGAGCCTGGCTCCTGGAGTGTGTCGACCTTGTATCCACCTCTAGTTGAGTCTGGCTCCTCGAGTGTGTTGACCTTGTATCCACCTCTAGTCGAGCCTGGCTCCTAGATTATGTCGACCTTGTATCCACCTCTAGTTGAGCCTGGCTCCTAGATTGTGTCGACCTTGTATCCACCTCTAGTTGAGCCTGGCTCCTCGAGTGTGTCGACCTTGTATCCACCTCTAGTTGAGCCTGGCTCCTTGAGTGTGTCGACCTTGTATCCACCTCTAGTTGAGCCTCGCTCCTAGAGTGTGTCGACCTTGTATCCACCTCTAGTCGAGCCTGGCTCCTAGATTGTGCCGACCTTGTATCCACCTCTAGTTGAGCCTGGCTCCTACATTGTGTCGACCTTGTATCCACCTCTAGTTGAGCCTGGCTCCTAGATTGTGTCGACCTTGTATTCACCTCGGATGGTTCCGCTGACCGGGCTCTCTCTAGCCGGCAGGACAGGTTGACCTCCCAGGGAGGGAAAAATATTTGTCCACCTCTAGTTGAGCCTGGCTCCTGGAGTGTGTCGACCTTGTATCCACCTCTAGTTGAGCCTGGCTCCTAGATTGTGTCGACCTTGTATCCACCTCTAGTTGAGCCTGACTCCTAGATTGTGTTAACCTTGTATTCACCTTGAATGGTTCCGGTGACCGGGCTTTCTCTAGCCGGCAGGACAGGTTGACCTCCCAGGGAGGGAAAAATATTTATCCACCTCTAGTTGAGCCTGGCTCCTAGAGTGTGTCGACCTTGTATCCACCTCTAGTTGAGCCTGGCTCCTAGAGTGTGTCGACCTTGTATCCACCTCTAGTCGAGCCTGGCTCGTAGATTGTGTCGACCTTGTATCCACCTCTAGTTGACCCTGGCTCCTAGATTGTGTCGACCTTGTATCCACCTCTAGTTGAGCCTGGCTCCTAGAGTGTGTCGACCTTGTATCCACCTCTAGTTGAGCCTGGCTCCTAGAGTATGTCGACCTTGCATCCACCTCTAGTCGAGCCTGACTCTTAGATTGTGTCGACCTTGCATCCACCACTAGTTGAGCCTGGCTCCTAGATTGTGTCGACCTTGTATCCACCTCTAGTGGAGCCTGGCTCCTAGAGTGTGTCGACCTTGTATCCACCTCTAGTGGAGCCTGGCTCCTAGAGTGTGTCGACCTTGTATCCACCTCTAGTCGAGCCTGGCTCTTAGATTGTGTCGACCTTGTATCCACCTCTAGTTGAGCCTGGCTCCTAAATTGTGTCGACCTTGTATCCACCTCTTGTTGAGCCTGGCTCCTAGATTGTGTGGACCTTGTATTCACCTCGGATGGTTAAGGTGACCGGGCTCTCTCTAGCCTGCAGGACAGGTTGACCTCCAAGGGAGGGAAAAATATTTGTCCACCTCTAGTTGAGCCTGGCTCTGGAGTGTGTCGACCTTGTATTCACCTCTAGTCGAGCCTGGCTCCTAGATTGTGTCGACCTTGTATCCACCTCTAGTTAAGCCTGGCTCCTAGATTGTGTCGACCTTGTATCCACCTCTAGTTGAGCATGGCTCCTAGATTGTGTTGACCTTGTATTCACCTTGGATGGTTCCGCTGGCCGGGCTCCCTCTAGCCGGCAGGGAAGGGTGACCTCCTAAGGAAGCGGAGTGTTTTCCCCCCGAGGAGGTCTCGCCAGCCGGCGGGGTTGGAGGACCTCTCGGGAAGGCTTTATGTTCTTCCCAAGGTAGCTCCGTTAGCTGGGTTCCTAGCGACACTCGTCGAATATGCAGGGTTGGACATTTCTTTCCGAGCGTGTACCTCGCTCGAAAAGAGCGGGGATTGTGTACAAACATGTATTCGCCGAGTATGTCCTAGAGGCAAGAGATGTTTTGTAGCATTATTTCTCAGTATGTTCCAGGACAGGAAGAGAGGAGGCAAGCGGTGGAGGCAGGAGCCTCCCGCTCTCCCTTCCAAACAAAGGGGGGCGAGAGGAGGAGGGGGCCGACCCCCCTCTCGCCCCATTCCCAGCAGGGGCGAGAGGAGGCGGGGGCCGACCCCCCTCTCCCCCCCCATTCCCTGCAGGGGCGAGAGGAGGCGGGGGCCGACCCCCCTCTCGCCCCCATTCCCTGCAGGGGCGAGAGGAGGCGGGGGCCGACACCCCTCTCGCCCCCATTCCCTGCAGGGGCGAGAGGAGGCGAGGCAGACAACCCTCTCGCCCCCATTTCCCTGCAGGGGCGAGAGGAGGCGGGGGCCGACCCCCCTCTAACCCCCATTCCAAGCAGGGGCGAGAGGAGGCGGGGGCCGACCCCCCTCTCGCCCCCATTCCCTGCAGGGGTGAGAGGAGGCGGGGCCGACCCTCCTCTCGCCCCCATTTCCCTGCAGCGGCGAGAGGAGGCGGGGCCGACCCCCCTCTCGCCCCCATTCCCAAGTAGGGGCGAGAGGAGGCGGGGGCCGACCCCCCTCTCGCCCCCATTCCCAGCAGGGGTGAGAGGAGGCGGGGGGCCGACCCCCCTCTCGCCCCCATTCCCTGCATGGGCGAGAGGAGGCAGGGCCGACCCCCCTCTCGCCCCCATTCCCAAGCAGGGGCGAGAGGAGGCGGGGGCCGACCCCCCTCTATCGCCCCCATTCCCAGCAGGGGCGAGAGGAGGCAGGGGGGGGGGGGAGGGGGGGGGGGGGGGGGGGCGACCCCCCTCTCGCCCCCATTCCCTGCAGGGGCGAGAGGAGGCGGGGCCGACCCCCTCTCGCCCCCATTCCCAAGCAGGGGCGATAGGAGGCTGGGGCCGACCCCCCTCTCGCCCCCATTCCCAGCAGGGGCGAGAGGAGGCGGGGGGACGACCCCCCTCTCCCCCATTCCCTACAGTGGCGAGAGGAGGCGGGGCCGACCCCCCTCTCGCCCCCATTCCCTGCAGGGGCGAGAGGAGGTGGGGCCGACCCCCTCTCTCCCCCATTCCCTGCAGGGGCGCGAGGAAGCGTGGACGACCCCCCTCTCGCCCCCATTTCCCTACAGGGGCGAGAGGCGGCGGGGCCGACCCCCTTCTCTCCCCCATTCCCAGCAGGGGCGGGAGGAGGCGGGGGCCGACCCCCCTCTCGCCCCATTCCTAACAGGGGGCGAGACCAGCAGGGGGAACGCTGGGTCTCGCCCCCATTCCCAGTTAGTAGGCTCGCCGAGCCACGCGAGGTACGTACCCCCGCCCAGTTCCCGGGGGGGAGGGTTTGGTCTGCGTGTAGCGCTGCAGAGCTGCGGGATTTGGCTATCCGCAGCCAAATCCGAGGGTATTTTGGTATTTCTAGGGACCAGTTTTGACTATTTGCAGCCCAACTTCAGAAATCCTATAAATAGGACCAATGGGGCACCACTTAGAAGAGGCTGGTTCTAGGCTAACTCTCTCTCTCTCTCTCCCCCATTTTCTCTCTCTAATGGGTGAGGAGAGTCTCCAGTGGTGCCCAAGCCCGACATTGGCTTGGGAGGGGAAACGCTCTAAAAATCTTCCGGGTATGTGGTGGGACCTCCTCGCCGAGCCCTTGGTCCAGTTCATAGTTCCAACACCTTCAACCTAGACCTCTCCCTTGGGGGGAGTAAGGGTTGGCCACCCCTCAACTTATTGGGGGCCCCGAACTCCACAGAGGCCGAGAAATCGGTTTCAAAACAACTTCTTGTATATAGTAGTTAAAGATATATATATATATATATATATATATATATATATATATATATATATTATATAAAGAAAAATTTTCCAGACCGTTTTGAGGCTGAATTACAAACACAAATTAAATCTTAGCTGTTCGATCACGATAATCTGGGCTGCAAACAGCCAAAAGCTGATTGATTTGGCCTGCAAATAGCCAAAAGCTTAAATTCCAAAACCAACCTTCCCGATCCAGCCCCGACAGCAGCCTCCCCCCTCTCGTCTCCGTCCGCCCACGTCTCCTTCCGCCGTTGTCGCCGGAGCCACCGCCGGCCTGACCGGAGCCCACCGACGAGGTTGCCGGCCCCCGACGAACCTGTCGGGGTTAGCCCGGTGGCGCTCCGGCAGGGCCACCACCGGCGGTGGCCTTGACCGTGAGGCGCAGATCTGGGCCTCACGGAGGGCAGACAGCGGCGGACGGAGACGGAGGGCGACCTGCGTATTTAAAAAAACTAATAAAAATTTATTAAAAAATATAATATAATACAGAATTATATTTAATAAATATAATATAATACAAAATATATAATACACAATATATTATAAATATATAATACTAAATTTATTAAATAATATAATATAATGCAAAATTTATATTATAATATAATACCGAATTATATATATATATATATATATATATATATATTAAAATTTACATATTACGAGTTTAAAAATATTCCTTCTTAAAAAAAAATCTAAAAAAAGAAGAAAAATTAAATATAATTAGGTGCATGTCAGGGCGGGCGCCCGCCGTGTGCGAGCGAAGCCCGCCGGGTGCGGGCAAGGTACTGTCGCGCGGGGCACGGGAGGCCCCTCTGCATCTCACTCGGACAAGGTACTGTCGCGCGGGGCACGGGCCACCGGGCACGAGATCTGGGAGCTCACGGTCAGGGCCACTACTGGCGGTGGCCCTGCCGGAGCGCTGCCGGACTCACCCCGACAGGTTCACCGGGGTCCGGCGAACTCGCCGGGGGTCTCCGGTGAGGCCGATGGTGGCTCCGGCAGCGGCGGGGAAGTCAAATGGCGGAGGCGGCGGTTTTAAAAAAAACTTATAATTTTGTATATAAATTATAATTTACATAATATTTATACAATTATATTATATATATATATATTTTATATTTTAATACATATTCTTTAATCTTTATATTAAATTATAATGGGGCGGGCGGAGAACTGTCGCATGGGGCACGGGGGGCGGGCGAAGCCCGCAGTCGCCGGCCGGGTACTGTCGCGCTTGGCAATAGGGGCGGAGCCCCGTGCCTGTCACTCGTGTGTATAGGTATATATATGTTGAGAGAGAGAGAGAGAGAGAGAGATCTGGGCGCTCACGGTAAGGTCCACCGCCGACGATGGCCCTGCCGGAGTGCCGCCGGACTCACCCCGGCAGGTTCGCCGAACTCGCCGGGGTCCGGCGAACTCGCCGGGGGTCTCCGGGGAGGCCGGTGGTGGCTCCGGCGGTGTCGGGGAAGGCAAATGACGGAGGAGGCGAAGGTTGGCGGGCTGTTATCGGGGGATTTCGGGAGAGCTGGTTTTGGAAAATCCAAGATTGCCTATTTGCACTCCAGCTGCATTTGATCAGACGGCTCCTATATTTTGAAGCCATATATCCGACGGTCAATATATTTTGATGGATTTTTGATCTCACGCTATTCGCGGACCACCGTATTTCTTTTTAATATAGTATAGATAAATATACTTAATATTATTAATTGTAATTATGACATGAATTAATATTATGGGCATCTAAAATCTGGGCATTTTTTTATTAGCATAAAATAATTTTGATCGAATTTGCTCAAAAATAGTTGTCTAAACCGATAAAATATTTTTATTTTGATAAATTTTGAATATATTCCATAGCGTATATTATTTTTGAATTATTTTTTGAATATATTCCATAGCCCATATTTATTTTTGTATCCGGATCCTAAGCAGGCGAAAAATGTGGTTTTAGATCCGCGCTTTTCAGAAATTGATGCACCAAACGGTTACAAAACAGTTCCAGCGGTTGGAAAATAGATTTTCCAACCGCTGGAGCTGTCCCAAACAGGGCCTATATTCAATTGAAATCAAATTTGGACTCTTTATGACCTTATTATGTGGCCTTCTTTGGATGTGTTTGCTCCCTTGCTTATTATGTGTCATTTATTTTTGACCGGTGTTAATGAATTATATTAACATAAATATATTTTTTTTATAAAATAATAATGATATCACCTATTTTGATAATAAATATTAAATTATTTCATCAACCTCTAATTAATTCATGGATTTTGCTTTAATTACAATAATAAATTTGTAAAGATCTAAATATGTAACCCAATTAACTTATTAACTTGATTTTAATTTCATTATTTTGGGATAAATTGGTGATTAGATCAACGTAAAATTTTTAATCTCTAATTATTATTTAGTAAATTATATATTACGCTCGATCTAATTTTGCAAGCAGATTAATTTTAATATTCAGATAAATTAATATTTTATTAGGATATTTAAAATATTATTTTCATTAAAATTAATGGGACTCTAATTTTTGGGAAATTACAACCGCGCACATTAATGCTTGTGCTTACTATGGAATAGTCAAATTTAAAATTTAATCGTCGGGACAATTTTATAATCATATACCCCCTTTATACCGATTAATTAAATTTGAAACTTTAAAATTAAATTTATTAATGGCGATTCAGTAATTATTAAATATCTAAGTTTACTGATTAAATTAATTGAAATGACAAACCGTCAAAGTGAGCTCTTCCGCGTAGATTTATTTAATTTAATATTATTAAGATTGCAGTGGGTGCGTAATTCATGTGAATATTGACCGGCCCAAAGAAAGATTAATATTTTGCCGAATTACTTGAACACATGTGGTAATAAATATGTGAAGATTATTCAATTCTCCATGTGAGCAGTATGTCGGTCAAAAGAAAGGCCTACCACTTGACATGACTTACCGTCAGAATTTGATTACTACACAAAGAGGATTACTTGGAATCAGCTTTTCCGTCCAAAAACTAAATGTCGGTGTTCCGCTAGGTCTCTTGTGATGGGGACCACCATTATTTAATGAATTTAATGTGTCATTGTGATGTGTAATTATTTATTTTGTGAGTATGATTATTAATTTTCTACAATTTTTTTTCAGCTCATAATTTCGTTACAACGATTTCTGCCAACATTAATTCAATTATGATGCTTAATGAAACTAATTTTAAAGATTGAAAAGAAATCATCATGATCGTGCTCGGTTGTATGAACTTAGATATTGCGCTTAGAACTGAATCTTCCGCATTTCTTTCAGATGATAGTTCCGCTGAGGTGAAACGGAATTATGAAAGGTGAGAGTGTTCAGATCGCATGTGTCTAATGATCATGAAGCGGGACATTCCAGAAACCTTCAGGGGCACTTATGAGGGTACCTCTGCCTTAGAATTCCTTGACACCTTTGAAAAATGTTTTGCACAAAATGATAAAGCTGGGACAAGCACGTTTCCTACGAAGCTTGTTTCCATGAAGTATAAAGGTAAGAGAAATATTCGTGAGCACATTATGAAATTATCCCTACTTGCTTCAATACAAAATCACTCAAACTAGAGCTGTCGGAAGACTTGCTCGTGCATTTAGTTTTGATTTCTCTTCCTACACAATTCAGTTAATTCAGGGTTAGTTATAACTGTCAAAAGGAGAAATAGTCTCTTAATGAGCTCATTTCGTATTGTGTGCAAGAAGAGGATAGATTAAAGCAAGAAAATACTGAGAGTGCTCATATGATAGTGAGTCTTTTTAACAAGGGCTAGAAAAGGAAGAAAAGAAAGCAAGTTGCAAGTGAATCTCCAAAAAGGAAGTCACAAAAGGAACAGGATAAAGTTTCCACATGTTTCTTTTGTCGGGGTGGTGGACATGTGAAGAAAGACTGTCATATATCACGTCTGGTATGCCAAGAAGGGTATACTTCTGATCACTTTAATTTGTTTGAAATTATTGTAACTGATGTACCTAAACACACTTGGTGGATAGATTCTGGTGCAACTACTCACATAAGTGTGTTTATGCAGGGATGCCTGATCTGCCGAAAGCCAAGTGATGGTGAAAGATACATCTTTGTGGGCGGTGACAAATCAGTTGAAGTTGAAGCTATACACACTTTTCGATTATTTTTAGAGACTGATCATTACCTAGAATTTTTGAGACTTTTATTGTATCATCTTTTAGACGGAATTTGATTTCTATTTCCCAATTGGACAAATTTAGTTATCATTGCTCTTTTGGAAATAATAAATTTAGTGTCCTTTTGAATTCAAATCTTATTGGCACGGATTATTTATATAATAATGATAACTTATATTTGCTTAATACAATAGTTTCATATAATGAAACCTTGCACATTAATTTAAGATGTACTAAACATAAATTAAATTAATCATAATTCCGCCTCTTTATGACACAAACACTTAGGAAACATCTCCAAACAAGAGACTTGTGTGAGATGAAGTTCTTGATTCCCTTAATTTTACAGAATTTAAGGTTTGCATAGATTGTATAAAAGGGAAACAAACAAACATAAGGAAGATATGTGCTAGTAGAGCTACGAAAGCCTTAGAACTGATACATACTGATATTTGTGGACCTTTCCCTACGGCTTCTTGGAATGGTCAATACTATTATATCACGTTCATAGACGATTACTCTCATTATAGATACATCTATCTTATTCATGAGAAGTAACAGTCATTGGATGTATTTAAAGCATATAAAACTGAGGTGGAAAACCAACTCGGCTAAATGAAAAGAAACTGGACTACAAAACGGTGAGTTGCTATTTTGTTGGGTATTCTTAAAAGTTAAGAGAATATAAATTTTATGATCCTACTATTAAAACTTTCTTCGAGACTGTTAATGCTCGGTTCCATGAAGATGTTGAGTTTGAATGGGAAGATATGGTTAGAGACTATCTTTGAAGAAGAATTCATTTCTCTTCCTACAGTTGTTACTGACAATACTCAGGATTTCATTCCTGATATTACTCCAGTAACAAATCTGGATCAATACATTGTTGAAGAGCTTACTCATACAGTTCCAAATGAACAAACTCACCAACCTCAAAAACATATGCCATTAAGGAGATCCACTAGAGAAAGGAGAAGAGGGATGTTAAATGATTATATCATCTTTCTCCAAGAACATGAGGATGGCCAAGGGAAGTTAGATGATGATTCGATTAATCTCAATCAGGCTATTCAAAGTTCTAATTCTCAACAGTGGATTGATGTCATGAAGAAATAGATGAAGTCCATGAATGATAATGACGTTTGGGATCTTATCATGTTGGAACAACCCTATTACTGATTTGGGCTAGGATCACTATATGTTGACCTAGGATCAAGTTGACCCCATTGTATAGTTTAAGGGTCAAGTCTTTAGGCTGATAGATTAGCTAGAACTTAAGGAAAAATCTAAGTTCCCAGCGTTCGACAAATGGCTAGCGGCGCTCGACAGATGGCTGCCAGCGCTCGACGAATTCCTGCCAGCGCTCGACGAACTCCTGCCAGCGCTCGACAGTTCTCCAGCCAACGCTCGACAGTTCTCCAGCAAGTGCTCGACAGTTCTCCAGCCAGCGCTCGACAGTTCTCCAGCCAGCGCTCGACAGATTCCCAGCCAGTGTTCGACATTCTCTGAGCAGCGCTCGACGAATTCCATCCAGCGCTCGACAAATTCTTTATTGAAGCTCAGATCGACAAATATTGATCCCAGATCAATTACTACTTTTATATCAGTTATTTGTCAGTTCTCTGAACACAGATCGACGACTCTAACGGATCTATTCAATATATTTGGACATATTCAAATAAGGATATTTTATTTTTTGAATATATTCTTTCTTTCCTTATTCCAAGACAGAAATAGCCGTTGACAATTAATGCAAAGGAGTATTTCACGGCTAAGGAATTAAAGGACCTGCCAAAAGTCGATTTGTCTCTATTGCAGTTCCAAGAAAGATTTAAAGACTGGTTATTCTATTCCAAAGATAGAATATATCATATACAGACTTTATTGTCTAAGAGCTCGACAGAATTCAAATCATACTTACTGAATACAGAGAGAGAACAACAAGAACGGAGAAAGAAAAAGAAGAACACTCATAAAAACATTCTCAGTCTTCTTCTTCCTCCTCAAACATCAATCTCTACTTTTCTGAGAACATCCTCTTCAAAGATCAATCTCGCAGATATCTGCTGCAAGTTCAAGTCTTCTAAAAGAGCAACAAAGAATCTGAAGAATCCTTTCTTCCAAATCAATCTGCTACAGAAGATTTGTGTCTTCAAGAGAAAGCTTCTCCACCAATTGTCAAATACTTCAATCAGACAGGGGGAGCTTTACAACAAGTCCACTAGAGTCTTCTCTCAGCATCTTGACAGAGAAGAACACTATAATCCTTTTCTCACCTCTCTTGTACAGGGTTAATACTCCCTTCAAAAGTGTACCTCATTGGTGGCAAGACACCTGATCAAAAAATCTAGTTGGTTTTGAGCACCTGATCAAAAGCTCTGTGGTGTGTGGACACCTGATCAAAATCATCTTGGTGTTAGGTCACCTGATCAACCCTCCTAGTGGACTCCTACCAAGGGTGGTGGAAGAGTGGACTACCCAGATTTATTGGGGAACCACTATAAATTCCTTGTGTCCTCTGTGTTTGCTTATTTCTCTGCGTTGTGCTGTGTGCTTTTATTTATTTAGTTTTTCTGCTTATATATTTATCTCACACTGCTTACACATATATATAACACTATTTTAATTCCGCTATAAAAACTAAGGAAAAATTTTTAATACTCTATTCACCCCCCCTCTAGAGTAACTTAAGATCTAACCTACACTTTCAATTGGTATCAGAGGTGGTTGATTCTTTACAGGCTAACACCTGAATCACAAAGATCAATTAGATCTTAATTTCTCTCAGAGTCTTTTTCATTTTATCTTTTGTTTAAAAACTCATGACACAAAACAAGGAGTATTCCAGCACAAGACCTCCTGTGTGCAATCTTAGTAAGTTTGCACCGTGGAAAGCAAGGATTAGGCTTTATATGAACTCTATTGATGAAAAGATTTTCAATGTTATTCTGACAGGGCCTCCAACACCTACAACATCAACAAGCACTAAAGCAACAACAGACAACACTGATGTCCCACCTCCTGAATGGACATAAACTCAAAAGAAGCAAAGAAGTGCAGATGCTAAAGCCATGAACATTCTGGCTCAAACTATGTTTGATGACATATTTCAAAAAGTGGTTGAAAGTACTTCAGCTAGAGAAATTTGGATCTCACTAAATAATATGGTTGCAGGATCTACTGATGAAAGAAAAGACAGAAGATCACACTTGATCTCTCTGTATGAAAACTTCAAGAAAGCAGAAGCAGAGACAGTGGCTGACATGTACAATAAGCTCAGTCTCATAATAAATGAACTGAAAACCTTGGATAAAGTGATCTCTATCACTGAGGTCAATGACAAGATCTTAATGTGCTTCCCCAGCACATGGGATTCTAGAATCTGGCCAATCAAGGAAGCCAGAAGCCTCAATGAGATTACCACTGAAGCATTGTTAGGCAAACTCAAATCCTATGAGCAGCTCATTAAATCCAGGGAAGCTGAAGCATCCACTTCATCTCCAGCAACAAAGAAAGAAAAGAGCATAACTTTCAAAGCAGCTGATGCAGAAGAAGAAAAGACTCCAAAAGATGAGGAGTTTATGAGTCTCTTAGCCAAGAGATTTTACAAAATGGCTAAGAAGGACTTCAGAAAGAAGGAGTCTAGATCAAGAGAAAAGCAAAGGTATGACAAATCAACTCCTAAAGAGGTTATTTGTTATGGATGCAGGAAACCTGGACACTACCTGACAGAATGTCCAGAAAATCAAAATAAAGAGAAGAAAAAGGATAAAGAAGAGAAGAGAAGCTCCAGCAAGTCTTCTTCCCACAAGCATAAAAAGAAGGGAAGAGGATTTATAGCAGAATCTTGGAGTGACACTGAATTTGAATCATCATCCAGCTCATCTGATGATGATGAAGAAAATTCAAAAGAAAGTGACCAATGTCTGATGGCAATATATGACTCAGCCAGCGAGTCAGAAGTTGCCTTCTCATCCAGCTCCAATGATGATGAAGATGAAAGAACTTTCTGCATGATGGCTATCAATGCCTCAGGACTAACTCTGAAGAAAAATCAGAATCTGAAGCAGAAGATGATGCAGATCAGGTATTATCTAATTTTGATTTTACTTCAGTTGAATTCAAAGCTGAACTCAAAGTGCTTTGCTTAGACTTACTGAAATCTGAGAAAGAAATAATCTCACTCAGAAGTAAGCTAGCTGAAATGAATAATATAAGTGAAGAAAATAAAAATCTTAAGAATGATTTGACTGCCTCCAGGGAACAGATTGTTCTCATTGAGAGCAAGTTGTCTGAAGCCAAAAAGTTTGAAGAATCCCTAAATGGGAGAAGCATCAAACTGATGGACATAACAAGCACAGTAAATGCTAGACTCAATAACAAGCTGGGTTTGGGTGCCTCATCAAGTGAGCCACATCTGATTAAGAAGAATATATTATCTACACCCATATCATATCTGCTAAGAGCAAAGAGGCTGTAGAAGCAAATAAAGTCATTTCAAGTAAGTCTGTTAAGAATAAAAGAATTCAGAAGAATTCGTCGAACGGAGCTCGACAAAAAGATTTCAATCTGTCGAACGGAGATCGACGAAAACTGAAAACAGATTTTCAGTATAGTTATTACATGGACGGCGTTCGACGAAATTAAGCACATTCGTCGAACGACGATCGACGAATTTACCCAAATTTGTCGAACAGATACTATACACAAAATTTCAGGAATTCTAATTCTAAACACATTAAGAATCCTTTTACTGAGTGGACCATACCTCTAAGGAAATATCATCCACAAGGCTATAAGGATCAGCCTGAAATGTCCTTTATTTCTGAGCATTGTGGTAAGACAAAAGGGCCCAAGGTAGTCTGGGTCAAAAACAATTAGTTTATGTTTATGTCTTTGTAGGTACACAGTTGTCCAAGAACAAGTGAAAATGGTATTTGGACAGTGGATGTTCAAAACATATGACAGGGAACAAGGAAAATCTGAATAATTACAAGGAAAATCTTGGACCAAAAGTCATATTTGGAGACTCCAACTATGGACAGACCAAAGGCTATGGAAAAGTCAAGGTTGGAGAAGTCACCTTCAAAGAGGTAGCTTATGTAAAGGGACTGAAGCATAACCTTATCAGCATAAGTCAATTATGTGATGAAAGATATCAGGAAACATTTAATAAATTGAATTGCCTTATTAAATCTACTGATGGTATTACTGTTTTATCTGGTATTAGACAAGGTAATATATATTTAGTGAATTTCAATTCATCTACTTCAGAAGTTTGTTTATTTAGTGATGTAAGCAAATCTAGTAAACTTTGGCATAAGAGATTAGGACATGTAAACCTTAGGACCATTGCTAAATTATCTAAGGACAATCTTGTTAGAGGTTTACCCTTAGGATCATATAAGAAAGAAGGTCTTTGTAGGGCATGTCAACTAGGCAAGCAAACTAAAAATAGCTTTAAATCATTATCTAAAAGTGATTCACCTAGAATCTTATATTTGCTACATATGGACCTTTTTGGACCTATAACAACAAAGAGTTTAGGGTGGAAGTCCTACACTCTAGTTATTGTAGATGACTTTTCTAGATTCACTTGGGTGTTCTTTTTGAGAGAAAAGTCAGATAACTTTAAAGTTCTTACAGACTTTCTTAAGAGCATACAGATTGAGTACTCTACTGTAGTTGCACTGATCAGAAGTGATCATGGTACTGAGTTTGAGTCTCTTCTTATGCAAGAATTCTGTGAGATGGAAGGTATCAGACATTGTTTCTCAGCTCCTAGAACTCCTCAACAAAATGGGGTAGTTGAAAGGAAAAAATAGAACTCTAATTGAATCAGCAAGAACATTGCTTGCAGATGCCAATTTGCCCCTATCCTTTTGGGCAGAGGCTGTTAGCACAACAAATTATGTTCTGAATAGAAGTCTGATACACAAACTTAAGGGAAAGACTCCTTATGAATTACTTAAAGGGAAGAAACCTAAAGTTAACTATTTTAGAGCATTTGGCTGTAGATGTTTCATTCACAATAATGATAAGAAATACCTTAGGAAATTTGAACCAAAATCAGATGAAGGAATTTTCTTAGGTTATTCACAAATCAGTAAAGCATATAGGATTTATAATAAATCTACTTTTAAGATAGAAGAATCTATGCATGTCTCTTTTGATGAAACTGACATGTTTTATAAGGAGAAGAATTCTTCTACCATAGAAAATCTGCAGGTACCTATATTATGTGAGAAGCTAGATCAATTAGCTCTACATAAAGAAGGAATTCTGAATCCTGAGCAGCAGAATGATGAAGAGAGTGAAGAAGAAAATCTCCCAGATTTTGCTGAAAGTTCAGAACAGATAACAACAGATCAGTCTTCACAGAATATAGTAACTGAACAAATTCCCCAAGTGGAAATTATTGCTGAACCAGCTCCAACTGTTGACCACATCATAGTTAGAGATCATCCAATATCACAAGTGATTGGTGATATTTCAGCAGGTGTGCAAACAAGGAATCAAGTAAATCAGAACATGATGCACACATATTTTCTCTCTCAGATTGAACCTCAATCTCTACAAGATGCAGAACAAGATCCCAACTGGATCATTGCTATGCAAGAGGAACTCAATCAGTTTGAGACAAACAAAGTATGAGATTTGGTTCCTAGACCAAAAGACCATCCAATGATTGGCACCAAATGGGTCTTCAGGAACAAGCTAGATGAACAAGACAACATTGTAAGAAATAAAGCAAGACTGGTAGCCCAAGGATATTCACAGGAAAAAGGTATTGATTATGATCAAACCTTTGCTCCTGTTGCAAGACTTGAAGCAATCGGAATTTTTCTTGCATTTGCTGCATATTAAAAGTTCAAGGTATATCAAATGGATGTAAAGAGTGCTTTCTTAAATGGAGAAATCAAAGAAGAAGCATATGTGGAACAACCACCAGGTTTCATCTCTCCAACTCAACCCTCTTTTGTATTTAAGCTTAAGAAAGCTCTTTATGGTCTCAAACAAGCTCCTAGAGCATGGTATGAGACTTTAGCTAGTTTTCTTTTGGAAAACAATTTCTGTAGGGGCATAGTAGATAAAACCCTATTTTTCAGGATACATAAAAATAAATCATTGCTAGTTCAAATATATGTAGATGACATTATTTTTGGCTCTACTGTTTCAAATTTGTGCAAAAGATTTTCTAATCTAATGCAATCTAAATTTGAAATGAGTAGTATGGGTGAGTTATCATACTTCATTGGTCTTCAAGTGAAGCAAACTCCAAATGGAATCTTTATATCCCAATCTAAGTATGCTAAGGAATTAGTGAAAAGATTTGGTATGTCTGATTCTTCCACCATGAAAACACCCATGCCCTCAAATGTTGTTGTTGATAATGATGAATCAGGGAAACCTGTTGATTCAAAAGTATATAGAGCAATTGTTGGCTCACTACTTTATTTAACAGCTAGTTGGCCTGATATAATGTTTGCTACCTGTATTTGTGCTAGGTTCAAGTTAACCCCAAAGAATCTAATCTAATTTTATTAAAAAGGATTTTGAGATATATAAAGGGTTGCCCTAATCTAGGACTTTGGTATCCAACAACATCTGAATTTGAATTAACTGGATTCTCAGATTCAGATTATGCAGGATGCAGAGTAGACATGAAAAGCACATCAGGAACTTGTCAGTTCCTTGGTGATAGGCTTGTGTCTTGGTTTTGTAAGAAATAAACATCTGTGTCCACATCAACAGCTGAAGCTGAATACATAGCTGCTGGCAGTTGCTGCTCACAGATGTTGTGGATACAAAATCAACTTCTAGATTATGGTGTCAACTTAAATAATTCAACTATATTTTGTGACAATACTAGTGCAATATCTATATCACAAAATCCAGTTCTCCTTAGTAGGACTAAACACATAGAAATTAGGCACCACTTCCTTAGGGATAATGTGGATAAAAATAAAATTTGCCTACAATTTATTTCTACTGATTTACAAAGAGCTGACATTTTCACCAAGCCATTGGATGAAAATAAACATATCTTCTTTATAAATCAAATAGGAATGATAGATGGAGACTCAATCTGTTAAAAAATTAACATTTCTATTTATCCCCAAAATTCGTCGAACGGAGGACGACGAATTTGAATTATTTGTCGAACGGCGGTCGACGAAACCTTTTATCTTCAGAATCGATAAAGAAAATTTCACCTGTCGAACGGTGGTCGACGGAAAAAGATATTTTTGTCGAACGACGTCAGACGGAGACCTAAAGTCTATTCGACTTCTGCTTTTATTAGGTTTTTGCCGAACGCCGCTCCACAAATGCGCCACCTTCTCCGGTCTATATAATCTCTATTTTATTTCTTAATAGATCGCGCCTACAGAAATCGTTTCCCTCTAGTTCCCCTCTGCACTTGATCTTTCTTTCTTGCAGGTACGAATGGCGATTTCTCAAGCCGCGCTTTACTCCATGAAGTTCGACGCCGGATTTGACATCGATATGGCATCATTCGAACAGTCCGACCAAGTATTCAAGGATATTCTTCAACTTTTTGAAGAACAACAGCTGAAGAAATTCATGAGCACCAGGATTAAGTTACATATCGCAGAAATAAAAGAATGGGCTTATACGGCTAAGCCAGAAGATGAGAGCATAACTGGAACAATCTCGGGACATCAGGTCTCTCTTTCCCCAACTATTTTATCTGAAGTTTTTGATTTTGTGAGTGGTGATGATGATATAGAGATAAGTTCTGATGAATATGAGGAAGCCTTGATTAAAATGGGTCATTCCTCTGGAAACCCTAATCATCTTCTTAAGAAAAACTTGTCTTTGGAATACAAGTTTTTATCAGATATTGTTGGAAAGGTGTTGTTAGGCAAAACAACAGGTCATGATTATATCAAAAGGCACCAATTTCTGTTGATGGTGGCCTTAATGGAAAAGAAGAGAGTAAACTGGGGATCAATACTGTTTGAGTTGATTAAGAAGAAAAATATCTAAGGATAGTGTCTGTTTTGGAAGAATTTTAGGTATTGTGTTGCAGGAAAGGCACCAAGACTTCCTGGTCTCTCCCAAGGTAACCATAAATGCTAGCAAGAAGCTGACCTCAGCACTCTTTGCAAAATGGGAAAGGGTGTTTCCAAAGAAGAACCCAGGAGCAGTTGCACCAAAGAAAGCTTCTGAAGACACCAGGACTGAACAAGTCACTCCCTCAACCCTTCTAGAAGCTCCTCCTTGTGTTTCTTCTCCTCCTCTCCCATCTCCACCTCAGAATTTTTCCCCTACACAAACTCCTCCTCCAAATTCTCCTACACCCATTGATGACACTCCACCTCCTTCTTTCAACCTTCTACCTCCTCATACCTCTCCACCTCCAATTCATGATGACCAACAGTCACCCATCCACCACTCTTGTCCTATTCATTCAAACATCCCTCAACAACATGCCAATATTGCAAACATCTTTGTACCCACTTCCATTCCATCTACTTCTCAATCATCCTCACCTCATCCACCTGAAATGTTATTTCTACATTTCCAATCTGTTGCTGATCAAATTCTTGATTACACTCTTCCTAAGCTAGATCAAATCCTGGATGCAAAACTTGCTCCAGTTCATCATTTTCTTTCAAATCTTGACTCCATATTGGATGCAAAACTTGCTCCAATTCTTTTAGCCATTTCTGAATTATCTTTTAAAGTATCTTCAACTTCTTCCTTTCCTTCTGTCCCTTAGATTCAGGTCTCCCTGAATCTAGGCAGGGGGAGATGTCTCATGAAGAAGCTTCAGAAGCTCAAGTCTCAGAAGCCTTAGTGTTTGAAGAAGATCAAGAAGCCTCAGGTTCTGAAATTCTAGTATTTGATTCAGTATTTGATTCAGAATCTCAAGTCTCAGAAGCCTTAGTGTTTGAAGATGATCAAGAAGCCCCAGGTTCTGAAATTCCAGTATTTGATTCAGAATTTGATTCAGAAATGAGTGAATTATCTATAGGTTCAGCAGTACCAGTTCTAGAAGAAATAAATAATATTTATATTCATCCTTCTTTAGATATTATTCATTTGCTGTCTAAGTTCAAATCTATTTACTCAGTTTTGCCAAAATCTCATGAATATTCTAGAGCAATTGTTCCATACACTGCTCCTATAGATAAAGTTCTGTTGAAAAAGATTATCAAAAGTTTTGAAGTTCAGATTGTTGAACCAGTTACAAATTCAGTTCAAGTTCAAGGTCAAGCAGAAGTATCAGTTATTATTCCAGAAGAAAGTTTCAAAGGCTTTGCTGTTCCAATTTTTGTTTTTGATGATTCCCCTATTCCAGACTTTGATGAAATCTGGAAAGCAGAAGATGAAGCTTATGAAGTTGAAGAGCAAATAATTAAAGCTCTTAAATTGATCAATAACTTATATGATGATCCAATTCAGTCTTCTGATTCTAATGAGGATGATAATGAAAGTGATTCTGATGATACATTATCAAAGAAGAGAAAGAAAAGAAAAGCAAAGTCAAAGGCTGTCCCCAAGCCTCCCAACCCTGATAGTGATATCCCTTATTATATTCTTCATAACATTCCTCTTGACAAAGATACTCCACAATGGATGAAGTTCTCCAGAAATGAGAATAAAAGAAGAAAGAAGATGAGGAAGACTGGTTACTATTCTTACAAGCCTGTCAAATATAACCATCCTCCTCCTCCTCCAGCAGCAGGCTCAACAACACCATTTTCCTCTCAGAAGTCCACCCCTCAGCAATCAAGGAGACCAGCTAGCACTAGTGGTCATCAGAGATCTTGGTCTTCAGGACATCCTTCAAGCTCTTTCAGAAATATTTCTACAGAATACAAATATCATATATCTGATGGATCCATGCACAAGAAAAGAAATATTCCTTTTTACCAACCTTCAGTGCAGGACACTGATCGTGATAAAATACCTTATTTCCCAATTGATACAGAAGCTGAAGAAATAGCTCGGATGGCTAGATTCAGGGAAAATGTTGCCACAGCTCAGATAAATAAAGCTAAAGCTGAAGGAAAGGATTATTCTCAGTATTCAACTATGTCAGAATATAGAAGAAAGGAATTTGAAAAGTATAAATCAAGGAATCTTTTCAATGCTGAAGAATTCTTAATCCAGTACCCACAAGCAGTTGTTATTCAAAGCAAATCTCAAACCATTCTGGGAGCTCAGGATCTCTACTTGAGTAAGAAGAAATCTGAAGATCCTAACAGAAAAATCATTTTCAAGCCTCCCTGTGCAAATCAATGAAAAGGTTCAGACTTTATTGTGTCTTTTTAACATTTTTGTTGTAATATTTCTAAACTCAGAGCACTATGATTGATTCTGCCTGCTGAAATGGATTTACATTCTGTCAGATATATATTTTTGCTCTGCTGTTTATTTTTCTATTGTATTAAATTGATTAATTGTCAAATAGTGTCCTAACCCAAATAGGGGGAGATTGTTGGAACAACCCTATTACTGATTTGGGCTAGGATCACTATATGTTGACCTAGGATCAAGTTGACCCCATTGTATAGTTTAAGGGTCAAGTCTTTAGGCTGATAGATTAGCTAGAACTTAAGGAAAAATTTAAGTTCCCAGCGTTCGACAAATGGCTAGCGGCGCTCGACAGATGGCTGCCAGCGCTCGACGAATTCCTGCCAGCGCTCGACGAATTCCTGCCAGCGCTCGACGAATTCCTGCCAGCGCTCGACAGTTCTCCAGCCAGCGCTCGACAGTTCTCCAGCCAGCGCTCGACAGTTCTCCAGCCAGCGCTCGACAGATTCCCAGCCAGTGTTCGACATTCTCTGAGCAGCGCTCGACGAATTCCATCCAGCGCTCGACAAATTCTTTATTGAAGCTCAGATCGACAAATATTGATCCCAGATCAATTAATACTTTTTTATCAGTTATTTGTCAGTTCTCTGAACACAGATCGACGACTCTAACGGATCTATTCAATATATTTGGACATATTCAAATAAGGATATTATATTCTTTGAATATATTCTTTCTTTCCTTATTCTAAGACAGAAATAGCCGTTGACAATTAATGAAAAGGAGTATTTCACGGCTAAGGAATTAAAGGACCTGCCAAAAGTCGATTTGTCTCTATTGCAGTTCCAAGAAAGATTTAAAGACTGATTATTCTATTCCAAAGATAGAATATATCATATACAGACTTTATTGTCTAAGAGCTCGACAGAATTCAAATCATACTTACTGAATACAGAGAGAGAACAACAAGAACAGAGAAAGAAAAAGAAGAACACTCAGAAAAACATTCTCAGTCTTCTTCTTCCTCCTCAAGCAGCAATCTCTACTTTTCTGAGAACATCCTCTTTAAAGATCAATCTCTCAGATATCTGCTGCAAGTTCAAGTCTTCTAAAAGAGCAACAAGGAATCTGAAGAATCCTTTCTTCCAGATCAATCTGCTACAGAAGATTTGTGTCTTCAAGAGAAAGCTTCTCCACCAACTGTCATATACTTCAATCAGACAGGGGGAGCTTTACAACAAGTCCACTAGAGTCTTCTCTCAGCATCTTGACAGAGAAGAACACTATAATCCTTTTCTCACCTCTCTTGTACAGGGTTAATACTCTCTTCAAAAGTGTACCTCCTTGGTGGCAAGACACCTAATCAAAAAATCTAGTTGGTTTTGAGCACCTGATCAAAAGCTCTGTGGTGTGTGGACACCTGATCAAAATCACCTTGGTGTTAGGGCACCTGATCAACCCTCCTAGTGGACTCCTACCAAGGGTGGTAGAAGAGTGGACTACCCAGATTTATTGGGTAACCACTATAAATTCCTTGTGTCCTCTGTGTTTGCTTATTTCTCTGTGATGTGCTGTGTGCTTTTATTTATTCAGTTTTTCTGCTTATATATTTATCTCACACTGCTTACACATATATATAACACTATTTTAATTCCGCTATAAAAACTAAGGAAAAGTTTTTAATACTCTATTCACCCCCCCTCTAGAGTAACTTAAGATCTAACCTCCACTTTCATATCATATTACCCGAAAATGTGAAGCCAATTGGATGTAAATGGATATTTAAAGTCAAAAGAGATTCAAAGGGTAATATTAAAATATATAAGGCACGTCTTGTCGCTAAGGGATTTACTCAAAAGGAAGGCATTGAATATAAGTAGACTTTCTCTCCGGTTTCATCGAAAGACTCTTTTAGAACTATTGTGACATTAGTAGCGCATTTTGACCTTGAGATACATTAGATGGATGTTAAGACTGCATTTCTCAATGACGACATTGATAAGATAATCGATATGATGCAACCAAATTACTTTGAGTCTGGAGACCCAAAGCAAATGGTTTGCAAATTAAAGAAATCCATCTATGGACTCAAACAAGCATCTCGACAGTGTTATCTCAAATTTCATCAAGTAGTCGTCTCCTTCGATTTTGAGATAAATGTTGATGATGATTGTATATACTATTGATTCAATGAGAGTAAATATATCTTTCTGTTCTCATATGTGGATGACATCTTGCTTGTCAACAATGTATAAATATACTGCATGAGACCAAGAAATTTCTTTCAAAGAAATTTGAAATGAAAGATCTTGGTGACGTCTCTTTTGTACTAGGTATACAAATACACCGAGATCGCACTCGGGGTATACTTAGGTTATCGCAGGAAAGCTATATCGATAAGGTTCTCACAAGATTTTGCATGCATATTGTAAGCCATGAGATACCCCTGTAGCTAAGGGAGATAAATTTTGTCGCAGTCAATGCCCCAAAACTAAAGATGAGGAATTGGAGATACAAAAGCTTCCTTATGCATCGGCTGTGGGAAGTCTTATGTATACCCAAGTATGCATGCGTCTGAATATTGCGTTCATAGTTAGAATATTTGACAGATATCTGAGTAATCCAGGACTAGATCATTGGAAAGCAACCAAATGGGTCATGCGATACCTGAAAAGGATAAAGGCTTTCCGCTTTCATGCTCAATTATAGAAGGTCGGATCAGCTAAAGATCATTAGGTATTCTAATTCGGACTTTGCTGGATGTCAAGACAGTAGGAGATCCACTCCAGGCTATGTATATGTTTTGGCTGGAGGAGCTATATCATGAAAAAGTGTCAAGCAGACACTCATAGCTTCTTCGACCATGGAGGTGGAATTCATAACATATTATGAGGCGTCCAATCATGGGATATGACTGCAAAATTTTGTCACAGGGCTGCGCATTTTGAATGGTGTTGAAAGGCCAATCATGGGAAAAATGCTGAATCTAGAAAATGCAGTTTTGTTAAAAAACTGTTTGGAAAAAATGAAATTTGTAAAATAGAGTTTTGAAAAAGTTGTTTGGAAACAAAATGAAGTTTTGAGTGAATTTTTTTTCCATAAAATAATTACCAGCCACATAATATATGAAAAAAATATTTCTTTTTCATAATACGACCCAATACCAAAAAAAGTTTGTCGTGAAAAAGACATATTTTCCAACCAGCTACCCTCACAATCTTATTTTATGTTCTAGTTTCGTACAACTGATCCGCTATAATATCACATAGCGCGATCATCTCGTTCACACCACCTGCAGTATCAGAGCATGTTTCTCGTCACCCCTGTGAGCCCAACCCGACCATCACCACCCTCATGCTTGCACTCACTGAAGTCAATACCCACCCGCGAAGGATGTCGATGAATGAAATTATGTAAAGTCATCATGGATATCACAATGTCTGCATGTTTGTCAAAGCGATAGCTTGACATGTCTCGCAGAATGACCCACTTCTTCTTCAAAATGTCGAACGATCGTTCTATCACACTTCTAAGCGATGAGTGCACATAATTGAACATTTCTTGATGCCCTTCTGCTCGACGACCACCCCATGCAAAGTCTAGTAGATGATACCATGTATCTTGATATGGTTTCAAATATTCTCTTTGTAGAGGATAGCCAGAATCAACCAAGTAATATTTTCTTGAAGAATATAAAAAAATATTCAACAAAAAAATATTTAAGGTAATAAATTGATGAACTTAATTTTTAATTACCTTGAGGTGCATAAGGGAACTTATAAAAGGGATCACTTACGGCATAATTGAAAATGCGGCTATTGTGCGCATACCCCTTCCATCCCGCCATAACGAAAGTTAAGCACATGTTAAAATCACAAGCAAACATGACATTTTGTGTTGGTCTGCCATGTCTCCCAATATAGGGTACTTGACTTCCAATTGGTACGCACGCGTCAACTTGTGTTCCATTTATTGCCCCAATGCAATCTTTAAAAAAAGGCATGTAACGTCTGTTATACAGTATCTCTGGCGGAGTGCTGCTGAAAGACCTATCTGATGGATGAATCACTTCCTCCGCTAACTGTAACACAACGTGAACACAACGAGCAAAAAATATGTTAGCTGTCTCCATTGAGTGCTGAAAGCGCTCACATGTTTTTCTCATTGATTCATCATTGTTGAAACTGGCAACCGGTCTCTTGCATTCGGACCCACAGGGGGGTGTAGCCTACTCTTACTTATCCCTCACTTATACTCTTGACCGAGGACAAAGAACTAGGAACAGACCTAAGGCTATAACGAGGAGGATCCGCCACAAACCTGGAAGATCTCAGAGAGCTTCCCCTCCCAAACCAATGCTCAGTCGGGCACCTTGAAGGGCTCTAGCAGCCAATCAAAACTTGCCTAGTAGGAGAGAGCTCAAGAGATCCGTCTCCTCCAAGGTGCCCTTAAGGATCTATTTATAGATTCTTCGGGCTGGTCTGCAAATAGCATGAATCCGCCTTTTGGTTTTACAAACCGCACCCCAAATTGGTCTGCCAACAGCCTAACTCCGCTATTCTGAAGGGCTATTGACATCCCACGAAGGGTAACTAGGCAATTTCCCCCTAAAGCCCTCTGGGCAAGTGGTTCGTGAAGGCACCACTCGCTTTGCCCGCCGTATTCCAGCGGGCGAGTGGTCTGTGAGGGCACCACTCGTCAGGTCCTCGACTCCCTCGGAGGGTGAGGTCTTGCCTTCCCTCACTCGCCCATCGGCTTTGTTACCACGCGAGTGCCTCGCGAGTGGGGCCTCACTTGCTCAAAAATTCTCTGACCCATATCCTGCCGCTTGGCTCTTGGGGCCCTGGGGGCCCACTCGCCACCACTTGATATCCCGAGCGGATGAGGCTATGACCTTCATTCGCCTGTCTACCTGCACACCCGGATCCCCTCATGGGCGAATGCTATTCTGACCTGTTGGGTGAATACTCCTCAGGGTCCATGTGGATGTGGGTACGCTCGACTCTTGAGCTCTTGACCTTCCTGGGTTTGTGGGACCCACTCGGCGAATATGGGGTTGTACACAATCTCCGCTCTTTGCGAGCGAGTTTTATGCTAAAAAATGACTTCTACGAGACCACCCCCGAGGCCGATCTTGCGAGAGATGAAGGACTGCTTGGCCGCGGCCTAGGGGAAGAATGCCTCTAAAGTCACCAGATTCACCCCATGGCTTTCTTCTTCGAAAAGGGACCCCAACTCTCCCTTCCGTTCAAGGAGAGCCAAGATGGTTTGGTGGGACCTGGGGGAGGGAGAGTCCGCGTCGGGATCTCCCCATCCGATGAACGATCCCCCCGATATCCAGATGCAGGTACCCAAAATTTTTCCCTACTTATTGTTAACCCTTAAGACATGGCCTTCCTGAGGGTCCTAACCACTCGCAGGTGGCGTCGGTACCTTAGGATGGCCGCGGGATCGCCTTGACGAACACTGCGGCGCTCCTGCCTGCGGACACGAGACTTCCGCTAGTTCAGGATCTCGTTCCTCCGGTCACTCTGGGAGAGACACTGCATCAACTTGGTAAGCGACGAGTAGCATAATCACTGTCCATACCGCATAGTTCTAATCGTTACTTCTCGCAGCCCTTGATCTCGATACAACGGGACAGCCTTTTACTCCTCACCGTTCTCCCCTTTGCCAGGGAACTCCCACTCCCGCAAATGAGAGAGGGCTCGCCTGGCAGGGACCTCAGCCGTACCCGTCCCACCACTGATCAAGCCGCCATTCCTGCTGTCAACCCGGAACCCTTCCGCCCCGGGAGGGGAAAATCCTTACATCCTTCCGCTAGCCTGTTCGATGGACAACCTTCCTCGTCTATCCCCCCCAGGCATAGGGAGCCTGTACCAGGTTAGTGATCTTTCTAGTTTCGGCATGGTCTCCTGAACCGCCCAGTCCGATAATTCCTATTCCTACAGGTCACCGAGAAGCTTCCCTGATGGGATCGTACTATGAGGAGGGAGAAGGGATGGTCTCGCCGCCCCTCTCCTGGGGATCTCTCGGACTTTCTTGGAGATCCTTCTGATACCCAGACCCTAAAGGAGCGAATGAAGGAGGTCCTTGAAAAACTCATCTATATGCAGCGAGATCGTGTGGGTCAGATGGATGGGCAGCGGATGGTACTGCGCGCGAGCTGAAAACTCTTCGACGAGACTATTCACGCCTTCTCGTCGAGGTAGAGCGCTTGGGAGCCGAGGGTGGGGAGCTTTCTCCCGGGAGGCATGCCGCGCGGGCTAGGGACAAACTGCACTTGGACAACGAAGAGATCACCACCATGAATGCATATTATTACCCGCGAATGCCCCCGATGGCACTGATGCGAGGTCGGGGTCGATGGCACTGGATAGAACACTAACCTACCGGCACTCGCCCCTTATCACCCCAATTGCTGCTTTGTGAGACATCGCTAAACTCTTTGGTTTTGTAATAATCTCTTAACTGTGTTCTGAGAATGGTTTTTATCCCTCGGTACTTTGTTTTTAATCTCTCATGACTGTGCTCTGCGAATGAATTTTATCTCTCGCTGTTTGTTTTGACTAATGAATTTTCCTCATCCCGTTCACACTCTGCCGGACAACTATTCGCCAGGAACTCGCCATTACAGCGCGAATTGGACTGGCTCGAGTTCCGAGGCGCCAGAGAGGCGTGGCTACTATCCGCACACCTGATGCATAGGAAATCCCTCGATTTTCCCACTTTCCTATAAATAGGCGGCCCTACCAACCACATTAAATACTCTTCAATCCAGCTGTCTCTCTTTCTCTTTGCGCTAGCACTCCCGCTTCTTTCCCCTGCGCGATCTTAACTCCTTTTAGCTTCAGCGAGATGGGAGGTGAACCGGATGGTAGGGCGAAATGTGACCACGCATTCGCCAACCAGGCCTTCGACTCCTACGAACTTACCGAGGAGGCATACATGACCACTGTCGCGGACTACATTCCACCATGGTTTTCCGCGAGCCGCCCCAAACTGGGAGACAGTATCAACACTTTCTCCCCGAACAGCCTTGCAATCCCGCTGGAACACTTCGAGGTGGGGTTCCGCCTCCCCATCTGGATGGAGCTTCGTCAGACGTTATGTTACTTCGGGGTTGTTCCAGCATAGCTCAACCCGAATTCTATCGCTATGCTGGTAGGGTTCGCCTGTTACTTGCGCGAGGAAGGGATAGAATTCAGTCTACCCGTCTTTCCCAAGCTCTTCACCTTCCGGGTGAAGAATGGTGTGGCTTTCTTCTCGGGCCTGAACCCTCTCAAGGTGACTGGTCTCGCGAATAAGAATCACGATTGGATTCGCCGCTTCATCTTCATCGGTGGGAACTTTGGCAATCTCCTCCTTGCGCCTGTGCAGGAGAAGGAGTCAACCTTCCGGCCCCCGACGTTGGGAGGTCATGAGGCCAAACTCCAACAATTCATCCTAGAGCGCGGGATGGACGTCATCTATCTCTGGCAAAACATCAATTCGCTTCCACCCATTCCTCAGGGTGAGGGTAAGTTCGCGCGATTTCTATTTGCTTGGTCTCATCCCTTCTTCTTATTTCTTCATTAAGTGAGTTTTCTTGGGGCAGGCGTACGCGATCTCCTGCTTCACTCCCCGCATCCGGCTGGAGCGGCGCTGGGACCTTCCATGTCCCTCGCATGGGGCGTCGCTGAAGCCTGCCGGGATGGATCAACTCCCCCTAAGCTTAGCGGCCAGAAGTGGAAGCTAAACACACCCACTCCCGCCTCTTCATCTAAGAAGTTGAAAACCCCCTCATCCGCGAAGGGTAAAGGGGCCTTGAGTGAGGCTCCGAAAGCGAATGCTCCCGCCGGAACCTCAGCTCCGTCAGAAGGTACCTTGTCAAGGACGCTGCCAAGGGATCACCAGAATTTCACAAATGGTGGAAGTATGTGGACGCCACGGGTGCTCCAATTGTTCAGTGGGACAGGAACGCCAACAGGGTTTCCCTTTCCACCCTCGTTCTGTCCTGGATTGAATAGGACACCGCTAGCCACGAGGCTTATACTATTGCGTATGCTCTTAATGACCGGGATGACGCTGAAGTCTTCGATGTCAAGAAGACTCAGGTGCTCGCTCATGAGACTGCGTGGGCCTTCCTTCGGGCCTTTGAGCTCGCACACATGTCTTTACGTCGCAACATCAAACTTGCGCGGAGCCTTAGCAACATGGAGGAGACACGATCCATTGCCTCTGTCGAGGTCCTAGAGCTGAAGCGTAAGCTGGAGGTCGCTGAGACCCTCCTCGCCAATCGCCCTGTTCGGGAGGTAAGCGGTTTTCCACAGATGCTTATGTTGTCGCTTCCCCTTGCCACCGTCAGACCATCCTCTTTTTTGCAGGACACCACCACCACCGAGATGCTTCGCGTGCGGGTGGCCGTTCTTGAGGACGAAGTCTGGGAGTCCAAGGCCGATGTTCGGCGCTTGCGAGAAGCCGCAGCTCCGGTCCTTGGGGAAGGGAGTAAGAGGCACTCTTATTCTAATTATGAATTCAAGGAGTTGATGCAGTAGAGCGCCCAAGGTGCCACGAAGCACACACTGCGAGTGCTCCGTGATGCCGGGTACTTGAAGGAGGGTTCCGAAAGACTCTCATCCCGCCATGTCATGGCCGATCTCTTCATCCCGATTCCCGTCCCGGATGACGAGGACCATCCACAGAAAGAAGGGGTCATCCTCCTGGGCTCGGACGAAAGTGGTGGATCCTCCGACGGTAGCCCTAAGGACCCTTAAGAATTTTGTAAGACATATCTGGGGTGAGACCCCTTTTTTGTTAATGATGGCTTTTGTCGGTTACTGCTTCTTTATTCCGCTTCCGAATCTCGCCAGGCTTTTAGGACGCTACGCTGATGTGCGCTTTCCACGACCGCTCGATGAATCATAAAGAAAACCCAATATGTCTTCGCTAACACTAGCCAATTGCAGATCGCTTCACCCGCCACCCTGGGCTACTCGCCAGGGGCGGTAGCATATTTAGTTCGTGCGTAGCTCTCACCCCCATACTAGATAGCTTCAGTCCCAGGCGCTTTCGCCGAGATACTCCTTCCACACAGGAGCGCTACGTGGTTAAGACCCTTTCGCACTCGCTCCAGCCACTTTTGGACTCAGACGATTATGTTGACTTCTATTGGGAACGCGACTGCGCCGAGAACTAGCTTCATCCTACCAAATTCTCGCAACCCTTGGGTTGGCCAACGCTTCCACTATGCACTCGCTGGGCGAATGCCTATCCTGAACTATATCAATCGCCAATGAGGGTCCCTCATGATGGGCACCTTTCGCCGACCTCATGCAGAGACTCACCCTGTTAATTTTTCGCGTTGGATTTTTCTTTCTAACCTATTCTTCCTCATGGGTTGCCACCGAGTAGCCTACCGCCCTACCAGCTAGATGAGAGCCTGGTCAGTGGGTCTGCTCGGGGCCAACCTTTGAGACCTTTCCTGTCTGCTACCGAGTGAGCCTACGACCCTGCCAGCTAGGTGAGAGCCTGGTCAGTGGGTCTGCTCGGGGCCAACCTTTGAGACTTTTCCATCCTGCCACCGAGTGAGCCTATGACCCTGCCAGCTAGGTTAAAGTCTAGTCAATGGGTTTACTCGGGGCCAACCTTTGAGACTTTTCCATCCTGCCATCGAGTGAGCCTACGACGCTACCAGCTAGGTGAGAGCCTGGTCAGTGGGTCTTCTTGGGGCCAACCTTTGAGACCTTTCCAGCCTGCCACTGAGTGAGCCTACGACCCTGCCAGCTAGGTGAGAGTCTGGTCAGCGGGTCTGCTCGGGGCCAACCTTTGAGACTTTTCCATCCTGCCACCGAGTGAGCCTACGGCCCTGCCAGCTAGGCGAGAGCCTGGTCAGTGGGTCTGCTCGGGGCCAACCTTTGAGACTTTTCCATCCTGCCATTGAGTGAGCATACGACCCTGCCAGCTAGGTGAGAGCCTGGTCAGCGGGTCTGCTCGGGCCTAACCTTTGAGACTTTTCCATCCTGCCACCAAGTGAGCCTATGGACCTGCCAGCTAGGTAAGAGCCTGGTTAGCGGGTCTGCTCAGGGCCAATCTTTGAGACGTTTCCATCCTGCCACTGAGTGAGCCTATGACCCTGCTAACTAGGTGAGAGTCTGGTCAGCGGGTCTGCTCAGGGCCAACCTTTGAGACTTTTCTGTCCTTCCACCGAGTGAGCCTACGACCCTGCCAGCTAGGTGAGAGCCTGGTTAGTGGGTCTGCTTGGGGCCAACCTTTGAGACTTTTCCGTCCTGTCACCGAGTGAGCCTACAACCCTGCCAGCTAGCTGAGAGCCTGATCAACGGGTCTGCTCGGGGACAACCTTTGAGACTTTTCCATCCTTCCACCAAGTGAGCCTACAGCCCTGCCATCTAGGTGAGAGCCTGGTCAGTGGGTCTGCTCGGGGCCAACCTTTGAGACTTTTCCATCCTTATTTAGAAAGCCATTACATCGCATTTTTTAGAAACAAGATTTTTTTAAAGAATAAGTCTTTTCATTACATGAATTTAAGGATACAAATGATTCAAATCATCACCACTCCATGTATAACTAACTGACTCGCCCTCCACATTCTGGAGGCGATATCCTCCCAATTTTAAGGTTTCTTCCACGACATAGGGGTCCTCCAAATTGGGATTGAGCTTTCCTACCGCGGCTGGCCTTCCGGCCGCGTCGACCTTTTTCAACACGAGGTCCTCCTTCTCGAATTGCTTGATCCAGACGCTCTTGTCAAAGTATTTGGCCAACCGTCGCTTGACTTCCTCTTGATGAATGGAGGCAAGATCTCGGACCTCCTCGATCAGATCCAGGGAGAGTCGCAGCTCCTCCTAATTTCCTATTCTCCATTCTTCATCACCATCTGAGGCGGCCCTTACCCGCGGCGTCTTGTCTTCAAATTCCTTGGGAATGACGGCCTCGCAACCGTGAGAGAGCTTGAAGGGGGCCTCACCAGTGGCGGTGTTGGGGGTAGTCCTTAGAGCCCATAGAACCGAGGGGAGTTGCTCCACCCAATTCCCCTTCAAGTTCTCCACCTTCTTTTTGAGTAGGTTCACTATGATCTTATTTGCTGCCTCCACCTGCCCGTTGCTCCTGGGGTGATGGACGGATGCGAACCTGAGGTCTATCCCTAACTAACTACAGAAGCTGATGAATTCCTCGCTGGCAAATTGAGGACCATTATCTGTGACTATGGCTTGTGGAAGTCCGTGTCGGCAGATGATATCCCCCCATACGAAGTTGAGGATTACCTGGGAGGTGACCTTGGCTAAAGCCTTAACCTCCAACCACTTAGAGAAGTAGTCGATCATGACTAGGAGGAACCTTCTTCACCCACTTGCCTGAGGGAAAGGTCCTACCAGATCCATCCCCCATATGGCGAAGGGCCATGGCGCCGCGATACTCCTTAGCCTCTGAGCCGACAAAAGTTAAAGCGGAGTGAACAGCTGGCACTTCCGACATTTCTTGGCGAACTCTGCTGCGTCCTTGCTCAAGGTTGGCCAGAAGTACCCTTGCCTCATTATCCTTGCTTCCAATGTCCTGCTCCCCGAATGACTACCACATTTGCCGGAGTGGACCTCCTCCAGGACCCTCGGGACCTCTTCCTCAGAAATGCATCGCGCCAAGAGTCCTGAGAGAGTCTTCCTATACAAGTCCCCTTCATGAAGCACGTAGTATGCGGACTTGTACCGAAAGAGCCTTTGATCCAGAACCTCTTCCAAAAATTTGCCCGTCGCTAGGAAGGTCACGAAAGGGTCCTTCCACGAGGGCCGCTGCTCTATATCCATGAGCTCTCCTTCCTCAACCGAAGGGCGGGACAAATCCGTCAAGGTCCCTCCAGCCCGTGGGCCGGACTTGGCCAGCCGATCCACCGAAACACTTTCTTCCCTTGGTATGTGCCTGATGGAGAAGGTTTTGAATGTTCCGATGAGACCCCTCACTTTAGCTAGATACCTCATGAGTGTGAGTTCTCTTGCCTCAAACTCACCCTTGATCTGTGAGGCTATTACCATTGAATCGGTGAGGAACTCCACATCGTGAACCCCCAACTCCTGGGCCAGACGTAGGTCGGCGATCACTGCTTCATACTCTTCCTGGTTGTTGGTGACGGGAAAGTGTATCACTTGCGCCTGTTCAATTTTCACTCCATGAGGGCTTTCCAATACCATCCCTCCTCCTAAAGAATTCTTGCATGAGGCCCCGTCTACCAACAGCTTCCAGGGGACGTGACGAAGGGCTTGCCCTTCTTCCATTTTGACCACGTAGTCTGCCATGAAATCTGCAACAACTTGAGCCTTCATCGATAACCGAGGGACGAATGTGATGTCAAATTCACTTAACTCCACCGACCACTTCGCGAGTCTCCCCGAGTGCTCTACCCCCTCGAAGAATTTGTGAAGGGGATGGTCAGTCACTACTTGGATTGAATGGGCCTAGAAGTATGGTCTGAGCTTCCGGGCCGAGATGACCAGAGAAGGCCAGCTTCTCCAAAATTGGGTATCTGAGCTTTGCCTTCTTCAAAACCCTGCTCACGTAGTAAATGCATAGCTGCTTCTTGCCCTCTTCCCGGGCCAAGATTGAGCTCACGGCTTCACCCCCGACTCTGAGATACAAGGCTAGATCCTCTCCCTCCTTAGGATCCTGGAGCAGCGGGGCCTTGGCGAGTTGATCTTTTAGGGCCTAGAAGGCCTCCTCACACTCCTTCGTCCACTCGAACTTCAGATTGCCCCGCAATGCTTTGAAGATAGGGGAGCATTTCACTCCCGCTCGGGAGAGGAACCTACTTAACCCCGCGTGCTGTCCCATCAAGCGCTGGACCTCCTTAGTATTTCGTGGCGATCCCAACTCCATTATAGCTCTAACTTTGTATGGGTTAGGCTCTACCCCGACTGGGGTAAGGAGGTGACCCAGAAATTTCCCTTTGCCGGCCCCAAAGAGGCATTTTGAACGGTTCAACCTCATCTTGAACCTTCGCAGGGTGGAAAAGGTCTCTTCGTGGTCCTGGAGGTAGGAACTCACACCCTTGCTCTTCACTATGAGGTCATCTACGTACACCTCCAAGTTCCTCCCCCTTTGCTCCCGGAAGACTCGGTCCATCATCCTCTGGTACGTTGTCCCTGTATTTTTTAGTCCAAACAACATTATCGTATAGCAGTAGCACCCTTCCCTTGTGATGAAAGAGACATCATTGACGTCTGGGGGGTGCATCCTGATCTAATGATAACCTGAAAAAAATATCTAAAAAACTCATCACAGAAAAACCGACGGCTGAGTCAACCAGCGCGTCGATTCGAGGCAAATGATAACAATTCTTAGGGCAGACTTTATTTAAAAGAGAAAAATCAATATGTTGTTAAAAACCCTTGATTTAACTTAACAAATTAATTAAAAGTGATTTTATTCACTAGGATTTAATTTACCCATTGTATAGTGAGGGTAATTTGGTCTCTAGATGTCTTAGGATGTCACACTCAACCAAGAGTGTCAACACTAGACCAAGGGAAGCAAAAATGACAGAAGGTAATAATTACGTCGAATGGAATTCGACGCAACATCGAGTCCATGTCGATGCTACTCTGACTAGAAGTCCAAGTGGTTCAACTCTACTGTCGAAGTAACATTAGTCGACGTTACGTCGAATAGATATCGACGCAGAGACCAGAGACTTGTCGAAGGAACTTGAGAAGTCGACGCAGCTTCTACTTCAAACTCGGCGCAGAAGGGAATACATGTCAAAGCCATCCAAAGTCGACGCAACGTCGACTTCATCTCGACACAATTAATGGAAGTCAGAGTGGATGCTATTCAACTCGACGGGTGCGTCGATAAGGAATCGACTCAACGTCGACTAGCTGAGTTCAGTCAGAGCACAGAAGAAATCGAAGCTGCTCTTAGATGAACTCGAAGCAGTGTCGATAAGAGAGGAAGTTAATTCGACGCTACGTCGAATACAGTCTGTAAAAGTTTAATCTTTACAGCTGTCTTTCTGATGCTTCTTTCATGGCCCACATCTTTCAAGACCGTTCCCTAACGGCTCAATAATTGCCTGAATTGGAAAGAAGCATTAAAGAAGAAGACAAAAAGGTTTCTTGGAAATATATTCATTCCAGGTGGACGGACCGAGAATTAAAAGAGGAAAGAAAGAGAAAGTGATAAGGAGGTTACATTATCAAGGATATCAGAAAGGGAAGGATTTCAAATTCAGAGAGAGGAGAATAAAAAGAACATAGAAGAAAGAGGCAGCAGGGCATTCATTACTATCAGCCGACTCCTTCATTGTTTCTAGGGCTTCCTCTTCTTCTTCATCTCTCTCAGGAACCCTAATCAAGAAGTGAAAAAGAGAAATACAACTATTCTTCATCTAAGATAACAGTAGATCTGATAGCTGCTTCTCAACACCATCATATAGCATCAAGATCTAAATAAGAAGAAGTCAAGAAGAATCTGACAATCAAATTCTCTGCAGTTCATCTTCATCAAAAGCAGAGACTAATCAAGAGCAGATTCTGTGGGACTTCACATTGGTTGTTGTTGGAACAACCCTATTACTAATTTGGGCTAGGATCACTATATGTTGATTAGGATCTGTATTGACCCCAATGTATAGCCTTAGAGTCAAGTTTTAGGCTGATTAGATTAGCAGAATTTAGGAAAATTCAAGCTCAACACATGGCAAGTGGTGTTCGACGAATGACCAGATTCGCTCGACAAATGACTAGCAGCGGTACACAAATTCTAAGCCAGTGCTCGACAAATGACTAGCAGCGGTCGACAAATTCTAAGCCAGCGCTCGACAAATGACTAGCGGCGGTCGACAAATTCTAGCCAGCGCTCAACAAATTGCTTTCTGATGTTCGGACTTATATTCTCAGTGGATGTCAGTTCTCTGAACTCAAATCAGCAGAATAACGAATATATTTATTTCTCCTTGGACGTATTCAGACAGCCAAGTAAGGATATCTTTCGTATTTATTATATCCTTATATTCCTTCTATTCCAAGAAGAAGAATAGCCGTTGACATTTAATGCCAAAGGCATCTTTCTCGACAAAAGCAATTAAAAGGACCTGCCAAAGTCATTTTTGGGTGGCTACCTAGTTCCAAGAAGGATTTAAGTCAGAAAAATATATTCCTTAAATAGACAGAAGATTTTGAATTTCAAAAACAACAAGCTGTCGAAAAAAAAGATATAGAGATCAAGTATTCTTTGAAAAGAATATATATAGAGAACAGAAGCATTTTAAGAAGAAGAAGAAAAATATATTTTCGAAAAGCATTCTTCCTCAAAAAAGCAGCATCCTCTTTATTCTGAGAACAACATTCAATCCCTCAGATCTGCTGTAAAACAAAGTCTTTCAAGAGCAACAACAATCTGAAGATTAACCTCTTCCAGATAATCAGCTACAAAGATTTCTGTTTGTGAAAGCTCTGTCCTAAAGGCTGTCATCAACTCTCATTAGACAGGGGGAGCTTTCTGCTTCAACATCTTTTGTCTTCTCTCAGATCATTGACAGAGAAGAACACTCTATACCTTTTATCTCATCCTGTACAGGGTTAATACTCCCTTAAAAAGTTTACCCAGTGGTGACAAGACACCTTATCAAAAAATCCCTGTGTGGTTTTTAAGCACCTTATCAAAAGCTTATTGGTGTGTGGACACCTTATCAAAAACCCCTTGGTGCCTGAGCACCTTATCAACCCTCCTAGTGGATTCCTACCAAGGGTGGTAGAAGAGTAGACGTACCTAGATTTATTGGGGAACTACTTTAGCTCCTTGTGTCTTCTGTGCTTGTTTATTTTCTGTGTGCTTGTGCTGTGTGCTTTTCATTACTTCTGTCTCTATCTTTCACTCTCACTGATTACATATATATATTTACTCAGTATTTTAAATTCTGCTATAAAACTAAGCAAAAAGTTTTAATACTCTATTCACCCCCCTCTAGAGTAATTTAAGATCTGACCTCCACTTTCAATTGGTATCAGAGGGGTGTTGATTCTTTACAGGCTAACACCTGAATCACAAAGATCAACTAGATCTTAATTTTTCTAAGAGTTTCCTTCTCTAGAATTTTATCTTATTTAAAACTCATGGCACAAAACAAGGAGTATTCCAGCACAAGACCTCCTATGTGCAATCTCAATAAGTTTGCACTATGAAAAGCAAGGATTAGGCTTTATATGAACTCCATTGATGAGGAGATTTTTAATGTTATTCTTACAGGACCTCCAGCACCTACAGCATCAGCTAGTACTGCTGCAACAACAGACAACACTGCTGTTCCACCTCCTGAGTGGACTGAGGCTCAGAAGAAGCATAGAAATGCAGATGCAAATGCCATGAACATTCTGGCCCTAACTATATCAGATGACATATTCCAGAAAGTAGTTGAGTGCACCTCAGCAAAAGAAATCTGGGAATCTCTCAACAACATGGTGGCAGGCTCAGCAGATGAAAGAAAAGATAGAAGATCTCACCTGATCTCTCAATATGAGAACTTCAAGAAGGGAGAATCAGAAAATGTTGCTGACATGTACAATAGGCTCAGCCTCATAATAAATGAGCTGAAGTCTCTGGACAAAGTGATCTCACTCACAGAGATTAATGACAAAATTCTTATGTGCTTTCCCAGCACATGGGACTCCAGAATCTGGCCAATCAAAGAAGCCAGAAGTCTCAATGAGATCACCACTGAAGCTCTGTTGGGCAAGCTCAAATCTTATGAGCAGCTCATCAAAACTAGGGAAACTGAAGAATCCACTTCATCCCCAGCACCCAAGAAGGAAAGAAGCATAGCCTTCAAGGCTGCAGAAGATAAAGGAAAAGCTCCTAACAAAGAGGAGTTTATGAGTCTGTTAGCCAAAAGATTCTATAAGATGGCTAAGAAAGACATCAGAAAACAGCTATCCAGAAGTCATGACAAGCCAAGGTATGACAAAAATCATTCTAATGAAATCATATGTTTTGGCTGCAGGAAACTAGGACACATTGCTCCTGAATGTCCAGAGATTCAACACAAGAAGGACAAGAAGGAAAGAAGAAAAGAAAAGGAAGAAAAGAAGGGCTCTAGCAAATCTTCCTCCCACTCTCACAAGAAGAAGGGAAGAGGATTTGTAGCAACATCCTGGAGTGAAACAGAATCTGAATCAGAATCTTCATCCGGTTCTTCTGATGAAGAAGAAACAAAAGAAAACAGCCAATGCTTAATGACTATTTATGACTCAGACAATGAGTCACAATCAGCATCATTATCCTGCTCCAGTGATGATGAAGAAGAAATTTTTTTTGCATGATGGCAATCAATGCCTCAACTAACAATTCTGATGAAGACAAATCAGAATCAGAAACAGAAGATGATATTGATAAGGTATTATCTGACTTTGATTTCACTTCTATTGAATTCAAAGATGATTTCAAAACTCTTTGCCAAGACTTAATAAAATCTGAGAAAGAAATAATCTCTCTCAGAACTAAGTTAGTTGAAATGAACAATATAAGTGAAGAGAATGCAAATCTTAAGAAAGATTTGGCTGCCTCCAGAGAACACATTACTACTCTTGAGAATGAGTTATCTGAAGCCAAAAAGTTTGAAGAATCCCTCAATGGGAGAAGTATCAAGCTGATGGACATCACAAGCACTGTCAATGCTAGATTTAATAATAGCAAGCTGGGCTTGGGTGCTTCATCAAGTGAGCCATCTCTGATTAAGAGAAACATCCTCTCCACACCCATAAAATTCATTTCTGCTAAAAGCAAAGAGGCTGCAGAAAGAAATAAAGACATTTCAAGCAAGTTTGTTAAGGATAAAAGAATTCAGAAGAATTCGTCGAACGAAGCTCGACAAAAGGATTCAAATCTGTCGAATGAGGCTCGACAAAAACTGAGAACAGATTTTCAGTATAGTAATAAAATGAACAGTAGTCGACGAATTTATACAAATTCCTCGAACATGCACTATACAGAAAATTCTAAGAATTCTAATCCTAAATATACTAAAAATCCTTTTACTGAGTGGACTATACCTCCAAGGAGATATCATCCACAAGGCTACAAGGATCAGCCTGAAATGACATTTATCTCTGAATTTTGTGGTAACATAAAAGGACCCAAGGTAGTCTGGGTCAAAAACAACTAGTTTATGTTTTTGTCTTTGCATGTACACAGCTATCCAAGATTAAACCAAAAATGGTACTTGGATAGTGGATGCTTAAAGCATATGACAGGAAACAAGGCCAACCTGAACAACTATAAGGCAAAACTTGGACCCAAGGTGATCTTTGGAGACTCCAACTGTGGACAAACCAAAGGCTATGGTCAAATTAAAGTTGGAACAGTGACATTTAAGGAAGTAACCTATGTCAAGGGTCTAAAGCACAACCTCATCAACATAAGTCAGTTATGTGATGAAGGTTATCAGGTAACATTTAATAAATCAGAATGCATCATTAAATCATCTGATAATGTTATTGTTCTATCAGAAACTAGACAAGGAAACATATATTTAGTAAATTTCAACTCATCTACATAAGAAATTTGTTTATTTAATGAGTTAAGCAAATCTAGTGAATTATGACATAAAAGATTAGGACATGTAAACCTTAGGACCATTGCTTAATTAGCTAAGGGTAATCTTGTTAGAGGCTTACCATCAGGATCATATAAGAAAGAAGGTCTTTGTAGAGCATGTCAATTAGGTAAGCAAACCAAAAACATCTTTAAATCATTATCTAAAAGTGATTCACCTAGAATCTTATACTTGCTACATATGGACCTTTTTGGACCTATTGCAATAAAGAGCTTAGGGGGGAAGTCTTACACTCTAGTTATTGTGGATGACTTCTCTAGATTCACTTGGGTGTTCTTTTTGAGAGAAAAGTCAGATAACTTTAAAGTTCTTACAGACTTTCTTAAGAGCATACAGATTGAGTACTCTACTGTAGTTGCATTGATCAGAAGTGATCATGGCACTGAGTTTGAGTCTCTTCTTATGCAAGAATTCTGTGAGATGGAAGGTATCAGGCATTGCTTCTCAGCTCCTAGAACTCCTCAACAAAATGGGGTAGTTGAAAGGAAGAATAGAACTCTAATTGAATCAGCAAGAACATTGCTTGCAGATGCTAACTTGCCCCTATCCTTTTGGGCTGAGGCTGTCAGCACAACAAATTATGTTCTGAATAGAAGTTTGATACACAAACTTAAGGGTAAAACTCCCTATGAATTGCTTAAAGGGAAGAAAGCCAAAGTTGATTATTGTAGAACTTTTGGATGTAGATGTTTTGTTCATAACAATGATAAGAAATATCTTAGGAAATTTGAACCAAAATATGAAGAAGGAATCTTCTTAGGATATTTAATAGTTAGTAAAGCATATAGGGTATTTAACAAAGCCTCTCTTAAAATAGAAGAGTCTATGCATGCTTCCTTTGATGAAACTAACATGTTTTACAAGGAGAAGAACTCTTCTACCAAGGATACTTTGCAGGTACCAGCTCTATGTGAAGAGCTTAAAGGGCTAAATCTACAGACAGGAGATTCACTGCATTCATTACCTCAAACTCTTGAAGATAGTGAAGAAGAGGATCATCTAGATCTTGTTGATTATCTGAATCAAGCAACATCAGAACATCCTCCACAGGATATAATAGCTGAACAAATTCCCAATGTGGATACTACTGCTGAATCATCTCCAACTACTGACCACATCACAGTCAGAGATCATCCAATTTCACAAGTGATTGGTGATATCACAGCAGGTGTTTAAACAAGGCATCAACTACACCAAAATCAGATGCATACTTGCTTTCTATCACAAGTTGAACCTCAAACCATAAAAGATGCAGAACAAGATCCAAATTGGATCCTTGCAATACAAGAGGAACTCAACCAGTTTGAAAGAAACAAGGTTTGGGATTTGGTTCCAAGACCAAAAGGACATCCAGTTATTGGCACCAAGTGGGTCTTTAGGAACAAGCTTGATGATCAAGGAAATATTGTGAGAAATAAAGCAAGATTGGTAGCTCAAGGATATTCACAGGAAGAAGGCATAGATTATGATCAGACATTTGCCCCTGTTGCAAGGCTTGAAGCTATAAAGATTTTCTTGGCCTTTGCTGCATTCAAGAAGTTCAAGGTATATCAAATGGATGTGAAAAGTGCTTTTCTCAATGGAGACATCAAAGAAGAAGTCTATGTGGAACAACCACCAGGTTTCATCTCTCCAACTCATTCCTCCTATGTATTTAAACTTAATAAAGCTCTCTATGGTCTCAAACAAGCTCCCAGAGCATGGTATGTGACTTTAGCTAACTTTCTCTTGGAAAACAATTTCTGTAGAGGCATGGTAGACAAAACATTATTTTACAAAGTACATAAAAATCAAACTCTACTAGTTCAAATATATGTAGATGACATTATATTTGGATCTACTGATTCAAATTTGTGCAAAAGATTTTCCAATCTAATGCAATCAAGATTTGAAATGAGTAGCATGGGTGAATTATCATACTTCCTTGGTCTTCAAGTAAAGCAAACCCCATCAGGAATCTTCATCTCTCAATCTAAGTATGCTAAGGAATTAGTGAAGAGATTTGGAATGTCTGATTCTTCTACTATGAAGACACCCATGGCCTCTAATGCTGTTATTAATACTGATGAATCAGTGAAACCTGTTGATCAGAAACTGTATAGGGCAATTGTTGGCTCTCTACTCTATTTAACAGCCAGTAGGCCAGACATAATGTTCGCTACATGCATTTGTGCTAGGTTTCAAGTTAATCTTAAAGAATCTCATCTTACTTTTCTAAAAAGAATTTTAAGATATCTAAAGGGTTGCCCTAATCTAGGACTTTGGTATCCAACATCATCTGAATTTGAATTAACTGGATTCTCAGACTCAGATTATGCTGGATTCAGGGTAGATAGGAAAAGCACATCAGGAACTTGTCAGTTTCTTGGTGATAGGCTTGTGTCTTGGTTTTGTAAGAAACAAACATCTGTGTCTACATCAACAGCTGAAGCTGAATACTTAGCTGCTGGCAGTTGCTGCTCACAGATATTGTGGATACAAAATCAGCTCCTAGACTATGGTGTCAACTTAAATAATTTAGTTATATTTTGTGACAACACTAGTGCAATATCTATAGCACAAAATCCAGTTCTCCATAGTAGGACTAAACACATAGAAATTAGGCACCACTTCCTCAGGGACAATGTGGATAAAAACAAAATTTGCCTACAATTCATTTCTACTGATTTGCAAAGAGCTGATATTTTCACCAAGCCTCTGGATGAAAAGAAGCACATCTTCTTTATAAATCAACTAGGAATGATAGATGGAGATTCAATCTGCTAAAAATCAAGTATTTCTATTTATCTCACAAATTCGTCGAACGAAGAATGACAAATTTGAATCATTTGTCGAACGGTGGTCTCTGAAACCTCTTAAACGCATAGTCAGTTAAGGCAATTTCATTTGTCGAACGACGGTCGACGAAAAAGATGTTCTCGTCGAACGCTTTCAGACAAAGAAATAAAAGCCTTCTCGACTTCTAACTTTATTAGGTTTTGTCGAACAGTGGTTTACGAATGCGCCCTCATTCTTCGACCCTTCTATATAAGCCTTATTTTCTCTTATTCTAAGCTTTGCGCCTATAGAAATCGTCTTTCCCTCCAGTTCCCCTCTGCACTTGATCTTCAACTTTCTTTGCAGGAACAATGACGATTCCTCAGGCCTCTCTGCACCTAATGAAGTTTGACGCAGGTTTTGATATTGACATGGACTCGTTTGCACAGTCAGACCAAATCTTCAAGGATATTCTTCAAACGCTGGATGAACAACATCTAAGGAAGCTTCTAAGCACCAGGCAGAAGATAGCTGTTGCAGAGATAAAAGAATGGGTTTTCACTGCAAAACCAGTCGATGAAAGCTTGTCGGGAACAATCTCAGGTCGTCATGTCTCTCTCTCTCCCATCATCCTTTCTGAAATCTTTGGTCTTGAAAATGGTGAAGATGAATTAGACATAAGCTCAAATGAATTTGATGAAGCTTTAGTCAAAATGGGCCATTTGACTGGAAACCCTAGCCACCTTCTGAAAAAGAACCTGTCTCAGGACTACAAGTTCTTAGCGGATATTATTAGAAAAGTCTGGCTGAGCAAGACTTCTGGGCATGACTATATCAGTAGGCACCAATTTCTGTTAATGGTGGCCTTAATGGAGAAGAAGAAAGTCAGATGGGGATCAATTCTTTTTGACCTAATTAAAAAGAAAAACTCTAAAGACAATGTATGCTTTGGAAGAATTTTAGGGATTTTTCTGTAGGAAAGGCATCCAGAGCTTCTGGTGTCACCAAAAGTAACAATAAATGCCAGCAAGAGGCTGACCTCAGCACTCTTTGCTAAATGGGATAGAGTAATTCCCAAGAAAAATACAGGAGCTGATGCCTCCAGAAAAAGGAAAGCTTCTGAGGACACAAGGACTGATCAGGTCACTCCCTCTACCCTTCTAGAAGATCCTTCCTCAGTTCCTCCTTCCTCTCATATCCTCTCTCCACCTGCTCAACAATCTCCTGCACATTCTCATTCTTCATCCCCTCCTTCAACTGCAATATCACCCATCAATGATATTCCACTTTCAACTGCCCACATTAGTGATGTTCCACCTCCACCTCTATCTTCAGAACCACTACCTACCACACCTCCCTCTCCAATACACAATGAATATCATTCACCCATTCATTCTCCTAGTCCAATCCATCTAGACATTCCCACAAATACCACCAACATCAGCAATATCATTCCTCCAATATCATCTCCATCCACTTCACAACCATCCTCTAGCCATCCACCAGATTATCCATCCCTCAACCTCTCCTCCATTGCTGATCAATTTTTATCTTATCCTTCCTAAAATAAGCCAGCTCCTGGATGCAAAACTTGCTCCAGTTCTTCAGGCACTTTCTACTTTATCTGCTAAGATAGCTTCTCTTCCCTCCTCCACTGCTGTCCCTTCTACTAGGGGCCTAGATTCAGGCTGTCCTGAAGCTAGGCAGGGGGAGATGTCCTATGAAGAAGCTCCAGAAACAGAAGAAACTCCAGAAGAAGATACAAAAGTTACAATTTTTGATACAGATATAATTGATTCAGATACACAAGTTATAGAAGAAATAAATAATATATGCATTCATCCATCCTGTGATCTATATAGCTTATTATCAAAATTTGATGTCACATATACTTCAAGGGTATCACCAAAGGTATACATAGAGGATCTATCAAAGGCTCTGATTTGCCTTCCTCAGAAGACTCATTCTGATATCATACAAAATTACATATCCTCTATTCCTTCATCCACTGTTCAAGACATTCAAATAAAGGATCATTCTGCAGAATATGAAGATGATCTTGCAGGATTCCTTGATGATACAACAGCCTCACAAATTACTTCTTCACCTCCAATTCCTGTATGGAATGAAGAACCAATGCCAAGATTTGATGAAATCTGGAGAGAAGCAGATGCAGAGTTTGACAAAGCTGAAGAAGAAAGATTAAATGCTCGTGAAGCAATCAAGAGAATTGATGATTTATACAATAAGCCAATCTCATCTTCTGACTCTGATGATGATGATGACAACAGTGATTCTGATGATACACTTTCAAAGAAAAGAAAGAAAAGAAAAGCTAAGTTAAAGGCTCCTCCCAAGCCCCCAAATCCAAATAATGACATTCCTCTGTACATTTTGTATAATGTTCCTCTCAATGAGAAAACTCCTCACTGGATGGAGCTCTCCAGAAATGAGAACAACAGGAGGAAGAAATTTAAGAAGACTGGCTACATCCCTGACAAACCAGTCAAGCACAATCATCCTCCTCCTCCTCCTCCAGCAGCTGGTGCAACAGGATCAGCAGGTGTATCATCTTACTCTCAGAAGCCAAGCTCTCAACATTCAGGGAGACCTGGTAGTTCTAGTGGTTCTCAAGCCTCTGGATCAGCCAGTGCTCCTTCCTCTAAGAAATCAGCACCTATCTTTCAAGAAAGCCAAACCTTTTCCTCTTCTCAAATATCTTCAGAATACAAACTTCACATTTCTGATGGATCTCTTCACAGAGATAGAGTACCTCAAAAGGTCATTCAAGACAAAAATGATTCAGAAGATATCTATTACTTTCTAGATCCAGAAGAAGAGAAAATCTGTCAGATGGCAAGACTGAGAGAAACAATTGCATATGCACAGATTAAAAAGGTTAAAGCAGAAGGCAAAGACTTCTCAAGTTTCTCAACCATGTCAGAATACAGAAGAAAAGAACTTGAAAAATACAAAATAGTTAAAGCATTCAATACTGAGGAATATATTGATATGCACCCAGAAGCATTTATCCCTCATGTCAAAGAACAGAAAATCATTGGTGCACAAGATTTGTTTATCAGCAAAAAGAAATCAGAAGACCGCAACAGGAAAATCATATTCAAGCCACCTTCTCAGGACAAAAAGGCTTAAATAAATTGCTTGGTTATGAATGTAAAGTTTCTAAACACAGAGCATTTATTTTTATCTTATCTGATGATCTATTTTTATCTATCAGATATATTTCATTTCATTGTTGCTCTGTTGATTATACTTTCTGCTGTATCTATTTAATTATTTGTCAAATAGTATCCTAACCCAAATAGGGGAAGATTGTTGGAACAACCCTATTACTAATTTGGGCTAGGATCACTATATGTTGATTAGGATCTGTATTGACCCCAATGTATAGCCTTAGGGTCAAGTTTTAGGCTGATTAGATTAGCAGAACTTAGGAAAATTCAAGCTCAACACATGGCAAGTGGTGTTCGACGAATGACCAGATTCGCTCGACAAATGACTAGCAGCGGTCGACAAATTCTAAGCCAGCGCTCGACAAATGACTAGCAGCGGTCGACAAATTCTAAGCCAGCGCTCGACAAATGACTAGCAGCGGTCGACAAATTCTAAGCCAGCGCTCGACAAATGACTAGCGGCGGTCGACAAATTCTAGCCAGCGCTCGACAAATTGCTTTCTGATGTTCAGACTTATATTCTCAGTGGATGTCAGTTCTCTGAACTCAAATCAGCAGAATAACATATATATTTATTTCTCCTTGGACGTATTTAGGCAGCCAAGTAAGGATATCTTTCTTATTTATTATATCCTTATATTCCTTCTATTCCAAGAAGAAGAATAGCCGTTGTCATTTAATGCCAAAGGCATCTTTCTCGACAAAAGGAATTAAAAGGACCTGCCAAAGTCATTTTTGGGTGGCTACCTAGTTCCAAGAAGGATTTAAGTCAGAAAAATATATTCCTTAAATAGACAGAAGATTTTGAATTTCAAAAACAACAAGCTGTCGAAAAAAAAAGATATAGAGATCAAGTATTCTTTGAAAAGAATATATATAGAGAACAGAAGCAGTTTAAGAAGAAGAAGAAAAATATATTTTCGAAAAGCATTCTTCCTCAAAAAAGCAGCAGCCTCTTTATTCTGAGAACAACATTCAATCCCTCAGATCTGCTGTAAAACAAAGTCTTTCAAGAGCAACAACAATCTGAAGATTAACCTCTTCCAGATAATCAGCTACAAAGATTTCTGTTTGTAAAAGCTCTGTCCTAAAGGCTGCCATCAACTCTCATTAGACAGGGGGAGCTTTCTGCTTCAACATCTTTTGTCTTCTCTCAGATCATTGACAGAGAAGAACACTCTATACCTTTTATCTCATCCTGTATAGGGTTAATACTCCCTTAAAAAGTTTACCCAGTGTTGGCAAGACACCTTATCAAAAAATCCCTGTGTGGTTTTTAAGCACCTTATCAAAAGCTTATTGGTGTGTGGACACCTTATCAAAAACCCCTTGGTGCCTGGGCACCTTATCAACCCTCCTAGTGGATTCCTACCAAGGGTGGTAGAAGAGTAGACGTACCCAGATTTGTTGGGGAACTACTATAGCTCCTTGTGTCTTCTGTGCTTGTTTATTTCTGTGTGCATGTGCTGTGTGCTTTTCATTACTTCTGTCTCTATCTTTCACTCTCAATGATTACATATATATATTTACTCAGTATTTTAAATTTTGCTATAAAACTAAGCAAAAAGTTTTAATACTCTATTCACCCCCCTCTAGAGTAATTTAAGATCTGACCTCCACTTTCAGTTGTTCCTCAATCAGCCATCACAAGAATTCTGAGAACAAAATTCAAACAACCTTCCTTCTTCTACTTCTCTTTCTATTTTCTATAAAAGAGTTTTATTAATTCGTCTTCAAAGGATTCAGTGGTTCAAGATCTCCTTATCAAAAGATCTGGTGGTTCATGATCTCCTTATCAAAAGATCATTGGTTCTAAGAGTCTCCTGATCAAAAGACTCAGGCATAGGTGTTGCATTCCTACCAGGTGGTAGAAGAGAGGACTACCCACATTTTGGGGAAACTCTAAAAAATTCATTGTGTATGTGCTGTGATTTTCTGTGTTGTCCATTCTTTTATTCTGCACCTATTTTCTGCATTCATTATTCTGCCTGGATTGTTAAGCATAATTCCTTAGAATAAATTTATTGTTAAACACAGTTAGGGTAGAAATATTTTAAAACTCTATTCACCCCCCCTCTAGAGGATTCTCAGAGGCACATTGTGCACTTTCAGTTGGTATTAGAGGGAGGTTAATCAATACAAGGCTAACACCTTGATTAAAAAGACCTCCTACTCTCATTTGTTTTCTATAAACATATTTTATAATAACAAAAATATGAGCTCTAAGGATTATGCTTCTACAAGACCTCCAGTGTGTAATCTGAATAAGTTTACACTCTGGAAGGCTAGAATAAAATTATATATGAACTCTATTGATGTGGAAATTTTTAATGTCATCCTCACAGGACCCCATCCCCAATAAGGAAAGAATCCACTGGGAAGGTCATACAAACCTCAGCTCCTAGAGCTGAATGGACTGAGGATGAGAAGAAGGTCAAGGCATGTGATGCCAAGGCCATGAACATACTGGTCTCAACTATGTCTGATGACATATTTCAAAATGTTGCTGACTGCAACTCTGCAAAAGAGATCTGGGAATCTCTCTCCAGACAGGTTGAGGGAAGTGCTGATGAAAGAAAGGATAAAAAGTCCCTTCTCATATCCCAGTATGAGAATTTTCAAAAGAAGGCTGAAGAATCTGTTGCCAATATGTATGACAGATTCAGTCTTATCATTAATGAGCTCAGAGGCTTAAACAAGGAGATATCCTTGATTGAAATTAATGATAAGATCCTCATGTGCTTCCATAGCTCATGGGATTCTAAAATCTGGGCAATCATGGAATCCAGATGTCATAGGGAGATCTCTACTGAAGCTTTGCTTGGAAAGCTCAAGTCATATGAGATGCTCCTAAAGAACAAGGAAGAATCAGAACAACAAGAGAAGACCCCAACTCCCATCCAAAGAAGCCTTGCCTTGAAAGTCTCTGAAGGGGAGCCTTCTGCCCCATAATATGAGATGTTCAATCTCATAGAAAGGAGATTCAAGAAGTGGGTCAAGACTGAAGACTCAAGGTGAAGAGAAAGAGACTCAAGGCCCAATTATAATAAAACTCCAAAGAGGGAAGTTACCTGCTTCTCCTGCAACAAACCAGGGCACTTTTCTTCTGAGTACCCAGAAGAGCAAAGGGGCAGGAAAAGCAGCAATAGAGAGGAGAAGAAAAAGAAGCCCCTCAGAGGAAAAGACAAGAAGAAAGGCAAGGGTTTCATTGCTGAAACCTGGAGTGACTCAGAAGCAGAGGAGAGCTCATCCTCATCTGAAAGTGAAGATGAAGCAGAAGCTGAAGCACCTTCATGATGGCACTGGGAATGTCATCAGGTGATAAAGAAGAACATGTGTCAGTTTTTGATGAATTTGATTTTGAATCAGAAGATTTTAAAACTTGCTTTAGGGAATTCTGCATTGATCATATTAGGGTAAAAAAAGAACTAGACATTGTAGGGTTAGAACTAGATAACCTAAAGAAAGATGATGTATATGTCAGAAATCAAAACTTAATAAAAGAAATTGATAATAAGGAACTAGACTTGGTTGAAATTAGGAAAGAGAATCTAAGACTAAAAGAAGAGCTAACCAAGGCAAAGGCCTTTGAGGACTCACTCAATGGGAGGAGTCAAAAGCTCAAAGACATCACTAAAAACCTCTCCATGAGGTTTAATCATCTAGGACTAGGGGCAAAACCCTCCACTAGCACAGAACCATCTAGGAAGCCTGCCTGGAAAAATCTAGTGGCTTTTGTTAGATCCAGTGATCATCTACCCAGTGAAAAGAATCCTCCATCTAAGAGTAAGGATCACAACCATTCAGATAGAGTAGGTAAAACTAATAAGGTGAAACCCTTAGGTAAGAACAACATAGGAAAACAAAATAGCAAAGAACAACAGGGTAAAGTAAAACCTAGGATAATAAAACACTCTGCTGACTTGTTATATGTTGATACATTCTATAGTCATTTCAAACATCAAAATGATAGGTTTGGGAGATCCATTCCTTATCATCCCAAAGGGTATCATGAAAGACCCTTCTATTCTTTTATTGAACCCTATAATGGTAAAAGCAAAGGGCCCAAGGTAACCTGGGTTCCCTCTAATGTTTAAATTACATGTGCAGGGGTAGGTAGGATCCCACTCAGGAGAGGATTTAGTGGGAAAGAAAATGTAGGACAATGATAAGGAACAAACTTCATCCAAGGGAGTAAACTCTATCTTGATCTGTTTATATATCTTAGAAAACTAATAGTATAATCTATTTTAAATAAATAAAATTGCTGGGAAAAACAACAAGAATCTTCTAAAAGAAATAGATTTGTTTATTGAGAGATGCGTCAAATAGAAGTCGATGTACCATTGACTTCTACTCGACGCCAGCGTCGAGAAGCACGCAGAGAAGACAATTCGAATAGAATTCGACGCAGTGTCAAGATGTTATCGACGCATACGTCGGCTTAACAATTATTGTTTAAATTCGAAGTCACGCCGAATTGAACTCGACGTAATGTCGACAGGACTACGTCAACTTAGGGGAGCTAAATAATCTCGAAGCTACGCTGAGTACTAGTCGACGCAACGTCGATATATCAACGCACGCAAAATTGCATGTAGAAGCAATCTCAACACAGATTTGCGCGCCAAATAATAAGTAATATCGACGGTGCGTCGACATAAACCTTAAGTAGCGGCGATTCATCTACCTTTAAGCAATTACTGTGTCGAAATGTTTACGCTTTCGAATTTTCTTCCTCTTGCTCTCCTCCTCTCCAGCTCTCTTGCGCTCGTGTCCCTTGTGCTCCCTGTCTCTTGTTTTCTTCTTACTTATAGGTACATTAACTCAGATGGCTCCACCAAAGGTGAACTCAGGGTTCTATGTAGACATTGACTCCTTCAGTGGTGCCGCATAAAGCTTCAAGGCCATTCTTGGTCTGTTCCAAGATGCTGGCTTGACTAAGCAGATCTCCACCAGGTGCAAAATCCTGGATACTGAATTAACTAAGTTCAAGGACAGTATTCAGATAGGGGAGGATGGTTCTATCAAATGGAAGATATATGACACAAAGGTGTTGATCACAGAGGAACTGCTGAATCAAACATATGATCTTCAGACAGGGGATGAGTCAGATGAACTCACAGGGGATGAGCTTAAGAGGTCCTTGGAACTGATGCAATTTAAAAAGGATAAGCTTATCAATCTGAAAAAGGTGGACCTTGGTGAAGAACATAGGTTTTTGGCAGACATAGTGGGGAAGGTTTTATTGTGCAAGATATCAGCTCATGATGCCATCCCCAGGCAGCAATTGCAAATAATGGGAGCTCTTGTTTTGAAAAAGAAGATTAATTGGGGGAGATGCCTCCTAAAGATGATTGGGCATAAGTATGCCCATAAAGAAAATGCATACATGAGGATAATGAGGCAGGTGCTCTTCAAGCACTTCCCAAGTGTCTGCAAGTCAAAGGGAGTGCCCATTCCTCCTAGTAAAAGAATAAACATAGGGATATTTTCAAAATGGAACAGGCAGATCTTGAAGCCTGGTCAAGCTACATCCTCGCCTCCTCCATCTCCTCCTCACCTAGAATCAAATAGGGAGATTCCAGATCCCCCAAGGGATGATCCTTCCCAAATGGACACAGTTCCAGAGCTCCATCATGAAGACACACAAAATCAACAACAACAACAACAACAAACCCAATCTACTTCAATTCCTGAGCCATCTCCTCAGCCATCCACCCTCATAACAGATCTTGAATTTATTCCACCTCCACCACCATCATCATCAACATACTTTTCTCCTGATGTCTACCATCCTCTCTACCATTCCAGAAGACTTCCCTTCATCACCTCCACCTCCAGTTCATCCTCCAATTAACATTGAGCAAATCATCTCTAAGGCTGTACCTCTTGCTTCCTCCACCTTTGCTGATATGGTTGCCAACCAGGAAAGGAGGTTTGACAGGAAATATGCACAAACAGAGGCTGAGATGGTGAATACAAAGAGATCCCTTCAGGGGTTGAAGGAATTTGTCTCTTCCTTAATGGTAACTAAAGATTTCTTAACCTCGCTGGCCAGTAAGGTCAAGAAGGGGGAGAATATTCTAGAGGAAGAGGATCATGTCCATGAGTTGGGTGGACAGGACCAGGGTAATGCTGATAAAGAGCCTGCCCCTGATAAGGTAACTACCTTTCAGGGAGCACAGATTCAGGGGGAGTTAGCAGATCAATGGGAGCTCCCAGGTATTCAAAGGCAGCCTCAGGATGAGGAGATGATAGATGAAATAGAAAAGATGGCACAGGAAGCTGTAAAGGAGCTTGATCAAACTGCACAGAACTAGGGGGAGCCAACCCCAGACATTCAGAGGAATCTGCATGTGGAAATGGAAGCTGTAAGTACAGCAGCTGGTCAAGAAGCCCCCCAAGAAGCTGACAAGAATGCTGATGATCAGGGGGAGTTGTCAAAAGAGAAATAGGATGCTGGAGCAACAGATGATGATGAGCATTTGAACCAACAAAGAAAAATTCCAAAAGTGTTCTCAAGGAAGAGAAGGACTCCTGAGAAGGACCCTTAATTAAAAGGTATTATGTGGTTAATTCTTATGAAGACAAGTATATATACTGGGACGAACAATGTGATACAATTCTTATTACCTGACAACTGAATGGAAATATTCATAATTTTTTTTAGTCTGCATTATTTCCTATGAAATGTATTGTTGGTTATAAAAATTTGTATAAAATCACTTAGAACAAAATATAAAATTTGTTAAGATAAATATGGGGAGATTGTTAGGAAAAACCCTTGATTTAACTTAACAAATTAATTAAAATTGATTTTATTCAATATGATTTAATTTACCCATTGTATAGTGAGGGTAATTTGGTCTCTAGATGTCTTAGGATGACACACTCAACCAAGAGTGTCAACACTAGACCAAAGGAAGCAAAAATGGCAGAAGGTAATAATTACGTCGAATGGAATTCGACGCAACATTGAGTCCATGTCGACGCTACTCCGACTAGAAGTCCAAGTGGTTCAACTTTATTGTCAAAGTAACATTAGTCGACGTTACGTCGAATAGATATCGATGCAGAGACCAGAGACTTGCCGAAGGACCTTGAGAAGTCGATGCAACTTCTACTTCAAACTCGACGCAGAAGGAAATACATGTCAAAGCCATCCAAAGCCGACGCAACGTCAACTTCATCTCAACGTAGTTAATGGAAGTTAGATTGGATGCTATTCAACTCGACGGGTGCGTCGATAAGGAATCGACGCAATGTCGACTATCTGAGTTCAGTCAGAGCACAAAAGAAATCGAAGCTGCTCTTAGATGAACTCGAAGCAGCGTCGATAAGAGAGGAAGTTAATTCGACGCTACGTCGAATGCAATCTGTAAAAGTTCAATCTTTACAGCTGTCTTTCTGATGCTTCTTTTATGGCCTACATCTTTCAAGACCGTTCCCTAACGGCTCAATAATTGCCTGAATTGGAAAGAAGCATTAAAGAAGAAGACAAAAAGGTTTCTTTGAAACATATTCATTCTAGTGGACGGGCCGAGAATTAAAAGAGGAAAGAAAGAGAAAGTGATAAGGAGGTTACCTTATCAAGGATATCAGAAAGGGAAGGATTTTAAATTCAGAGAGAGGAGAATAAAAAGAACATATAAGAAAGAGGCATCAGGGCATTCATTTCTATCAGCCGACTCCTTCATTGTTTCTAGGGCTTCCTCTTCTTCTTCATCTCTCTCAGGAACCCTAATCAAGTAGTGAAAAAGAGAAAATAGAAATACAACTGTTCTTCGTCTAAGAGAATAGTAGATCTGATAGCTGCTTTTCATCACTATCATATAGCAGCAAGATCTAAATAAGAAGAAGTCAAGAAGAATCTGACAATCAAAGTCTCTGCAGTTCATCTTCATTAAAAGCAGACTAATCAAGAGCAGATTCTGTGGGGCTTCACATTGGCTATTCCTCAATCAGCCATCACAAGAATTCTGAGAACAGAATTCAAACAACCTTCCTTCTTCTCCTTCTCTTTCTATTTTCTATAAAAGAGTTTTATTAATCCCTCTTCAAAGGATTCAGTGGTTCAAGATCTCCTTATCAAAAGATCTGGTGGTTCATGATCTCCTTATCAAAAGATCATTGGTTCTAAGAGTCTCCTGATCAAAAGACTCAGGCACAGATGGTGCATTCCTACTAGGTGGTAGAAGAGAGGACTACCCACATTTTGGGGAACCTCTAGAAAATTCTTTGTGTCTGTGCTGTGATTTTCTATGCTGTCCATTCTTTTATTCTGCACTTATTTTCTGCATTCATTATTCTGCCTGGATTGTTAAGCATAATTCCTTAGATAAATTTATTGTTAAACACAGTTAGGGTAGAAATATTTTAAAACTCTATTCACCCCCCCTCTAGAGGATTCTCAGAGACACATTGTGCACTTTTACAATACACATCCTACAGCGGCCAACACCCTTCTTTATAATGACGACATTGGAGACCCAGCCTGGATACTGGATCTCTGATACAAAACCTGCTTTGAGGAGCTTCTCCACATCCTCGCGGATCGGCTCCTCCAGCTTGTCGGCAATGACCCTCCTCTTCTGTCGGATGGGGAGGGCCCCTGGCTCGAGGTTGAGGCGGTGGTAGGCCACGTCTACATTGATGCCCGACATGTCTGTCGTGCTCCATGCGAAGATGTCCACGCTCCTCTGGATTCATTCCAACATCCTTTTCCTGTCCTCCGGGCCAAGTCCCCTGCTGACCCGCACCTTCTCCACTTTCCCTGGTGACCTCATTCCTGACCTCGCGCCGGTCCCTCCTGGGGTCTCCAAGCCAGCCGGTTATTGGGCTCCTGATACCCCCAATCCCGTTGCTGCCCCCGAAACCCCTGACCTCTGGGTTCCTCTCTTCTTCTTCCCTCCTACTTCCTTACCTCTGGCTCGCTTAGCCTCGCCAACCTCTTTGCAAACTCTGGGTTGGCAGCCTCTCCCTCATTCTCTTCAGCCGCCCGCTCCATCAATTCCTCGAAGGATAGAGGGGCCTTCTGCTTTAAGTCCATTTTAAAGAACCCCTCCCGCAGCCCCACTATGAAGGCCAGCTGGAGGGTGAACCCTGGCACCTCCTGGACTTGCAGAACCACTTCCTGAAACCTATCCACGTAATGGGCCAACGACTCCCCTTACCCTTGCTTGATTTTAAAGAGCGCCTCCGCGTCCTTCTTCCTCTTCTTTGATGTTGAGAAGCGCAACCGGAAGCTCTGACGTAGATCCTCGAACACGTAAATAGAACCCACAGAGAGCTGGTGGAACCAGTCCCTCGCCTTCTCCTTCAGAGTGGTAGCAAAGAGCCGGCACTAGAAGGCATCCGACATTGGGAGGATCGAGACCATGTCCTCGAACCACTGCAGGTGAAGGACTGGGTCATCCTTGCCGGTATAGTAAGACATCTCCGGCCCTCTAAACCCCTCTGGAACTGGGGTCGAAAGGATCAGCTCGCAAAAGGGGCTACCTTCCCCTGCTCGGCGAGTGGTCCTCTCGCACAGAGTCCGCTCGCAGAGTTCCACACTCGCCGGGCTGCTGAACAGCTACCGCCCTGGGAGGTCTCGCGCACTCGCCTATGCCGCTACTTCCTTCCAAGGCCGCTGGTCGGGAGCATTCTCACCTATCTGCTGGGGCAGGACCACCGGAACTGCGGGTGTCTCGCACTCGCCCCTCATGGCGAAAGAAAGCTGCAAGGTCTGCATGACCTACCGCTTGAAGTATTCGAATATCCCCACCGTCACACCACTCGCAGGAGGTTGCGAGTGACCTGGGTCAGACCCATCTCCATCTCCAGTCATGGAGCTCAGCTTGAGACTGTCTTGCACAGGCTACGGTCCACGCTCACCGCACCAAAAATGTTGAAACTGGCAACCGGTTTCTTGCGTTCAGACCCACAGGGGGTGTAACCTACGCTTACTTATCCCTCACTTATACTCTTGACCGAGGACAATGAACTAGGAATAGACCCAAGGATACAGCGAGGAGGTCCCGCCACAAACCCAGAAGATCTCAGAGAGCTTCCCCTCCCAAACCAATGCTCAGCCGGGCACCTTGGAGGGCACCAGCAGCCAACCAAAACTTTCCTAGGAGTAGAGAGCTCAAGAGATCCGTCTCCTCTAAGGTGCCCTTAAGGGTCTATTTATAGATTCTTCGGGCTGGTCTGCAAATAGCACGAATCTGCCTTTTGGCTTTACTAACCGCACCCAAAATTGGTCTGCCAATAGCCTAACTCCGCTGTTCTGAAGGGCTTTCGACAGCCCACAAAGGGTAACTAGGCAATTTCCCCTAAAGCCCTCTAGGCGAGTGGTCCGTGAAGGCAATACTCACCAGGCTCCTTGCCCGCCGTATTCCACCAGGCGAGTGGTCCGTGAGGGCCCTCACTCGCCCGTCCGCTTTGTTACCACGCGAGTGCCTCGCGAGTGGGGCCTCACTTGCCCGAAAATTCTCTGACCCATATCCTGCCGCTTGGCTCTTGGGGCCCTGGGAGCCCACTTGCCGCCTCTTGATATCCCGAGCGGATGAGGCTCCAACCTTCATTCGCCTGCCTACCTGCACACCCGGATCCCCTCATGGGCTAATGCTATTCTGACCTATTGGGCGAATACTCCTCAGGGCCCATGTGGATATGGGTGCGCTCGATTCTTGAGCTCTTAACCTTCCTGGGTTTGTGGGACCCACTCGGCGAATAAAGGGTTGTACAATCATGTGACAATATGTACACTATCAATGCTAGCACTTCTCTGGATGTAGTCCTTCTTATTCTCTGAAATCTACACTTTTCTTCTAGGGAATGCAATAGATCCATAAATATTTCTTGACTCATCATAAATGAGTCATGAAATCTCACTCGAGAACCACGAAGTAGCTCTCTAACCCATTTATCACATGTTTGCTTTGAAGTCATGGATGAGACTGTATGGTTTAACAGAGAGATATGTTCGGAGACAAAACATATTGCAAAACTATAATAAAAAAATAAACACACACACACACATACATACACAATAAAAAAAATAAACACTCACACATACACATATACATATACACATACACACACTATAAAAATACAAAACTACACATATACACACACACACACATACACACAATAAAAAAATAAACACATACACATATACACAGATACACACACACACTATAAAAATACAAAACTATACATACACACACAAACATACAAAATAACACACACACACACACACCTACATACAAAATAACACACACACACACATACACATATACACACACACACACTCACATACATATACACACACACACACACACACACACACACACACACCTACATACACACACATACACAATAAAAAAAATAAACACACAATAAAAAAAATAAACACACGCATACACATACACACTATAAAAATACAAAACTACACATACACACACACACCTATACATATACGGAAAATATTTGGGTACGCGTAACGTTCCTATAGGATGGTGTGCGGATTGTATTTGTAGGCCAAAATACAGTATTTAAAAATAAATAAATTACAGAATATTAATTTATCTATTTTTATGATCATTTTAAGATCTCATATGTATATGTTACAGTCTAAAAATACACGTGTTAAAACTGATTTTTTTTTAATACAGTTACTGTTGTAAATTACATATGTTTTTACGACTGTAAATATAACTATGAATACAGTTACAGTCGCAATTTTAACAAAAAATATTGTCCCGTACCATCCTGTAGGAACGTTACACGTACATAAAATTCTCTCCACATACACACACACAAACACACACATACTGATAAATAGAAAATATACGCATTTTTCTATATAGTTTTTAGTATAGTTTTAATTAAATTTGTAAATAATATATGTAAATTAATGAATAAAATGTTTGTTTTTGCTATTTTTGTTTTTAACTTAGTTTTATTTTCATTTTATAAAATTTCTGTAATTTTATTAAGTCACGCCCTCGGACACGCCCGTGTCCAAGGGCGTGTTCAATAATTTCTGATAATTTTCACTTCTGTCTTTTTTTCCAGCTCAAATACTAGGTCACGCCCTCGGTCACGCCCGTGACCGAGGCCGTGTACTAGGTCACGCCCGTGTTGGTTGTTCAGCCAGAATTCGAGCCCAAATGTCAATGTCACGCCCAATGTCACGGCCGTGATCTAGTCACGCCCGTGACCGAGGCCGTGACTCAACAAAGCTTCCAGAAAACCAAAGGACACGCCAGGTGTCACGCCCAGTTCAAGCTCAAGCCTGCCGACATCGAACACGCCCGTGTTCCTTAGAACACGCCCGTGTACTTCCAAAGTCGCCGATCAAACCTTCTAGATGCCAGCCTGGATCCAGCTGTTCTGGCTATTCGCACCCCAAGCCGTGTCACGCCCTAAGACACGCCCGTGTCCGAGGGCGTGTAATTCCAAAATTTTACCTATAAATAGAGGCCGACCCCCTCATCAATTCTCTCTCTTAGAACCTCTTGGAACCTCTTGGCTCCTAATGGATTGCCCTTTTTGGGTGATCTTCCACAATATTTTGTCCACTTTTTGTAATTTTTTATTTTCTTTTTTATGTAATTAATTAGGTGTTTATTTTATTTTCTTTTTGTAATATAAATGTTGTAATTAAATGTTTTTAATTTTGTAATTTTATTTCCTGTAAACCCCGTTATTATGGCAATAAATAAATTTAGTTTTTTTCGTGCATTCGTAGCGTAATTTCAAATTCTGCAATTTCATATTTCTGCACCGTATTTCGATTCATAACTTAGCTTTATTTCTGCACCGTATTTCAATTCATAACTTAGCTTTATTTCCGCACTTCAATTTTCGCAATTTTTCTTTAGCTAGATTTATTCGTCGCCATAAAATCGGTTTTCTCGCTTATATTTGAATTTATGCGTCGTCATAATTTTTCATTCTTTTCTTCCTTGACACGGTAGTTTAGAATGGGATATTCGGGTTGCGTTTAAAATCGCTTCAAAGCGAGCGTTTTTCTCTCGTAATGCTTTCTTCGTTTTCGTATTTTCACTTTATGTTTTTATTATTCGTGTTTTTGTTGTTTTATGTTTTAATCATTTTCGTTTCCGTCATTTTTTTTCGTTGTCATTACTTTTTAATTCGTGTTTTTGTTTTCGTTATTTCGTTTAATAGCTTAGTTTTATTTCATTATTGCAATGCATTTATTTCCCGCCTATCCATTTGGATAGGACTCGTCCTGCATTTATTTCCCGTCTACCCGTTTGGGTAAAACTTGCACTGCATTTATTTCCCGTCTACCCGTTTGGGTAGAACTTGCTCACGCATTTATTTCCCCTCTACCTATTTGGGTAGGGATTGCATTTCTTTAATTCCTGCAATTTATCGCTTTCATTTCAATTTCGTAGAGTGTGTGCGTTTTAATTTAGTGCGTCCTTTTTGTCTTTTCTATCGCTTTTCTTGGTTTTTGCTAGACGCACACCAAGCCCGCGATTGTTATCATTGTTTTTAATTAATGCATAAACTTTCATCTATTTTTATATCGGATAAAACAATACGCGTAGCTCGAAGTAACAATACTCGACGGGACCCAGGACTAATACGATTATATTATGATATTTATATCATATATATACTACACGCGATAGGTGCGCTTGCCTCTTAGCAAATTAAATAAAATTATTTTCTTACCGAATCTATTTCGGGAAAATAATTTTCCTATCACATACACACAATAAAAAAAATAAACACACATACACACACTATAAAAATACAAAACTACACATACACACACACACAACTACACATATACACACACATAAACATACAAAATAACATATACACACTCAATACACACACACACACACCTACTTACAAAATAACATAAACATACATATATACACACACACACACACCTACATACACACACATACACACACATACACACACACATATACATATACACACACCTACATACAAAATAAACACCTATACACATATACATATACAGACTCACCTACATACAAAATAACACACGCACACACCTACATACACACAAACACACACAAATACACATACACACATAAAAAAAAATAAACACACACATATAGACACACTCACATACACACACAATAAAAAGGTGGATTTTGTCTTCTCCAGCTGCTGATTGAAAAGAGCCCTATTCCAGCCCTTCATAAACTCCGAGAGGGCCGTATTTCCAGACCAACACTTATCCCACTCAATTTCAAAAGGAGAAATCAAAGGAGGCTTGGATCAACATGCTAACTCAATGCGAAGAACGCACACTTGGACTTCAACAATCTTCAGCGATTCTTCGACGTCTCCTTCAGATTACCTCATAGGGAGTTTCATATTTATCTGTTGTATTTGTATTATTTTATTTTATCGTGGTAATCGGTTTGTGAATTTGCCTCGTGTTGGCAACTAGGTCTGGGTAGGACTTAGGGAGGAATTCGCCTCGTGTTGGAGACTAGGTCTAGGGAGTAGATATAGGGGGTGCTCGAGGCCTTTCTGGGGATAGAAAGGCTAGAGCGGCTTGAGGCCGTATCTGGGGAGAGATCGGCTAAAGCCAACCGGTTCGTGGGGATACGAGTCAGTATAGAAATCAAAAAGAGATCTTACTTTATTGTCTACAATTTCTAGCGTCATAAGAAATCAAGTTTTGTAATCTTATATCTCAAGTTAATAAAATCATGTCTCTCATTTATATTTCTTGATTTCTTCTTTAAATTAATCTCTTATCTTTTCTAATATTTCAAAATATAACATAAGTTTTTAAAACCCTTATTCACCCCCCCCCCCCTCTAAGGGCACCTCAAGATCCAACAAGTGGTATCAGAGCTAGGTTATTCCTAATCGGCTTAACAACCGGGAATAATGGCATCTCTTGATCATGATCTCGCTTCTACTAGTGGGAAAATTTTAATATAAATGAAAAAGAATTATCACCACCTTTATTTGTGGGCAAAAATTATAAAGGGTGGAAAATATTAATGAAAACGTTTCTTAAAGCCTTAGATGAAAAAGTTTGGAATATTACTATTGAAAAGCCACCTAGCGGACAAACTAGAAACGAAATTGTTTTAAATGCAAAATCTATAAATAGTTTATATTGTGCGCTAGATCAAAATATTTTCAAACTTATTTATAATTTACCTACCGCATATGAAATTTGGAGTTTTCTCGAAAGAACTTATGATTCTCCTTCTGCAGGTATGGAACAAACGCAAGACTTGGAGAACATACAAGCTGCACAAAAGTTCAAAAAGGCTCCTCACATGATGGATCCATGAAAGGCACATCAAGCGGAAGGGATGATGGAAACTCCTGTTTGGATGTGAAAGATGAAAAGGAGAAAAGAACTATATGTTCAAATATCGCATCATCCACAAGCGCTGTAAGAAAATCAAAATCTCTTATTGTGTGTAATTCTATTTCTGCATTACAATTGCTACAAATTACAAAGCGCAAAATTAAGAAATTAAAAAATGATAATTGCAAATTGCGCTTAGAAAATAAAGATTTAAAGGCAAAAATTAATGGAGAATCAAATTCTAATTTATCTAGTTCTACCCATGTCTCTTTAATTGAAAATTTTACACCGTGTATAGAATTTAATGATTTAAAAGAAAAATACAAGGAACTTGAAAGACACTTCTTTTGTAAAAGAACATAATGAAAAGTTGTCTTTAGAAAATTCAACTTTAAAAATGATTGTGCTATGTGTAAAGACTATAAAATTGAAATTAAAGAGATGGATGAAACATTTGAGGAATATAGAAATAACTATCAAAATCATATTGATTCAATTGTTTCCACTCTTAAAAATAGCACAATACCTAATAATAAAGCTAGACATAATTTAAAAATTAAGAATAATGAAGTAGAAACTAAAATCAACTTGCTTAAGGAAATCATAAAGACAAATTCTCAAAACATAAATTCACAATATCAAGTAATATCTAAAAACAAGTAGAATATGAATGTCTTGACTAAGCCTAAAAATGAGAGTAAGGAACACAAAGTATTTGTAAACCAAAATCCCAATCACTATTATTTACAAAATCATTCTTCTCCCAACTTAAAAATAGAAGTGCACAAATTTCCTATGAAAAATATTCTCAATCATCATTACAATTATACTTGTCAAAATAAAGACAATCATAATGGAAATTTGATGCATAAAAATAATATTAAACCAAGATTTGAATGGAGGCCCAAAGTTAAACATGAAATACTAATTCCACTCAAAAGGGCCGATTTATTAATATCTCCCCAAAAGCAAACACGATGTATTTGTTGGAACATGGTTTTTTGCATCCCTTTGATTTGAAATAACAAATCCTACTTGTATTTGATCTTGTTTGCCATTGTGTTTTTAGCATGCAGGTTTAGACAGATACGACATCTGGTTGCTGCAACAATGGTCTGGCACTAACCACAAGCTGAAGGATTGAAAGTTGTTTAACGACAGGCGTTAAACTTAACGCTGGGCGTTAGCGCTAGACAAAAACGGGTTCGACGAAATTGTGCTCGACGAACTGAAAACTCTGTTCGACGATCTGCATGCTCTGCCACTGCGTTCGACGAAAATTCCGTTCAATGAAATTGTGCTCGACGAACTGAAAGTTCCGTTCGACGATCTGCATGCTCTACCACTGCGTTCGACAAAAATTCTATTCGACAAAATGGAGCTCGACGAAAGAAGAAGTTCGTTCGACGAAATGTGTTTGACGAATTGGCGTGCCAGCTGATTAAAGAAAGAAACTCAACGCCAGGCGTTAGACTTAACGCTGGGCGCTATCCGGTCGACGAATTTGGCAAGGAGAAAGCAGCCTTGATTGCAGGAGGTACTTTAGGAATGATTTGCCCAACGCCCGCGTTAGCCTTAAAGCCGACGTTGATATTGCCTAAAATAAAACATTTCCTAAAGTGCAGAATTTCCTTCCTTTTCTGAAGATCCGAGTCATCAATATGTGGCTATACATGGTCAATGCCAGGCGTTAGCACTTAACGTCGGCGTTAGCTCAAAGTTTATAAATTGGATGATTTTGACGTCTCTTAAAACTGATTGCCAAGAGCCCTATTCCAGCACTTTAGAAATTTTGTGAGGGCCGTATTTCCAGACAAACACATCTCCCACTCATATTTCAAAAGGAGGAATCAAAGGAGGCTTGGATCAACACGCTAACTCAACGCGAAGAACGCACGCTTGGACTTCAACGATCTTCAGCGATTCTTCGGAGTCTCCTTCAAATTACCTCATAGGGAGTTTTATATTTGTATTTTGTATTTGTCCTTTATTTCATCTTTGTAATCGGATCATGAATTCGCCACACGGTGACTAGGTCTAGGTAGGACTTAGGGAGGAATTCGCCTCGTGTTGGTGACTAGGTCTAGGGAGTAGATCTAGGGGGTGCTCGAGGCCTTTCTGGTGATAGATTGGCTAGAGCGGCTTGAGGTCGTATCTGCGGAGAGATCGGCTAAAGCCAGCCAGTTCGTGGGGATATGAGTCGGTATAGAAAACGAAAAGAGTCTTTCATTATTCGCTTTGATTTCTAGCGTCATTGAAATCAAATTTTGTAATCAAGTTTATTAATGATAATCATGCCTTTTCATGTTGAATAAAGTTGATTTCATTATTCCAATCTCTTTACACTTGATTCAACTTACTCCAACATAAAATATCAAAAGTTTTCTATTAAAGTTTAAAGTTTTCAAAACCCTTATTCACCCCCCCTCTAAGGGCGCCTCAAGATCCAACAAATGGTATCAGCTAGGTTATTCCAAATCGGCTTAACAACCGGGAATAATGGCGTCTCTTGATCATGATCTCGCTTCTACTAGTGGGGAAAATTTTAATATAAATGAAAAAGTATTATCACCACCTTTATTTATGGGCAAAAATTATAAAGGGTGGAAAATATTAATGAAAAATTTTCTTAAGGCCTTAGATGAAAAAGTTTGGAATATTACTATTGAAAAGCCACATAGCGCACTAACTAGAAATGAAATTGTTTTAAATGCAAAATCTATGAATAGTATATTTTGTACATTAGACCAAAATATTTTCAAACTTATTTATACTTTACCTACTGCTTATGAAATTTGGAATTTTCTTGAAAGAACTTATGATTCTCCTTTTGCAGGTGTGGAACAAATGCAAGACTTGGAGAACATACAAGCTTGCACAAAAGTTCAAGAAAGCTCCTCACGGAATGGATCAATGGAGTTCACATCTCTAGTGAAAGAGAAGAAGAAATCTTATCTTTGGAAGAGGAGTGCCAAAAAGATGTCAAAGGAACTATATGTTCAAATCTTGCCTCATCCACAAGCGCTGTAAGGAAATCAAAATCTCTTATTGTTTGTAATTCTATCTCTACATTGCAATTACTTCAAACTACAAAGCGCAAAATTAAGAAATTAAAAAATGCTAATAAACTTTTGCGCTTAGAAAATAAAAATTTAAAGGCAAAAATTAATGTAGAATCAAATTCTGATTTACCTAGCATTACCCATATAACTTCAATTGAAAATACAAAACCTTGTTTTGATTGTAATGATATTAAGGAAAAATTTATGGAACTTGAAAAGGAAATTATTTGTGTAAAAGAACATAATGAAAAATTATTTTTAGAAAATTCATCTTTGAAAAGTAATTGTGCTACATGCCAAAATTATAAAATTGATGAAAGTATCTAGTCGCAACCTAAATCACCTTGAGGGGGGGGGGGGGGGGGTGAATAGGTGGATTCTATATCTTTTTGCGGAATAAAAATTATGAGGAATAAAAGCACACAGAAAAGCAATCACAACACAACACAGAGAATTTATAGTGGTTCCCCGATGTGGGTAGTCCACTTTCCCGCCTCGTCTATCTAGCACTCCAAGGCTAGATTCAACTACGTCACCAAACTCAGATTTCTTCAAATCTTACAACTTGGAGTCCACAACTCCTACAAGCTTGGAGTACAAAAACTCCTACAACTAGGAGCACAAAAACTCCTACAACTCGGAGCAAAACAACTCCTACAAACTCGATCCTTAAACAAGGATCTACACAGCTCGGAGACAAACCTCCTACAAAAAAGGGTGTAAGGATGTCTTACAAAATACACTTAAAAACTTCGGTTGAAGTTCTTCTACAGATCTGAGAAATGATTCTCTTCTTCCTCAAAAATATGTTCAGTCCTTTTGAAGATGAAGGAAGAAGAAATCTTGAAAGCAAGATCTGAAACTTAGAGTCGACTAGAACAAGAATAGATTAGATCTTGAATAGCTTTGATCTGGTCGATTGCTCTTGGAGAAGAAGAATCATAAAATCTTTCTTGTCGGAGGCGAAGCGCTTGCGTGAGAAAGATCGGCCGACCGACGGAAAGAGATGTTCTTTTCTTTTTCAATTCGAGCGATTGCGGCGATTAGAATGATTAGGGTTTAGCGAATAACCCTTAGGAATATATATAGACAGAGCGATTCATCTCCTAACGGCTATATGCGCAATTTAGGGAAAGCCTTCCACGTGTACTGTGCATGGCGGAAGCCCTAAATGGCGAGCCGAAATGAACTGAACCGGAAAGATGAACTCTCTGATTCGACTAAATGGAATAGCCGAAATATCTCATTAACCAAATTCGCTTAAAGACAATAGATGAATTAGTCTAATGGTATTAGCCGAATTCGAGAGGACCGTTAGCCGAATTCGTCGAATGTGAATAGCCGAATTGGAGAGAGTCATTAGTCGAATTCGTCTAATGTTTACTTAGGGAAATTTTCTGGCTTCTTGAAATGGTTTAGCCGAATTCGTCTATATCCATTTAAACCATATAGCCGAATTATACTATATGTTCTAATGCATATAACAGAATTTCTTCATAGACAATTTTTCTTCTTAAGCAGAATCAGCAACATCTTCAGTCCTTCTTCTCCAGCACTTAGTATATGAATTACATCTCAATAGAGAGATTTCACATGAGTCAACACCTTAGTTTACATAATGTGGAATTACATTGCATAGGCCTGTGTTTGACGACTCATTGAAACCTGACATTGCTATGTACTTAGAGTAGAATATCCTGCAACATTACAACTAAAAGTGCATGATCAAATACAATTGCAATTCATCTTAATTTGAAGGGGACTTCTTCAAATCAAGGTGATTGTGGCTACAATACCCAACAATCTCCCCCTATTTGAAGAAGTCAGAACCCTTTCTACTAAGGTGAATTGCACAGAGAATAATAATAATAAGCATGTGAAGAACTAGGAATTATAAAAGTAAAACAATATCAAAAACTCAATCCACACAAAAAATTAAACATCATAAATGTTTTTAGAGAGACTAGTAGGAGTTCCAGCATTTATCATTTCTCATGACCCTTCCCTTTTTGGTTTTTCTTGAGTTGCCTGGCAAAATAAGCCCTAGGTTTAGGAAAGTACTTTGGAGGAGGTGGAGGAGGATTTACGTCATCTCTGTGATTTCTGTAGTGAATCCTTTTCTTTATCAAAGATATCTACCACTTGTTAATCTCTTCTCTGTCGTAGTGATTTGCGGATGGTTCATTTGAGTTCATGATTAGATTGTATGTGTCAAGAATGATATTTCTTGATTCTGGGCTCCATACTTCACCACCAAATCTTCTAGGATTTTCAGCCCTTGGAATGGCAACCCTTGGACCAACAACCCTTCTGGCATCTTGCATAAAACCTGCTTCACTTGATCCCCCTTGATCAGTTCGGGCTCTTTTCATTGAGCTTTGATCTTCATCATCCGACCAAAAATAATTTTCAGGAGGGTCAACTGGCTCGGATGGGGCTGCAAACTGAATTTCAGGATTGAACTCATTTGGATTGAAAGTTTGCTGAGAAGATTGTCCTTGCTGATAGACTCGGCCTTGCTGATAAGATTGGTCTTGCCCTTGGAAACTGAAAGCATTTCCTCTAGAGATTTCTGCATGCAGCCACATACGACTTTGATGAACATAGGCATTAGATTCTTGAAATCTGCCTTCTAACTCCTTGCTTAGATTATTAATCTGGGTTTGAATATTTATATTTGATTCCTGAATCTTTCCTTCTAGCTCTCTATGTAGATCAAATATTTGAGTTTGAATCCTTTCGTGCAGTCTTTCCTCCCCCTTTCTGACTTCTTCAGATAGAGTTTGGATTATTTCAGCTTTCATGCTGTCCAGAGATCTTTGAATGGAATTTCGACTTTCTTCTCCATCGACGTAGATTCGTCTTTGACCTTCAGGGAGGTCTTGTGTATTCTGATGAACATGCTCCAAGCCATCAATCACGTGCTTAAGAGTAGAAGCACCCTTCTCGAAGTAATCATCTTGATTTTTCTTAAATATATAAACACAGTGAGCTAATTCACACAGACCGTTGTTTAGATCTTGCTCTATGATTTTAACTTTATCTCGTACTTGCCTCAGAGAAAACTCAAAATATTACTTTTGTCTTATTAACATGCCTTCAATATTTTGGAGCAGTAAATTTTCTGGAGTTGGAGAGAGAGGTTGAGGCCGAGAAGAGATGCCAAAATCATCTTCTGCAAACAGAAACTCATCAGAATCAACGTCCTCAAGAGAGTATAGACGTTCAAGTGTAGCTTTATTTTTGGCTCTATCTTTGACGGGAGTGGTGGACTGCAGAACTTCTCTTTCATGTGCAATAAAAATTGCATTTCCAGGAGGTGAAGGGGCCGACAGAGGCTCTTCTTTATTTTGAGCAATCTCAGCTGCTGAAATATTCTGATCATTAATACGAGTCTCCCCCTCAGAACTTGCAGGGGTCAGTTGCTTAGAAGACTCATCATTCTTAGTGACCTCTTTGTCTTTAGCAGTAGAGGCAACCTTTGCAGAGTCAATATCCGGGTGATCTCCCCCTGGATCATTTCCATCACTGTCATTTCCACCATCATCTGTAAGCTCTTGTGTCATAGAGAGTTCACTAGATTTTTCTATGGGGGAGATATTTGGAGGGTCTGCTGGAGCATTGGAGGGCTGCAGGAGCATTTGAACACTCCCCCTTGGAAGTTTCACCCGTTTTCTTTGGAGATGGGACTTTAGGTGATGCTGGAGGAAGTGGTGTAGAAACTCTAGCAGAGACGTCACTTGAGCTAGGATCTGATTGTTTCCTTACTTTGCATTCACCTAACTTACGGGACCATCTGTCAAGGATTGACGCATCAATCCTTTTGAAGTGATGAATCGGGGTACCTGATCTCATATTGAACTTCTGCTTGTCATGCTGATGAAGAAATAGAGTAAGTATCCTTCCAATGTTTGGGGTGGATAAGCTTGAGGAAATCTTTTCAAAGAGAATTTTGCCCCAATCAATTTTCTTCCGACAGATAACTGCTACTAAGAGTTTGAACATGTCATTGGAGATATAATCGTGAGAGCCTGTCTTGCAAATCAACACTTTGCCGATTATATCTGACAAAAGTTTTCCTTCTTCATTCATTTCCTTCCTTCGAATGGAAGTTGTGCCTTTGGGCAAACCACAAAATGACAGAGATTTCTTAAAATCTTTATGAGAAAAATCATCTTCTTGCTCAATTACTGGGAGTTTCAGAAATTTCGCAAGCTTGGAAGGTGTGAATTTGACAGGGAAATCGCCTATTCTGCTTTTGACGATGGTGCCATGCTTCTTCAACTCCGCATACTTGTAGAACTTGAGAACAGCTTTCTCCAACACCTTACATGGATGTTCCAGGATAAATCCGAGTCCTGCCACTTCTAGCATCAAAACGACATTACGAAACTCATCAACGGATCATCGAATCCTGTGCGAACTAGTTCCCCACCAGAGAGAAGCTTATCGGATGCATTCTTAGCCATTGAGATCAAGAAATTTGAAGAAGACGAGGCAGACAAGCGATGGGATCGAAAGAATAGACGTCGGCGGTTCGAGAGATGAAGAGTCGGAAAGTAGGGTATAGACGAATGCATGAACTCAAATAGTCTCTTTAAAACATTTATATAGTTTGAGTGTTAGTAGAGAGAGAGAGAGAGAGAGCGTACCTGAGAGTTTGAAATGTGACTCTTCGGATCCAATAAATTAGAAAGAATGAATTTGAAATCCGAATAGCATGCGATTCGAAAGAGTATAAGCGAATTCGGCGAAAGAATATAGACGAGTTCGGCGATATGATATAGCCAAATTTTTGATATAGCCGAATTCGGTTATATGCAATAGATGAATTATTCAATTCGTTTAAATAGTATAGCCGAATAAGTATTATTCGGTTATTCCTTCTTGAACATATGAACACAATTATTCTGAAATCCTTCAAGTCTTCATTTTGAAAGAGTTGAGCCGAGAATTGACTTATCTTCTGAGCTTGTCTTTAAGAGTCTTTGTTCAACATACCAAGCTCCATTTTGAAGTAATTAAATTTTGTCTCGTTAAGTGGCTTCGTGAAGATATCTGCAACTTGCTTATCCGTTGGGACATAACTGAGGTTGATGTCCTTCTGTTCCACATGCTCCCGGATAAAATGATAACGAATCTCGATGTGCTTTGTCCGGCTGTGAGAGACTGGATATGAGCAATTGCAATAGCTCTTGACGAATCACAATACATTGGAATGTCCTTTAACTTCAAATTGTAATCTTCCAATTGATTCCTTATCCACAATAATTGTGCACAGCAACTGCCTGCGGAGATGTACTCCGATTCTGCGGTTGCTATTGCTACACAATTCTATTTCTTGTTACTCCAAGAAATTAGCCTTCTTCCTAGAATTGACAAGTCCCGGAAGTGTTTTTCCAATCATCTTCGCTACCTGCAAAATTTGCATCTGAAAAACCTATTAGCTCGAAGTCATTACTTCTTGGGTACCATAAGCCAAGATTTGGTGTACCTTTAAGGTATCTCAAAATTCGCTTTGCAGCATAATAAGATTCCTTAGTGTTCACCTAAAATCTAGCACATACACATGTTGAAAACATTATGTCCGGTCTACTCGCAGTAAGGTAGAGCAAGGATCCAATTATGCTTCTATACTTGGTTTCATCAAAAATTTTCCCTTTCTCATCCTTGCCAAGAGACATAGCTGAGCCCATTGGAGTCCTTATAGAGGTTGCATTCTCCATTCTGAATTTCTTAATTAACTGTTTGGTAAACTTCGTTTGAGAGATCAAAATTCCATCTTCAGATTGTTTTACCTGAAGTCCTAAGAAATACTTCAGCTCACCCATACTACTCATTTCAAATTTCCCTTACATCAAGTTAGAAAACTTTTTGCAAAGGTTATCATCAGTAGATCCGAAGATAATATCGTCGACATAGATTTTCACTAGCAAAATCTTACCTTTTACTTCCCTAAGAAATAATGTTTTATCTATCTTTCCTCTTGCGAACTTGTTCTCAAGAAGAAAGCTAGAGAGCGTCTCATACCAAGCTCGTGGAGCTTGTTTGAGGCCATATAAAGCTTTACGTAAATAGTATACATGATCAGGTAGAGAGGAGTCAACAAAACCTGGGGGTTGTTCTACGTATACTTCTTCCTTTAGATCACCAATAAGGAAGGCTGACTGTAACACCCTGCCAGTACAAATAATATAACAGTAGGTCCGGCCGGGACCCCACGCCATACTATACACACTAGCTAGGCATTATAAGTTGATAACAGAAAAGAACAACAACTACACGAGAGTATAAATAGCGGAAGCGGAAGCATTTGGATTAAACATCTTTTAGAATTGTCCACTATCCCAGGAATGAAACAAATAGAGTTACGACCTTAAGGCCTTACATTTATCAAATGTTTAGAAACTCAAAAACAAACATCAGCACGCAGACCGACAATACATGTAAAGCAGAAAAGAGGCTGGCCTTCAAGGGCCCAACCAGCAAAAGGGCCACCGCCCGCTATTTCCCGCTAGGCTCACCTGCACCTGCAACCAACATCCAATAAGAGATAAACGAGGGTCAGCTATGAGCTGACCACAATCTGCATAACGATCCCACCCACCGGCCATCTAGCTGGCTCAGGGGCGTGTCACCACTAACCTGCAAGCAAGTCGTACATGCAACATGTAATAATATAAAGAAAGTGCTAACTACACCACACAAGGCGAGGTTTCAAGCACAATCAATCTTCTAGGTTGAGCATCAAGCAAAAGGGAACCTAGGTATGCACATGATGTTAGTTGGGTTCACCCAAAGGTTCCTCACAACCGCCTAAGCAACCGCATGAGGCTAATATAACAACAATTCATCACAAACACTCCACCCTAAGGACATAGCCTTAGGTGGGGATAAAGAGCTTTTGGTCGGTCTAGGTAAGACACATTCCATGACCTCTCCTATGATCACATGACTTACATGAGGTATGGACCTCTCACTGATCTGCATGGAAACGGGTTCGGTTCAGCTTTTCCCGTGCTCAAACCGTCGCGATCTATCGCACGACGTGGGTACGGCTTCACCTCGGCCCGTAAGGGTGTAGCACATCAAGTGCCCACATATTTAAGCTACGCATCTAATCCTTTCACGCGGACTTATACTTCACAAATAACAACCAAGTAGGAGGTACAAGACCATTCCTCTTCAAAACTAGTGGTGAAGGTTTGCATTCAACCACCCAAGCAAGGGGCTTTTGTTAGGCTCTCAAAAGTCACCTAAAACTCAAGTCCCGCAACATAATAGAAGGTCCCACGGAGACATTCTCCGGCACACATTCTAGGCTTAACCTAAATGCAATGTCGCAATTCAAGCATCACCGATCCGGGCTCACGGCCACGAATAGGCTTCACACAAAATGCCTAAATCTGAACGACTACCAGATTTCTAGATGCAACATGCCGAGGACAGACTCAATCGACCCGGAGTTCCGAAGAACTGGAGGAAATCCTACACTTCACCCATTTGGTGAAAGGGATTCCTCATGCAAGCATAGAAAAAGGAATGAGAGGACAAAACACGTCCTAAAATCGGGAGGAAGGATCGTTATCCTTGGAGCTTTCTTCTTCGCCATAGATTTGAGATTTCACTCCGATAGAAAGTTTCACAACGGCCTACACTTTCCAGATCTAAAAACAGCTCGCAAATCGGAGCTCCGAAGCTCCGGCAATGGCAGAAGACGCTCCTTCTTCTTCCTCGCTGTCGCTGTTTTTCTCTCGGCTTCCGTCTTTTTACGCTTGAAGAAGATAAGGGTTATGAGTTAAAGAGAATATATAAACTCCTCTGTACGAACCCTAAGAATAGCCCAGAAGTAAATCCCAACCTTCGGATTTAAAGATCTGGATCTGACGACCGCAAAAACAGAGTCACGGGTCTGTTATTTCGCAAATCGCTGAATCTGACTGCGTTCGACGAACAGCTTTAAGACTGCATTCGACGAATGGCAGTAAAGCTGCGTTTGATGAATGGCAGCAAAGCTGCGTTCGACGAACATCTAAAAACCCTGTGGTCGACGAATGGCAGTAAAACTACGTTCGACGAACGGCTAACAAACCTGCGTTCGACGAACGGCTAACAAACCTGTGTTCGACGAACGGCTACTTGCGTTCGACGAACGGTGGCCTGCATTCGACGAACGGCTGCTAAACCTACGTTCGACGAATGCTAAGGCGATTCGGCTATATACAATAGACGAATTCGGCTATACCCATTAGACGAATTCGGCTATAACATTAGACTATTCGGCTATATACATTAGACGAATTAGGATATACCCATTAGACGAATTCGGCTATAACCTTAGACTATTTGTCTATATTCAATAGACGAATTCGGCAATACCCATTAGACGAATTCAGCTATAACCTTAGACTATTCGGCTATATACAATAGACGAATTCGGCTATATCTATTAGACGAATTCGGCTATAACCTTAGACTAATACATAGAAATAGCCGGATTTTGGCTAGCTCACAGCACAAGAAGTTTTGGGGTGTTACACTGACTTCGCGTCCATTTGATAGATTTTGAATCCCTTGTGAGCAGCATACGCTAGAAACAACCTGATCGCTTCGAGTCTTGCCACGGGGGCAAAAGTTTGATCGAAGTCGATTCCTTCTTCTTGTCTGTAGCCTTGAGCAATGAGTCTGGCTTTATTCTTGATGATTATGCCATCTTTATCCAGCTTATTTCTGAAACCCATTTTGTTCCAGTGATATTTTGTCCTTTGGGTCGAGGGACTAGCTTCCAGACTTTGCATCTCTTGAACTGATTGAGCTCCTCTTGCATTGCAATGATCCATGAGGCATCGTTCTTTGCTTCATCGAACTTCTTTGGCTCAATCTGTGAAAGAAAACTTAAATGCAAAACTTGGTTAGCTGTACCTCTTCTTGTTCTTACTCCAGCATTTGTTTCACTGATGATTTGTTCAATGGGATGATCTCTCTGATATCTGATCATCAGGTTTCTTCCATCATCCAGAGTGCATGGAGGTAGTTCCACTTCTGGAGTTTCTTCTTCTTCCTGAAATTCTTCCTCAGGTGGAATTGGAATAACTACTTCTGTGGACCTTGGAGCATCTTCTATTGGTGCTTCTTCCAAGTTGAGTTCTTTGAATCTTGCACCTGCATCTTCAACAAAAACACTAGAGGAGCTTCCTTGAAGCATACTCATCTTAACAAAGATAACATTGTAAGTTTCTTCTACGACCAGGGTTTTCTTGTTGAAAATCCTATATGCCTTACTATGGCTACTATAGCCTACAAAAATACCTTCAAAACATTTTTCACTAAATTTAGTTTTGTAATATTTCCCATTATTAAGTACGAAGCACTTACTACCAAAATTCTAAAATAAGACAAGGTTGGTTTCTTGCCCTTCAGAAGTTCAGAAGGAGTCTTATGATGGTTTTTGTTGATTAGTGCTCTATTTTGTACGTGACAAGCAGTGTTGATACCTTCAGCCCAGAAGTACTCTGGTAGTGAAGAATCACTCAACATTGTTCTGCAAGCCTCTATGAGTGTTCTATTCTTTCTCTCGGCCACTCCATTTTGTTGCGGAGTACGAGGAGAGGAAAACTCATGAAGGATACCTAGGCTTTCACAAAATTCTGTCATGATCCCAGACTTGAATTCTGTAACGTAGTCACTTCTGATTTTGACCACAGAACATCCCAGTTCATTCTGAATTTGCCTGACGAATGCTGTGAAAGAGTCGAAGGTGTCTGACTTGTGTTTCAGAAAGAATACCCAAGCAAAACGTGAGTAGTCATCAACTATAACCAAAGTATAAGCCTTACCTCCTAAGCTTTTGATTGGCATGGGACCAAACAAGTCCATGTAGAGCAGATATAAACATCTGGTAGAATCTTTGACAATTATGCTCTTAAAGGTAGCCCGAGTCTTCTTGCCCATCTGGCATGCGTGACACGGTCTCTCTTTAATGCACTTAACATCAGGAGCATCACAAACTAAATTGTGAGAAAATAGCATACTAATAGTTTTGAAATTAATATGTGCTAGTCACTTGTGCCACTGGTCACAAAGAGATGCACTATCTTTTGCTAAAAAGCACACTGGTGTAGAAGAGTCTAAACATAGAAAATTTAAATAGAAAATATTTCTACTCCGAGTGTCTGTTAAAATAGTTTCTGACGTATCAAATGACTTTATCAAGCACTTGTCCTTGTAGAATTCTACCATATAGCCTTTGTCATATAATTGACTTATGCTAATAAGATTATGTTATAATCCTTTGACATAAGCCACGTCTGTGAAAGAGACTATACCATTTGTAATCATACCGTAGCCTTTAGTAACTCCCCGATCAGATCCGCCAAAGATAACTTTTGGACCATCTTTCACTGGAGTAAATTCTTGCAATAGGCTTCTTGTTCCGGTCATGTGCCGTGAACATCCACTGTCCCGGTACCATATAGGATTTGTGTTGGCCTTTGGACATACCTGCAATCAACAATCTATTGCCCTTAGGAACCCAAACCGACTTGGGTCCTTGGCTTCTGGTTAGATGATCGCCACTAGGAATGTTAACATTGCGAGAGGTCATTCTTGCATTGTTATCTCGTGGAGTCTTGACATTCCTTGGATTAAACCAGCAATCTATGGCAAAGTGACCATTCTTGCCACAGCACCAACAATCGAATCGATTGTACCTTCTTTTTGTCTCCTGTTTTACTTTTTGAACGGGAGGTACAACGAGAGCAGCTTTCTTATAAGAAGCTTTCTTGGAAGTAGGGGCCTCATGGTGACAGCACACGCATGGCTCCAACTTCTTCTCAATAGATTTGGGAGCAGTCGATTTGATTTTTGATGCTTTCTTTACAGCTGATCCATGTACAAATGGACCATGATCCTTGAGGATTACTTCTTCATGAGGAGCTTTGAATGGAGATGCGTCAAAGTTTCGGGGTCTGCTCCATCCTTGATATCTATTGCTAGATTCAACATGTGTTGGTCTAGCAAAGATACCATAGGATGCCTCAAAGTCAAAGGGGTTTGTCGGAAAAACTACCTTCCTGAATGAAGGTTGACTTTGATCAACATTTCCCTTTCCTTTCACGGCTCTTTTCTCAGCAGCCTTACTACTTTCAGCCTCATGACCAAGGCCACTACCCTTCGTAGGATCAGAAAATTTATCAATGAGTGGAAGAATAGTCTTTGGCTTCGAGAAGCTTTCTACGAGCTTCCTTTCCACCATTAACTTATCTTCTAGTTCATTTATAAACTTCTCCTTAAGATTTAATAACTCAGTGGAGCTTTTAAGTTCGTCTTTCAAGAGTTGAATTTCATCTTTGAGAGGAGTTAATTTTTCAATTTCCTCCCTCAAATCTGATTCCACCATCTTGAGAGATTCAACTTCTTTTGACTTGGATCTGACAACCTTGCGACACTTGTCAAATCCCTTCAAAAGGGCTTTGTACTGAGTCATTAAATCTGAATCCTCCTCTGATGAGTAGTCGTCATTTGCTATGGATGCAGTCTCATATTCAGAAGCAGAAAGAGGAGTATGAAAGTTTACCTTCCCCTTATAAGAGGAGTCGCTTACTTCCTCATCTGATTGTGCCATTAGCCCAAAATAGGCTTCTTCATCTGAGCTTGACCCATCTGAGTCACTGTCGCTCAGAGTCTTATCCTTTTAGCGAGGAAACTCTTTTCCTTCTTCTTTCCTTTGAAGGATCTCTTTTCTTCCTTCTTTGATCCTTCCTTCTTTTTGTTTGGACACTCGGCTATCACGTGTCCTAGCTTATTGCAACAATAACAAATAATGTCAGCAGAAGCATGTTTGTTCGGTTTAGACTTATACCTGTCATTATTGTAATCCTTCTTGTGGTGTTCACCATCACGTCTTGATCTTCTGTGATCAGAAGTAGAGGATTGGCCTCTCTTCTGCTTTCTTTTATTTAGAAGCCTTTTGAATTGCTTTGAGAGAAGTGAGAACTCTCCATCAGACATGTCTGAGTTTGATGAGCTAGTCACAGACTCATCATCCTCTTCTAATAACTGAGTTCTTACTGATGTCATGACCTTGCTTTTCTTAGATCCTTCAGCTTTCAAAGCCAAGGATCTTTCCTTTCCGGATGTCCTGTTGCTCTCTTCCTCAGCTTTCCTGATGCTGAGCTTAAGCTCATGTGATAAGAGCTTTCCAAATAATATCTGTGGTTGCATAGTGGCCAACTTCCCGAATTCTCTGATTGCGATTGCCTTGGTATCCCATTCTTTCGTCAGGGATCTCAAGAACTTATCATTCAGTTTGCCAACAGAAAATTCCCAATCATAGTTCCTAAGACCATTTACGATCTTAAAGAACTTCTCATAAGTATTAGAAATTGAGTCTCTTGGATCTTGCTTGAAGGCCTCATATTCTTGATTTAGCAACGATCTTCGGTCATCTCTCACTTCTTTTGTACCTTCCATCAGAACCACTAGAGAATCCCACATCTCTTTGGCAGATTTGCAGTGTATCAGATTTTGCAACATAGAATCATCTACTGCACCTGCTATGATATTCTTTGCCTTCTTGTCTAGAGCAACAAGAGCAATCTCATCTTTTGTAAGTTCCAACATCTTCTTAGGAATCATAATTGCTGAGTTTATTGAAGATGGTTTTGTGGGAACATGTGGACCTTCTTCCACTATTTGAAAAATTCTTGGATCTGTAGCCTCCATGTCGAATCTAACTCGCACCTTCCACATGGGGAAGTTCCCTTTAGTGCAGACTGACAACTTGACGGAATCCTTTGATCATTCCATTCCAGACATACTAGTTCTTCCGAATAGATTAGGAGATCTTGTTCAAGGTGTTAGCCTTTTAGTGAACAACATACCTCTGATACCAATTGAAAGTATCTAGTCGCAACCTAAATCACCTAGAGGGGGTGAATAGGTGGATTCTATGGCTTTTTGCGGAATAAAAATTATGAGGAATAAAAGCACACAGAAAAGCAATCATAGCACAACACAGAGAATTTATAGTGGTTCCCCGATGTGGGTAGTCCACTTTCCCGTCTCGCCTATCTAACACTCCAAGGCTAGATTCGTCTACTTCACCAAACTCAGATTTCTTCAAATCTTACAAATCGGAGTCCACAACTCCTACAAGCTCGGAGTACAAAAAATCCTACAACTCGGAGCACAAAAACTCGTACAACTCGGAGCAAAACAACTCCTACAAACTCGATCCTTAAACAAGGATCTATACAGCTCGGAGGCAAACCTCCTACAAAAAAGGTTGTAAGGATGTTTTACAAAATACACTTAAAAACTTTGGTTGAAGTTCTTCTACAGATCTGAGAAATGATTCTCTTCTTCCTCAAAAATATGTTCAGTCCTTTTGAAGATGAAGGAAGAAGAAATCTTGAAAGCTAGATCTGAAACTTGGGTCGACTGGATCAAGAATAGATTATATCTTGAATAGCTTTGATCTGGTCGACTGCTCTTGGAGAAGAAGAATCGTAAAATCTTTCTTGTCAGAGGCGAAGTGCTTGCATGAGAAAGATCGGCTGACCGACGGAAAGAGATGTTCTTTTCTTTTTCAATTCGAGCGATTGCGGCGATTAGAATGATTAGGGTTTAGCGAATAACCCTTAGGAATATATATAGACAGAGCGATTCTTCTCCTAACGGCTATATGCGCGATTTAGGGAAAGCCTTCCATGTGTACGGTGCATGGCGGAAGCCCTAAACGGCGAGCCGAAACGAACTGAATCGGAAAGATGAACTCTCCGATTCGACTAAATGGAATAGCCGAAATATCTCATTAACCAAATTCGCTTAAAGACAATAGCCAAATTAGTCTAATGGCATTAGCCGAATTCTAGAGGACCGTTAGCCGAATTCGTCGAATGTGAATAGCCGAATTCAAGAGAGTCTTTAGTCGAATTCGTCTAATGTTTACTTAGGGAATTTTTCTGGCTTCTTGAAATGGTTTAGCCGAATTCGTCTATATCCATTTAAACCATATAGCCGAATTATACTATATGTTCCAATGCATATAGCCGAATTTCTTCATAGACCATTTTTCTTCTTAAGCATAATCAACAACATCTTCAGTCCTTCTTCTCCAGCACTTAGTATATGAAGTACATCTCAATAGAGAGATTTCACATGAGTCAACACCTTGGTCTACACAATGAGGAATTACATTGTATAGGCCTGTGTTTGATGACTCATTGAAACCTGACATTGTTATGTACTTAGAGTAGAATATCCTGCAACATTACATCTAAAAGTGCATGATCAAATACAATTAAAATTCATCTTAGTTTGAAGGGGACTTCTTCAAATCAAGGTGATTGTGGCTACAATACCCAACAATTGAGATCAAAGAGATGGATGAAACATTTGAGGAATTTAGAAATGAATATCAAGATCATATTGATTCAATTGTTTCCACTCTAAAAATAGCACAACCGCTTATAATAAAGCTAGACATAATTTAAAGATTAAGAATGATGAATTAAAATCAAAAATCAACTTGCTTATGAAAATGATAAATACAAATTCACAATATCAAACTATATCTAAAAACAAGTTGAATATGAATATGAACATCTTAACTAAGTTTAATAATGGGAGTAAGGAACATAAAGGATTTGTAAATCAAAATCACCATTATTTACAAAATCATGTTTCTCCCAACTTAAAAATAAAACTACACAAATCTCCTAGGAACAACACTTCTAACAATCATTACAATCATAATCATCAATATAAAGATCATCACAATGGAAATTTCACATATAAGAACAATATTAAACCAAGGTTTGAATGGAGACCCATACTTAAGAATGATGCACTAATGTCAAAAGAAAGGGTCCATCCATCCTTGTCTCCCCAAAAGCAAACACGATGTATTTGGGTACCCAAAGGAACCGTCACACCCGGTCCTCTTTGGATACCTAAATTTCTCATTCATTAGTATCCAATCATTTTCTTGAAGTAGAAATCAACCAAAAATGAAATATCATTATTCTACTTCATGATATGCCTAACTTTTTTTGTTGTTTAGTTTTTCCTTTTGTTGAACCATCATGTATGATCACTTTATATAACTTGTGATATGACTTTCTCATATTAAACCAAAATTCATAAATAAATCAAATTGAATAAAGTTGAATAAAAAGTCATATCATTTTTCAAGTGATCTACTTATCCTTTTTATTTTTATCCTTCTAAATCCATTTCCTAAAAGTCTTATAAAATTTGAAAAACTAAATTTGTCATATGATATTATTAAGACTAAATGAAATAAGTGTCAAGATGGATTTAAAAGGTATTTTAGGGGTATTAGGCTAAATTTATAAAATGCGCAAGTTTTGCTTAGGTATGTAATATATTTACGTCATTTTTATTACCCTTAGTATGTTTAATTATAATCATGCCAAACCGGAATTGAAAAACTGCATGAATATTATTTCACTTATTTATGATCATTTCACTCATGCATATTTTTGTGCAAAACTCAAGAATTAAGGTTTAATGAATATAGAGCTTTAATGAATATGAAACCCATGTACTAAAAATTTAACTTCCGCAACTTTTTGGGATTTCTTCTCGTCTCTTTATTTCATTAGACAGACCTTACATTGCACAAACATAATTAAGAAAAATTGAAAGCAAAATCGAAGAAAATCTAGGCTATATGATTAAAATAAACACTCTCTGTGAGCTAACGCAGGCGCTAGGACCTAACGCCGGCGCAAGCTCAAGTATCCAATTTTCTGTAATTTTAAATTATGAAAAATCACTAAAAATATATGTTTTTGTTTAATATTCAAAAACCAAAGAGAAAACTTATAAAACCTTTCAAAAATAACCAAAAATAGTTTCTCATTGTATTCATCATTCACCTTGCAATCTTTCTCTTTAATATTTTGTAAAGGTTGAATATGAATTGTTTTATATACAATAATTAATTTTGAGTATCAAAATCTCTATGTGATAAAATTAATGATCATAATTATATTATGTAATATCAAAAGATCTTTTAATTCAAACATTACACATAAGTACAAAAGATCATTTTGGTTCTTTCATAAAATGGGTGATCATGATAATTATATGAATAAATTATGTATTGTGATTGCATGTACCTTACTATATCTAGACCTTAGAATCACATTGATATCAATAACATCAAATCATATCATCACTTAATTCTAGGTCTTCAAATTGAATTTCTATCGATATAAAAGATATGCAATATTCTTATGGCATAATATGAATTCATCTTACTAGCATTATCAACTAATAAATATTATCATTCATGTTAGTTATCAATAATGCCATAATGAATCCATCTTAAAGTAGAAAAATTGAAAGATAAAATAACTATGTGACTTTAAATTGTCTCCATAGTACAAAATGCTTAGGATGTCCATGATCGTTCACCCACATTATGTGTCTCACAATAGCGAGGGCGTAGGATTGTATGCATTAGATGACCTAACCTCTATGTCATGTCTTGTCCTTAACCGGGGAGGGTTCTAGTGGGGCCTTACGAGGCACTGGGGGGAAAGAGTGCTAGGTGAGCGTTCTTTAGTGTGTGTATATGGGATTAGCACCCCATCCTACGACATGTGTGCAGCTCCTCATGCCCATCCGTCACTTAGTACGGGGCTAGTGTGTAGGCATATAGTTAGGGTATTATTATCTATGACATTTCTATTTCATATATTTTGCATGCACTCTTTATGACTATATTATTCATGCATTCTTGTCTTGATCAAACATGCTTATTTTGTGTTTTGCATATTTTGTCATTTTTGAGCTCTAATGATCTTGTAAAACACAAATATATGAAAATCAAATAAAAATATAAAACCATTTTTTTGAACAAATAAAACATGCTTGAATAGCCTTCTAACCATTTCCAATTTCTCTGAAATTTCTACCCTAAGAAGGTCTATATATATACTATCTATGCCAAAAGAAAAATTTTCAAAAATTCTCAAAAATCGAGTACTGTTTCGGCGTTAACTACTTAACGCCAGACGTTAGCCTTTTTCTCCAGATGAAAATTCTTCGTTCACTAGTATCTTTCTGGTACTTTTCTAATGATTTTTTCTTAGTTTATTGTGTTTGATTTCAAATTATTTTGTTATTAATTTTGTTATTTTTCTTCCAAAATACAAAAAAAATCAAATAATTCAAAATGCTCAAAAATATGTTTTTGTTATTTGTTTTTTGCTTTAACTGCTTACAAAATTATGGTTTGACTATATGTCTTCACAAGAGCATACATCTTAGTCATTTTGTTTCAAATGGTCAAAATTGATTAGGCATACACATTAAGATTCTCCTAAATGTCTATTTTTAATTTCAAATTTTCTAAACATTGTTTTTGTCATGCCTTGACCTTAATCTGATTATGTGCAATGAAATAGTCTATAGATAATTGTGTATGATTTCCTAGCATGCCTCTAAGTATGAGTAATGTTTTATGTTAATCAATGAATTATAAATTCACTATTTTGGTAATCTACATGTGTTCATAATCTTAGTCTTGCATGATGGTGTAGTATAATAGTTTTAACATATTAAGTTGTATGTCTAAATTACCTACACCGTCTTTTAAAAATAAATTTCATGCACAATATAGAAGTGTTGTTTCAATAATATAGATGTTTGCAACAACAAGTGAATTCGGAGACCTTTTGGCCCTTAATAAAAATCTAAAATAAAAAGCCAAAGATAACTCCACCAAGCACTACTCACCCTCCTGATAAGTCTTAATGAGCATTATGAGGTTGAGCACCTTGGAAAGAATTGTAAAAAGTCTTGTGCAAACATATTTCGTTTTATCACTTCTATTTGTACACCGGATCACTAAAAATATAACTTTTATAAAAAATACTTATGTGATCACCCAAGCAATACTCCACTCCCTGATAGGTCTTAATCAGCATTGTGTGGGCGAAGCACCTTGGTAGTTGCACTTATGTTTTGTGCTTTGAAATTCTATTCTAGATGTGATGTGTGAAAGTACTTATAAGATTACAATCTTAATATTGTTTTTACTATTTCATTACACATGTCATGTGTTTTGATTATTTCACTTGTATACTTTTATCAAAACACCTTATACACACATCATTATTTTTCATAAAGCTTCCACTCATGAGAATTGGATCCTAATGCAAACATTACAGAATTCTCTAAAAACTTAAGTAAAAGCACTAGATTGCAATGCATGATTTCTACAATATTTTCTTTACTTGAAATACGAATTGGTTACATTGTAGTTATTATCTTTTTGAATATGTTAATTCATGCTTGCCTATTTGTTATGAAAATTTTCAAAGTTAAATGCTCAAATGTGAAAAGTCTAGACATATTGTTGGAATGGTCAAACTATAACAAAAATATTACTCTTATTTGTTTTGTTTCTGTTTTCCGCATTTCTTTTTTTGATCATGTACTTCGTCTACCATGGTTTGTCATGCTCACTTTTTTGGTCTTTCTTCACTTGTGCTTGTATAACACTATTGCATCTTTCTCAACAAGTAATATCTTCTTTAAAAATTAATTTGCAAAGCAAGTGATTATATTCCTGTGCTACTCTCTCCCTTAGCTCGATCATGACTTACTTTTGGTTTACACAAACTCTTAATCCTCACTTAGTTATGTCCCACCTTTTGCCTTCTTTCTTCTAGTTTTGTTTAACTCCACCCTATTTTACTAATAACAAAGGGGGAGAATAAAATGCTAAATCATATTGATTAACGGAGTAGGATTCACTAGATTAAGGGGGAGCATGTATTTAGTTTATGGGAGTATACACTAAGGAGGAGCATCTTTGTAGGGGGAGCACTATGTTCAATGAACTATAATTCCTATAATTATCTTATAATTGCTAAGTGTCATATATCTTTATAAAAACACAAATTCTTTATCTACGAATCTGATTTATCTCTAATTGGATTTATTATTATCAAAAAGGGGAGATTGTTGGAACATGATTTTTCCCATCCCTTTGATTTGAGAATAATAAATCCTACTTATATTTGATCTTGTTTGCCATTGTGTTTTTAGCATGCAGGTTTGGACAGATATTACATCTGGTTGCTGCAACAATGGTCTGGCACTAACCACAAGCTGAAGGATTGAAAGCTATTTAACGCCAGGCGTTAAACTTAACGCTGGGCATTAGCACTAGACGAAAATGGGTTCGACGAAATTGTGCTCGACGAACTGAAAGCTCCATTCGACGATCTGCATGCTCTGCCACTGCGTTCGACGAAAATTCCGTTCGATGAAATTGTGCTCGATGAACTGAAAGCACCATTAGACGACCTCCATGCTCTACCACTACGTTCGACGAAAATTCCATTCGATGAAATGGATCTCGATGAAAGAAGAAGCCCGTTCGACGAAATGTGTTCGACAAAATTTTTTGTTCGACGAATTGGCGTGCCAGCTGATTAAAGAAAGAAACTCAACGCCAGGCGTTAGACTTAACGTTGGGCGCTATCCGCTCGACGAATTTGGCAAGTAGAAAGCAGCCATGATTGCAGGATGTACTTTAGGAATGATTTGCCCAACGCCCGCGTTAGCCTTAACGCTGGCGTTGATATTTCCTAAAATAAAACATTTCCTAAAGTGCAGAATCTCCTTCCTTTTCTGAAGATCCGAGCCATCAATATGTTATTATACATGGTCAACGCCAGGCGTTAGCACTTAACGCCGGCGTTAGCTCAAAGTCTATAAATTGGATGATTTCGACGTCTCTTAAAACTGATTGCCAAGAGCCCTATTCCAGCACTTCAGAAATTTTGTGAGGGCCGTATTTCCAGACAAACACATTTCCCACTCATATTTCAAAAGGAGGAATCAAAGGAGGCTTGGATCAACACGCTAACTCAATGCGAAGAACGCACGCTTGGACTTCAACGATCTTCAGCGATTCTTCAGCGTCTCCTTCAGATTACCTCATAGGGAGTTTTATATTTGTATTTGTCCTTTATTTCATCTTTGTAATTGGTTCGTGAATTCTCCACACGACGACTAGGTGTAGGTAGGACTTAGGGATGAATTCGCCTCGTGTTGGCGACTAGGTCTAGGGTGTAGATCTAGGGGGTGCTCGAGGCCTTTCTGGTGATAGATTGGCTAGAGCGGCTTGAGGCCGTATCTGCGGAGAGATCGGCTAAAGCCAACCAGTTCGTGGGGATACGAGTCGGTACAAAAAACGAAAAGAGTCTTTCATTATTCGCTTTGATTTCTAGCATCATTGAAATCAAATTTTGTAATCAAGTTTATTAATGATAATCATCCCTTTTTATGTTAAATAAAATTGATTTCATTATTCCAACCTCTTTACTCTTGATTCAACTTACTCCAACATAAAATATCAAAAGTTTTCTATTAAAGTTTAAAGTTTTCAAAACCCTTATTCACCCCCTCCCTATAAGGGCGCCTCAAGATCCAACAGTATTTGGGTACCCAAAGGAACCGCCTCACCCGGTCCTCTTTGGATACCGAAATCTCTCATTTGTTAGTGTCCTATCATTCGCATAAAGTAGAAATCAAGTACAAATGAAATATCATTACTCTACTTCATGATATGCTAAACCTTCCCCTTGTTTGTTTATTTTCTTTTTGTTGAACCAACATGGTATGATTACTTTACATAACTTGTGATATAACTTTCTCATATTAAGCCAGTTCAGTAATAAAACAAATTGAATAAAATTAAATAAATAGTCATATCTTTTTTCAAGTGATCTACTATGTTGGAACAACCCTATTACTGATTTGGGCTAGGTTCACTATCTGCTGATTAGGACTAAAGTTGACCCCAATGTATAGTCAATGGGTCAAGGTTTTAGGCTGTTAGAACTCAAGAAAATATTCAGGTTCTGCGTTCGACGTGCTTCAGTCTGCGTTCGATGAATTGCTATCTGCGTTTGACAAATGGCGTGTCAATCTACGTTCGACGAACGACGTGCTTCAATCTGCGAACGATGATCTTGCCGCGTCTCAGCATCTCAGCGGTCGACGAATCCTTATCAGATGCTCAGTTCGACGAACTCAACCTTCCATTTGACAAACTCAGTCTACGTTCGACGAATATCTTTAGATCGACGAACTCATCTCTAAGATTGACGAATCTAATTCTGTTCGATGAATTTCAATCTCAGATCGATGAATTAAATGACAGCAGATTTAATTTCAGAAGATCAGTTAATTTCTCTGAACTCAGATCGTCTACAACAACAGATCTATATTCCAGATAAGACAAGATTTCTGCCTTACTTATTATATTCCTTTCTACTCTCTTCTTCCAAGATTATAGCCGTTGACATTTAATGGAAAAGGAACATTTCACGGAAAAGGAATTAAGTATTCTGCAGAATCGTTTTGGTTACCTTTGCAGTCCCCAAAAGGATTTATTACAGATTATTCTATTCCTTATTCTGTTAATTTGAATTTCAAATCAGAGAGATATATTATCAAAAAGAAAAAGGACGAAGACAGTACAACATAGTTTTACACACGACAGCAGTATAGAACACATCACAGAATAACTATGCAGGAAGAAGAAAGAAAAAGCTAACCGATCATCATCTTCTTCCTCAAGCAGCACTCACTCACTGAGAACATCATCAACACCATCTCTCAGTCTCTGCTGCAAGATCAGATCTTCAAAGAGAAACAATAATCTGAGGAACTCATTCTCTCAGATTCATCAGCTACAGGAAGATCAGTACATTCAAGAGAAAGCTCCAGCCATCTACTGTCAAATATTTTCAATCAAACAGAGGAGCTTTACAACAACATTCCACTAGAGTCTTCTCTCAGAATATTAACAGAGAAGAACATATAACCCTTCTTTATCCCATCTTGTACAGGGTTATAACTCCCTTCAAAAGTTAACACATTGGTGGCAGGGCACCTGAACAAAAACCTGTGGTTTGGTTTGAGCACCTGATCAAAAGCTCAAGGTGATAGGGCACCTGATCAAAAACCTACTGGTGATAGGGCACCTTATCAAAAACCTAGTAGATTCCTACCAAGGGTGGTAGAAGAGTAGATGTACCTAGGTTGATTGGGGAACTACTATAGATCCTTGTGTCGTCTGTGATGCTTGTCTATTTTCTGTGATGTGTTGTGTACTGTGATTTGTTTTTATTTGTTTTATAAATCACTCTGCAATACACATATAAGTATCACTATTTTAATTCCACTATAAAATTAAGTGAAAAGTTTTTAATACTCTATTCACCCTCCCTCTAGAGTAAATCTAAGATCTAACCTCACTTTCATTTGGTATCAAAGCGTGGTGATTATATCAATCACTTTCAACTGATATCAATTTGACTTTCATACTAATCCTTTTTGTTTTCATCCCTCTAAATCCATTACCTATAAAAGTCTCCTATCATCATAAATCAAACTCTAAATTTGTCATATGATATTATTAAGACTAATGAAATAATTGTCGAAATGGATTTAAAAGGTATTTTAGGAGTCTTAGGCTAAACTTACAAAATGCGCAAGTTTTGCTTATGTATTTAATATATTTGTGTCATTGTAATAACCCCTGATATGTTTAATCATAATCATGACAAATCGGAATCGAAAAAATTGCAAAAATCATATGTTTTTAAACAAAAATCAAAATTAAATTTACAAAAATATGCGAGATTTTGACGCAAACTTCATACGATCATAACTTTTGATCCGCTTGTCCGATTTTCGCCCATAATAACTTTTCGGAACGAGGTCAAGAAGATCTATGCAATGGAAAACAGGCTTTGCATGTTTGAGTTCATTTCCACCCTCAACACTGCCAAAACTCAACTCCGTTTAGAAGTTATCTCAGTTTTTCCTTTTTCGGCAAATTTTTTTGTCAAAGGATTGTACATCACATGCTCCTAAGTACCATTCCAATGACCTTAGAATCAAACTTATACCTATTGAAAATAACTCACAAGATTAAATCACATCATTCTAGGTCTATGAATAGTTAGGTTGAAGCTCCATGTTGAATATATGCAAATCTATTATATGCTTCACATAATATTGCACCTTGTTATCATAACTTTTCATCTAGCATCATCACTCACTATAAAATGTCTATGCTAGTTATATCATGCCATGTTATGAGAAAGAAAAATAGAATAATGAAAGCTTGAAATTCAAGAAAATTATATATATATATATATTGTGGTTAATAATAAAAAATTCAAAGTGAAAATTTACAAAAACTTTTCAAAATAACCAAAAATATTTTCTCATTATATTCATTATTCACCTTACAATCTTTGTCTATGATATTTTGAAAAGGTTGAATATGAATGGTTTCATATACTTCACCTACCTCATTATGAATAATTAATCATGAGTACCTAAATTTCAATGTGATAAAATTAATGATCATGCAAAATCAAAAGATCTTTTAAATTCAAATATTAAACATAACTACAAAATATCATATTTGCTTCCAACATATGGTTATGATCATTATCATGAATTAGTTAACGTGTGTGCATGTATCTCATCTCTATGTAGACCCTAGAACCAACTTTCATCAATTCATTCTATGTCTATTAATTGATATTCTATTTATTGAATACATGCAACATCATCATTATTAATCATATGGCATTCAAACTCATCATTCTAGCATTATCAACTAATAAATATTATCATTCATGCTAGTTGTCTAATAATGCCATAATGAATCCATCTTAAAGTAGAACAATTAAAAGTTAAAACTCATAATAACTATGTTGCTTTAAAATATAATTAGAAATCAATCTCCCATAAAAAGCCATAGTTTACAAATTGTTTCCATAATACAATATGCTTAGGATGTACATGATCATTCACCCATATTATGTGTCCCACAATAGCGAGGGCGTAGGATTGTGTGCATTAGAAGACCTAACCTATAAGTCATGTCTTGTCCTTAACCGGGGAGGGTTCTCGTGGGGCCTTACGAGGTACTGTGGGGAAAGAGTGCTATGTTGAGCATTCTCTAGTGTGTGCATATGGGATTAACACCCCATCCTACGGCATGTGTGCAACTCCTCATGCCCATCCGTCACTTAGTACGAGGCTAGTGTGTAGACATATAGTTAGGGTATTATAATCTAGGACATCCTATATCATATGTTTTGCATGCACTCTTTATGATTATATTATTCATGCATTCTTGTTTTGATCAAACATGCGTATGTTGTGTTTTGCATATCTTATCATTTTTGAGCTCTAATGATCTTGTAAAACACAAATATATGAAAACCAAATAAAAATATAAAAACTATTTTTGAACAAATAAAACATGCTTAAATAGCCTTCTAATCATTTCCAACCTCTCTGAAATTTCTACACTAAGAAGGTCTATATACATACTACCTATTCCAAAGAAAAAATTTCAAAAATCTCAAAAAACAGAGTACTGTTTGGGCATTAACTATTTAACGCCAGGCGTTAGCCTTTCTGACCAAATTGCAATTCTGCTTTCTCTAGCATATTTCTGTTATTTTTCTATTGATTTTTCTCAGTTTATTTTGTCTGATTTCAAATTATTGTGTTATTAATTTTGTTGTTTTATTCCAAAATACAAAAAAATATTTTCAAATATTTCAAAATGATCAAAAAATATGTTTTTGTTATTTGTTTTACTTTAACTCCTTACAAAATTATGGTTTGACTATAAAACTTCACAAGAGCAAACATCTTTGTTATTTTGTTTCCAATGGTCAAAATTGCTTTTGGCATACTCACAAGGATTTTATTCAATGTCTAGTTTTAATTTCAAATTTTCTAAACATTGTTTTCGTCATGCCTTGACCTTAATCTGATTATGTGCAATGAAATGGTTTATAGATAATTTTGTATGATTGTCTAACATGCCTCTAAGTATGAGTAATGTTTTATGATAATCAATGATTCATACACTCACTATTTTGATAATCTACATGTGTTTATAATCTTAGTCTTGCATGATTGTGTAGTGTAATTGTTTTAACACATTGGGTTGTATGTTTAATTACCTACACCATCTTTTAAGCATAAATTTCTTGCACACATAGAAGTGTTACTTCAAAATTAAAAATGTTTGCAACAACAAGTGGATTCGGAGACCTTTGGCCCAAAATAAAAATCTAAAATAAAAAGCAAAAGATAACTCCACCAATCACTTCTCACCCTCCTGATAAGTCTTAATGAGCATTGTGAGGTTGAGCACCTTGGAAAAAATTGTAAAGTGTCTTGTGCAAACATATCTCTTTTTTATCCCTTCTACTTGTACACCGGATCACTAAAATAAAATTTGTATACAAATGCTTATGTGATCCCCCAAGCAATACTTCGCTCCCTGATAAGTCTTAATGAGCATTGTGTGGGCGAAGCACCTTGGTTGTTGTACTTATGTTTTGTGCTTTGAAATTTTATTCTAAATATGATGTGTGAAAGTAATTATAAGATTACATTCTTCATGTTGTTGTTACTATTTCATTACATATGTCATGTGTTTTGATTATTTCACTTGTACACTTTTTTCAAAAAACCTTATGCACATATCATTGATTTTCATAAAGCTTCTACTCATGAGAATTGGATCCTAATGCAAAATTACATAATTCTCTAAAACCTTAAGTAAAAGCACTAGATTGCAATGCATGATTTCTACAATGTTTTCTTTACCTGAAATATGAATTGGTTACATTGTAGCTATTATCTTTTTGAATATGTTAAATCATGCTTGCCTATTAGTTATGAAAATTTTCAAAGTTAAAATGCTCAAATGTGAAAAGTCTAGATATATATTTTGTTGAAATAGTCAAACTATTACAAAAAATATTAATCTTAATAACTTTGTTTTATCTTTCCACATTCCTATTTGATCATGTATCCTTATACCATGTGTTCTCATGCATATTTCTACATTTTGTTTTCACTTGTGCTTTGTCAAACAAAATTGCATCTCTCTTAACAAGTAGTATCACTCTTAAAATAAATTTAAAAAGCAAGTGATTGCATTCCTTTGGTATAATCTTTGAATGAGTTTCTTTCACGCTTATCATATAGTTTTTCCGCTGTCTCTCATTTAGCTCGATCATGACTCACTTTATGCTAACACAAAACTCTTAATCCTCTCTTAGTTATGTCCTAACTTTTTCCTTCTTTATTCTAGTTTTGTTTCACTCCACCCTCTTTTACTAATAACAAAAGGAGGAGAATAAAATGATAAATCACAAGGAGTAGGATTCACTAGATTAAGGGGGAGCATGAATCTAGTCTATGGGTGCATACACTAAGGGGGAGAACTTAAGTAGGGGGAGCACAATGTTCAATGAACTATAACTTTTATTATTATATCTATGATTGCTTTGTGTCACATATCCTTCTAAAAACACATATCTTATATATGAATATGATTTATCTCTATTGGATTTGTTATTATCAAAAGGGGAAGATTGTTGGAACATGGTTTTCCGCATCCCTTTGATTTGAGAATAACAAATCATACTTGTATTTGATCTTGTTTGCCATTATCTTTTTAGCATGCAGGTTTGGACAGATATGACACCAGGTTGCTGCAATACTAGTCTGGCTCTATCCACAAGCAGAAGGATTGAAAGATGTCTAATGCCAGGCATTAGGTCTTAACACTGGGCGTTAGCATTCGACGGAATGGTCTGCCGACCGATGGGATGGTTTGACGATCGACGGGATGGCTTGCCGACTGAATAAAAAGAGAAAGAAGTTTAACGCTAGGTGTTAGGACTTAACGCTGGCGTTAACGATCGACGATTATGGAAAGGAGGAATGCAGCCGTGATTGTTGGAGCATTTTGGGAATGATTTGACTCAACGCCCGATGTTAGAGTCAACGCCAACGTTAAGGTTGCCTAAAATGAAAGTTTCCAAAGATGCAGAATCTCCTTCCTGTTTTGAAGATCCGAGACATCAAGTTATTTCTATACTGAGTCAATGCCCGACGTTAACTCTTAACGCCGGCGTTAGCTTCCAGTCCTATAAAAAGGTGGATATCATCTTCTCTAGCTGCTGATTGAAAAGAGCCCTATTCCAGCACTTCATAAACTCCGAGAGGGCTGTTGAAATTTTGAAGTGAAGTGGAGATGATTGGGCGGTCTGATTTTGGGTGACCGCCGAGACCGCGCGGTCTGTGTTTGTATTCTGCCGGTCTGGCTCTGCCGGTCTGTTCTGGCGAACTGCTGGTTCTGCCGGTCTGTTCTTAATTACTGCGGTCTGTTCCCGAGTTGGTCTGCTGGTTGGCCTGTCTTCTTTGTTGGATGACCGGGCGGTCTGTTCTTATGTGTGACCGCCTGTCCGGGCGGCCTGTGCTTGGCGATCTGGCGACTTGTTCTAAGTCGGCCAGATGGTTCCTGGTTTACTCTTGGTGGTCTAAGGAAGGAGTAACTTTGTGACCGCGCGGCTTGTGCGCGGTCTCGTGTTCGCGCGACCTGTGCGTGATCTGTCTGCTGATCTGCGGTCTTGGTTGGATGATCGTCCAAGTAGTGTGATCGCGTGGTCTGCCTTGTGAGACCGCTGGCGATCTGACGGGTGGTGATTGTATCCCAGTTTGTGCGGTGACGACATCCATCTACCCGCCTATAAATAGGGGTGCAAGGCCCGTCATTCATAATGAGAACTGTAAGAACTGAGCCTAGGTTAATTCGTGCGGTCTCACTTTGAGGTCGGGCGGTCTCGGAAGCGAGTTGACTATTTGTTGTGTTCGCAGGTTTGCGGTCAGCAAGTTGTGGTCTCCTTCCTTGGTGATTCCCAGCAGCTTGAATAAACAGTTCGGCAGCGGTCAGTCTACGAACTGGTTTATGTTCGTTCTTGTGCTATTCGCAGCAAGCTCAGCGATCAAGCGACCTTCAGCGGTTAGGAGATCTGAGTTGCGGTCTGGCGACAGCTTCAGTTCTTCGTTCCAATAAAGCTCCAGTTTATGCGGTCTGAGGTGCGGTCTTGCAGTGCTGGCGGTCTATCCGATTTCTGTTCGCGCGATCTCAGGTCAAGCCGGGTGACTTCTTGAGTCGAGCGGTCTGTGCGGTCTTAGCGTGTCTAGCCTCCAGATTTGTTTTGGTGTGTTCTGTTCTTCTCGTCTCTGTGATTCTGATGAATCATGTCTCGTCATGTATACCTCGCACTGTAAATGAAGTTTGTGTTTCAATAAAGTTCCTTGTGTTGCTGTGTGGCATTGTGGTTGTTTGGCTTTAACTCAGGTGATGCAACACCTGCTTACTCCTAAACGATTCAAATCAAAAATTTTAACAAGGGCCATATTTCCAGACCAACACATCTCCCACTCAATTTCAAAAGGAGGAATCGAAGGAGGCTTGGATCAACGCGCTAACTCAACGCGAAGAATGCAGACTTGGACTTCAACAATCTTCAGCGATTCTTCGGTGTCTCCTTCAGATTATCTCATAGGGAGTTTCATATTTGTCTTTTGTATTTGTATTTTTTTATTTTATCATTGTAATCAGTTTGTGAATTTGCCTCGTGTTGGAGACTAGGTCTGTGTAGGACTTGGGGAGGAATTCGCCTCGTGTTGGCGACTAGGTCTAGGGAGTAGATCTAGTGGGTGCTCGAGGCCTTTATGGGGATAAGAAGGCTAGAGCGGCTTGAGGCCGTATCTGGGGAGAGATCGACTAAAGCCAACTGGTTCGTGGGGATACGAGTCGGTATAGAAAATAAAAAGAGATCTTCCTTTATCACCTATGATTTCTAGCGTCATAAGAAATCAAGTTTTGTAATCTTATATCTCAAGTTAATAAAATCACGTCTCTCATTTATATTTCTTGATTTCTTCTTTAAATTAATCTCTTATCTTTTCTAATATTTCAAAATATAACATAAGTTTATAAAACCCTTATTCACCCCCCCTCTAAGGGCGCCTCAAGATCTAACATACTTTTCAGAATCTCCTTTCAGGACTAGGCCCTACAACTTCCCTTCCTTTAGAAGCTTCTCCACAAGTATGTAGAGAGCTCGACAATTTTTTGATAAGTGACCCCTCTACCTATGATGTTCACAATAAAGGGAGGGGTTCCTAGATTCCAGATCAGAATGCAGAGGGGCCGATCTTTTGTAGAAAGGCTACTTTTGGAGAACATGGACAACCTCGCTCATTGTCAAGTTGAGCTCGGTGAAGGTTTCTGGAGACTCATTGAAGGGGTGTTGTGATAGAGCTGGAAGAGGTGGTGGACAGAACTGGACCTGGTTGATCAGTATTGGCTGGAGAGCTTGAGTGACCGGGGTGGGCAGCAAAAGTACTTTTGGTTGGAATTGTTGATGACCTTGATATGGACTATGGTGTTAGAAATTACTTCCCCTTTGCTCAGGAGGTTGGAACTCTTGGCGAGGAGGCCTCGCCAACTGTTGAGGAGCAGCGAATGAACCTGCAGAGCCTCTCTGGCTGGCTATTGACGTTATATTTGATATATAAGTGGGATTACCGATTTTCCCCTCTATGAATCGGTTGGCAATGTTGATCAGCTCTTGATAAGAGTTAGGCTCTTGGGTGGTGACCTCGAATTTGAGAGGGCCTTTCTGAAGGTCATTGACTAAGGCCACCATATAGAGCGAGGGATCAACATCTCTGATCTCAAGGATCTCTTTTTGAAAGTGATCCACAAAGTGAGCTAAAGTCTCGCTTTCCCTTTGCTTGATTTGGAAGAGGGCTGCAGGACCCCTCTTCCCTCTTTTGGAGGTTGCAAACCTCAGGAGAAACTCTTGCCTAAAAATGGAAAAGCGAGTGATAGAGTGGGGAGGTAGCTTGTAGAACCACTCCTGTGCTTGCCCATCGAAAGAGGTGATCAAAGGTTTATACCCTGTAGCATCTAAGAGAGATCTCAGAGAGATAGCTGACTCGAAAGCCTGAAGATGGGAGACTGGATCACTTTCTCCAGTGAACATAGGTAGTCGGGGCTCTCTAAAGTCATTGGGAATAGGTTCCCAATGAACTCTATCTGTAAGGGGAGAGGGCTCTTCCACTTCAGCGACATCAGAAGGAGCAAAAGGATAGGCAACAATGGAGACTAGAGGACAGACATAATCCTCCTAAAAGTTCAGCACTCGGGCTGGAGTTCCCTGAGCGGCTGCTCTAAAGAAATCACGATGGGCCATGAACTTTTCACCCTGAGATCACAGAGGAGTTGCGGGCTATGGGACCGCGTAGTCAGGCGCATGACCATCGGCTGGAGGACTTGGGGTAGTAGTCAGAGCGGTCGGAGGAACTAACCACTAGGAGATTGTCACTAGGACCTGCCTCATCACTTCAAGCTGCCGAGCGTTCTCATGTTAAGCTTGGGCAGCCTCTCAGAGAGCCTGTTCAAGGCGGAGCTTAACACAAAGCTCGAGAGCTACCAGAGAGTTCAAACTACTGAAACAGGGATGACCGTTGTTGGGCTGACTCAGTTGGTTCTCGTGGTCTAACATCTTACATGGCCGCCGGATTCGCCTAACACTCTAATCTGAAAGTTGCGTGTTCGTTCTATTGGCACAAAATTTGTAGCTCCAAAACTCACACTACAAAGAGACGAGGCAAAAACTGTGGAGTGTCGATTACTCAGGCTAGAGGATGCTAAAATGGAGGGTTGCTAACAATGAGGCCTGAATGCCCGCAATGAGAACTCTTGTCACGAGTGATCTGATTGATAAAAAGAGGTTACATGAGAGTCTAAAACAGGTTAGGGAAAGAGGTATTAAAGAGACTGAATTTGAGACCGCTTATACAGGTCATAAGTTGGAAGCTCAAATCAAAAGTCCCTTTTCTGGTACTACTGCCCTCTATTTATAGATGCATGGGTCTTCCCAAATGGACAGATCTAAAAATAATGGGCTGATCGAGGTACAGGAGAATCAGGGCAGGGAAGAGAGGATACATGGGGTGCAAATAGCAAAAAAGAGGGAAACCCCAAACCGCATGGTCATGCGGCCTCACTAGAGGCATACCGCCTGTGCCTTGGAGAATTTGTTGCAGACTGGACATGCGATCTGGGTGGTCTCCAAAATCCATGACTGCCGAGACCGGTAACCTTGATTGAAAAGCTGAGGTCGTTGACTTACATGCAAACATCTCGCTTAGGGTAAACCTCTACTCATGGGGTGTGAGTAGGTATGATGGAGGTGTTAACCTTCGTATCACCTAATTGATGTGTTATGCACCAAGTCCAATGTGATAGGTTTTGGTTGATCTAATTGTGTTTGTAGTGGACCATTTAGTTCTTGATTAGCACCTAAGGTTGGACCCAAACTTTTCTTAGCATTCTAGGGTCAACCTTTTAGTGTTGTCTTATTATGACAGAGTCGGGATAACACTGTGAGTTTTCCCAACAACATAGTTTCACCTGATTAGACAACTACACTTAGGACTAGTCTTCGAGTAATTTTCTCATTGATAATGAGACCTAGAGTGAGTGAGGAAGTCTGTGGATCAGTGTTTTGGTGTGGTTGAGGTTTTGACTCTGGTAATGAGTATGTCCTACTTTAGAGCCAGTAGCTCACCTCTTCAAGAGGAGGGTGTGGTAGTGTATCTCCATACACCAGTTTTATGGTTGGGTAATGAGTAGTTTCATGCATATACTCATTCATATTCATGTGTGGTTTCCGCTCACTGCTTGGTAGTGGAGTGTGATGTTGTTCATGGTAGGTCACCTGACTCTTCTCTATGGAGCTTACTAGTGGAGTGGTTGTGAGCTAAACCATAGGCTAAGGGTGAAGTCGACTGGTAGGTGAGTTGGGGTAGCGCCATAGCGTTAGGCCTTGGTATACCACACTAGTTAGATAAATTAGGGAATTTCATTATTAAGCGGTCGTCACTCCAAACTAGTGCATGTTATAGTTATACCCATAGGCTAAGGTTTGTGTGAGTGTTAAGCATTCTTGGAAATGGGCTAAACTGATTTGTTATCATTAACTTTCCATAGTGATAAGGCATCATTATTAACTGCCCTCTTAATAAGTTGGTTGTGTCTATGTCAACATATAAATGTGTATGGGTTTTGCATGATACATTCATACATTGCATTGCATAAAAACAATAGATCCTTGAATTATAAGTTTGAACGAGCACTCTTACAAGTTAAGTTATGCTATGACACTGGTCCCTAACATATAAGTTTGTATGGGAATTAGTATAAGTTAGGTTACGTTTCTCTGTTTTACCTTACAGTACTTACTTACAACCCTTTTTATGACTTTACTAATTCCTTGATACTTCTGTAGTTCTTAGTACCTGCACACTTGTATATATCTTTCTTATTTAAGCTTACTACTACAGGTCCATTCATCCTTCCTACCTGCCCAATGCTCCAGGATGCATTGGGGGAGAGGTTGGGAACCACTTAGTCATTTATGACTAACTATTTAGCTGACACCACCACAGGAGCCCTTGCACTAGTAGTAACAATATGATAACACATTGAGGAGCATAGTGAGACAGTGACCATGACACCTCCACCTCCCTTGGGATCTACTCTGACCATCACACTGGATGAGTTCATAATAGATATGATAATTATATATTAGCTTTAGTTATGATGGAATTTGTAGAGCACTCTTATTAGCCCATTGTGTACTTCATTTTGGTGGACATGTTTATGTTTTAGTATGTGATATTGGTTGATACTTCCTTATTACTTTCATTATTAGTAGGATTAAACTCTGTGATGTGATGATGTGATTACCTAGTAGGATAAGCATCATGTGGTAGGGGTTAGCCCGTATGCTAGCACTACCGTAGGGAGGCTACCCTGGGCTAGGAATCCCCTCGGTTGTGCCTAGTTCTTGGGAGAGGGTCTTACAGGTTAGCACTCGTTCAATCTTGGTTTGAGAGTTGGCCAGCTCAAAGGAATGTATCATTCCATATAAGGCTTCATGAGTTATTTCCCTCTGTTTCTTGGTCTCCTTGATGGCCCATGAGTAGGGAAGGTATTCCTTGGCAAGCCTCTTAAGGAGCATATCATTTTGCTCCTCATCAAATATCTCCCTTCCATATGTATTTATATCATTGGCGATGGTGATATACCTCTTATATCATTCCACCACTATTTCTTTATTCTTCATCTTGATGTTTTCATATTGGCTGATTATGTCAACTTTCTTATCTTTCCTCACATCTTCACTCCCTTTAATAATGATTGTGAGGGCATCCCAAATTTCTTTGGTTGAGGCACAATTGATGATTATATGGTATAAGTTAGCCTATAGTGTACTGACAAGGATGTTCATGGACTTCTTGTTTCAAGACATCTTTTTGTCTTCTTTCAGACCATCGTTCTCTTGGCTTAAGAACTTCTCCATCACCTATGATTGTTACTTTCATTGGGAAGTAAGGATATGAGAGGATAGATTTTTATATTTCTACATCAAAAGAATCCATATATAACCTAATCTTATACTTTGATATGGTAAACCTTCTTAGGTTGTACATAGGAGGTGTAGATGTGGTAGCATAGTCTTCTTGAGAAGTCATTTAGAAAATAGAAAGTCAACTAAAGGAGTATTCAAATCAGAATTTTTATTCACCAAAGTTCTAAACCTTAGAAGTGAACCTAAATATGATACCAATTAAAAGTGTGGAATGAAATACTTCTATAAAGGGGGTTAATAGAGAAGATGACAACTCATGTGGTATTTTGAAGATTTCTTCTTTATTTCCCCTTTAAAATGTGATTATGATTTTAGATGAATGAAACATTAAATAAGAGCATAAGGATTAGAGCAAATAAGAAATTAAAGTAGAATAAAATATCATCCGTACGATAAGATTTTTTTTATAGAGGTTCCCCAATAAAGTGGGTATGTCCACTCTTCCACAACGAGTGGGCTTCCACTTTCTCTCGTCCAAGACGCTAAGCCGTTTCTTTCTGGAGACTCCAACCCAGGATGAACCTTTTACGATGGAGGTCAACTAACCACAACAACTCTTTGAAGGGGCAGTTTGATAGTTCTTTACATGGGGAGTATTTGAAATGTGAATGCTTTAGCTCATGCAAGAGTGTCTCAAGAGATGAGACTAGATGAACCTCAGAAGTAGGAGATTTAGTTTACAGTAGAGGATAAGGTGGAAGGTAGGCTCTGAGAGCTTTACTTTTTCTTAGCTTTGGGAGTTCCTAAGCGATTGGAGAAGAGCTCTATAAGGCTCATTCTGGAAGTTGCTTGAATCGCTAGGGCATCCACTAAATATAAAGAGATTTTATATAACTATCACTTTCTTTTTTGTACAAGTTTCAATATGATTGTATCAGTATGGGCGGCAAAAAGGGATTGTGCCTTCCATTTTCAAAGAGCAACAACTCTATTTTGGACTTGATAGATTTCATTAAGTTCAGTCAATGATCACTGATAAGGTTAGTCAATAATCATTGATGGAAACTCTTCCTGGGGGATATAGGCGGTCGACGTACTGTGATCTACCTTCGACTTGATCTGGGGGTCATCGGTCGACGATCACTGAGAGATGCTGGAGGTTGCCGGCTAATGATCGTTGATCATTGAGCTGCCTTCTTCAAATCTTCAGGAGTTGATTGAGATGGTCGCCGATTAATAGTCGGTGGTTAACTATCTTTGATCGTTGAGCTTATCCTTGCGAACAATGATCTTCGAGCTATTTAGACGCTGGTCAATGATTGTCAGTCAACGATCATAATATGGAGGAGCTTCTTTGAGGTATTTTTTCCATAACTTTGCATATCCTTAAGGATTCCTTTAGCTAGTATTTACGCAAGTCCTCACCTAACATTTTGAGGATCCATAAGACTTTAACACCTAGATTTTTAACAAATAAGAGTATATATGACATTATCTTTATTTCATTAAATCAATACGGGATTTTTCCCAACAAAGATATTAGAATTCCTACTCTGATTATGTTTTGAGGATTTACATGACCCATGGGAGCGAGTCTTGGTGAAATTCTCCTATAATAACAGTCATTAGGCAAGCATTAACATGACAATGTATGAAGCTCCATGCAGGTATTGGTGTCGAATATTATTATCATTCACACAAGATGAAGATCCATGGGCTCTAGGCATGACCTACATCGATGACGTTACGGTCATTGTTCATCTGATTTGGTTTAGTCTTCATGAAGCTCAGAGATGGCAAGTCAAATACTACGATGCCCGACATAGGAAATTGGAGTTTTTTTGTAAAAGAATTGGTATACCTGAAGATCAGACCCTAGCACGATGTCTCTCGACACAAGTGGAAAAGTAATCTCAGTTTAAGGAATATTGGATCTTACCCCATCATCAAAAGGATCAGATAAGTTGCATACAAACTCAAGGTACCTCCTGAGTTGGAAGGACTACATGATGTGTTCCACGTCTCATCTCTGTGATGTGCCCTCAGATATGCTCAAGAGTATATACATGAGTTGCAACTTCCTATAGAGCCCGCCATATCCCTTCCCCTGATACCAGTAAGAATTGTCGACTCAAAAAATCAAACTCTCCGAAGGAAGAACATGCCCTTAGTCTAAGTGTTATGAGACAAGTGTGGACACAAAGAGTCCACCTATGGAACTGAAGACCTCATGCGAGAGAAATGTACAACCCCGGTATTTGCCAAGAGGTGTTCAAAGACTAAGGGATCAGTAGGTGAAAGGAGTAAGAAGGAGAGCGAGCAAGGTTCTCAAAGGCCGCCCGCAGGAAGGCAGGCAAGTTGGGCTCTCGCCAGCCGCTCATAGGAGGTGGGCGAGCCAGGCTCTCGCCAGCTGCTCGCAGGGAAACGGGCGAGCCTGGCCATGCAGTCCGTGCGAGGAAGACCAGGCGAGAGGAGCCCTTGTGGGTGGCTCGCCTAGTAGGGGTTCAGGGCTGATTTTACCTGGAAGCCCTTGGTGGTCTGCAGTTAGCCTCTCCAAACAGCAGAGTTTGGTTGTTGGCAGACCATTTTGGGCTGCGCATAGCAAAAGTATAAGGAGGAATCCCGCTATTAGCAGACCGTAAGTAAAAAACTATAAATAGACCTTGAAGGGCACCTTTGGAGAGGATTCCAATCTCAGTACTCTGAGATTCCTCCTCCCTAGGTTTTCTTGGCTTAGCTCTCAGGCTCTCCAAGGTGCCCAGTCTCAGCTTTGGCTTGGGAGGGGAAGTGCTCAAAGATCTTCTGGGTGTGTGGTGGGACCTCCTCACTGCGACCAAGGGTATATCTAGTTTTGAGTCTTCGGTCTATTTTCCCTCTGAGGAATCAGTAAGTGCTAGTTGCACCCAACCTGTTGGGGGCCAGAGCTCCACAAGAGACCAAGTTTTGGTTTCAACATTTTTAGTGTGGTGAGCATAAAGTGCAGATAGTACAGGAAAGTTCCAAGGAAGAGACATGGCAGGAGACGATGAGTGAGAGGCAGGCTTTGGTGGTTCGCCGCCACCCGGTGCTCCAGCGATGATAGAGATGCTGGCGGACCTAAGGAGGGACCTGCTCGGTGCCTTTCAGTGCGCTCTCGCCATGGCACTTGGGGGTCTCACAACCCCTGCGCCCCAGGTGGCCCCTCCAGCTAGAGTTGGCGAGAACGCCCCCGGGCAGAGGGCAGGAAAGGAGGTGATGTCCCACGAGCCAGAGCGAGATCTCACAGGGCAGGATCTTTTCCCCAGTCCGACGAGTGCGAGCGAGATACTGGCGAGTGCCGTCCAGGCAGGCGGGATCCCGGCCAATAGGGTCCCGGCGAGCGACCCATCTGGGAGCGCGAGGCCGGTAGGAGTCGGTTTGCCTAAGGAGCTCGCGTGGCGTGTGGAGCAGGTCAGGGGGCGAAGGGAGGAAGCCCATTCTGCGAGTTGGTGCTCTCAACACCACTCCCAGAGGGGTTCAGAGAGCCGACCATGATGTTCTATACCGGCAAGGATGACCCCATTCAGCACCTGCAGTGGTTCGAAGACATGGTCTTCATTAGGCCAATGTCGGACACTTTTAAGTGCCGACTCTTCGCCACCACCCTGAAAGAAAAAGCAAGGGACTGGTTCCACTAGTTGCCCTCGGGGTTGATCTACGCTTTCGAGGATCTGCGCCGTGGCTTCCTGTTGTGTTTCTCGACCTCGAAAAAGAGGAAGAAGGACCCCAAAGCGCTCTTCAACATCTAGCAGAGGTCGGGGGAGTCGCTAGCCCACTACGTAGATCGGTTCCAGGAGGAGGTCCTCCTCATCCAGGAGGTGTCGTGGTTCACCCTCCAGCTTGCCTTCATAGTAGGGTTGCGGGAGGGGTTTTTAAGATGGAACTCAAGAGGAGGGCTCCTTTGTCCTTTGAAGAGTTGATGGAGAGAGCGGCAGAGGAGGTAGAGGGAGAGGCTGCCAACCCCGAGTTCTCGAAGAGGCTGGCACGACTGAGCAAGCCAGAGGTCAGGCAGCCGGAGGCGAGGAGAAGAGAAGAGATAAGGGCCTCGGAGTCGGGGTGGAGGCAGCAAGGAGGATGGGGTGCAGGGCCCAGGAAGGGGTTTCACCAGGGAGGGGGTAACTTCCAAGGAGGGAAAGGAAGACCCCATAAGCTAGGGTGGAGACAGGGCCCGAGGCCACCTCCTCCCCCGCCTCAGCAAGCAATGGCAGTCGGGAAAGGGAGAGCAAGAAGAGGAAGAGGAGCAGGGGCCGGAGGAGCCAGGCCCAAGAGGAGGAACAGAGGGGCGGAGGCCGAGAGGAGGGGAAGTTTCCCTATTGTGACTTCCACCAGGAGGAAGGTCACGCGACGGCCACCTGCCCGGAGTTCTTGGAAGTGAGGGGAGCCAGAGCGCCGACATAGCAGGAGCAGCGGCCGATAAGGATTGAGGAGGTGCTGCCTCAGGACGAGAAGGAAGAAATGTGTGAGGACCGGGTTGACGTGGGGGCCCGAGGAGGGATCAGAGTGATCCATGGGGGGTATGGATCGAGACGACCTGGAAGGAAAGCCTCCATACGTCTATCATCGGAGCGTGGCTTCGACATCCCTAGCCCCAACCCGTCAGAAAAAATCATGTTTACCCAGAAGGACATGCCGGTCCATGAAGACCCGTTCTGCGATGCGCTGGTCATCCAGACGGCCATCGAAAACTTCACCGTCTCTCGGATTCTCATGGACAATGAGAGCTCAGTCAACGTCATCTTCAAGAAGGCATTCGATGAGATGAAGGTGGAGTCCAGGAGGGTGTTGGCCTCGGATGGCCCATTGTTTGGGTTTTCGGTGGAGAGGAAGGAGGTAGTAGGGGGAGTGGGACTCCATGTGGTCCTAGGGGGCAGTCCCGGAACTGCTGCTTTGTTATAGTGGATGCCCCCAGCAGCTACAACGCCATCTTTGGAAGGCCCCTTATCAGCGCATTTTGATTCGTCCCCTCCATATTCCATCAATGCATCAAGTTCAACTCAGGGGAATCCAGGTCCGGGTAAGGGGATACCATATGGTGGCAAGGCAGTTCTACGTGACTGCCGTGAACACCATAGCCTGGATGGCAGTGGTGGAGGACATGGGACAGGGAGATGGGGGAGCCGGCAAGGATAGAAGAGGTAGGATAAGAGGAAGGGGGAGTAGGAGAGAAAGATTAGGCCCGGGAAGGAGGGGCAGAGGAGCTGATGGTGATCGGGGAGGAGGTGAAGGAGGAAGGGGCTGAAGCGCTTGCTTGCGGCGAGAGGAAGGAGAATGAATGGGCGGATCAGTCGAGGCTGGAGGCCGTGGATGAGGTGGTGGAGCTGGAGGTCATCACCAGGGTAGGGATGGTCAAGAAGGTGAAGATCAGTGGGGAGCTCAGCCCCGAGGACCAGAGGAAGATCTTGGCTTGCGTCCAAGAGAACGTGGATGTCTTCGCCTGGAGCACAATGGAGATTCCTGGGATCGATATGGATGTGGCATGTCATCACCTCAACCTCGACCCCGGCATTCGCCCCATCCTCCAAAAGAAGAGGCCCATTGCGGACAAGCTGGAGGCACCCATCCGGGAGGAGGTGAGCAAGCTCCTCAAGGCCGGGTTTGTATCAGAGATCCAGTATCCAGGCTAGGTCTCCAATGTGGTCATGGTAAAAAAGGGAGATGGGAGATGGTAGATGTGTGTTGATTTCTCCTTATTGAATAAATCATGCCCTAAGGATTGTTACCCCCTGCCTCGAATCGACACGCTGGTTGATTCAGCTGTCGGTTTTTCTCTAATGAGTTTCTTAGATGCTTTTCAGGTTATCACCAGATCCGCATGCACCCCCCCCCCCCCCCCCCCGACATCAAGGATGTTTCCTTCATCACAAGGGATGGGTATTACTGCTACAAAATGATGCCTTTCGGGCTAAAGAACGTAAGGGCGACCTACCAACGAATGATGGACAGGATCTTCCGAGAGCAAAAGGGGAGGAACCTGGAGCTCTATGTGGATGACCTCATGATAAAAAGTTGAGACCTCGAGTCCCACCTCCGTGACCTTGAGGAAACCTTCAAAACTTTGAGAAAGTTCAAGATGAAGCTCAACCCCCAGAAGTGTGTCTTTGGGGCCAGCCGAGGGAAGTTCCTAGGTCATCTGCTCACCCCGGCTGGGGTGGAGCCTAACCCGGACAAGGTTAGGGAAATCATGGAGCTGGGGTCTCCGAGGAGTGCGAAGGAGGTCCAGCCTCTCGTAGGGAAGTTGGCCGGACTAAGCAGGTTTCTCTCCAGGGCAGGGGAGAAGTGCTCGGCCTTCTTCAAGGTGCTGCGGGGGAACCAAAAGTTTGAGTGGACCTCCCGAGTGTGAAAGGGCTTTTCAGGCACCGAAGGAACAGTTGAGCCAAGCCCCGTTGCTGCAAGGGCCGAGATAGGGAGATGACTTGTCCCTATACCTGGGGGTAGGAATCGAGGCGGTAAGCTCGGTGCTGGTCCAGGAAGAAGGAAAAAAGCAACTCCCGATTTACTATGTTAGTCGGGTGTTGAGGAAGGCTGAGCTCAGATACCCCATCTTGGAGAAGCTCTCATTCACCTTGGTGGTGTCGGCCAGGAATCTCCGACCCTACTTTCAGGCACACTCGATCAAGGTGGTGACCGGTCACCCCCTTCGCAACATCATGGAGGGGGTGGATCACTCTGGAAGGCTGGCCAAGTGGTCAGTGGAGTTGAGCGAGTTTGGTAACTCGTATGTTCCCAGGTTGTCCATAAAAGCCCAAGCGGTGGCAGACTTTTTGGCAGACTATGTGACCGAGGTAGAAGAATCCGAGTTGTCCGCCTTGGTGGCCTGGAGAATGCTGGTTGATGGGGCCCCAGGGAAGCATTCCTTTGGGGGAGGGGTGGTTTTGGTAAGCCACCAAGGGACAAGGATCGAGCAGGCGATCAACATCCACTTCCCCCTCACCAACAATCAGGCCGAGTACGAGGCCGTGATAGCAGGGCTCCGCTGAGCCCGGGAGTTGGGAGTGCAAGATGTGGAGTCTCGACGGACTCCATGGTGGTAGCTTGCCAAGTCAAGGGGGAGTTCGAGGTGAATGTGTCGACTCTTCAGCGATACTTGGAAAAGGTCAAGAGACTCATAGGGCAGTTTCACACCTTCTCGATCCATCATGTGCCAAGGGAGGAGAGTGTCGCGGCGGATCTCCTGGAGAAGTTCGGTCCCAGGTCCGGAGGCAAGGTGTTGGACCTCTTCCGACCATCCATCGAGGAGGGGGAACTGATGGAGGTGGACCAGCGGGCATCATGGATGGACCCCTTCATCACCTTCCTGACATCGGGGAAGTTCCCCTATGGGGGTATGGACAAACAACAGATCAGGTATAAGTTGGCATACTACTCTTTGCATGCATGAGGACTATACCGGAAGACGCTCTCGGGGCCCCTAGCCCATTGTGTGCCAGAGGAGGAGGTCCCGAGGGTCCTGGAGGAGATCCACTCGGGGGAGTGTGGCAGCCACTCTGGGATCCGAACCTTGGAGGGGAGAGTGCTGAGGCAAGGTGTTGAAAAACCTGAGGTCCGGAGATGAAGTAAAAATGCGGAACACTTCACAAAACTTTCCACAAGTGTAACAACATAATGACAATGGGAAGACCGAATAGTGCTATGGTATTAACTATCTCTTCACAATTCGAGGTACACATGGTGAGACATGATTCATAAGAATCACGGAGGAGAGAAGCACAAATCACAAAATACAAGCTGCTGACGATCTGACACCTTGAGACCGCCAGACCGCGCGAACAGACAAGCCAGACAGATAACCCCTGAGACCGCGCGGAGAGAGCACAAGCCGCACCTGTCAGACCGCAACCACAGACCGACTGACCTGCTGCTTTATTCAACTGTTGAAAGACAACCAATTCGCACTCCTTGATCGCCCAGACCGCACGGTCTTGATCACAGAAGAACCTGCGAACTCTTGCCAACGAAAACTGCTTCCTGATGCAAACCGCAACTCAAGATCGCCTGGCCACTTAAGACCGCCTGATCAACTGAGTTCGTTGCACAGTCCAAGAACACCTAAACACAGTCTGCCCGGACTGGTTTATTCAAAGCTGGAAGAAAGGAGAAAAGTTGACCGCGAGCTGCTAGTAGCTAACCTTCGAACAAACAAACCGGTCAGTCAAAAATCTCAGACCGCGCGACCTCAAATTGAGACCGGCACAATCAAGCAAACTTTGGCTCTTACAGTTCTTCGTTATGAATGACGGGCCCTGCACCCCCATTTATAGGCGAGTAGATGGATGTCGTAACCGCACAAACCGGGATGCAATAATCGCCCATTAGTGTCGTCACCGTACAAGCAGTCTCACAAGATAGACCGCCCGAGCTCAGCAACGCTAAATAACTCCCTTATTAACCATACGGTTATCATAAACCACCCGGTTACCGCGGTCTCCAAAATCCAGACCACCCGGTCTTATTGCAAAAGCAAAGAACTTCTTCAGTAACCCAGAACGACTAGAACAAAACGTCAGACCGCCCGGTCACTGCAAGAAGGCAGACCTAATTGAACATCTGGCCGACTTGAACAAGACGCCAGAACAACCTGCGCGAGCTACTTGGATAAACTTGCAATCTCCCAAATCAGACCGCCCGGATCAGACCGATTGAGATCGAACAGGCCAGAGCACCAGCGTAGACCACACGGTCTCTGCGGTCTCCAACCTGCAGACCGCCCAACACCATTCCACTTCCACTTCAAAAATTTAACACTCCCCCTTGAAGTGGGAAGTGGAAGTCAGCCCAAGCAAACTCCGCAACCGACCAAATGGTCCCTTCGACAGCGGCTTAGTAAATATGTTTGCAACATTCTCCTTGCTCTGCACATGCTCCACAGTCGGAGATCCCTCCAGAACCTTCTCATGAATGAAATGGTGATGAATCTCTATATGCTTCGTACGCGCGTGACAAACTGGATTGTTCACCAGTTTGAGAGCACTCTCATTGTCACAACGTAGTAGAGTAAGACCTCGCACCTCCCTATGAATGTACTCCACAAGCCTCCTAAGCCAGATGGTTTCCTGAGCCGCCAAAGCCGAAGCTTTGTACTCCGCTTCTGTGTTAAATATGGACACAGAATCCTGCTTCTTGCTGCACCATGATATAGCTATAGAGCCTGTCATAAAGACATATCCAAATGTCGATCTCCGATCGTCCGAATCTCCTCCATAATCAGCATCCATGTACCAGTGCAAGCAAAAGCCCGAATCTCTCCCATAGAAGAGACCCAAATCCGAGGTGGATTTGACATACTTCAAGATACTCCTAGCCGCCACAAGATGAGGTTTCCGAGGCTCTGCCATAAACCGACTCACCCTGCCAACTGCATAAGCAATATCTGGCCTTGTGATCGTCAAGTATATCAGACTTCCAACCAAAGCCTGGAACACCAAAGGATCGGTAAAAACCTTCCCTTCATCCCGTCGAAGATGAACTCCAACCTCCAGTGGAGTAGAGCTGCTCTTCCTCCCTTTAATGCTGAACCTCTTCACGATTCGATCCACATAGCCTTTTTGGGAAACAAGCATCCTACTCTCTTTCCTGTCCACTTCGAGCCCAAGGAAATGGTGGAGCTCACCCAAATCCTTCATCTCAAATCTGATAGCTAGCTCAGCATGAAGCCTAGCTACCTCCACTTCAGAATTCCCCATGACGATCATATCATCCATGTACAGAAGCACCAAGACCTGAAGCTCCCCCATCTTCTTTACGAATAGGCTTGAATCAGAATCAGAAGCAAAGTATCCGCAGAACTGGAGGTATTCTGCGATCTTCCGGTACCACGCCCAAGGCGCTTGCTTCAAGCCGTAAAGAGCCTTCTTGAGCTTGCAAACATATCTTGGGTGCTCTTCAGATACATAACCAGGTGGCTGATCCATGAAGATATTCTTGTCAATCTCGTCATATAAGAAAGCATTCTTCACGTCGAGTTACCAAATATTCCACCCTTGGCAAGCTGCCAATGCGATCACCACTCTGACCGAAATCATCTTGGCAACGAGGCTAAATGTTTCTTCGTAATCCTCCCCATACTTCTGAGAGAAACCTCGAGCTACAAGGCGAGCCTTGTACTGCTCAATACTTATGTCAGCCTTCTTCTTCAGTTTGAAAACTCACTTGCAAGTCACCGGAGTAACTCCCTCAACCTTAGGCACCAAGTCCCAAGTCTAATTCTTCCTGAGGGTAGCCATCTCTTCATCCATGGATCCTTCCCACTCCTTGACTCCAACGACATTTTCATAACAAGATGACACTCTCTCATCCAGGGGACCTGTGAAGAAACATGAGACAAAGCGCACCAAGTTCCCGCCCGTATACCGATCAGATGGAATAATGGTCCTCTTGGACCTCCTCAGAGCTTGAATCTGAACCACCTATTCCACTGCAGCTTCTGGACTAGCTCTCCTTTCAGGTAGACATGGAGCATCGCTCCTCCTACTTCCAGAACCTGAAGCACCTGACCCAGAGCTAGAAATACCTGGAGCACCTGGAGAAATATGCAACTCCACCAGAACTTCCCTTGCAACTTCCTCTGGTCCACCATCTACCCTGCTTCCTTGTAACTCAACAGAAGAGATACCTTGGTATGACGTCAGCTCATCAAATACCACATCCCTAGAGACCACATATCTCCGTGTCTCGGGATCCATGCATCTCCACCCTTTCTTCCGGTCATCATAACCGACGAAGACTAGTTTACTTGCCTTAGCATCTAGCTTTATTCGAAGGGCATCCGAAACATGCACATAGCAGGTAGAACCAAACACTCAAAAGTGTTCCATGCTTGGCTTCTCCTTGAACATCAACTCATGAGGGGTCTTCATGTTGATGGGACTGAGAGCCATCCGGTTGATAACATAAGCCGCACAAGACATTCCCTCTGCCCAGAAGGACTTTGGGATACTCTTAGCATGAAGCCAGCATTTGCAAGTCTCCGTCAGGTGATGGATCTTCTACTCTGCAACTCCGTTCTGTTGTGGAGTGTGAGCACAAGAAAGCTCTCTTTGGATGTCATGCTTCCTGCAAAAGTTAAATAAATCCTTGGAGGTGAACTCCCCTCTGTTGTCAGTTTTGAATCTCTTGACCGGTAGGTTAAGCCGACCTTCCACTAGCTCCTTGAACTCCACAAACCTCTCGAACGCCTCCGACTTCTCCTTCAGAAAATATACCTAAGTATATCTGGTGAAGTCATCAACCAAAAACAGCATATACCTGCTACCTCCAAGACTGGCAGTGTTGGTAGGTCCAAACAGATCACCATGGATACACTCCAATGATCTTTTACATCTGCTTTGTGATTTGTCAAATGGAAGACGTTGAGCCTTACCAAACTGACAACTTGCACAAACATGACCCTCTCCGAAAGATGATAAGCTAGGCAGACCTTTCACCAGGCCTCTTCCCTCCATAGCTTTCAACTTATCCATCCCAACATGCCAAAGTCTTTCGTGCTAGATAGCGGCCCTGTTGTTAGCCCTCATCTTATCAACATAAGAACTTGTTGAAAGAACAAATAAGTCCTTCACCCGTCTCCCTACATGAGTGACCTCAGCTTTCACAGCTGAAACATTTCGGAGAAATTTCACTTCTGTTGGACCGAACAGAACATGATAGCCAGCATCCACTGCATTGGTCACTGAGAAGAGGTTCTTCTTCATCCCCGGAACATGATAGACACTCTTCAACGTAAGATTACCTCTATCATCGTTCAAAGAAACCACACCCTCCTTCTCTACTGCATGTATAGTATCATCAGCCATAATGATAGGGTCATTACTTGTATATGCCTGCAATGAGGAAAACTTCGACTCATTCCCGGTGAGGTGATGACCACACCCAGAGTCCACTATCCAATCATCTTGATAGTTGATGGAAGTCATAGCCCAAACACACGTGCCCATCATGAATGCACCTCCACCACCCCAACTACCTTCATAATTGAAACCAGCCTCCTCCTTTCCTGAAACATGCCCTGGCTGAAGATTGACCTTGCAGTCTCTTTTGAAATGACCAAGCTTGTTGCACCTGAAGCATCTAGGTCCTTCCTGCTTCTTCTCACCATGCTTAGGAGCATAACTCCTCTCCTACTGATATAAAGTAGACAGACCATCATCTCCAGATGTCTTCTTCTTGTCCTATCTATTCTTCTTACCAGAGAAGAGAACCTCACCTTCTCCCCCAGAGACAGACATCCCAGCCATTTGATTAGCCAAACTCTCTTGCGAAGAAAGTAAGTTCTCCATCTCCAGCAACGATGGCTGATTGGCCCAGCCTTGAACATAAGTAACAAAGGCCACATACTCTCTCCGCAAGCCGCGGATTATGTGCCTCTTCAGCTTAGCTTCTGAGATAGGCTCATCCGGGTCCAAAGCCGATATCTTTGCGCAAAGGTTCTTCATCTTCAAGAAGAACGTTGAGATAGACAAGTCTCCCTGAGTTGCTTTCGCAAACTCATTCTCCAAGAACTGTAGCCCAGCTACATTCTTATTATTGAACAAGCCATCCAAGGCTGTCCAAATTTCAGCAGCTGATCTACATTCGATGATGTGATCAAACAGCTCCGGAATGATAGCTCTCTTGAGAGTGAACTCCGCCTTAGCATTCGTTCTATTCCAAGCCTTCACGAGCTCAGCATTCCCTTTAGCAGGAATAACAGCTTGTCTTGCTTCTCCTCCTATAACCTCCCACAAATCCTCGCCAAGAAGATAGCTCTCTATGCAAGACTTCCACTTCTTGAAGTTAGTCTGCGTAAGGAGCTCAATACCAAGACCTCTAGAATATCCTCCTTCCAATGCTATCCCACTGGTTGTTAACCAACTTGAGGAACCCGAGAGAAGTATCAGCAACTACTACTCAGCAACCTACCTCTGATACCATGTTGAAAAACTTGAGGTTTAGAGATGAAGTAAAAATGCGGAACACTTCACAAAATTTCCACAAGTGTAACAACACAATGACAATGGGAAGACCGAATAGTGCTATGGTATTAACTATCTCTTCACAATTCGAGGTATACATGATGAGACATGATTCATAAGAATCATGGAGGAGAGAAGCACAAAACACAAAATATAAGCTGCTGATGATCTGACACCTTGAGACCGCCAGACCGCGCGAATAGACAAGCCAGACGAATAACCCCTGACACCGCGCGGACAGAGCACAAGCCGCACCTGTCAGACCGCAACCACAGACCACCCGACCTGCTGCTTTATTCAACTGCTGAAAGACAACCAGTTCACACTCCTTGATCGCCCAGACCGCACGGTCTTGATCACAGAAGAACCTGCGAACTCTTGCCAACGAAAACTGCTTCCTGATACAGACCGCAACTCAAGATCTCCTGGCCACTTAAGACTACCTGATCAACTGAGTTCGTTGCACAGTCCAAGAACACCTAAACACAGTACGCCTGGACTGGTTTATTCAAAGCTGGAAGAAAGGAGAAAAGCTGACCGCGAGCTGCTAGTCGCTAACCTGCGAACAAACAAACTGGTCAGTCAAAAATCTCAGACTGCGCGACCTCAAATTGAGACCGGCACAATCAAGCCAACTTTGGTTCTTACAGTTCTTCGTTATGAATGACGGGCCCTGCACCCCTATTTATAGGCGAGTAGACGGATGTCGTCAACGCACAAACTGGGATACAATAACCACCGATCAAATCGTGAGCGGTCTCACAAGATAGACCGCCCGAGCTCAGCAATGCTAAACAGCTCCCTTATTAACCATACGGTTATCACAAACCTCCCGGTTACCACGGTCTCTGAAAACCAGACCGCCCGGTCTTTTTGCAAAAGCAAAGAATTTCTTCAGTAACCCAGACCGACTAGAACAAAATGTCAGACCGCCCGATCACTACAAGAAGGCAGACCTACTTGAACATCTGGCCGACTTGAACAAGTCTCCAGAACAACCCGCGCAAGCTGCTTGGATAAAATTATGATCTCCCAGATCAGACCACCCGGATCAGACCGACTGAGACAGAACCGGCCAGAGCACCAGCGCAGACCGTGCGGTCTCTGCGGTCTCCAACATGCAGACCGCCCAGCACCATTCCACTTCCACTTCAAAAATTTTACATAAGGCTACTTTTTGCCCACCCTCAGCAAGGACACATAGGAGTTCGCAAGGAAGTGCTCGAAGTGCCAACTGTTCTCCCCTCTCCAGCTCCTGCCGTCCAAAAGACCTAGAACCATTACGACCCCCTGGACCTTTGCAATATGGGGTTTGGACCTGGTCGGTCCTTTCCCCCAAGCAAGTGGTCAAATAAAGTTCTTACTAGTGATGATCGATTATTTCTCCAAGTGGCTGGAGGTGAAGGCGCTGGCCAAGGTAACGTCCCAAGTAGTAAGAAATTTTATATGGGGTGAGATAATTTGCAGGCATGGACTCCCATTAGCCATAGTGACAGACAATGGGCCGCAGTTTGCCAGGGATAAGTTAGTCAGCTTCTGCACCCAACTCGGCAAAGATCGTTGGTTTGCATCGGTCCACCACCCAAGGAGCAATGGGCAAGTGGAGGCAGCAAATAAAATAATTGTGAACTTACTGAAGAAGAAGGTTGAGAGCGTTAGGGGCAACTGGGTAGATCAGTTACCCTCGGTCCTCAGGGCCTTGAGGACCACTCCAAACACGGCCACAGGGGAGACTCCGTTCAAGCTCTCTCACGGATCCGAGGCCGTCCTTCCAATAGAGTTCGAGGTAAAATCCCCTAGGGTGGTTGCCGCGGGTGAAGAGTATGAAGAATGGCTAGTGGAGAATGAGGTAGAGCAAAGGCTATCCTTGGACCTGGTGGAAGAGCTCCGGTACTTAGCCACCGTCCGGCAGGAGAAAGCCAAGAGGAGGATGGCTCGGTACTTTGACAAACATATCCGAGTAACGCAGTTCGAGAAAAGAGATCTAGTCCTAAAAAAGGTTGACGCGGCTGGGAGAGGGGCCGCGATCAGAAAGCTCGATCCCAACTAGGAAGGGTCATACATTGTAGATGAAGTGCTCAAGTTAGGAGGGTACCACCTCCAAGATGTGGAAGGGGTACCTCTCGGCCGGGCTCAGAGTGGGGACGACTTAAAGCGTTTCTACCCTTAAACTTTTCATATTGATTTAGTACATATTTGACTCATCATGTGTTGGTTTCAATGTTTCTTCTAAGCATGGGTCCTCGAAGTGTTTTATGCTGGAATGCCCCGGATGATTCCGCTATCGGGCTCTCACTAGCCGGAGGGTCAGGTTGATCTCGCGGAGAGGCTGGCAAGGTATCAAGTGTTTTATGCTGGAATACACCAAATGATTTCGCTGTCGGGCTCTCACTAGCCGGTGGGTCAGGTTGATCTCGCAGAGAGGCTGTCAAAGTATCAAGTGTTTTATGCTGGAATGCCCCGGATGATTTCGTTGTCGGGCTCTCACTAGCCGGTGGGTCGGGTTGATCTTGCGGAGAGGCTGGCAAGGTATCAAGTGTTTTACACTAGAATGCCCTGGATGATTCTGCTGTCGGGCTCTCACTAGCCGGTGGGTCAGGTTGATCTCGCGAAGAGGCTGGCAAGGTATCAAGTGTTGTATGCTGGAATGCCCCAGATGATTCCGCTGTTGGGCTCTCACTAGCCAGTGGGTCAGGTTGATCTCGCGGAGAGGCTGGCAAGGTATCAAGTGTTTTATGTTGGAATGCCCCGGATGATTTCGCTGTCGGGCTCTCACTAGCCCGTGGGTCAGGTTGATCTCGCGGAGAGGCTGGCAAGGTATCAAGTGTTTTATGCTGGAATGCCCCAGATGATTCCGCTGTCGGGCTCTCACTAGCCGGTGGGTCAGGTTAATCTCGCGAAGAGGCTGTTAAGGTATTCAAATGTTTTATGCTGGAATGCCCCAGATGATTCTGTTGCCGGTTTCTCACTAGCCGGTGGGTCAGGTTGATCTCACAGAGAGGCTGGCAAGGTATCAAGTGTTTTATGCTGGAATGCCCTAGATGATTCCGCTGTCGGGCTCTCACTAGCCGGTGGGTCGGGTCGATCTCGCGGAGAGGCTAGAAAGGAGATGGATTATGCTAGTCCTGGCTCGCAGAATCTCTCAATGCGAGGCCTAGGATGGGCGAGCCCCGGGGCTCACTCGCACAAAAATAAAAAGCGATATCAAATGGAAAATATCTAAGTCAAGTGGTTATAGTGAGGCGGCTGAACACGGTGGCAACAAAATATTTTGAGGCGATCCCTGGCTCGCGAAACACTCGGAGAGTCTCTATGCAACACCTAAATATGCGACTCAGGGGGGACCACCGGCGTGGGAATCAATAAGTAGAATTCGGTCACGCAAAGGTTACGGCGAGCGAGGTTAGACAACGCCGACCCTGCTCACGAGGGCTCATACTGGCGAGCCAGAGGTGCAAAGCGGTCCGCACATTGCCCAGGTGCGAATGCATGCAGAAAAAGTTTATCTAACAAACATCTAAGCGAGAGAAGCTACGCGAACGCCTTATTGGGTGTTTGCGGGGTATGGTAGCGAGACAAAATGAAAGGACAATAAAACGATGAACCTTATAACCATTTCAAAGGAAAAACATGCAAACGCAAGCATGGCTAAGCGTATGGGTGCGAGCATGACAAAATATATTAGCATGAGCATAGTAAAAAGAATTAGCACGAGCATAGTAAAAAGCATTGGCGCGAGCAAGACAAAATGACAATTTAAAGATAGAAAAAAACTTTATTTCATTTCTTGAAAGGTGATCATTACATGTAACGGCGAACTCGCCAGTCAAAATAAAAATGTACATGGAAAAAACAAAAAGTCAAGGCCGATCGCCGGACAGCTCCTCCTCTCTCCTACGATCTTCAGGCTCTGGAATTGGTGTGAACAAGTCTGGGATGACGTCCTTGGCGCTAAGCTCCATTGCATCCGGAGAAAGCAGGCTTGCCCCTTGAGGGTATCGAAGATGAGGTTGGTGATGCCCATCGAGCTCTTGCGGGTCGCCTCTTCCTCGTCCCGTGTTCGGTTGCGAGCCCTAGCTCACGAAGGGGGTGGGATGAGCACAGCCCTGGTCAGCTCGCGGATTTGAGCTTTTAGGAGCCCGTTCTCCATCTCCAGATTGGTATTTCGCGTGAGGAGCTGGCTCGCTGACTCAGCGTCCTGAAAAATAAAAAGTTAAGTCATAAGGTGAAAAGAAAAGGCGAGCGAGGTGGAAAGGTTGTATGAACCACTTACCTTTTCGCCTTGGAGGCTGTCGAGGAGACCCTCTGACAGGGCCTCTTTGCCCTTGAGGCGCGCGACCTCATCTGCGGCCTCCTGGAGCTCGCGCTTGATCTCCTTAAAGTCCCTGTCCAAAGTCAGGTACCGTCGGCCCACCATGTGGGTGAGCTCTAGGGCCAGGGACTGGGCTCGTATGGCCTCATAGACGAGCACCATGGACCTTAGGGCGCTAAAGCTGGTGGCATCCTCGCGGCCATACAACCCAAAAGCGAGGGCGAATGCCTCGCCCCCAACCTTTTCGCTCTCAACCCAGGAGGGGAGGATCAAAGAGTATGAGATCCTGTTGTGGTCAGGATCCCACACCAGCAACGGCTCGCCGACCGCGTCTGGGATCCTCGCACCGAGACCAAAATTCTTGTGGCTCACTGGCTTGGGCTCGCCGGAAGTGTCCCCAGTCTCACTGCTCTCCTTGGAAACCTTTTGACTCGCGGGCGGGGCGAGTGGAGCCTTCGTCTCACTCAGGTCCATGACATCATTCCCCTTAGTTGTGGAGGGGGTCTCCTTGTTCCTTTTCTTTATCGGGGGTTTCGCGGCGAGCTGGCTCGCAGGCGGCGGCGGCTTCTTGCCAGAAGTCGAGCTGAGAGGTTCTTGGCACGCTTCGGCGGCCACGATTGCGAGAGAGCTGTAGGAGAGGGTTGCGCTCCTCGCATGCGAGGCGCTCCTCGCATTTGGGGGGTGGAGGGTGAAAGTGCACAGTTTACCTCACTAGAATTCTCTAGAGGGGGGGTGAATAGAGATTAAAAATTATTTTGTGCAAAGTTAATATATATATGTGTATGATCACAGATTATAGCTTCCCACACACCAACAAGAATTAAACAAGTAAAGAAAGTAAATGCAAGAAAAGAAATCACAGCATAACACAAGAAAATATAGTGGTTCCCCAAACTTTGGGTAGTCCACTCTTCTACCCCCTTGGTAGGAATTCACTATCTTGCACTGAGTCTTTTGATAAGGAGACTCTTAGAACCACCCTGAGTCTTTTGACAAGGAGACTCTTAGAACCACCCTGAGTTTTTTGACAAGGAGACTCTTAGAACCAGAACACTGAATTTTTTGAAGAGAGATTCTAAAAACTCTTTTACAATATTTAAGTAAGAATAAGAAAGAAGAAAGAAATAAGAACAAGAATGAATCTTCTTCCTAGCAAGAACATTGGAAGCACAAGAAGTGAATTAAATCTTTCTTCTATAGAGAGAAGAAGATTTGTAGCTTTTCTCTCTTTGTGAGAGCTATCAGAACTTGCAGCAGAAGTGCTTCAGAAGCAGGAGAAGAAAAAGTGCTTGAATATTGCTGCAGAACAATTTCTCAATTTTCTCTCTATACTTGGGAGCTTTTCCTCTTTTTCAAATGTAAAATGGTGAATCACTTGTTCTACTTTTTCTGCAGACCTCCTCTTTATTTATAGCTCTGTTAATTCAAAATAATACTATAGGAGGATAATCAATTATTAGTCAGAGAAATAGAAAGATGAAAATGTTTCCATAATATTTATTTCTGTAGAAGGAAAGAACTAATTCTGATTTCAAATAATGTCCAAATAAGTTTAATCAAATTTGCCAAGAATCAGATATAGGGAAAGAATGATTCAGAACGGCTATAAAATATTGACATTTATTCCATACAAATCAGATCTACTGAAAGAAGGAAAGAGATCTGGCGCATATTTAAATCTGTCATATAAATCGACGTGCGTCGATTACCACTCGACGTAAACGTCGAGTTCTTCTTGGCTGGACGTCGAGAGGAGAATAAGGAAGGTGCGTCGACTAAGGTGCGTCGACTTCTCCATATGCGTCGACTAGAAATCAGAGTAGCGTCGACAACACATACGTCGAAATCTTCCTAAGGTTACTTCGACTCAATCTGAAGGAAACGTCGACTCCATTTCGACGTTGCGTCGAATAGTATTCGACGCATATTTACTTAACCTTGTTTTTCTTTCTTAGAATTCATATTCAACTTATTTCTAGGGGTTAAGAGAAATCATTTCCCCAATAATCTCGCCCTATTTGTCTTAACCCTACTTAGAGAGAAATTATATTAGCATAAAATCAATCCAGCACAGCATTTGTATAGAAAAGAAATATGTCAAATAATCAGAAGAGAAAGTGGAATAAGAAAGCATATGACAAGTATTTGTCTTTCACAAAAATTTAAACTAGAAACTTCTTTTTGTACATAAAGTTAACAAAAGCAGAATAAAGTTTACTAGATAAGTTTTCAATAGTATCAAGAATGTAGCCCCTGACTCTATCAGGTCGTTCCTGGACATTCCTGATGATTGTACGCAGTTTTTCCAATAGTTTATCACCATCAGGGATTGTGTCATTTATGGAGTAGCCTTTGCTGATGATGATTGCTGCTTTTTCATCAATCATCTCAATTGTAATGTTTTGAACTTTCTTTTCAGTAGGCTTGATCTCAGGTGGTCCCTTGTTATCAACCTTGGGCCTATATATTGTTCTCTTTTCTGATTGCTGCTTCTCTGGAATGTCAGCCATTTTCCCTTTCCCTTTCCAGGGTGAGGCATGCCACTTGTCTAATTTTATAGGTCTGTTAGGCTTCTTGTAGGGAATGTAAGTATCTTCTGTACACCCTACACCCTTCTTGTCTTTTTGACCTTTATCTAGGATGATCCCTGCCTGAGGGTTTTTCTTTTGATAAGCTTCAATATTAAACAATTTCTTTGGAATTCTGATAGAAGATTCAGCAAGAATTTGTTCTTTAGTCATTCCCTTGTTGATCTTTTCCATCCAGGCAATCCTTTTAACTTCCACTTCTTTTCTAGCTGCTTCATATTCATTCAATTCTCTTTCTCTTATCTCTTTATGCCTCTTTTCCATGTCAGGGTCATGGTACTCCTTCACAGGGCTGTTAGGAGTGATAATAGGTATCTTTTCAAATCTTCTTATTTGCTCACATGCTTTTCTATACTTCCTTTCTTTTGCATACTCTCTCTTTTCTTCTTTGGAGAAGTTTTTCCAGTAGGGAATGGCTTCTCTTTTCCTTTTCATCTGTCCTCCTGAACATTGCCTAGGTAGGATTTGTTTGGAGAGGCTTGCCACTTATGGAGGTAAAGGTAGCAGAGGAGGTAGAGAAGAAGGTTGAAATGGAGGTAGAGGTAGAGGTGGAGATGAAGGAGAGTGAGTTTTCTCTTTGGGTGGAGAAGGAACAATATCAAGAAGAGGAGTCTGTTCTGCTGTAGGGATGTCCTCAAGTAGAGGTGTCTTCAGCTTGATGTAACTGGCAGAGAAGCCAGGGGAGTGATGTTGAAGTTCCTCCTCACATAAGGGTGCATCAATCCATATCTGTCCATTCCAATCATCAGAGGTGACTGCTTCTTCCTCCCCCTGGATTTTTGGGTTCTTTACTACAGGAATCTCCCCTGGTTATATGGGTTATCAATTCTGAATTCTGAATCCACAGCATGCTCCCCTTCAGTGTTGTAAGAGGAGGATTCACCACAGTGTTTGATGAAGGTGTAGTCAGAGTGATTTGAGAGGAGTGGAGTCTATAATGGAATTGGAGTAATAGTTAGAGAGAATACTTAGAGTTGGATAGAAGAGAGTTAAACTTGAGCTTTTAGTGAGATCAAAGACCTGGCAAGAGGGGTTTCTGGAGCAACTCTCCCCCTGGTTTATATCATTCAGGAAGGATGTAAACCTTTGTGGCGACAGAGGTTCCTCTCGAAGAAGAGGATGAAGCTCAGGAAGAGAGGCAGATAGGGTGGCCAATTTGGCTTCACATGAGGTGATCATATTGGCACATTCATTGGAGAAGTTGGTTAGACGTGTCTGGAAGTCGTTGAGAAGATTTTCTAGAGCATCGTTCATCGCATTGATAAGGGCAGTTTGAACAGGAGTAGGCGCCATTGATGCAGAAAGAGAGAGAGGTAGAAGACAAAGTTTTGGCGGGTTCAGAAATGTATTTGTTATGAAATAAGAAGCTTTATTTAAAGAAGGTGAAACGTCGAGAAAGGAAGCAGAAATCAAGGTAATCCAATCGTCAAAAGAGGAAGTAAGGATTTGATTCTAATTTTAACTGGAAGTCGACGTTGCGTCGAATGGATGTCGACGTTTGCGTGGAGATTGGCCAGCCTGGTGTTTTATCGACGTGATCATAGTCTTGCGTCGATATGAATTTGACGGTACGTCGATAAAGGATCGACGTAGCATTGTCTGATGGAAATCGATGTCAGCGTCGAGTTTGTCTCGACGGAGCGTCGACATGTATTCGACGTATCTTCAAGAAATTTTCTTAGATTGTCTTATTTCATTAGAGTTCCCTAACAATGGGGTTTACAAGCTTCCATCAAGCATTCCTAAGGTGTTTATGAAATAGTTATGCTTAGTTTCATCTAAAGGTTTTGTGAAGATGTCTGCTCTTTGATTATCTGTGGGAATATATTTTAAGGTTATTTTACCCTTCTCAACATTGTCTCTAAGGAAGTGATGTCTGATCTCTATATGTTTGGTCCTACTATGAAGAACTGGGTTGGACGCTATGGATATAGCACTAGAGCTATCAGAATAGATCTTAGAGTTATGTATTTCCAATTTGTAGTCAAGAAGCTGATTTTGCATCCACAGGATTTGTGAACAACAGCTCCCAGCAGCTATGTATTCAGCTTCAGCTATTGAGGTTGAGACTGAGGTTTGTTTCTTACTAAACCATGAGATCAATCTATAACCTAGGAATTGGCAGGTACCAGATGTGCTTTTTCTATCAACCCTACATCCAGCATAATCTGCATCTGAGAAACCTATTAATTCAAAGTTGGTTTCTGCTGAGTACCATAGCCCTAGTTCAGGGGTTCCCTTTAGGTATCTAAGAATCCTTTTTACAGAGGTGAGATGGGATTCCTTTGGGTCAACCTGAAATCTAGCACATATGCAAGTGGCAGACATGATATCAGGTCTGCTAGCTGTAAGATATAGAAGGGATCCTATGATGGCCCTATAAGTCTTTTGATTTACTGATTTTCCTTTATCATCTTTTTCTATAATGGAATTGGTTGTCATGGGTGTTTTCATGGTAGATGCTGATTCCATACCAAACTTTTTGATTAGCTCTTTAGTATATTTTGATTGTGAGATAAAGATTCCTTCACTACTTTGTTTTACTTGTAGCCCTAGGAAGTATGAGAGTTCTCCCATACTACTCATTTCAAATTTAGATTGCATTAGATTAGCAAATCTTTTACACAGTTTAGGATGAGTTGAGCTAAAGATAATGTCATCTACATATATTTGAACAAGGAGGAGTTGGTTTTTATGGGTTCTAGTAAAGAGTGTCTTGTCTACTTTTCATCTTTCAAAGGAATTTTCTAGAAGAAAATTTGAGAGAGTTTCATACCAAGCTCTAGGTGCTTGCTTAAGACCATATAGAGCTTTGTTAAGTCTATAAACAAAGTTAGGAGAAGAGGGATTAACAAAACCTGGTGGTTGCTCCACATATACTTCTTCTTGAAGATCACCATTTAGAAAAGCACTCTTGACATCCATTTGGTAGACTTTCATCTTCATGAAGGCTGCATAGGCAAGAAAGAGCCTGATTGCCTCTAATCTGGCTACTGGAGCAAAGGTCTGGTTATAGTCTATCCCTTCTTCTTGTCTATATCTTTGTGCTACAAGTCTTGCCTTATTCCTCACAATTACTCCAGTGGAATCTAGTTTGTTCCTGTATACCCATTTTGTACCAATTACAGGGTAGTTTCTTGGTCTTTCAACTAGGTTCCATACTTTGTTTCTCTCAAATTGGCCTAGTTCTTCTTGCATGGCCATAATCCAGTGAGGATCACAATTTGCTTCCTCAAACTTCTTTGGTTCAACTTGTGATAGGAAGCATTGGAGCACCATCCCAGTGGAGACCTGGTGTCTTGTTTTTACTCCAGTATTGGGATCTCCAATTACTTGAGTTTGTGGATGATCCTTCAAATTGATCCTTGTTCTGCTTGAACTTGTCAGTTGTTCTTCTTCTTCATTCTCAATGAGATCATTGTTCAATTGTTCTTCCTGAACCATGTTCTCTTGTGGAAATGGGTCTGGAATGCTCTTTTCCAAGGTTTCTTGTTCAGACTCCTCACTTGGTTCCTCTAACTGGTTTTCCTTTCCATTTTCTGTGTTCTCTAGAGCTAGTTGCTCAAGCTGGGTTTCTATGTTGTTGTTTTCCTGTGGAAAGGAACTGGTGGGAGTCTCCTCCCCCTTAAGTAGCATGTTAGTTTCATCAAATACAATGTGCATAGATTCTTCAATTTTAAGAGTTCTTCTATTGTAGCACCTATAGCCTTTACTAGATGATGAGTATCCCAGAAATATTCCATCATCAGACTTCTTGTCAAATTTGGCAAGATAATCTTTCCCATTGTTTAGAATAAAGCAAGCACATCCAAAAATTTTAAAATATTTAACAGTGGGTGTTTTATTTTTCAGGAGCTCATATGGAGTCTTTGATTTAGATTTGTGTATGAGGCTTCTATTTAGAACATAGTTTGCAGTGTTGACTGCTTCAGCCCAAAAGGTTTTTGGTAATCGTGATTCTGCAAGCAGGGTCCTTCCTGATTCTATTAAGGTTCTATTCTTCCTCTCAGCAACTCCATTTTGTTGAGGAGTTCTAGGTGCTGAGAAGCTTTGTTGAATACCTTTTTCCTCACAGAAACTACAAATCAGCTGATTCTCAAATTCAGACCCATGACCACTTCTTATAATTGAAACATTGGAGTTGAACTCAGATTGAATTTGTTTTATGAATTTTGAGAGAATTTTATGGGTTTCAGATTTAACCCTTAGAAAGAATACCCAGCTAAACCTAGAATAATCATCAACAATAACCAAGGTATAGGATTTTCCACCTAAGCTCTGAGTGGATATGGGACCAAAGAGATCCATGTGTAGTAAGTATAGGGCCCTGGGAGAGTCATCCTTACCAATGGGTTTGAAAGATGATTTGGTCTGTTTTCCCAGTTGGCAAGGTCTGCATGGAGAATCCTTAAAGTACCTACCCTTTGGTAAACCTCTGACTAGGTTATTCTTTGCTAGTTTACTAATGGTTTTATAGTTTAGATGACCTAGTCTCCTATGCCATAGTTCATTTTTATCTATGATATTGTTGAATAAGCAAACTTCTGTGGGTGAAGAGCTAAAGTCCACTACATATACTTTTCCTTTTCTAGTTCCATTTAGTACTGTAGCACCAGTCTTGATATCAATAATATGGCAGAATAGTGTGGTGAATTTTACCTCATACCTACCATTTTCACATATCTGACTTATACTTATCAGATTGTGCTTTAGTCCTTTGACTACTACCACATTCTTGAAGGTGACTTTCCCTTCTTTGAAATCTCCAAAGCCCTTGGTTTGGCCACAACTAGAATCTCCAAAGGTTACTGATGGTCCATGTCTATCCTCAAAGTTGATTAATAGGTTTTTGCATCCTGTCATGTGCATGGAGCATCCACTGTCCAAGTACCACACCATCCTGGAGATGTGATACATCTGCACATAGAATTTTAAACATTAGTTTGGACCCTGCTGAGCTGGGGTCCCTTCCTCTCATTAGTAAAAGATTTAATAAAAGAATAAGTGGGTTTTTCAGGGTATCCTTCCTTCTTATGGGGTACTGGCTTATCATACCAATCTTCTTGGATGATATCACAGAAATAATGTTCATAATAGAAGGGCATGGATTGAGAGACCTGTTTGGAAACAGAAAATTTTTTGTCTGAATTATTGCGTCGATAGGGATTCGACGTAGACTTATGGTTGCGTCGATATAAATTCGACGTAGGTTTCTGATTGCGTCGATATAGAGTCGACGCTTTCTTCATTCTGAGTCTACTTTCAGTCGAAGCATGAGAGAGGTTGCGTTTAGTAGAAGTCGATGCATTTTGGTATAAGCATCGATTAGTACTCGACGCACGTTGGTAAGAATTCGATGCATGTTCAAACTTTTTCTGAGGATATTTTCCTAAGATTCCTTTATCTGTAATGGGATTAGGTTTATTAAAAACAGTGGTTATTTCAGGACTTTCTTGTAATCTTTCTCCTGTTAGATAATTCTCCCTAGTGAAGTGAATTGTATGTTTCCAGACAGATTTGCTGGAAGTTTGAGGTTTAGATGCTTCATTAGTATTCTGATTTAGCTGTCTAAATCTATTAGTGAGATTCTCAGAAATGTTTTTGAGCTTCTGACCTTTCCCATTTAGAGAGTCTTCAAAGACTTTAGCCTTTGCAAGCTCCTTTCTTAGTGTTAGATTTTCTGAATAGATTTTGTCTAATTCCTCTTCTGAGAGTTCTAGATTGAGCTTATAATTTTTATGATGTGTATTTTCCTGTTTGAGATTTTTTAATTCAATTCTTAATTCTTTTTCTTCTTTTTCAGATTTGATTAGATCTAAACAGAATTCTTTGAAACTTTGTTTGAAATCAATAGAAGAGAAATCTATATTATCAAGTATATTTACCATAGATGTATCATCAGGCTTCTCAGTGGCCATCAGACAGGTTTCCTCTTGCTTAACCTCTTGCTGATCATCATCTGAGGAGGTACTTTCTTCAGATTCTGAATCACTCCAAGATTGAGCAATGAATCCTTTTTTCTTTCTTCTTCTTCTTCTTCTTTAGATCTGTTCTTTTTGGATCCTTCTTATTGTTGATCTCTTTAGGACAATCAGGTGCAATGTGTCCAGGTTTCCTGCAAGAGTAGCATATAATTTCTTTAGTAGGTATTTTATTATACCTGGTTTTTGAATCTCTTCCTCTGGATCCTTCTGTTTTGATCCATTTCTTGAACCTTCTGGCCAGTAGACTGGTCCGCTCCTCATCACTTGTAGAGGGTATTCCTTCAACAGCCTTCAAAGCAATACTCTTTTCTTTTGGGAGTGGAGAAGCCTTTTCTTTTTCTTCTTTCTCAGCCCTTGTTTTCAACAGTTGTTCATAGGATTTTAATTTACCCAATAGACATCTGTTGAGATTTCTTTTTGACTTATGGAGTCTTTGATTGGCCAGATTCTTGAATCCCAAGATCTAGGGAAGCAAGTCAGCAATTTGTCATTTATCTCAGTAAGAGATATGTCCTTCTCAAGTGTTCTCAATTCATTGACTATGAGGCTGAATCTTGAATACATGTCAGCAACACTTTCACTCTCTTTCTCTTGGAAGTTTTCATATTGGGAGATGAGTAGTGCCTTTCTGTCCTTTTTCTCATCAGCACTTCCCTCAACCATTTTAGTGAGAGCTTCCCATACTTCCTTAGCTGACTCACACTCAGCAATCTTTTGGAAGATTTCATCTGAGAGAGTTGAAACTAGGATATTTATAGCCTTGGCATCATATGCTTGGGCTTTCTTTTCCTCTTCTGTCCATTCAGCCTTTGGAGCAGGTGTTTTAGTTGCTTTTCCACTTGAATCCTTTTTGAATGGCTTGGGGGGACCTGTCATGACAACATTAAATAATTCATCATCAATAGAGTTTAAATAGATTCTAATTCTTGTTTTCCAAAGTGCAAACTTTTCAAGGTTGCAAATTGGTGGTCTGGTGGAAGCATAATCTTTTATTTGTGCCATGAAAATAATTTTGTAGAAAAATATATATATAAAAACAAGAGGTAGGATCTTTTTGATCAAGGAGTTAACCCTTTTTTAGATCAACCTCCCTCTGATACCAATTGAAAGTGCACAGTTTACCTCACTAGAATTCTCTAGAGGGGGGGGGGGGGGGGGGGGGGGGGTGAATAGAGATTAAAAATTATTTTGTGCAAAGTTAATATATATGTGTATGATCACAGATTATAGCTTCCCACACACCAACAAGAATTAAACAAGTAAAGAAAGTAAATGCAAGAAAAGAAATCACAGCATAACACAAGAAAATATAGTGGTTCCCCAAACTTTGGGTAGTCCACTCTTCTACCGCCTTGGTAGGAATTCACTATCTTGCACTGAGTCTTTTGATAAGGAGACTCTTAGAACCACCCTGAGTCTTTTGATAAGGAGACTCTTAGAACCACCCTGAGTCTTTTGACAAGGAGACTCTTAGAACCAGTACACTGAATTTTTTGAAGAGAGATTCTAAAAACTCTTTTACAATATTTAAGTAAGAATAAGAAAGAAGAAAGAAATAAGAACAAGAATGAATCTTCTTCCTAGCAAGAAGATTGGAAGCACAAGAAGTGAATTAAATCTTTCTTCTATAGAGAGAAGAAGATTTGTAGTTTTTCTCTCTTTGTGAGAGCTATCAGAACTTGCAGCAGAATGACTTTAGAAGCAGGAGAAGAAGAAGTACTTGAATATTGCTGCAGAACAATTTCTCAATTTTCTCTCTATACTTGGGAGCTCTTCCTCTTTTTCAAATGTAAAATGGTGAATCACTTGTTCTACTTTTTCTGCCGACCTCCTCTTTATTTATAGCTATACTAATTCAAAATAATACTATAGGAGGATAATCAATTATCAGTCAGAGAAATAGAAAGATGAAAATATTTCCATAATATTTATTTCTGTAGAAGGAAAGAACTAATTCTGATTTCAAATAATGTCCAAATAAGTTTAATCAAATTAGCCAAGAATCAGATATAAGGAAAGTGTACAACCCCGATGTTCGCCAGGAAGCAACCAAAGCTCGCGCTCAAGGAGGCGAGCCAAAAGGGGCGAACCCTGAACTCCGGCGAGGCAGGCCAAGGAAGAGCAAGAGACTGCGCAGGCGAGCGAGCCCAGCGGAGGGAAGGTAACCGGCTCCTTCGAAGCTCGGCGAGGGCAGTGCATGCGAGCCCGACCAGTTGAGGAGGGAGCTCGCTAGGCGAGCCCGGAACCTCGGGGTACAGTTAGCCACTTTTGGGGTACAGTTAGCCATTTTGGGGTGCGGATAGCCATCCTGGGGTTCGCCGAACAAGAGGCTCCCGAGCTCCGCTCGCGAGGGAAGTCGGCTTGGCCGGGTCGCTATGGGCGAGCCCAACCATTCGAGGAAGGGGTCCGCTAGGAGAGCCCGCCTATAGTGAGTGCGGATAGTCATCCTGGGGCTCGCCGAGGTAGTACAGGCGAGCGAGCCATGCAATGTGCCAGTAATAACTCTGGGGCTCGCCGATCCAGAGGCTCGCGAGCTTCACTCGCGAGGGAGGCCGCGAAGCGGGCTGACTCGCCCAGTAAAAGTCCAGGAAGGGATTTTTACCAAGAGGCCCCCGGTGGTCTGCATTTAGCCTCTCCGAACAGCGGAGTTTGGCTGTTAGCAGACCAATCCGGTGTGCGGATAGTAAGAATGGACAGCGGGATTTGGTTATTGACAGACCACAAAACTAAAATCTATAAATAGACCTCAAAGGGCACCTTGGAAGAGACCGGTTCATTATCTTTGAGCTCTTCTCTCCCTAGGTCGCTTTGGTTTGGGCTCTCTAGCTCTCCAAGGTGCCCGAGTCTTAGCTTTGGCTTGGGAGGGGAAGCGCTCAACGATCTTCCGGGTTAATGGAGGGACCTCCTCGCTGAGACTAGGGTCTTTGTTCTTTGCTCGAATCGTCGGCCTTACCTCTCCCGAGGGACCGGTAAGGGCGAGCTGCCTCTCATTTCGGTGAGGGCCCCGAGCTCCACAAGAGATCGAGAAATCGGTTTCAACATTTTGGTGCGGTGAGCGTGGAGTGCGGCTGGTTCAAGAAAGTCCCAGAGAAGAGTTATGGCTGGGGATGAAGAGCAGGGCGAGGAGTTCGGCGAGACCCCTCAGGAAGCAATGGCTAGGATGTTCGCGGATTTCAGGAAGGAGGTGCTCGACACCTTGGGGTTCACGGTCACGGCTCTGCGAAGTGAGTTTGCGACCCCAGCACCTCAGGAGACCACTCTCCCAACAGCCGTCGGCGAGAGGGCACCAGGAGGAAGGGCTGGAAAAGAAGTTGTCGTTGAACCAGGACATGACAGGGAAGGGCGAGTGCTGTTCGCCAGTCCGGTGAGCCCGGTGTTAGCGAGCTCCGCGCCGGCGAGTTCGGTGCCGACAAGCTCTGCCCCAGCGAGCGCGGCGCAGGCGAGCGCGCGCCAGGAAGATGCGGCGACAGTCGGGGTGGTTCAGGCGAGCGTCGCCCTCGCGAGTGCGATCCCAAGCTTGGCGAGCGAGCTAGGTCCGCGAGCCGAGCGAGAGAAGATGGTAGGAGGGGGAAGCCCCTTCTGCGAATTAGTGTTGTCTGCACCCGTTCCAGCGGGATTCGGGGAATGGGATAGAGTGTACTACAATGGCAGAGATGACCCAGTTCAACATCTGCAGTCTTTCGAGGACTCGGTCTCCATCAGGCCGATGTCCGATGCCTTCAAGTGTCGGCTCTTCGCCGTCACTCTCAAGGAGAAGGCCAGGGACTGGTTTCATTCACTTCCGGCAGGCTCCATCTACGCGTTCGAGGACCTGCGCCGAAGTTTTTTGTTGAGATTTTCAACTTCAAAAAGGAGGAAGAAGGACGCTGATTCCCTCTTCGCGGTGAAACAGGAGTCCAGGGAGACGTTGGCTCAGTATGCGGATCGGTTCCAGGAGGAAGTGCAGCTCACTCAGGAGGTGCCCGGGTTTGCACTTCAACTCGCCTTCACGGTCGGGTTGAAGGAAAGTTTCTTCAAGATGGCGTTGAAAAGGAAGGCCCCCGTCTCCTATGAGGAGCTGATGGAGAGGGTGGCGGAGGAAGTAGCAAGCGAAGAAGCCAACCCAGAGCTCACCAAGAGGCTGGCAAAGCTCAGTGAGCCGGAGATGAGGCAGCAAGAGGTCAGAAGAAGGGAAGAGCCCCGGGCCCCGGAGGGGGGATGGAGGCCGCAAGGTGGAGGAATGCAGGGGCAGGGAAGGGGTTACGGCCCAGGAAGGGGTAACCGCTTCGAAGGTCAATGGAGACCCCCCCCCCCCCCCCCCCCAGTTGGGGTGGAGGCAGGGCCTGATGCAGTTGCCTCCCCCACCTCAACAGGCCATGGCAATTGGCCGGGGAAGAGGAAGGGGAAGGGGAGGAGAAGCGGAGACAGCGGCCGCTAGGAGAAGAAGGAACAGGATAGCAGAGACCGGGGCAAGGGAAGTGGCGGTGCCATATTGCATCTTCCACGATGTGGAAGGCCACTCCACGGACACCTGTCCGGAGTTCCTGGAGGTGAAGAGGGGCAGAGCACCCGCGCCACCACAGCAGCAGCCATTAAGGATCGTGGAGGTGGAACCTCGAGAGGAAGAGGAGGAAAGATGTGAGGATAGAGCAGATCTGGGGAATAGAGGAGGGATCGGAGTGATCCATGGGGGGGGGGATAGGGGTGGAGGCAACCCGCAAGGCAAGTCTCCATACCATCTACCGCCGGAGCGTAGCATCAACATCCACCGCTCCACCCCCGGCCGAAAAAATTATTTTCACCCAGAAAGACATGCCGAGCTACGAAGACCCGTTCTGCGACGCGCTGGTCATCCAGACGGCGATCGAGAACTTCACCGTCTCCCGAATCCTAGTGGACAATGGGAGTTCGGTCAATGTCATCTTCAAGAAGGCATTCGACAAGATGGAGGTGGAACCCAGAAGGGTGTTGGCCTCGGATGGCCCTCTGTTCGGATTTTCGGGGGAGAGGAAGGAAGTAGAAGGAGGGGTAGGGCTCCATGTGACCCTGGGTGGGCAGTCTCGGAACTGTCGCTTTGTCATAGTGGACGCCCCGAGCAGTTACAGCGCCATCTTCGGACGACCACTCATCAGCGCGTTCCGCTGCGTCCCTTCCACTTTTCATCAGTGCCTCAAGTTCAATGACGGAGGGGTCCAGGTGCGGATCAGGGGGGATCCCAAAGTGGCAAGACAGTGCTACGTGACGGCTGTCAACACCATCTTCTGGATGGGAGAAGCTGAGGAGTGGGATAAGGTGATGGAGGAGGTGGCCGAAGCCGGAGGTCTGGAGGTGGCTGAAGAGAAGAAGGGAGGTGAAGTTCATGCCCAGGAAGGGGTGGCTGAGATACCCCGGGCGGAGAGAAAGGAAGAAGAGGAGAAGGCCCAGGAGGAAAGGGCGGAAGAGCTGATGGTGTTAGGGGAGGGAGTCGTGGAAGAGATCCCAGCCCCCGCTTGTGCCGAAGAAGAAAGGGCTTGGGGGGAACAGTCCCGGTTGGAGGCCGTGGACGAGGTCGTGGAGCTCGAGGTCATCACCCGGCTGGGGGTGGTGGAAAAAGTCCGGGTCAGCGGAGGACTCAGCCCAGGAGATCAAGCGGAGATTCTGGCTTGCGTGCAACAGAACGTGGACGTCTTCGCTTGGAGCGCCGCAGAAATGCCCGGGATCGACGCGGATGTGGCGTGCCATCGCCTCAACCTCGACCCCGGTGCCCGACCTATCCGTCAGAAGAGGAGGGCCGTCGCGGACAAGCTAGAGGGACCCATCCGCGAAGAGGTGGACAAACTCCTGCAAGCCGGGTTTGTATCGGAGATCCAGTATCCAGGCTGGGTCTCCAACGTCGTTATGGTGAAGAAGGGAGGAGGTAAGTGGCGTATGTGTATCGATTTTTCACTTCTTAATAAAGCATGCCCGAAAGATTGCTACCCCCTGCCCAGAATCGACGCGCTGGTTGACTCAGCCGTCGGTTTTTCTGTAATGTCTTTCTTAGATGCTTTTTCAGGTTACCATCAAATCCGCATGCATCCCCCGGACATCAAGGACGTTTCCTTCATCACGGGGGATGGATGTTATTGCTATAAGATGATGCCCTTCGGGCTCAAGAACGCAGGGGCAACGTACCAAAGGATGATGGATAGGGTCTTCCGCGAGCAGAAAGGAAGAAATTTAGAGGTCTATGTCGACGACCTCATGGTTAAGAGCCGAGACCTCGGGACCCACCTCTGAGACCTCGAAGAGACATTTAGGACCCTGCGGCGGTACAAGATGAAGCTCAATCCCTTGAAGTGTGTCTTCGGGGCAAGCCGAGGGAAGTTCCTGGGCCATTTGCTCACCCCCACGGGAGTGGAGCCCAACCCGGACAAAGTTAAAGCGGTGATGGAGTTGGAGTCGCCGAGAAGTCCGAAGGAGGTCCAGAGCCTCACAGGGAAATTGGCTGGGCTCAGCAGATTCCTCTCCAAGGCGGGAGAAAAATGTGCACCTTTTTTCAAAGTACTGCGGGGAAACAAGAAGTTCGAATGGACCCCGGAATGCGAGAGGCCTTCCAAGCCCTGAAAGAACAGCTCACTCAAACCCCCCTGCTCCAGGGACCGAGACCAGGGGAGGACCTATCTCTATACCTAGGGGTAGGATCCGAGGCAGTAAGTTCCGTGCTAGTCCGGGAGGAGGGGAAGAAACAGTTCCCAATCTACTATGTTAGCCGAGTGCTGAAGAAGGCGGAACTCCGATACCCAATCCTAGAAAAGTTAGCCTTCGCATTGGTGGTGTCGGCCCGGAGGCTCCGGCCTTACTTTCAAGCCCATTCAATTAAAGTAGTGACCGACCATCCGCTCCGCAAAATCATGGAAGGGGTGGAACACTCAGGAAGGTTGGCAAAGTGGTCCGTGGAGTTAAGCGAGTTCAATATCACCTTCGTACCCAGGACATCCATCAAGGCTCAAGCAGTGGCAGACTTCATGGCCGACTACGCGGCCGAAGTGGGGGAGCACGAGCCACCTCCCCCAGAATCATGGAAGATGTTGGTGGACGGAGCGTCGGGAAAACACTCCTTCGGGGGGGGGGGGGGGGAGGGGGGGGAATAGTCCTGGTGAGTCCTCAGGGGACTCAGATTGAGCAAGCCTTAAACATCCGTTTCCCGATCACCAACAACCAGGCGGAGTACGAAGCAGTGATAGCGGGCCTTCGGCTGGCCCGGGAACTGGGTGTGCAGGACGTGGAGGTCTCCACAGACTCCATGGTGGTGGCATGCCAGATCAAAGGAGAGTTTGAAGCAAAGGATCCAACCCTCCTACTATACCTGGAGAAGGTTAAGGGAGTCATCGGGCAGTTCCGCACCTTCTCAATCAAACATGTGCCAAGGGAGGAGAGCACCCAGGCGGACCTCCTAGCCAAGTTCGGTCCTCGAGCGGGGGGAACGACTTTGGAACTCTTCCGGCCCTCCATCGAGGAGGGAGAGTCGATGGAAGTGGATCAGCAGGCCTCGTGGATGGATCCATTCATCACCTTCCTATCCTCCGGACAGTTCCCTGGAGAGGATGTGGACAAGAGGCGCTTCAGGTATAAGTCCGCATATTACTCTTTGCATGCAGGGGGGCTATATAGAAAGACTCTCTCGGGACTCCTGGCTCGTTGTGTCTCCGAGAAGGAGGTCCCGAGGGTGCTGGAAGAAATCCACTCCGGGGAGTGCGGCAGTCACTCCGGGAGTCGGACCCTGGAAGGGAGGGTGTTGAGACAAGGCTACTTCTGGCCCACTCACAGCAAGGATGCAGCAGAGTTCACAAGAAAGTGTCAGAAGTGCCAACTCTATGCTCCGCTCCAACTCCTCCCCGCTCAAAGGCTCCGGACCATCACGGCCCCCTGGCCCTTCGCCATATGAGGGTTGGACCTGGTCGGCCCCTTTCCCCAAGCCAGCGGCCAGAGGAAGTTCCTGCTGGTCATGATCGACTACTTCTCCAAGTGGGTAGAGGTGAAGGCACTAGCTAAGGTAACCTCTCAGGTTGTAAGGAATTTTGTGTGGGGGGAAATAATCTGCAGACATGGACTCCCTCTAGCCATAGTAACGGACAATGGGCCACAGTTTGCGAGTGAAGAGTTTGTCGGCTTTTGCACTCAGCTCGGCATTGACCTCGGGTTTGCTTCAGTCCACCACCCGAGGAACAATGGGCAAGTGGAGGCGGCGAACAAGATAATCGTCAACCTGCTAAAAAAGAAAGTGGAAAACCTACGAGGAAGTTGGGTGGAACAACTACCCTCGGTCCTCTGGGCCATGAGGACTACTCCGAATACCGCCACCGGGGAGACTCCGTTCAAGCTCTCCCACGGGTCCGAGGCCGTTCTCCCCATAGAGTTCGAGGTGAAGACCCCCCGGGTGACCGCTGCATGCGAGGGGGATGAAGAGTGGCTAGAAGGTAACAATGCCGAGCAGAGGCTATCCTTGGACCTGGTGGAAGAACTCCGGGAGTTGGCCACCATCAGGCAGGAAGAGGTCAAGAGGCGGATGGCTCGATATTTTGACAAACATATCCGGATCAAGCACTTTCAGAAAGGGGACCTAGTCCTGAAGAAGGTCGATGCGGCCGGCAGAGGGGCCACAGTGGGTAAGCTTAACCCCAACTGGGAAGGCCCATATATTGTAAGCGAGGTGCTCAAGTCGGGGGGGTATCACCTCCAGGATGTGGAAGGGATGCCCCTTGACCGGGCTCGGAGTGGTGATGATTTGAAACGATTCTACCCTTGAAAACTTTATTTTGTTATCCAATCAACATCTTACTTTCATTTGTTATGCTTTCAACTGCTGCGGTACTAGGGTTGGAAATATTGGTGCTGGATTGCCCCAGATCGATTCCGCTCCCGGGCTCTCACCTAGACAGGGGGTTCTGGTTGATCTCTGGAGAGGCTGGCAAGGTTGGAAATATTGGTGCTGGATTGCCCCAGATCGATTCCGCTCCCGGGCTCTCACCTAGACGGGGGGTTCTGGTTGATCTCTGGAGAGGCTGGCAAGGTTGGAAATATTGGTGCTGGATTGCCCCAGATCGATTCCGCTCCCGGGCTCTCACCTAGACGGGGGGTTCTGGTTGATCTCTGGAGAGGCTGGCAAGGTTGGAAATATTGGTGCTGGATTGCCCCAGATCGATTCCGCTCCCGGGCTCTCACCTAGACGGGGGGTTCTGGTTGATCTCTGGAGAGGCTGGCAAGGTTGGAAATATTGGTGCTGGATTGCCCCAGATCGATTCCGCTCCCGGGCTCTCACCTAGACGGGGGGTTCTGGTTGATCTCTGGAGAGGCTGGCAAGGTTGGAAATATTGGTGCTGGATTGCCCCAGATCGATTCCGCTCCCGGGCTCTCACCTAGACGGGGGGTTCTGGTTGATCTCTGGAGAGGCTGGCAAGGTTGGAAATATTAGTGCTGGATTGCCCCAGATCGATTCCGCTCCCGGGCTCTCACCTAGACGGGGGGTTCTGGTTGATCTCTGGAGAGGCTGGCAAGGTTGGAAATATTGGTGCTGGATTGCCCCAGATCGATTCCGCTCCCGGGCTCTCACCTAGATGGGGGGTTCTGGTTGATCTCTGGAGAGGCTGGCAAGGTTGGAAATATTGGTGCTGGATTGCCCCAGATCGATTCCACTCCCGGGCTCTCACCTAGACGGGGGGTTTTGGTTGATCTCTAGAGAGGCTACTAACAAGGGTCAAGGGCTATGCTGATAGGTTGAGGTGTTAGAGCCAGAAGGGTTTGAGTCGAGGCAGGTGAAGCCTAAGGTAGCGGGTTGAAATGCTATAACCGGAGAAGTTCAGCTCGCGGGATGCCTGTGTCCATGCTCGCCAAGGTTAGGTTCACCGGGCAGTGTCCGCGGGCAACGACAACCCGGGTTCGCGTAATCCGTGAAAAGGAAACCTTGGCGAGGCGAGCCCAGACATGTCTGTTCGCGAGCCCTCCGAGAACACTACCGCGTAACAATTAGCCAAGAGAGGTTGAAAAGAAACCCAATGCGAGGAAAGAAATGAACACAAGCATGATCATAAATGTTAACAAAAGAAAAACTATCACGAGGTCCTTCTATGTTCGGCGGCGATCTCGCCAGCCCAAAAAGAATAATATACATTCACAAGAGGGGAAGGAAAAAGGGAAGTCATTCTGGAAGGTCCTCGCCATCTTTGCGAGCCCCCAACCAGGGAGCCAAGGCGAAGAGGTCCAGGCAGACGTCTTCCGCTGTGAACTCCATCGCGTCTTCGGCCAGCAGGCTCGCATCCTTAAGGGTCGTGAAGACAAGGTTGGCGACCTCCTGTGCATCTCGCCGCCTCTGCTCCTCACTTTCGGCAGCCTTCTGTTGGGGGCCGACTCGCCCAGGAGAGGGGGGTAGCACGCTGCGAACCAGCTCATCCACTCGAGCCTTCAACATCGTATTCTCCAACTCCAGCTCGCCGTTGCGAGCGAGAAGCTTGGTGGCTACGTCGGCATCCTGAGCGTCAAACGAGTTAGGAGAAATCTAGAGGTCGCGAACGGCAAGGAAAAGAGACCCAAGGATCACTTACCATCTTGCCCTGCATCCCGGCGAGAAGGCTTTCCATCACCTCCTCCTTCTTTTTAAGACCTTTGATCTCTTCGCGAGCTCTCTTGAGCTCCTCCCGGTACGCGCGGATATCCCTATCCGCCTGCAGATAGCGGTGCCCCGCCATGTGCGCGAGTTCCGTCGAACGGAACTGGGCTCGCATTTCTTCATAAACCAGCTGCCGTGGTCCCATGTCTTTGTAGGCAGCGGCGTCCTCGCGGCCATATAAGCCGAAGGAGAGAGAGAACGCCTCCTCCCCAGCCTTACCGAGCTCCACCCAGGAGGGGTGAAGGGTGGAGCAGGAAATCCGGTTGGCATTGGGGTCCCAAGCGAGCAGGGGTTCGCCGAGGACGTCGGAAACTTTCTCGCCCAGACCGAAGTTTCTGTGGCCTTTGGGTTGGGGGGTCACGGAAGAACTCCCAACACCCTGGTCCGCCGGGGGGTCAGGTTTTTTTCGCAGGGGAAGGAGGCGAGCCGTCGGTCTCGCTTAGATAAACGACCGCGCTCCTATCCTTGGTAGCGATGGTCTTTCCCTTCAACTTCTTGGAGGGCCGCGAACCCGGTTGACTCGCAGAAGGAGGCCGCTTCTTGCCGGACCCGACGGTGGGAAGGTCGCGGCAAGCCTCTGCCGCTGCGGTCGCGAGAGTGTCCGCCGTGAGAGTAGCGCCTTGCGCGTGCGGGGGGTTGACAGGGATCTCGCGCTCGCCTGTAAAGTAAGAGTGTTATACAACGAAGAAAAGAAAGGAGAGTGGGGCGAGATCGAGCCCTACCTTCACCTTGAGGAACGGCGAGTAACGAATCAACGTTGCGCCGCAGATAGGCGACTTCGAAGTTTTTGCCGGAGAGGTATTGGAGGAGTTTAGCGTCGGCGCCGCTCAGCGAGCTCGGAGGGCGGTAAGTGGCGTCATCCCGCTGGAGGGGGGTGAAGTGGAGATTGCCGAAGGGTCCCTTCACTAGAAGGAACTTCTGAGTCCAATAGTGACTCTTATTCACCGCCTCGCAGACCGTGACGTGCTGACTCGCGAAATAAGTAGTCCCGTCTCGGAAGGCGGCGCGGAAGGAAAATACCTTGCGGAAGACGAGGAGGCTGAACTCGATCCTCTCCTCCCGCAGGTAACTGGCGAACGCGATAATATCCGCGATCGCATTTGGGGTCAACTGGCTCGGTAACACTCCATAATATCGCAACACCTACAAAGAACGATGAGAAAGTTGCGATAGCGAACGTGAAGCGGCGAAAAAGCCAGGCGAAGTACCTGACGAATTTCAGGCCACAGAGGGAGTCGCAACCCATTCTCGAAGTGCGCAACGGGGATCGCGAGCCCGTCAGCCTCGGTCTCGTTTAAAGTAGAATTCTCGCTTGGACAGCGGGCTGAATAGCCCTCCGGGAGATAGCGGTCCACGGCGAGTTTATACTCCTCGGCTGTGATGTTCGCACAGTAGAACTCGTGGGCCTGAAATGCTGAGGCGTACTTTGACCGCCCCTCGCTCTCGCCATCCGCTCCCAGTTGCTGATTCGTCCGCATCAAGTCAGGAAGAGGCAACCTACAAGCAGCGAACGCGAACACGATCTTGCGAGGACGGAGATGAGCGTAGACGCGAGAAGACGGGAGAAATAAATGCGACGGGTAGGAGAATGAATCCGAGCTATTTATAAGAAATTCGGGTGGGCACGGGAATCGAAGCGTCGGGAGTGCGGATAGCTAAAATAAAGTAGTTTTCTGCTCAAAGGGACTGCGGTCTTGCGAGCCAGGGCTCGCCATCGCGCGATAATTGAGTCCCACCCAAGGCCGGCCCGCGAGAAAAAGGGGTCCGGGCATAGCGTTGCACAGAAGCTCGCAAGCGCTCTGCGAGGGCGATCATATCAAACACAGCGGACGAGCCGAATAAATCACATGCACACCACAGAAATAAAGGGAAAAGTTAAAAATGGAAAACGATAAAAGGCGAGTCACGACAGACTCGCGAATATTACCACACCGGTTATTGTTCAACAGGCGTCATGAAAGAAATACAAGCAAAAGAGTAGTAGAATTAAACCCGCTGCAGCCTCAGGGGTAGGGAAGCCATTTCCAGCGACCCCGACCCCGCTTGCCCGCACGCGGCGGCACTCTCGGATAATGGTATTCGCGAAGCGCTTTAAACTCGCGCAGGATTAGGTGTGCTTGATCCTCGCCCCGCGAGATGTGCACGCCGGGCGAGGTAACATCTGCGCGAGGCACCGGCTCCGCCTCGGCGATTAAGCGCGCATTCGCGTCTTCCAACACGGCGAATCTCTCGTCAAAAGCAGCCCGGTCCGCGTCATACCGCTCCTCCAACTCGCGTAACATCATGCCGTGCTTCTGAAGCACCTCGGACACCCGACTCTTCATCCGCACGGGGTCGCCAGGGTCACCCAAGAAGTCTTCAATCTGGCTAGGCGAAGGCGGCGGCGACATCTCCATCCTCCCATGCTCTGACTCAGGGGTGGCTCCTGGGATTTCAACGAAGGGTTAGAAGGGCCCGAGGGCGGGCAAGAGATGGGAGCTCGTGAAAACATGCTGACCTGGCGAGGAGGGGGATTCACGGCGGGGCTTGCGCGAAGACTCCGGCCGACCCTGGAAGTTTTCGCGGAATCCCGAGACGTGGGGTTTCCCCAGTCCAGGAGGGTATACCACTCTCTCCGCGACTTGGGCGCCGTCGAGAAGCGAGCCGCCCGGACTTCGCTTGCCCATCAGACCGAAGCCTGGGGTCGCCACGTTAACCTTAGGCGGGACCGGCGAGTTCACCGGGGTGGAGACTTTCTCCTTGGGACTCGACGATGGGGTATCTGCATAGGCCACTGACGTGTGGGTATCACGGACTTAAGCGGAGATAAAGTAGGGTGCGAGTGACTTACGAGGTTGCGAGAGAGGTGCCTGTTGGGACGAAGTCCCGACCCCAGCATCTAGCAACCCCAGCCTCGCGGGGGACGGAGCGCAGAAAGTCGTCAGCGTAAGGCTTGCCAGGCGGTCCTCCGGAGGAGGATTCTGCGAGAAGAAAGGGAATGAGCAAGGGGCCGATGTAAAGAATTTAGACTGAGGATACCTGTTGTGCGAGCACGGTATTCGGCGGAGGTGGGGAATCAGGAGGCAATGTCATGTCCTCCCCCGGCGACCTCCTAATCGTCATGGCTTTCTTGGTCTGGGGAGAGGTGGCAGGGTTGAACTTCCAGGCGTTGCGCTCGGCGGCCCGAGCTTTCGCCATCTCCCTAGAAGCCTTCAGTCGTTCCAACGCGCTCTGCTTGGTGGACATCCTGAAGGGAGAACGATTTCGGCGAGAAAGGAACAAAAGGGAAGGCTTGATCACCACCCTCGGTGGGCAGTATTTATAGCTTCGGGCAGGGGACCCACCAAAAGATTCCCGCCACGTCAGCAGAGTCGGCGAACACTAGGGGTTGGATGTATCTTCGCGAGCTTAGGGCAACCTCGCGAAGAGCGGGGATTGTGTACAACCCCGATGTTCGCCAGGAAGCAACCAAAGCTCGCGCTCAAGGAGGCGAGCCAAAAGGGGCGAACCCTGAACTCCGGCGAGGCAGGCCAAGGAAGAGCAAGAGACTGCGCTGGCGAGCGAGCCCAGCGGAGGGAAGGTAACCGGCTCCTTCGAAGCTCGGCGAGGGCAGTGCATGCGAGCCCGACCAGTTGAGGAGGGAGCTCGCTAGGCGAGCCCGGAACCTCGGGGTACAGTTAGCCACTTTTGGGGTACAGTTAGCCATTTTGGGGTGCGGATAGCCATCCTGGGGTTCGCCGACCCAGAGGCTCGCGAGCTCCGCTCGCGAGGGAAGTCGGCTTGGCCGGGTCGCTATGGGCGAGCCCAACCATTCGAGGAAGGGGTCCGCTAGGCGAGCCCGCCTAGAGTGAGTGCGGATAGTCATCCTGGGGCTCGCCGAGGTAGTACAGGCGAGCGAGCCATGCAATGTGCCAGTAATAACTCTGGGGCTCGCCGATCCAGAGGCTCGCGAGCTTCACTCGCGAGGGAGGCCGCGAAGCGGGCTGACTCGCCCAGTAAAAGTCCAGGAAGGGATTTTTACCAAGAGGCCCCCGGTGGTCTGCATTTAGCCTCTCCGAACAGCGGAGTTTGGCTGTTAGCAGACCAATCCGGTGTGCGGATAGTAAGAATGGACAGCGGGATTTGGTTATTGACAGACCACAAAACTAAAATCTATAAATAGACCTCAAAGGGCACCTTGGAAGTGACCGGTTCATTATCTTTGAGCTCTTCTCTCCCTAGGTCGCTTTGGTTTGGGCTCTATAGCTCTCCAAGGTGCCCGAGTCTTAGCTTTGGCTTGGGAGGGGAAGCGCTCAACGATCTTCCGGGTTAGTGGAGGGACCTCCTCGCTGAGACTAGGGTCTTTGTTCTTTGCTCGAATCGTCGGCCTTACCTCTCCCGAGGGACCGGTAAGGGCTAGCTGCCTCTCATTTCGGTGAGGGCCCCGAGCTCCACAAGAGATCGAGAAATCGGTTTCAACAGAAAGAATGATTCAGAACGGCTATAAAATATTGACTTTTATTCCATACAAATCAGATCTACTGAAAGAAGGAAAGAGATCTGGCGCATATTTAAATCTGTCATATAAATCGACGTGCGTCGATTACCACTCGACGTAAACGTCGAGTTCTTCTTGGCTGGACGTCGAGAGGAGAATAAGGAAGGTGCGTCGACTAAGGTGCGTCGACTTCTCCATATGCGTCGACTAGAAATCAGAGTAGCGTCGACAACACATACGTCGAAATCTTCCTAAGGTTACTTCGACTCAATCTGAAGGAAACGTCGACTCCATTTCGACGTTGCGTCGAATAGTATTCGACGCATATTTACTTAACCTTGTTTTTCTTTCTTAAAATTCATATTCAACTTATTTCTAGGGGTTAAGAGAAATCATTTCCCCAACAGAGGGGAAGACCCCGCTCTCCTGCAATGGCAATGAAAGAGTTAGCAATCAGAATAAGAAAAAGTTATGGGAGTTTGCGAGTGTGAGTCAGACCTTCCCCTTTTGGGACCGGCAGCAGCGAGTCCACCCTCTGTCGGAGGTAGGCGGCCTCAAATTTCTTCCCTTCCATATACTGGAAGAGCTTCGCGTCGTCACCCCCGAGCGAGACAGGGGGCGGTAGGTTGCATCATCTCGCTGGAGGTGGGAGAAAGGAATATTGTCGAAGTGTCCTTTGACGAGGACGAACTTCTGGTGCCAGTATTGGCTCTTGTTCACTGTCTCGCAGACAGTAACGTGTTGGCTCGCGAAATGGGTTATCCTATCTTTGTTGGCGCGGAAGGAGAAGATCTAGCGGAAGACGAGCAGGTTCAATTCCATCCTCTCCTCACGCAGGTAGCTGGCGAACGTGACAATAATGGCGATCGCGTTTGGGGTCAGCTGGCTCGGCAGGACACCATAGTACTTTAGTACCAGGGAAATTCACCAAAGAGGGGTTAGCGTGCCGTTGGCGAAGCGAACAAGAGATGTAATAGTTGAGTAAGTTACCTGGCATAATTCTGGCCATAGGGGGAGTCGCAACCCATTCTCGAAGTGAGCAATGGGGATGGTGAGCTCTTCAATGGATGGCTCGTTGATGGCGAGGGTGTTCGCTGGGCGACGAGCTACAAACCCCGAGGGGATGTATCTATCAACCGTGGTGAGGAACTCCACGTCGGTGAGCGAAGCGCGGAAGAAAGTGTTGAATCCAAAATGGCACCTCCACGATCTACTCGAGGAAATAGGGAGAAAAGGAGGCCGCGAGTAGCTGGTTACTTGAGTCGTGAGTGAAGAGGGGAGAAGAAGAGAGGGCCACTAGCTTGCGGCGAGGCCAGACTTCGCCGGCCGTGGCAAATGCCACTCCTGCGACGGGCTTTCCCTTTATTTAATAATATGTATTACAGCTCATGGTGTTTAGTACATGGAAATAGAATGAGTACAAGAGAGTTGCGGGTAAGAAAAGAGTAAGCCGTGCGGGCTGTTTGCCGAGGTCGCTCGGCCTGGTCGCAGAGGCCGCCCGGCCTGTTCGCCGAGGCCGCAAGGACAGGTCGCTCGGACAGGTCGCCCGGACAGGTTGCCCGGACAGGTCGCCCGGACAGGTCGCAACTTGGTGCGGTTTGACTGTTTCTAGCCGCCGGTTTTGTCCCCCCACCTGCCTGTCCTTTGTTGATGGTTGAGGGTCCTATTTATAGGCTCTGGGTCGATGTCGTCACCTCCGGTGAGCTGGTGACCGGATCCCTACCCGCGCGGTCTGAACAATGGAGACCGCCACCTTGGGCGGTCTGAAGGAGAAGGCCGCCCCTGCTCGGTCTGAAGGGGGAGGCCGCCTACCCGCGCGGTCTGAAGGAGAAGGCCGCCCCTGCTCGGTCTGAAGGGGGAGGCCGCCTACCTGTGCGGTCTAAAGGAGGAGGCCGCCCCAGCTGGGTCTGAAGGGGGAGGCCTCCTACCCGCGCGGTCTAAAGGAGGAGGCCGCCCCGGCTGGGTCTGAAGGGGGAGGCCGCCTACCCGCGCGGTCTGAAGGAGAAGGCCGCCCCTGCTCGGTCTGAAGGGGGAGGCCGCCTACCTGCGCGGTCTGAAGGAGAAGGCCGCCCCTGCTCGGTTTGAAGGGGGAGGCCGCCTACCCGCGCGGTCTAAAGGAGGAGGCCGCCCCTGCTGGGTCTGAAGGGGGAGGCCGCCTACCCACGCGTTCTGAAGGATGAGACCGCCTACCCGCGCGGTCTAAAGGAGGAGGCCGCCCGTGCTGGGTCTGAAAGGGGAGGCCGCCTACCCGCGCGGTCTGAAGGACGAGACCGCCTACCCGCGCGATCTAAAGAAGGAGGCCGCCCCGGCTGGGCGGCCTGAGGAAGGAGACCGCCCCTGCTGGGCGGGCAGGAGATCCCTAGCCGCATGACCTGTAGGAGAAACGCAGAAAAAATCTCTTCGAAAAGGATCGCCGATTTCTGGGTAAACATAATCCCCGCACTTTTTCAAGTTCCATAAAGAACTTCGAAAAAGTAGGACTTACCTACAAAAATCGTGATCCGCCTCTCACAAATTGCTAGAACAAGGATAAGAGAAGGAGAGAGCAAGTACCTGCTCATGACTTGCCAATAGATGCTAATCTCTGCAAGGCAAACATTATAGCATACAGAAAGAGATAGGAACACACGAGTACCTGAAGGAAACTCGCGATCACATGCTAATTTCTGCAAAAGAAAACTTAAAGCAGATATAAGAGAATATAACGCGAGTACCTGAAGGAAACTCGCGATCACCTGCTAATTTCTGCAAAAGAAAACTTAAAGCAGGTATATAAGAATATAACGCGAGTACCTGAAAGAAACTCGCGATCACCTGCTAATTTCTGCAAAAGAAAACTTAAAGCAGGTATATAAGAATATAACGCGAGTACCTGAAAGAAACTCGCGATCACCTGCTAATTTATGCAAAAGAAAACTTAAAGCAGGTATAAAGAATATAACGCGAGTACCTGAAAGAAACTTGCGATCACCTGCTAATTTCAGCAAAAGAAAACTTAAAGCAGGTATAAAGAATATAACGCGAGTACCTGAAGGAAACTCGCGAACACCTGCTAATCTCTGCAAAAGAAAACTTAAAGCAGGTATATAAGAATATAACGCGAGTACCTGAAAGAAACTTACGATCACCTGCTAATTTCTGCAAAAGAAAACTTAAAGCAGGTATAAAGAATATAACGTGAGTACCTGAATGAAACTCGCGATCACCTGCTAATTTCTGCAAAAGAAAACTTAAAGCAGGTATAAAGAATATAACGCGAGTACCTGAAGGAAACTCGCGAACACCTGTTAATCTCTGCAAAAGGAAACTCAAAGCAAGTATGAAAGAATATAACGCGAGTACCTGAAGGAAACTCGCGATCACCTGCTGATTTCTGCAAAAGAGAACTTAAAGCAGGTATAAAGAATATAACGCGAGTACTTGAAGGAAACTCGCGAACACTTGCTAATCTCTGCAAAAGAGAACTCAAAGCAGGTATGAAAGAATATAACGCGAGTACCTGAAGGAAACTCGCGATCACCTGCTGATTTCTGCAAAAGAGAACTTAAAGCAGGTATAAAGAATATAACGCGAGTACCTGAAGGAAACTCGCGAACACCTGCTTATTTCTGCAAAAGAGAACTTAAAGCAGGTATAAAGAATATTACGCGAGTACCTGAAGAGAACTCGCGAACACCTGCTAATTTCTGCAAAAGAGACCTTAAAGCAGGTATAAAGAATATTACGCGAGTACCTGAAGAGAACTCGCGAACACCTATTCATCTTTTCATATAAACATCTATAGAAAAGAAGTTTTTGGATGTCTCGATACAACATGGTGATATTCACTTCATTTGTAAGCAAGAAGCTAGCATAGCCTCTGTATCATATGCAAAAGAAGCAGTAATGCTCAATTGGAGCAACCACTATGATGTGGATATAAAGATGAAACCGTAATGGGGCGACCATCAAAAGATGGGTTCAATTGCTTTTAAAGATTTGGGCGACCATTGAAAGATGGGTTTGATTGCCTTTTTAGATTTTGGCGACCATCAAGGGATGGGTTTGATTGCCTTTTAGATTTTGGCGACCATCAAGGGATGGGTTTGATTGCCTTTTAAGATTTTGGCGACCATCAAGGGATGGGTTTGATTGCCTTTTAAGATTTTGGCGACCATCAAGGAGATGGGTTTGATTGCCTTTACAGAAACTCGGGTAACCACCAAAAAGGTGGGTTTGATTGCCACAACATTCACGAGCCATATTCAACCATGTACGCATTTAAAGGAAAGAACTAATGCAAACATAACTGAAAGAGCTCTAGCTTTAAGACAAACCTTTTTGCCAATGAAAATGGATCTAGCATTGAGTGAATGACCAATATTGCTAGAAAAGATTTTACAATCATATTTTTAAGCAACATATTCCCGCAGTTTGCCTTCTTTCAATAACTTCTCTACAAGCTTATGTAGAGCGCGACACTTTTCTGTATCATGACCCACACACATGTGGTATTGACAAAACAAATCTTTGTGACAATTCCTATGATCAGGTCGCATGAGAGAAGGTCTCGTAAAACCAGGTTCTTGCTGGATAATCTGAAGAACTTCTTTCATTGAGATAGTCAAACTTGTATACCTTCCTCAGAACTTATCTTGCTTATTTGAGCGAGGAGAATTACATGACTTGTAATCATAAGCCTGAGTTGAGATATGAGGGTTGACAAGGCATAACTCTGATTGATTTAGCTGCAGGATACTTGGAGAAGCAGACAGATGCTCATAATCATAGCATATTTCACGTTGAGATGATAAGTTGGGACCTTGTTCATATTCTAACAAATAGCCACAACGATTGATAGGAAGATGACCATGAGAAGAATAACCCTTCTGTTGTTGTTGAGGCCTTTGAATTAAAGAATCAAAATAATTAGGGTTCGTATCCTCACCCTTAATGAACTGATTTGCTATTTCAATAAGATGAGCATAAGATTCCGGCTCTTTCATGGTGACTTCAAACTTGAGAGGACCTTCCTGGAGACCATTAATTAAGGCATGTTTATAGAGACTTTGATCAGCATTAACAACATCAAGGATTTCTTTTTGAAAGCGATCGATGAAGTGAGCTGTGGATTCGTTATCCACTTGCTTGATCTGAAAAAGAGCTGGTAGACCTCTCTTACGCTTCCTTAAAGTACTGAACCTTAAGTAAAATTCTCTTCGAAGATCCCCGAATCAATTGATCGATTGAGGTGGTAAATGGTAGAACCAATCCAGAACTTGACCGTCAAAGGTCATGATGAGAAGTTTACACTTGACACCAACTGATAGAGCTCTTAGTGAGGTAGCTGCCTCAAAGGCTTGCAAATGAAAAACCGGATCACTCATTCCAGAATAGACTGGCAGACGAGGCTCTTTGAAGTCATTTGGGACTATTTCCCAACGAATTTTGTATGATAATGGGGAAGGTTCTTGTTCTTCTCCTGCAGGAATTGTTAGTCTATCAACAAGGTAAGGTGGATCACCCATACTAACCTTATGAGACTCATAATGAGGAATAGAGAGTCCTGCTTCTTCAGGTTGTAACAAATGTTCTAGATGACTGCTAGAAGGCTTGTCATAAGTAGCTGCTATAGTATTAAGTTGAGAATCCACTTGTCTTTTGAGGTGGGCGATCTCTGCTAATAGGGGGTTTATGTCGCCACTTTGAACAGGAACTTCAAGATGATTGGAAGGATGCTCGAGGTCTTCTGACGGATGATCCATGAAAACAAGAATTGTTGAAAGAGTAAAACTGAAATAACTTTCAAATGGAGCCGAATTTTTAAAATCCGAGGGCTAAAAAGTTCCTGAACGGGGAAACCCGTTCAATTTTTGGATAGTTCGGCTCAAGCCGGTCGCGTCGGGCTTTGAATTTCTGAATTCCGACACCCTGATCAAAAGTTATGGCCGTTTTAAGATTGAGTGTATTTTAGGCCAAATCTCGCATCTTCATCGCAACTGTTGTTCATCAACCACTCGCTATCTGAAGGTCGCGTGTTTCTGTTGAATCCAAAATGGCACCTCCACGATCTACTTGAGGAAATAGGGAGAAAAGGGGGCCGCGAGTAGCTGGTTACTTGAGTCGCGAGTGAAGAGGGGAGAAGAAGAGAGGGCCGCTAGCTTGCGGCGAGGCCAGACTTCGCCCGCCGCGGCAAATGCCACTTCTGCGACGGGCTTTCCCTTTATTTAATAATCTGTATTACAGCTCATGGTGTTTAGTACATGGAAATAGAATGAGTACAAGAGAGTTGCGGGTAAGAAAAGAGTAAGCCGCGCGGGCTGTTTGCCGAGGTCGCTCGGCCTGGTCGCAGAGGCCGCCCGGCCTGTTCGCCGAGGCCGCAAGGACAGGTCTCCCGGACAGGTCGCCCGGACAGGTCGCAACTTGGTGCGGTTTGACTATTTCTAGCCGCCGGTTTTGTCCCCCCACCTGCCTGTCCTTTGTTCATGGTCGAGGGTCCTATTTATAGGCTCTGGGTCGATGTCGTCACCTCCGGTGAGCCGGTGACCGGATCCCTACCCGTGCGGTCTGAACAATGGAGACCGCCACCTTGGGCGGTCTGAAGGAGAAGGCCTCCCCTGCTCTGTCTGAAGGGGGAGGCCGCCTACCCGCGCGGTCTGAAGGAGAAGGCCGCCCCTGCTCGGTCTGAAGGGGGAGGCCGCCTACCCGCGCAGTCTAAAGGAGGAGGCCGCCCCTGCTTGGTCTGAAGGGGGAGGCCGCCTACCCGCGTGGTCTGAAGGACGAGACTGCCTACCCGCGTGGTCTAAAGGAGGAGGCCGCCCCTGCTGGGTCTGAAAGGGGAGGCCGCCTACCCGCGCGGTCTGAAGGACGAGACCGCCTACCCGCGTGATCTAAAGGAGGAGGCCGCCCCGGCTGGGTGGCCTGAGGAAGGAGACCGCCCCTGCTGGGCTGGCAGGAGATCCCTAGCCGCATGACCTGTAGGAGAAACGCAGAAAAAATCCCCTCGAAAAGGATCGCCGATTTCTTGGTAAACAGAAAGGATGGTCGCGGTATACCCCGGGGCACCTGGCCCGCCCCTCGGAGTCTCCGTCAACAACCATGGCTTTTTATAATAGCGAACCGAAGGAAGCGTGAGTGCGAGTTGAGAATTGTGAGAGAGCCTGGAAGAGAGAGGAAAGGTTGAAGACAGCTAATGCGGTGGTTAGAAAGTAAAAACCGATGGCTATTTATAAGAATGAAAATGACGGGAAGGATTTGAAGCGCCAGGGGGTGCAGATAGATGGTTCGCGCGGTGACGTTTCGACTTCTTAGACCTTATTTGCTCTGGATGGGCTCGCGTCCTGGCGACATCCTCTAACTCACCATTAGCGAGCCAAGCTGCAGAGGAAAAAGTAAAGGTCGCGAAGGCGAGGCAGTAGCTCGCGAGTTGTAAGGAGAGACAAGCATAAGAAGCATAAAATAAGCAACATGCGAGCACAGTTAACAAAACGGTAGAAATAATCGAAAGCGAAAGGGAAAGCTCGCGTGCGAGCAAAAATATTGTTATTACAATATTCATTAATTGTTCAAAACCCCCAAAAGGGGGGATAGTAAGAGCAAGCAACAATTAATAAACAACAATTGTTCAGTAGTTGATCCATTTCCAGTGACTGCGGCCTCGCACCCCAAATCGCGGGGGAACTTTTGGGTAATGATACTCACGAACCGACTAGACTTGATGCTACATTAGGCGCATTTGATCCTCGATTTACGCGAGGTGCACCCCAGACAAGGTGACCTCGCCGCAAGCGACCTGGCGCATCTCGGCAAGGACCCGAATGTTCGCATCCTCCATCGCGGCGAACCTCACTTCGTAAGCGGTCCTGTCCACCTGGTTCTGATCATATAGTGAAAGACTTTAATTAAGGGTAGCTAATCACCTAGAGGGGGGGGGGGGGTGAATAGGTTATTTAAAAACTATTACGATTCTTGACTATAATCGAGATAAAACTGATCAGAGCTTTCAAGAAATAAAGATATAAACAGAAAAGAACACACAGAATTTTTATAGTGGTTCCCCGTATCTTGGGTAATCCACTTTCCCCCTTCTCCCCTTCTAGCAGTGTGCTAGATAGAGGTTATAACTCCTCCAGATCTCAGACCACAAACAGGTCTTACAGCTCAGATCACAACTGATCTTACAGTCTCAGATCCACAGATCTTACTAACTCAGATCAAACAGATCCTACCTCAGCCTTTATAACTAGGCCTACAACTCAGATTCACCCATGAATCTTACAACTCAGATCACACCTGATCCTACAACTCAGATCCTTGACAGATCCTACACTCAGATTTGACAACTCAGATCCTACAGAAATTTATAAAGAGGATTACAAATACTTAGACTCAGATACGAGATTGTTGAGCCTTCTTGATCTATCTGAATGATCAGACAGAAATCTTCAGTAGAACAGCAGCAGCAAATGATCTTCTTGATTCGACAGGCTGTGATGACTGTTCTTCTTCCTGGGAAGACAGATTCTTCCTTCTTGATCTTCTTCTTTCAGAGAGAGGTATCAGCACAAGATTGCTGAATGAGATCTTCAATTTAGAATGGTTCTGAAAGGAAGACAACTTCTCCAAATTCTATCTCAAACTTTCTCTCAAAATGATGGAGACGATAATTGCTTTTGAGAAGATAGGAAAACTTTTCTAACTTCACTTTTCTTCACTTCATAACTTGGATTAACTGCACAACCCATAGGTCATGTCTTCTATTTATAGCCCGCCATCTGCAATGTCTGTTATGCTTCTCCACGTCAGCATGACGTTACGTCTTCAACGGTCTTTAATGAAAACAAAAGCTCAGCTAGCTGTGGAAGATATTCCTCTATTCAGAGTATTTGTAGAAGAGGCGTTGAGCACTTAACATCTCTGTCGACGCTTTTCCAGTTAGGCGTCGAGCGATATTTAGACGCTCGACGCATACTCCTTAGACTGAAGCTCTCGACTCCTCCTTCTCAGGCGTTGAGCAAACATCACTTAGTCGATGCTTTTTATCTGAAGAAGTTGAGCAACATCCAGGGGCTCGACGCTTCTTAACTAAGCCTTCATATCTCGACACTTCTGGTTGGCGCTGAGCTGACTGAAGTTAAGTCGACACTTCTCTTTCCAAGGCGTCGAGCGACACAACTTGGCTCGACGCTTCCAAAATTGATCTCAGAACTTCAGCGGCGACCTTGTCTATTTGAGTAGTAGACATGAGTCAACGTTTCTGGGTCACAGGCGTCGAGCAATGTATGATGTCTCGACGCTTGTGAACTTGAATGAATTCCATGAACTTTTTGCCTGACCTGATCTCCTGCACATTGATTCTAGAGAGTATATCAAATACATTCTGAGATATATCTTTGACTTATGAATGGAATTCTCCAAATCTAAGACATTGTGGCAATGATCCCAACAATCTCCCCCTATTTGAAGAAGTCATAATCTCAGTCAATGATATATCTCTCTTTTCAAAGATAAACAATGTGTTCTAAGCTCTATACAGATAATCAAAATAAAGAGTATCAAACTTTATAACATTAGATTACCAAAACATTCTATCCACAAAAATTATCTCAGACATGGTTTCTCATATAAGCATAAAAACATAGGCAATTCAGAATAAGATGTCATGAAGAGAGACAAAATCACATCACAGACATATGTATATATATGAACATGAAGAATAGTTCACACTGGGAATTCATCAAGGGTGTTCAAAAAAAAATATATCAATTACATTCTTCTGAAAGTGAAAAGTAAAGATTAAATTTCTAAAGCTGTTCAGGATCCTTGAATTCTATTCCTCTTTTAGCTCTTTTGGAGAGAGCTTCAGCAACTTCCTTTTTCCTCTTAAAATAGCCAAATGGCTTTGGGAAGTATCTGATTGGCTCCATTTCTCCTGCCTGGACCTTCCCAGCCATTTTGTCAGCCTTGAATTTGATCTTTAGTTCCTCTTGATCCCTATGCTTTAACCATTCAGCTTCAGAATACCACTTTCCTCTTTCCTCTGGGTTATTTTTCACAGCTTCCCATGCTGATAGAATCAATTCTCTGGAAGAGGGAGAACAATGTTCAAAATCAATTCTTGATTGAACCTCTTCTCTGAACTTTCTTTTACTTGATTCTACTTGCTCACTAGTAAAATTTTCTCTTTTACTTTTATTCTCAGGACTATACATTTTAGCAATCTATTTTTGAACCTGAGTAAGAGAGGCTGTCCTTGTCTCAGAGACTTGATCATTCTCATAGTCTATGGGAGGATATCCAAGAGTTTCTCTTATAGAGTTTGAGGTCCACACAGCATGTTCAGAACTAGCTTGAATCATTGACCTCTCCCCCTTTAGGACTTCTTCAACAATGCGTTCTCTCAAAGTATTCTTCTGAAATCTGACCTGACCTTCCAAGTGATTAATCCCACTTTCAATGGTTTTCTTTACTTTAAAAAGATGATCATCTATAGTATCTGCATGCAACTTTGCTTGATCTTTTAGAACTGTGGAGCTCTCATCAATTTTAGCCAAGATATCAGCATTCTGCTGTTGCATTCTAGCTTCAATCTTATTTGTACCTGTTAAGATTTGTGCTACCTGTTCTTTATATAGAACTTGCATATTGCTACTTAGTATTCCTTGGTTTGTCTTAACATCATCCACTGTCTTTGCAATTCCAGCTTGAGATTCTTTAGTAACCTTTGATGTTTCTTTGATTACATCAAGCTGTTCAGTTGTATAATCTACTGAAACACCAGCTCTCTTAAAGAACTTTACCATCTCCTTTCTCAATGCAGATATCTGATGATTGACTTAAAATCTAACCAATTTCAGTTGGAAATATACTTCATTTTTCATTTTTGTATTATTTTCCTCAATATATTATTCTAATAATCTTCTTTGATTATTCAACAACACCTCCAGCTGAGGTAGAATAAGACTAAGATCCACATGGATTTCTTTTTCCATTTCAACACCTTTGCTGCTCTCTTCTCCGATTAAGGAATCATCTCTCTGGCTCATATGGGAGCTAGAGGATTCTATCTTGATAATCTTCTCAGCAGATTTCTTTGGTGCTTCAGGTTCTTCTTCTACTTCCATAGCATTTATTTCAGAATTCTCTTTAGCAGGGATCTCAGCCTGAGGCTCCCCCTCAAATGGTGCATTACCTTCAGCTAGAAATTCAACTTGAGGCTCCCCCTCAGTCTCTACATTGATCAGATCAATTTTATTTTGAAGAGGATTCTCATCCTGACCCTCCCCCTCAACTGCTACCTTGCTCATTTCATCATTTTTCTGAGCAGGAATCTCATCTTGTGTCTCTTTCTCATTTAGAAAAACCCCTTCAAGTCTAGCAGGGGATACATGAAGACTTCCTCTTTCTTCTTCTCCTTTCTCACTCTCATCCTTTGGAGTATCAGGAGAACTGTCCCTTGCATTGTTCCCTTCTTCATCTTCAGATGTTGTAAGGTTTGGATCATGAATTGGAGTGGATCTAGATTTTCTTTTGGAGGAGGATGAGCTGGATGAGCTTGAAGAGCTTGAAGAAGCCTTCTTCTTCTTTTGCTTCTTTGCTTTCTTCTGCTTGGGAGAAGGATCTGCTGGAGGAGGATTAGATAAAATTCTGTCCCATCTCTCTATCATTCTCATATCCATTTTCTTCATGTGGTTTATCTTTGATCCAGGTTTATTATTCAAGGAGTCAGGAGAGACTTTTGCTAAATATAAGGACAATATCCTACCCATGTTGGGTACTTGGATACATTCAACTATCCTATCAAACACAACTCTTCCCCAGTCTGTTCTCAGAGAATGTATAATCCTTGTTAGTAGAATAAACATTTTTCTAGAAACTTTGTCATGTGATCTAGTCTTGCACAGCAGTCCCTTTCCTATAACATCTGTTATCAATTTACCTTTTGAATTCATTCCCTTTCTCTGAATACTTCCAGTGATTTCTCGTGACGTCTCAATTCTGCACCAGATTTGTGCTAATCTAATCTGTTCAGAGGTCACCTCTTCTTCTTCTGCATTCCTTTTTAACCTAGGCAATTCTAGTGCCTTAGCTAGTCTAGAAGGAGTTATTTTAATCTTCTTACCATTCACACTGGACTTAATCTTTGAGTTGACGGAGTCTATTACTATGTTAGAGTATAGCTCTAATACCTCTCGTTTCCAGATGAGAGTTGATTCAGACAGTACAAATTCCAGTCCGGCATTGTAGATTAATTCGTTTGTTGATTTTATATCCACAGAAGCTGATTGGAATCCATTTCGAACAAGTTCACTTCCCTCATAGAGATACTCATTGCTTTTGGGAGGCATTGTTGTTGATGAACGGAGAGAGAGAGAATTGATGGAGTGATTTTCTAGGGCAGACAATTTCGAACTTAGAGAACTAGGGCACTAACGAAGTGTCTTCCCTATTTATAGAAGTTCTAGTTCAAGAAGATGAATAGCCGCGCGCCTAATTTGTTTGACAAGATTGATCTAGTGGTTTAAATTGACCCTGTCAAGATGGCCTAGCTATGTTTGCATAAGCGTTGAGATCACTCGACGCCATATATCTTCAATCGACGCCAGGTGTCTTCTCGACGCCAGATATTGTCTCGACGCCAGAAACTTTCTCTCGACGCCAGGTGATTTCTCTCGACGTCATGTATCTTCTTTCGACGCCAGATAACTTCTTCACTCACCTTATAGGTCTCAATCATTATTTTCATTTATTTAATTCAAAATAGCTTTAATCCATTTTTAATATACCTAATTCAATTTTAAAATTATTGAATTTAGTTTCATCCAAGGGTTTAGTAAATATGTCAGCAACCTGTTTTTCAGTTGGAACATATTCAATTGAGATATCTCCATTTTCTACATGTTCTCTAATGAAATGGTATCTTATTTCTATATGCTTAGTTCTGCTATGTGATACTGGATTGTTGGCTATAGCAATTGCACTAGTTGAATCACAAAATAGAGGAGATTTACTTAGCTGAACTTTATAATCTTGGAGTTGGTGTTGAATCCATAGTATCTGAGCACAACAGTTTCCAGCTGAAATGTATTCAGATTCTGCTGTTGAAATAGCCACACTTGTCTGCTTCCTTCTACTCCAAGATATTAGTCTTTTGCCAAGAAATTGACATGTACCAGATGTACTCTTTCTATCCTCCTTGCATCCTGCAAAATCAGCATCTGAAAAGCCAATTAGTTCAAAATCATTGCTTCTAGGATACCAAAGGCCAAGATCAAGAGTGCCCTTCAGATATCTCAGGATTCTTTTGACAGCAGTGTAGTGAGATTCTTTAGGGTTCACTTGATATCTAGCACACACACATGTTGAAAACATAATGTCTGGTCTGCTAGTAGTTAGGTAGAGCAATGAGCCAATGATGCCTCTGTACAAGGTTTCATCAATATGTTTCCCTTGTTCATCCTTGTCCAGTGACATATTTGCTGCCATTGGTGTCTTCATTATAGTGGAATTTTCCATTCCAAACTTCTTAATAATTTCTTTTGTGTACTTGGTCTGAGAAATGAAAATTCCTTCCTCAGACTGTTTCACTTGTAGTCCTAAGAAGTATTTAAGCTCACACATACTGCTCATTTCAAATTTCCCTTGCATAAGGTTTGCAAATCTTTTGCAAAGGTTATTATCAGTGGAGCCAAATATTATATCATCTACATATATTTGTACTAAAATAATGTGACCTTTAACTATCCTGAGAAACAATGTCTTATCTATCTTTCCTCTTGAGAAATTGTTCTCAATAAGAAATCTAGATAATGTTTCATACCAAGCTCTAGGTGCCTGTTTCAGACCATACAGTGCTTTTAATAATTGATAAACATGATTTGGATGAGTAGAGTTAATAAAACCTGGGGGTTGTTCAACATATACTTCCTCCAATATTGTTCCATTTAGGAATGCTGACTTTACATCCATTTGATAGACTATGAAACCAGTGTGAGCTGCAAATGCTAGGAATAGCCTGATTGCCTCCAATCTTGCCACAGGGGCAAATACTTGATCAAAATCTATGCCTTCCTCCTGTCTATATCCTTGGGCAACCAACCTAGCTTTGTTTTTGATGATTACACCATTTTCATCAAGCTTATTCCTGAATACCCATTTGGTCCCTATGACTTTGTGTTTCTTTGGTCTTGGGACCAATATCCAGACCTTGCATCTTTCAAATTGATTTAGCTCTTCTTGCATAGCTGATATCCAAGAAGTGTCCTTATTTGCTTCATCAAACTTCTTAGGTTCTATTTTGGAAAGAAAGCTATGATGCAAAGCCTCATGTATTGAGTTTCCTCTTCTGGTTTGCACTCCATCATTTGGATTTCCTATGATCTGTTCTTTTGGATGGTCTTTCAGATGTTTGGTAGCGTTCCTCCACCTTTCGTTTTCCCTTTGAAATTCTGATGCTTCTATTTGAGTGGGTTCTTCTAGGGGTTCTGGATGAAGTGGTTCTTCAACAGCAATAGGTTCTTCATAATTGTCTTCAACTTGAAGTTCATCTTCTCTAGTTACAATTATAGTCTCATTAGTTTCTTCATTATTTTTATTTTGCTGTTCATTGATATTCATCTCCTTCAATTTCTGTGTAGAACCTGCACAACTAGATAAATTTCCCAGATCCTTATAAATAAGGCTGGTTTCATCAAATACAACATGTACAGATTCTTCTATTCTATTAGACTCTTTGTTGAAGATTCTATAGGCTCTGCTTTGAGAGCTATACCCAACAAAAATTGCTTCAATTGCTTTTTCAGCAAATTTAGTGAGATGGTGCTTTCCATTGTTTAATACAAAACATTTACTACCAAATATTTTAAAATAAGCTAATGTGGGTTTTCTACCTTTCAATAACTCATATGGGGTCTTATCCAGTCTTTTGTTTATAAGAGCCCTATTCTGCACATGGCATGCTGTGTTTATAGCTTCAGCCCAAAAGTACTCAGGAAGAGAGGAATCACTCAGCATACTCCTGCTAGCTTCAATAAGGGTTCTATTTCTTCTCTCAGCAACTCCATTTTGTTGAGGTGTTCTAGGTGATGAGAACTCTTGAGAAATTCCTAGATTCTCACAAAATTTGGTCATTGCACCAGACTGAAATTCAGTCCCATGATCACTTCTAATCTTGGCTACAGAATTTCCTATTTCATTAGTGATTTTCCTAACAAAACTGGTGAGTATTTCTAAAGTGTCTGACTTATGTTTGAGGAAGAATACCCAAGTGAATCTAGAGTAATCATCAACTATTACAAGAGTGTATGACTTTCCTCCTAAGCTATGGATTGACATTGGTCCAAATAGATCCATGTGAAGTAGATATAGACATCTAATGGAATCCTTCTCACCAATTGGTTTGAAGGATGGCTTTTTCTGCTTACCCATTTGACAAGCATGGCAAGGACTTTCCTGCACACACTTCCACTTAGGCCCAGCTCTCACTAGATCTTTTGAAATAAGTTTATTTATAGTCTTATAGTTTATGTGAGCTAACCTTTTGTGCCATTGAACACTACCAGAAATTTTATTTTCTGCTACTAAACATATGGAGTTAACTTGATCAGAACATATAAAGTTTAAGCAGTAAATGTTGCCACTCCTAGTGCCTGAGAGAATTATCTCATTCTCTTTCTTAATCAGGCACTCATCCTTGTGGAATGAAATGTCATACCCAATATCACATAATTGACTTATGCTAATGAGATTGTGTTGCAATCCATCAACATGAGCAACTTTGGTGATGGTGACAATCCCATTTGAAATATTGTCATAACCTTTAGTTTTACCTCTTTCAGACCCTCCAAAGATAACCTTTGGTCCATTCCTTACAGTAGTGTAATCATTCAGCAAACTTTTTGTTCCAGTCATATGCATAGAGCACCCACTGTCCAAGTACCAGATTAGAAGTTGATTGGTCTTTGGACAACCCTGCAAGGAGAAATTACCTTTTCTTAGGAGCCCACACCAAGTTGGGTCCTAGAACCTTGTTAGTATGAGCTGGAATATTTAGTTGTTGAATAATTCTTGGAGCTGTGAGAGTTATCATAGGTCTGAATACTGGTCTCCCAGAGTTGAATCTTGGAACAGTTGGATTGAACCAACAGTCAAGTGCAAAATGCCCAACCCTTCCACAACACCAGCATTCATATCAATTATATCTCCTTGGAGGTCTTCTTACTTCTTTATGTTGACTTATATTTTGCTTAATTGCCTTATTCACAGGAGCTATGTAATTTGTTCTAGTAAATTTTATTGGTTCAGTTTTCTTTCCATCAGTGGTTTTTACTTTAGGTCTTAGTTCCTTTCTTTTGAATTTAGTATTTGCTTTAAATACAAAGGAATCATGATGAGTTAATACTTTTTCTTTGCATAGAGGTTTGGCATTATTGTTACTTGGTTGAATTAAATCATCTTTGCTATTAGAACATTCACCCTTATAAAACTTATGCACACCTTTTTGATCATGCTTGTTTGTGATAGGCATGACTTTGTTAAACTTTAAAGGTTGTATAGGTGCCTTGTCATTACTTTTAGGGTTTTTATTTGTATTCCTATCATATCCTATGCCACATCTGTATTGTGCAGAGAATGTGTCTATTATAGGAAGAATAGTTTGTGGTTTTGAGAACTTTGCTACAAGTTTTTTTTCTACTAGGAGTTTTGCTTCAAGTTCTTTTATTAACTTTTCCTTGGTGCTCAAAGTTTGTATGTGAATAATAGACATGACTTTTAGTTTACTAAGTTCTTTACTTGTCTGATTCAGCCTCTCAGCTGTCTCAGAATTTTGAGAACCAGTTTGCTTTAATTCAGATATTTCTTTTTGTAACCTTTTATTATGCCTTTTGCTTTTCTTAAGTGCTTTAAGAATTAATTGATATTTTTCAATAATTTCATCTATATGAAGTTTGGATTGTGAGTCATTTACATCAGAAGAGAATGAATCTATTTCAGTTTCAGAATTAGAATCAGAAAGAGGAGTTTTATCAAGTACCTTTATATCAGTAGTTGTCTCCTGATTTTCTTGATCACTCAATGCCATGAGTCCTGCATTTTCTTTTTCATCCTCTTCACTATCAGACCTTGATAGTGGGGCTTTTATCATAGGTCTATCATTTAGATTGTCTTCATTTTCATTGACAACCATCAGAGCTATGAGTGCCTCCTCACTATCTGAGTCTGATGACTGAGATTCACTATCACTAAGAGTGACCTTGCCCTTTTTGGCTATTAGACTCTTCTCAAGTCTTTTGTCAGATTTGTACTTTCTTTCATCAGATTTCTTGTTGTTCTTTCTTTTTGAAGGACAATCAGCAATCATGTGTCCTGATTTCCTGCAACCAAAACACACAATTTCTTCTGAATTAATTTTATTGTGTTTAGAATTGTACCTGTCCTTCTTGGAGTCTTGTTTGAATCCCTCTGACAAATTTGAATGCTTCTTAGATTTGGATAACTGAGACGGTCTAGTTTTCCAGTGTTGTTTTCTCCTCAACATTCTTTTTAGTTGTTTGGTAAAGAGTGCCAATTCACCATCTGATATTTCAGAATCAGAATTACTGGTTTCTGATTCTTCTGATTCAGATGGAATCCTGGGAGATAATACCATTCTTTCTTTGCTTTTCTTTGAACTTTCTGCTTTCAAGGCAATAGGATTTTCCCTGCTGTGTCCTTCCTCAGCTTTTCTGGTATTCAGATGAAGTTCATGAGAAAGTAGTTTCCCATATAAGTTTTGTGGCTGAATGTTTCCCAGATTTCCCATTTCTCTGATTGCACAGATCTTGATATCCCATTCTTTGTTCAGTGATCTTAAGAACTTATCATTCAGCTCATAATCTGAGAAAGTTCTTCCATAAGTCTTTAGGCCATTTACAATCTTGAAGAATTTTTCATAGCATATTGCTATTGAGTCTTTCTTGTCTTGTCTGAAGGCTTCATATTGCTGATTTAGAAGTGACTTCCTATCATCTCTGACTTCTTCAGTCCCTTCCATATAGACAATAAGAGATTCCCACATTTCTTTGGCAGTTTTGCAATGGACTAAATTTTGGAAGGTTGAATCTTCAATAGCACTAACAATGATGTTCTGAGCTCTCTTGTCCATAGAGGCCAGGATCACTTCATCTTTGGTCATCTCTGAATAAGTTTTAGGAGTCTTAATATTTCCATCTGTAAGTGAAACTTTCATAGGAACAAAAGGTCCCTCTAGAACTGTTATGTAAATCCTAGGATCAGATGCTTCCATGAAAAGTCTGACTCTTTCTTTCCAAATACCAAAGTTTTCTTTTCTGCAGATGGGAAGCTTCATAGATGTGAATTCCTTGCTTCCTTCTGTATTAGCCATCATGACTTTAGAAATCTACCCTTAGGAGGATCTTGTTCAGGCTGTTAAACCTTTTCTTGAACAACCTCTCCTATGATACCACTTGAAAGACTTTAATTAAGGGTAGCTAATCACCTAGAGGGGGGTGAATAGGTTATTTAAAAACTATTACGATTCTTGACTATAATCGAGATAAAACTGATCAGAGCTTTCAAGAAATAAAGATATACACAGAAAAGAACACACAGAATTTTTATAGTGGTTCCCCGTATCTTGGGTAATCCACTTTCCCCCTTCTCCCCTTCTAGCAGTGTGCTAGATAGAGGTTATAACTCCTCCAGAGCTCAGACCACAAACAGGTCTTACAGCTCAGATCACAACTGATCATACAGTCTCAGATCCACAGATCTTACTAACTCAGATCAAACAGATCCTACCTCAGCCTTTATAACTAGGCCTACAGCTCAAATTCACCCATGAATCTTACAACTCAGATCACACCTGATCCTACAACTCAGATCCTTGACAGATCCTACACTCAGATCTGACAACTCAGATCCTACAGAAATTTATAAAGAGGATTACAAATACTTAGACTCAGATACGAGATTGTTGAGCCTTCTTGATCTATCTGAATGATCAGACAGAAATCTTCAGTAGAACAGCAGCAGCAAATGATCTTCTTGATTCGACAGGCTGTGATGACTGTTCTTCTTCCTGGGAAGACAGATTCTTCCTTCTTGATCTTCTACTTTCAGAGAGAGGTATCAGCACAAGATTGCTGAATGAGATCTTCAATTTAGAATGGTTCTGAAAGGAAGACAACTTCTCTAGATTCTATCTCAAACTTTCTCTCAAAATGATGGAGACGATAATTGCTTTTGAGAAGATAGGAAAACTTTTCTAACTTCACTTTTCTTCACTTCATAACTTGGATTAACTGCACAACCCATAGGTCATGCCTTCTATTTATAGCCCGCCATCTGCAATGTCTGTTACGCTTCTCCACGTCAGCATGACGTTGCGTCTTCAACGGTCTTTAATGAAAACAAAAGCTCAGCTAGCTGTGGAAGATATTCCTCTGTTCAGAGTATTTGTAGAAGAGGCGTTGAGCACTTAACATCTCTGTCGACGCTTTTCCAGTTAGGCGTCGAGCGATATTTAGACGCTCGACGCATACTCCTTAGACTGAAGCTCTCGACTCCTCCTTCTCAGGCGTTGAGCAAACATCACTTAGTCGACGCTTTTTATCTGAAGAAGTTGAGCAACATCCAGGGGCTCGACGCTTCTTAACTAAGCCTTCATATCTCGACACTTCTGGTTGGCGCTGAGCTGACTGAAGTTAAGTCGACACTTCTCTTTCCAAGGCGTCGAGCGACACAACTTGGCTCGACGCTTCCAAAATTGATCTCAGAACTTCAGCGGCGACCTTGTCTATTTGAGTAGTAGACATGAGTCAACGCTTCTGGGTCACAGGCGTCGAGCAATGTATGATGTCTCGACGCTTGTGAACTTGAATGAATTCCATGAACTTTTTGCCTGACCTGATCTCCTGCACATTGATTCTAGAGAGTATATCAAATACATTCTGAGATATATCTTTGACTTATGAATGGACATCTCCAAATCTAAGACATTGTGGGCAATGATCCCAACATATAGGTCTCGAAGCATAAGGCCGTACTTCTGGAATAGCTCGGTGACCTGCCTTTTCATCTACTCCAGGTTACCTGGGTCCCTCAGGAAGTCCGCGAGCTGGTTCGATGAGGGAGGGGGTGATAGCTCCTCCTCTCCGTGCTCCGACTCGGCAAGCGGTGTCGGGGGAACACCTGCGAGAAAAAAATCAGCGATAAGGAGAGGAAATAGCCATCCAACAGAAATAATTTAACCTGGCAAGATGAGGATGGTACAGGCTCGCGGGTGAGAAGAGCTTGGCTGTCCCTTGAAAGCTTCAGTGAAGGCAGGGGTAATAGATTTCCCTAGGGCGGTGCATCGTGTCGACCGCGAGTTCGGGGTCGGCAAGTAGCGACCCGCCCAGACTCTGTTGGCCTAGAGGGCCGAACCTCGGGGTGATGATGTTCATTTTAGGTGGGGCTGGCGAGCCCACCGGAGAGGTGGTTCACCTCTCCGAAGTCTCGAGAGGGGTCACTGCATGAAAGGAATAATGCGGTTCAGCAAGCAAAGAAATACAAGAAGTAGCGAGGAGAATAACTCACTCGGTCGCGAGGATGGGGCTCGCAGGTCGGTAGCCCTCAAATCTGGGGGGGAGGTCAGTCCTCCCGGGGTTTGCGAGGCGGGACCCCATTGGTGATGGCCCAGAGAGAATTTCCCCAGGAGGGTTCTACGAGCAAAGAAATAAAATTAGTTGAGCACTACTTGGATTATCGAACCTTCGACAGTAGATCCTGCGAGGCGAGCTCGTGGAGGGGAGACAGAGACAGTGGTGATGACTCATCCTCCCCGGACGGCCATCAGATGGTCTTAGCCCTCTTAACCTGAGGAGGAAGCGGAGTAGGTTGCTGGGAAATCCAGTGGGATAGCTCGGTAACCTTGGCATTTTGGATCGCCTGCAAGGCCTTGAGGCGAGCCAATATCTCCTCCTTTTTGGACATCTTGATAGATATGACGACAAGAAGCGAAAGGGAGAAGAGGGAGAAAAAGTTCATGCATCGTCCAGAAAGAGTGGTATTTATAGCATTGGGCATGGGCCCACCAAAAGATTCTTACCACGTCATCAAGGGACCGACGAACACCAGGGGTGGATGTTTCTTTGCGAGCCTAAGAAAGCCTCGCGAAGAGCGGGGATTGTGTACAACCCCGGTATTCGCCAAGAGGTGTTCAAAGACTAAGGGATCAGCAGGAGAAAGGAGTAAGAAGGAGGGCGAGCCAGGTTCTCAAAGACCGCCCACAGGAAGGCGGGCGAGTCAGGCTCTCGCCAGACGCTCGTAGGAGGCAAGCGAGCCGGGCTCTCCCCGGCTGCTCTCAGGGGGGTGAGTGAGCCTGGCCTCCCAGTTCACGCGAGGAAGACCAGACGAGAGGAGCCCTTGTGGGTGGCTCGTCCAGTAGGGGTCCAGGGGTGATTTTACCTGGAAGCCCTTGGTGGTCTGCAGTTAGCCTCTCCAAACAGCGGAGTTTGGCTGTTGGCAGACCATTTTGGGCTGCGCATAGCAAAAGTATAAGGCAGAATCCCACTATTAGCAGATCGTAAGTAAAAAACTATAAATAGACCTTGAAGGGCACCTTTGGAGAGGATTCCAATCTCAGTACGCTGAGCTTCCTCCTCCCTAGGTTTTCTTGGCTTAGCTCTCAGGTTCTCCAAGGTGCCCAGTCTCAGCTTTGGCTTAGGAGGGGAAGCGCTCAAAGATCTTCCGGGTATGTGCTGGGACCTCCTCGCTGCGACCAAGGGTCTGTCTAGTTTTGAGGCTTCGGTCTGTTTTCCCTCCGAGGAATCAGTAAGTGCAAGCTGCCCCCCCCCCTCCCAACCTGTTAGGGGCCCGAGCTCCACAAGAGACCAAGTTCTGGTTTCAACAAGAAATATCTGCATATCTTAGCATAAGGTATGAATTAAAACATTTCACTTCACTTTAAATCATTCTCAGTTATCATCAATAAAACCATCATGACCCACACAATTTTTTGGGGATAAAAAACATTTAGTTTTGTTAGATTTGTAACGTCCCCAACACCCAGCCAGCCCCCCCTATATTAATTGGGCCCACAGTGCAAGCACACAAGTCACCGACTTGGTTTTGCAACACTAAACAATGCAACTAAAGACACATCATACCTAATATCAAATGATGGAAGTTGAATTTCAGTAGACCACAATTACCCTTAAAATATCTATTAAGATATTTTGAATAATTTATTTATTTAAATAAATTAATCGACCATAGAAGATAATTTAATAATCATTTCATGACATGAATGATTGAAATAAATGGACATGGGTCTTATTAAAGGCTTAAAGCCCACTAATAAAATAGCCTAAGACCAATTGAGGTCACCCAACCATCAAACCAGTCCTCAAGGAGTTGATAGCGGACCCCACAACTACCTCAGATAATGGAGAAATCAAATCTTTCCTCATTTGGTAAAATCAAGCCAATTGAGCAATCACAAGCCCACACTTCAATACCAAAACCATTCAAGGCCCAATCCTTTCATCCAGAGACTTCACCTTACCCCTTGGAGGTGACTGGTGGTCGGTGGTAGAGGAGATTATCCATTCTCAATTTTAGAGAGAAAGTCAACTCTCCACTCTATATAAGGAGCCCTAAGAGCAACAACTCCAATGGTCGGCCAACTTCAAAAATGCCGAAGGAAATCACTCCAACTATTCGCCAATCTGTCCTCTAAAAATGGCCATGCTCTCACTCCCACTCTAAATTTAGAGAAGGGGGAGAGAAAATAGAGGCCTGACATTTCTTTTTTTAATTGTTTAATTCAAATATTTATCAAACTCCTCTAATAAATTATATCTTTCGTAACCTCTAATACACTTTGCCAACTACGACATATAATATATCAAAATCGTCTTTCGAGGCCTACAAAATGAGACTAATATTGAATACTTTCTAATTATTACTTATCATACAAAGAAAAAGAGAAGACGTTTTATTAATTAAACTTGCACATACATAAAAATACATTCAAATTGAAATGCATAAATTTTTCAAAATTACATTGCTTCATTGTCATGTCGTGCCCACACATGTTCAATCCGTGCATCTCAAAGTGCAAAATGTGCATCTCTGTCTCTGATATTTTTATGCCGATTTAGGAACTGACTAAATCTTTCGGCTTCACTTGTGTCCATCTCTTCAACATTCTGAGTGGGTGGTGGCGTAGAAATAGCGAAATATTCATTTTCATCTCGCTCGTCTTCAACAATCATGTTATGCATTATAATGCAAGCAGTCATGATATCATGTAACACATGTTTATCCCAAAAATGACATGGCTCCTTAATGATTGCAAACCGTGATTGAAGAACTCCAAATGCTCGCTCTACTTCTTTTCGGCATGCTTTTTGCATCATTGCAAAGTGCTGTTTTTTTTATCTTGTGGCTGAGAAATAGTTTGAACTAATGTTGACCATTTCGGATATATTTTGTTGGCCAAGTTATAACCTACATCATAATTTTCCCCCAAAAATTGTATAATGAGTAGGAGGCGTGATACCTTGTGCTAAGTTGGCAAATAAATAGGACGAATGCAGGACATTGATATCATTGTTAGAGCCTGGCAAACCAAAATATGTGTGTCATATCCATAAGTCATATGATGTTACTACCTCGAGAATGATTGTTGGCCTACCATGACATCTGAAATATTGGCCTGCTCATGCCGTTGGGCAGTTCTTCCATTGCAAATGCATATAATCTAGACTTCCCAGCATCCCTGGAAACCCTCATTCTTCAACTTTTTGTAATAATCTTGTTACATCATTCGCATTGGGATATCTCAAATATTCATCTTTGTACACTTGTATAATTGCCATGCAAAATTTCTGCAAGTAAGCACATGTAAACAAGAGCTTAACTCTTTGAACGGGGGGTCTAGCATGAGCTACTGACTTGGAGGTAGAAGCCTCATGATTGCAACAAACACATGGCTCATTCTCAAGTGGTTTCGTAGCAACAGGTTTAACTTTTGGTGCATTCATAGCTGACGGCCCATGCACGAATGAACCATAGTCCTTGAGGACTATCTCTTCGTAAGGAGCTTTGAGAGTAGTCGTTCCGAAGTTTCGGGGATGGCTCCATCCTTGGTTGCTTTTATTTGACTCAACGTGAATTGGTCTCGTAAAGTGACCATAAGATATTCAAAGTCATAGTTGTTTGTCGGAAAGACTACCTTCTTGAATGAAGGTTGACTTTGATTTGCCTTACCCTTACCCTCAACGGCCCTTCTCTTAGCAGCCTTACTTTTCTCGGTCTCATGACCGATACCGCTACCCTTTCCAGGAGCTGAAATACCATCAATAAGAGGAAGGATAGTCTTTGGTTTGGATAAGCTTTCTAATAGCTTCCTCTCAACCACTAACTTCCCTTCCAACTCATTTAAGGATTTTTTTTCTTCAGCTTTATTAGTTCAGTAGAGCTTTTCAGTTTGTCCTTCAAGGGTTGGAGTTCATCTCTGAAGGGAATTAATTTTTCAATTTCTTCCCTCAGATCCGATTCCACGGTCTTGAGAGACATAATCTCTTTGGCTTGATATTTAACCGCCTTGCGACATCTGTTAAATAACTTTAACAAAGCATGTTGCTGAACCATTAATTCTGATTCCTCCTCAGAAGTGTAGCCTTCATCCGCATTGGACTCAACTTCAGACTCAGATAATGGAGTGTGAGAGTTTACCTTCCCCTCATAAGGGGTGTCATAGTATTCCTCGTCAGTTTGTGCCATGAGCCCAAAGTAGGCTTCTTCATCTGAGCTTGACTCGTTTGATTTGCTGTCGCTCAGAGTCTTGGACTTCTTAGCCAAGAAGCTCTTTTCCTCCTTCTTATTTTTGAAGGATTTCTTGTCTTCCTTTCTCGATCCTTCTTTCTTCTTGTACGGGCATTCCACGATCATATGCACTGGCTTATTGCAGCAATAACAAATAATATTAGTCGAAATATGTTTATTCAATTTAGTTTTATACATGTCGTTTTTGTATCCTTTCTTGTGAGGTTCACCATCACGTTTTGATCTTCTATGATCGGATGAGGAGGATTGACTTCTCCTTTGCTTCCTTTTATTTAGCAATCTCTTGAATTGCTTGGAGAGTAAGGAGAACTCTCCATCTGACATGTGTGAGCTTGAGGAGTAAGCCACTGACTCGTCATCTTCATCTGACGATTGTGTCCTTATCAGTGACACAATCTTACCTTTCCTTGACCCTTCGGCCTTCAGTGCTACGGACTTCTCCCTTCCAGAAGTCTTGCTGCCCTCTTCCTCAGCTTTCCTGATGTTGAGCTTCAGTTCATAGGAAAGAAGCTTCCCAAAGAAGATCTGTGGCTCCATTATAGCTAGCTTGCCAAAATCCCTAATAGTGATTGCCTTGGTATCCCATTCTTTCGTTAGGGATCTCAAGAACTTGTCGTTTAGTTCTCCAACAGTAAATTTTCGGTCATAATTTCTTAGACCGTTGACAATTTTAAAGAATTTTTTATAAGTATCTGATATGCTAACTCTTGGGTCTTGCTTGAAGGCCTTGTACTCTTGATTTAGTGGAGATCTACGATCATCTCTGACTTCTTATGTACCTTCCATCAAGACAATAAGAGAATCTCACATCTCTTTGGCAGATTTATAGTGAAAAAGATTTTGCAACATGGAGTCATCCACTACACTAGCAATAATGTTCTTTGCCTTCTTTTCCAAGGCGACAATGGCAATCTCGTCCTTTGTTAAATCCAGCATTTTTGTAGGAACTTGAATATTTGTCTTGATTGTAGATGTTATCATTGGAATGTGAGGACCTTCTTCAGCAATCTGAAAGATTCATGGTTCGGCAGCTTCCATGTAGAACCTTACTCTTTCCTTTCATATAGGAAAGTTCTCTTTAGTGCACACCGGCAAATTCATGGAAGAATCCTTGTTTATGTCCATTCCAGACATGGTGTCTTTGAACAACTAGATAGAGGACTTTTTTCAAGGTGTTAACCTCTTAATGAACAACCTAGCTCTAATATCAATTGAAAGTATCTAGTTGCTACCTAAATCACCTAGAGGGGGTGAATAGGTTAGTTTTATGGCTTTTATGTGGAATTAAAAACTTAAAAGAAAAGCACACAGAAATAAAGAGCACACACAAACACAAGGATTTATAGTGGTTCCCCGGAATGGGTACTTCCACTTTACTGCCTCACCTATCTAGCACTCCCGTCTAGACTAGGCTACTTCACTAATCTCAGATATAAACAATCTTATAACTCGGAGTTAGGAACTCATACAAACTTGGGGAACAATCTCTCCTATAAAAACTCGGAGAACAACCTCTCCTACACTCGATCCCTTAAACTAGGATCTACAAAAACTCGGAAGAGAAACATCCTACAAAAATATTGTAAAGGGGTTTTTACAACTCTTTAGATTGAAACACAATCTTATAAAATCTCTATGAGATTTAACTTCTTCAGATCTGAAATAATGGATCTTCTTCTTCCTTGAATGAAAGGAAAATTTTGATCTTGAAAGGGGAAGAAGAAATCTTCTATTGAGAAATTTAGGTCTGAAAACTTGGGAGACAACAAGATCTGAAAAGAACTTGAAAGAAGTTGGAATCAGAGATCATGTTGAATCTTGTCTTTGAGAAGGATCGTGCAAGAAGCTTTATCGGCGACAAGAATGTCAATTTGCGAGAGAGAAGATAGCCGACAGACAATTTGCAATTCTTTAAAATAAGGCACGATTAGGGTTAGATGAAATAACCCTTAAGTATTTATAGGAATCCTTCTCATACGGCTATAAACGAAATCTAAGGAAGGACCTCCACGTGTACTGTACATGGTGAAGAGCTAAAAGGAAATTCCGTCTGCACATTTGAAAAGAAAGCGCTCTGTATTTATTCGTCGAGTAAACTCGTGAAGTCATTAATTACTCGACGAATTCACTTAGTGACTCGACGAAAACTACATGAAGACTCGACGAAAATAACTTAGCAGAAAGCTGAGACGGGAAGAAACTAAAACTTAGATCACTCGAGAACTTCTCGAGAGCAATTGAAAAATTCGTCGAGTGTTCACGAGAAACCAGCAGACCACTCGACAAATTCATCGAGTGTTCTCGAGTGAACACTTAATTACTCGATGAAAAATACTTGAGACATTACTCGAGACCTATCAAGTGATCTCGACGAATTTGTCTAGTCCACTCGAGATGTCTCAACGAATTCATCGAGTGTACTCGACAAATTGACTTAAATAACAACTACTTCATCTTGACTACTCCATTTTGTTTGAATTGGAAGTATATGTTGAAATTATTGAAGTGGAAGTGGAGGAGGCTTTTGGACCTGGGCGGTCTGGGAAGAGACCGGGCAGTCTGGCGTGACCGCACGGTCTGGCGGTCTGGCAATGGCGATCCGTTCTGTTGGTCAGCTGCGGCTTCCGGGGTTGACCGCTGGTCTGGTCCAAGGGCTGCTGAAGGCGGAGGTCGTGCGGTCTGGCTATGACCGCATGACGGCTGATCATCCTCAGGGTCGCGCGGTCTGTCTCTGACCGCGTGACAAGTTGTTCTCTTCAAGGACGTGTCGGTCTGGCGTGACCGCACGGGTTGGCTCTTGAATCCAGTCTGGTGGCTTTCCAGAGGGTTCTGAAGGAGTTCGCGGACTAAGTCATCTTAGTCGCGCGGTCTCAGTTCGCGGTCTCAGGAGGAGACCAGGAGGGCGAGCTGGCTGTGTTTGCGGTCTCAGGCGAACACAGGTGGTGGGTGACTTCTAGGCGGTCTGACGGTCTCCGTGTGGAGTCGTGTTCAGACCAAGGGAGTAGCGATCTCCCGCGGTCTGGAGTGAAGTCGGCGCTCACCAAAATGAAGCAGGAGAGTTGCAGTGATTGCGCGGGTTGACCGGTAAGGTCGCGCGATCTGATGGGTGGTGACTCTATCTCATAGGGTGGTGACTGGATCAGGTCTCACGCCTATAAATAGGGAGCCACTGTTGCAACAATAGAAGAACACACCAAGTGTAAGCCGAGTCTGCCTAGTTCCTGCGGTCTTGTTTATCTGACCGAGCGGTCTCTGATTGAATTCTTCTTTGTGCAGCTTCTGCAGATAGTGCAGGCAGCAGCGATCACCTCTTCCTCTGAAAGTGTTCGGGCGGTTTGCGGCTTGGAGTTGTGGTGTTGGAGTTCAGGAATCAGGAGGTCGGCAAAGGAGCGGTCTGGTGCAGCGGTTTGGTGGTGTTTCGAGATCGGGAGCGGTTGCGGTCTGGCAGCAGCGGTCTGGCGAGCTGCTGAGTTCGACAAGAGACCGTGCGGTCTCAGTTATCTTCAGTTTCTGTTCTTTCTCTTTGAAGTTTTGTGCTGACGAAATCATGTCTCGTCGAGCATGTCTTGCCCTGTAATTGAAGTGTTGCTATCAATAAAGATCGTTTTGTTCGCCTAAGATTGTCTCTGGTTGTTTGGCTTGCATCTCTAGTTGTTATTCCTGCTTACTCTCACAAGGTCCGGAAAATTTCACATGGTATCAGAGCCAGGTTGGAGTTGAAAGAGCAGTGAATAACTTAGAGTAGCCATCGCCTTTGTGAAGAAGGAACCAGAGGAAGAGCAATGGAAGGTGGTTTTGCAAGAGGTCTTGGTATTGAGATGCTTACATCGACTAACTTCAAGAAGTGGAAGTCGTGTATGCAGAGCTATCTTCTGGGTGAGGACCTCTGGGAGGTGGTAGGAGGAGATGAAACAGAAGAGGTGAAGGCAGTAGTAGGAGGTGATAATGGACCGGCCGTGAGGGCATGGAGGAAGACCAACGCCAAGGCCGAGTTCACCTTGAAGCGTGCCATTTCACCTGATCTCTTTGATCACATCTTGGGGTGTGGATCAGCTGCGGAGATCTGGAGAGCCCTGGATGGGCTGTTTAACAAGAAGAATGTGGCGAGGCTGCAGTTCTTGGAGAATGAGCTGGCGAGGTCAGCTCAAGGTGATCTTTCTATCTCGAACTTTTTCTTGAAGATGAAGAATCTCTGCGCTGAGATATCAGCACTGGATCCTGATGAGCCAATTTCTGAGGCGAAGCTGAAGAGGCACATTATCCGCGGCTTGCGGAAAGAATATGTGGCCTTTGTGACGTCGGTGCAGGGATGGGCAAATCAGCCATCTCTGTTGGAGCTGGAGAACTTGCTTGCATCGCAAGAAAGCTTGGCAAGACAGATGGCGGGGTTGTCAGTGACTGGGGGAGATGGCGAAGTTCTCTTCTCAGGGAAGAAGAAGAAGTGGGACAAGAAGAAGAAGACCGCTGGAAGTGGCTATGGGCCTTCAACTTCTGGACAGCAGGAGAGGGGCTATCCTCCTAAGGCTGAGGAGAAGAAGAAGAAGGAAGGTCTCAAATGCTACAAATGCGGGAAGGTGGGGAACTTTAAGAAGGACTGCAGGCTGAATACTCAGCAAGGGCATGCTGTTGAGAAGGAGGAAGCACCAGCCAGGCACTTTGATGGAGGATGGGGAGGAGCCTTCTCGGCTTCTATTGGAGCCGCGGCTACTATCAACTATCAGGAGGACTGGATCGTGGACTCGGGGTGTGGTCATCACCTCACCGGGGACGAGTCGAAGCTTTCTTCAGCAGAGTCGTACACAGGTAACAATGCTATTATCACTGCAGATAATACTGTGCATGCAGTCGAGAAGGTGGGGGTTGTTTCTTTGGGCAGTGATAGAGGGCCACTTACCTTGAAGAGTGTCTATCATGTGCCCGGAATGAAGAAAAACCTCTTCTCCGTGACCAACGCTGTTGACGCTGGGTATCACGTTCTGTTCGGCCCGACAGAAGTGAAATTTCTACGAAATGTAGAGGCCGTGAAGGCCGAGGTCGTCCATGTCGGGAGACGGGCAAAGGACTTGTTTGTTTTATCAACAAGTTCCTACGTCGACAAGATGAAGACGAATGATGGTGCCGTTATATGGCATGAGAGGTTGGGGCACGTAGGTATGGACAAGCTGAAAGCTATGGCGGTGAGAGGTCTGGTCAAGGGCCTACCAAGTCTATCTTCCTATGGAGAAGGTCATGTTTGCGCGGGATGTCAGTTCGGCAAGTCTCATCGACTACCGTTTGACAAGTCGCAGACAAGGAGTAGTGTGCCGTTGGAGTGCATCCACGGTGACTTGATGGGACCTACTGCTACCCCAAGCCTCGGAGGCAGCAGATATATGCTGGTGCTGATCGATGATTACACCAGATATGTCTGGGTTTATTTCCTGAAGGAGAAGGCGGAGGCGTTTGCCAAGTTTGTGGAGTTCAAGGAGCTCGTGGAAGGTCAGTTGGGACTGCGGGTGAAGAAGTTGAGGACTGACAACGGAGGGGAGTTCACCTCCAGTGAGTTCTCTACTTTTTGCAGGAAGGCGGGCATCCGGAGAGAGCTCACTTGTGCTCATACTCCACAACAGAACGGAGTTGCAGAACGGAAGATCTGTCATCTGACGGAGACCTGCAAGTGTTGGCTGCATGCCAAGAGTATCCCAAAGTCCTTCTGGGCGGAGGGAATGTCTTGTGCTGCCTACGTCATCAACAGGATGCCTCAGAGCCCCATCAACATGCTGACTCCACATGAAATGATGTTCAAGGAGAAGCCGAGTGTGGCACACCTTAGGGTGTTTGGTTCCACCTGCTACGTGCATGTTCCAGATGCTCTTCGGACGAAGCTAGATGCGAAAGCAAGGAAGCTAGTCTTCGTGGGATACGATGAGCGGAAGAAAGGTTGGAAGTGCATGGACCCGGAGACGCGGAGATTTGTTGTATCTCGCGACGTCATGTTCGATGAGGTGACATCTTACAAGGGGTCTTCTGATGTGGAGTTACCAGAGAGCAGGGTGGAGATGCCAGAGAAAGCTGTGGAGAATCTTCAGGTGGAGCTACCTGTGTCACCAGGTGGTCCATCTCCTTCTAGTTCCGAGACGGGGGCTTCTGGTTCAGGGAGCAGGGGGAGCAATGCTCCTAGCACGTCTGGAAGAGGAGCTAGGGAAGAAGCAGCTGGAGATGAAGCGGTTCAGGGGAAGGAGCTGAGGAGATCGAAGCGATCTATCATTGCCCCTGATCTCTATACAGGAGGAAACGCAGTGAGCTTTGTCTCATGTTTCTTCGCTGGTCCCTTGGATGAGAGGGAGCCGTCAAGCTTTGAGAAGGCCAAAGGCGTGAAGGAGTGGGATGTTGCGATGCAAGAAGAGATGGCAGCTCTCGAGAAGAATGAGACCTGGTCTCTTGTGCCCAAGCCTAAGGGCATCGCTCCTGTGACATGCAAGTGGGTCTACAAGCTGAAGAAGAAAGCTGACGGCAGTATCGAGCGGTACAAAGCTCGTCTTGTAGCTCGGGGGTTCTCGCAGCAATACGGTGAAGACTATGATGAGACATTCAGTCCGGTGGCAAAAATGACTTCAGTTCGGTTCATCATTGCCTTGGCGGCGTTCAGTGGATGGGAGATTTGGCAGCTCGACGTCAAGAACGCTTTCTTGTACGGCGAGATTGACAAGGACATCTTCATGGTCCAGCCACCAGGTTTTGTGTCTGAAGATTTTCCGGAGCATGTCTGCAAGCTGAAGAAGGCCCTGTATGGGTTGAAGCAAGCGCCGAGGGCGTGGTACGGGAAGATCGCAGAATATCTCCTATTCTGTGGATTTGTTGCTTCAGACTCAGACTCGAGCTTGTTCGTCAAGAAGAGCAGGGAGCTTCAGGTCATCGTGCTGCTATACGTTGACGATATGATCGTAACGGGGAACTCGAAGGAGGAGGTAGCACAGCTTCGGGCCGAGCTGACCATCAGGTTCGAGATGAAGGACTTAGGTGAGCTTCACCATTTCCTTGGACTTGAGGTGCAGAGGAAGGAAGGTTGAGTGCTGGTGACCCAAGCCGGATATGCGGAGCGGATCGTGGAGCGGTTCGGCATGAAGGAAGGGAAGTGCACTTCCACACCTCTGGAGAAAGCTATGAAGCTTCGGAAGGATGAGGGAAGGATCATGCAAGATCCGTTGGTGTTCCGAGCTCTGGTTGGGAGCTTAATCTATCTGACGATCACGAGGCCGGACATTGCATATGCAGTGGGCCGGGTGAGTCGATTTATGGCGGAGCCACGGGTACCTCATCTGCTAGCGGCCAAGAACATTCTGAAGTATGTCAAGGCGACCTCGGACATGGGTCTCCTATACAGGAGGGATGCGGGCTTCAAGGTGCATGGATACATGGATGCTGATTACGGGGGAGATTCGGATGATCGGAAGTCGACATCTGGATTCGTCTTCATGGCGGGCCCTACGGCTATATCATGGTGCAGCAAGAAGCAGGATTCCGTATCGGTCTCTACCACGGAAGCGGAATACAAGGCTTCGGCCTTGGCAGCTCAGGAAGCCATCTGGCTTAGGAGGTTGGTAGGAGACATCCACAAGGAGGTTCGGGAGCCGACTCTGTTACGCGGTGACAACGAGAGTGCTCTCAAACTGGTAACCAATCCAGTTTTTCACGCGAGGACCAAGCATATTGAGATCGAGCATCACTTCATACGGGAGAAGGTGCTGGAGGGATCTCTTTCGGTCGAGCATGTGAGGAGTGCGGACAATGTCGCAGACATCTTCCCAAAGGCGCTGGCAAATGGGCCGTTCACACGGCTAAGGGAGCTACTTGGGCTAGTTTCCACTTCCCACTTCAAGGGGGAGTGTTGAAATTATTGAAGTGGAAGTGGAGGAGGCTTTTGGACCTGGGCGGTCTGGGAAGAGACCGGGCGGTCTGGCGTGACCGCACGGTCTGGCGGTCTGGCAATGGCGATCCGTTCTGTTGGTCAGCTGCGGCTTCCGGGGTTGACCGCTGGTCTGGTCCAAGGGCTGCTGAAGGCGGAGGTCGTGCGGTCTGGCTGTGACCGCATGACGGCTGATCATCCTCAGGGTCGCGCGGTCTGTCTCTGACCGCGTGACAAGTTGTTCTCTTCAAGGACGTGTCGGTCTGGCGTGACCGCACGGGTTGGCTCTTGAATCCAGTCTGGTGGCTTTCCAGAGGGTTCTGAAGGAGTTCGCGGACTAAGTCATCTTAGTCGCGCGGTCTCAGTTCGCGGTCTCAGGAGGAGACCAGGAGGGCGAGCTGGCTGTGTTTGCGGTCTCAGGCGAACACAGGTGGTGGGTGACTTCTAGGCGGTCTGACGATCTCCGTGTGGAGTCGTGTTCAGACCAAGGGAGTAGCGATCTCCCGCGGTCTGGAGTGAAGTCGGCGCTCACCAAAATGAAGCAGGAGAGTTGCAGTGATTGCGCGGGTTGACCGGTAAGGTCGCGCGATCTGATGGGTGGTGACTCTATCTCATAGGGTGGTGACTGGATCAGGTCTCACGCCTATAAATAGGGAGCCACTGTTGCAACAATAGAAGAACACACCAAGTGTAAGCCGAGTCTGCCTAGTTCCTGCGGTCTTGTTTATCTGACCGAGCGGTCTCTGATTGAATTCTTCTTTGTGCAGCTTCTGTGGATAGTGCAGGCAGCAGCGATCACCTCTTCCTCTGAAAGTGTTCGGGCGGCTTGGAGTTGTGGTGTTGGAGTTCGGGAATCAGGAGGTCGGCAAAGGAGCGGTCTGGTGCAGCGGTTTGGTGGTGTTTCGAGATCGGGAGCGGTTGCGGTCTGGCAGCAGCGGTCTGGCGAGCTGCTGAGTTCGACAAGAGACCGTGCGGTCTCAGTTATCTTCAGTTTCTGTTCTTTCTCTTTGAAGTTTTGTGCTGACGAAATCATGTCTCGTCGAGCATGTCTTGCCCTGTAATTGAAGTGTTGCTATCAATAAAGATCGTTTTGTTCGCCTAAGATTGTCTCTGGTTGTTTGGCTTGCATCTCTAGTTGTTATTCCTGCTTACTCTCACAAGGTCCGGAAAATTTCACAGTATACCCCAATAGAGAAATTTCACAAGAGTCAACACCTTGGTCTACACAATGAGGGATAACATTGCATAGGCCTGTATTTCTGACTCAATGAAACTTGTTATTGTTTGTACTTAGCAATTAATATCCTGCAAACACATAATAAAATACCAAATCAAATACAATATCAATTCATCCAATTTCAAGGGGGACTTCTTCAAATCAAGGCTATTTTGGCTACAATACCGAACAAAAATATTATCAAAGCTTAACAAAATCTTCTTTCTCAAAAATGATCCATGTAAATTTTTTTTAAAAAAACTTTAGGCTCAATTCTTTGGTCTTTAGAGGCTAAACTAGAAAACATTTATCATAGGTAAATTTGTAGAAAATGGATGATTGTTGAAACCAGTAAATGGTCTCTTGTGGAGTTTGGGGCCCCCAAAGGTTGGGGGGGGGCAGCTAGCACTTACTAACCCCTTGGAGTTGACAGACAGAAGCCTCGAAGCCAGACACAGACCCCTAGATTCAGCAAGGAGGACCCACCACACACCCGGAAGATCTATAGAGAGCTTACCCTCCCAAGCCAAAGCGGAAGCCTGGGCACCTTGGAGAGCTCTGAAAATGCTAACCAAGAATGACCTGAGGAGACAGAAGCTAAGAAAAAGACTCCTCTCCAAAGGTGCCCTTGGGGTCTTATTTATAGTTTTTCTGAATTGGTCTGCTGATAGCAGGATTCTGTCTCTTGATTTTACTATACGCACCCCAATTTGGCCTGCTAACAGCCAAACTCCGCTGTTCTGAGGGACTATTAGCAGACCACCAAGGACAGAGGAGTAATTACGCCTTATTAGCCTACGGGCAATTGTCCTGCGAGAAGACTGCTCGCAAGCTCTCGCAAATCTAGCTCGCGAGATCCTTCTTAGGCGAGCGCACTGCGAAGACCTCGTCCGAACCCCCCCCCCCCCCCCCCCCCCCCCCCGCTTTTGTCGATATCTGTCGAGATCCGGTCTCACGCACTATCCTGCGAGCCCACCCTGGCCCTGTGAAAATCCTTGTATGGTTAAGCTCGTCGGGCGCAGAGGACTTCGTCGAACGGACCTCGCCGAACTCGGAAGATTTCATCGAACGCAGAAGGGATTTCGTCAAACATAGAACTACTGTAAATGGCCCGCGAGGTGCTGGCTCGCCCGTCTTCCTCGCGACTGGCCGGCGAATGCCCATCTCGTCCGCCTCCCTACGAGCAGTTGGCGAGTGCCCAACTCGCCTGCCTTTCTTGCGGGCGACCCTTGACACTCTGGCTCACGCCCCTTGTTACTTCCTTCGCCCTGCTGGAGGCTCTCCTGAAGGCCTCTAAGACCGGCGAGCTATCTGCCATGACCAGACCTCCCGCCTGGATGACTCGATCGCCTCCTCCCTCGGTGCCATGACCAGACCCACCACACACCTAAAAGATCTATAGAGAGCTTCCCCTCCCAAGCCAAAGCTGAAGCCCAGGCACCTTGGAGAGCTCTGAAAATGCTAACCAAGAATAACCTGAGGAGAGAGAAGCTAAGAAAAAGACACCTCTCCAAAGGTTCCCTTGGGGTCTTATTTATAGTTTTTCTGAATTGGTCTGCTGATAGCAGGATTCTATCTCTTGATTTTACTATACGCACCCCAATTTGGCCTGCTAACAGCCAAACTACGCTGTTCTGAGGGACTATTAGCAGACCACCAGGGACTGAGGAGTAATTTCGCCTTATTAGTCTACGGGCAATTGGCCTGCGAGAAGACTGCTCGCAAGCTCTCGCAAATCTCCTCGCGAATCTGGCTCGCGAGATCCTTCTCAGGCGAGCGCGCTGTGAAGACCTCGTCCCCCGCCCCGCTTTTGGCAATATCTGTCGAGATTCGGTCTCGTGCACTTTCCTGCGAGCCCACCCCAGCCCTGTGAAAATCCTTGTATGGTTAAGCTCGTCGGGCGCAGAGGACTTTGTCGAACGGACCTCGCCGAACTCAGAAGATTTCGTCGAACGCAGAAGGGATTTCGTCAAACACAGAACTACTATAATCGGCCCGCGAGGTGCTGGCTCGCCCGCCTTCCTCGCGACTGGCCGGCGAATGCCCGTCTCGCCTGCCTCCCTGCAAGCAGTTGGCGAGTGCCCGACTCGCCTGCCTTTCTTGCGGGCGGCCCTTAACACTCTGGCTCACGCCCCTTGTTACCTCCTTCGCCCTGTTGACCTATCCAACCACGTCCGTTTCCTGCCGAATATCGGGGTTGTACACAATCCCCGCTCTTCGCGAGGCTACCTAGGCTCGTGAAAAAACATCCAACCCCTGGTATTTGCCAACCTCTTGATGACCTGTCGGGAATATTTGGTAGGTCCCACCTGAGGGCTATAAATATCACTCCGAGTCATGGTGACGCGCACCATCATTTTCTTCTTCCTTCTGTTCCCTTTTCCTATCGTAGCTACCAAACAATGCGCTTTCCCAGGAGCTGGAGGCTCGCTTGAAGGCCTCTAAGGCCGGCGAGCTGTCTGCCATGACCAGACCTCCCGCCTGGATGACTCGATCGCCTCCTCCCTCGGTGCCGAAAGCAAGAAAGACAAAGGCGATCCGCCTGACCGGGGATGACGCAGTACTACTGGAGTCCTCTACGGACAATAGGTCTCCTGGGAAGGTAAAAATTACCCTTCTCGCTAAGCTACTCCTTTAAATTTTTCCGAGTCTGGCTTGATCGCAGAATCTTACCACCGATAAGAGCATTGGCGGGCCCTTAAATTTGTCGCACATCATTCCTCCGGCGAACACCGACCTCGCGGGTGGCAAAGATGTGGGTACGTTATATGTTCTCGCTTACTAAAATCATTTCACTGGATAAAGGCTCTCATTTTCTTTGTTGTTGCAGTCTCGCCCCACGCGACCCCGGGTCGCCAGAACTCGCGACCCTCGCCACTGGTCCCCCCCCCCCCCCCCCCCGACACAACCTTAAAAGTTTTGGGGTTTCATCTCATGGGGAGCGAGGACTCTGGGGGCTCGCGACCGACAAATACTCCCCCAGTCACCAACGTGGTGTATACCCCCCTGGTCTAAGGAAATCCCCCTTGCCCCCCTACGGTACTGTTTTTCAAGGTCGGTCGGGGTCTTCTCGCCCTCCTCTGGGTAAGGGTCCAAGCATATTTGTTATATATGAATATTTCTCCAATCTATTAATGCCGCCCGGGTCTCTCGCAGATGATGTCGAGGCCATGCACACTGACACGGACTTCGAGGAGGAGGATATATCCCCCCTTCCTTTGCCGGAACAGATGGATGACTTCCTGGGTGACCCGCAAGACCCAGAGGCAATGAAGAGGCGGACTTCCGAGTTATTCCAGAATCAAGGACGGATGTTGAGGGACCTTAACCTCCAAGCGAGGAGAGATAAAGAGGTTGCCGAGGATAGGCATGCCGCCTTGTTGGATGAATGTGCGAGACTCCAAGCCGTAGTATGCCGCGACCCTGACTAGACCGTTACATCGCCAGATACGCACATCGCGAGGATTAAGGTTTACGCAAACTTGATTCAGAGGGAGGACAATGTCGTCAGTGATTATCACAACCATTGGGTACCACCGCGGTCAGGAGTGTGAGGCGGCGGCAGGTGGAAATGGCTAAAATATTAATCTCGCTTACTCTGCTCCTGCCCTGCAACATCTTGTATTTTATGACTTGATATATTCTTGTTTGAACAATCTCGCTGAGCTCGTGATTTTAGTTTATCGGCCCTCGCCCAGTCTGGGCTGTCGGCGAATAAATATGGTTTTCAGCGACGCGTATCTACTTATAGTGACGCTTGCTTCATGTTCTAATCTCGCGATAGGTCGTACTATTCTCACCGAAAAAGCTGCGCACACTAATCTCGCAAGGTGATGTTGCTCGCTGATGCACAAATCTCACACACTGCTATAGGATGTGGCGAGAATGCGGCACGAAAAGGCAGTGTACCGATCGTTCAAGTAATATAAAATGGGAATGAATCCCCAAGTATCGAATCTCAGAAGGAACACAGTAAGGTGGAGTTTACGTTCGAGGAAGGACTTGAGATCGAAGTCCTAAAGTCGAATGGATGCGGAAGGGGGTGAATTGGCTTATGGAAAATCAATGAAAACAACTAAACTACTCCTATGCAGGCCTTGAGCGCACTGCTTCGCCGGGCGGATGGAAACTACACAGGATGCAATGCACCGAATCGCTAGGCGGATGGACGAGTAGGCTCGCGGATGGAGTGGAGAGAATGGCGGAATCGAACTGTGCAGGCCTTGAGCGCACTGCTTCGTTAGGTGGATGGATTACATGGGCCGCTATGCCACGCTTCGCTAGGCAGAAGGAAGAGAAGGCTAGCGGATGGAATGGTTCGCACCGGCGGAGTCGGAATGGATTACACGGGCCGCTATGCCACGCTTCGCTAGGCGGATGGAAGAGTAGGCATACGGATGAGGGTCGCAAGCACCTCGTCGACAAGCACGCCACTAGCAATTGTTAGTGCGGCACACGAACGTGACGGCGGGATGGAGGATGGAATGGGGCTCTCCTCAAATCACATAAACCACAAAGATAACCACAAAACTATGGAAAAATACACTAATAACATTTAGGGTTTATGGACATCATTCGTATAGAAACATACAACCACACATATCAAATTGAATCAGCAAAAATAACAATGAGGAGGTAAGATTACAACCGAAGCACGAAGACTCGTTGGAGATTCACGGCCGGAATCTAGGGTTGTCAATCCTCGTCCGGGCTCGGTCTTCAACTGCCGTCCGGGGTAGAAGAGGGCTGTCACTACCTCCCAATTGACCCGTCTTCTTCGTCAATAGCCTTCAGCCACGATCTTGCAGGAGAACTCCAAGGATATAGTGCACAATCCGTTGAAATGGAGCTTGGAAGCTTCTGAATGATGGAGGGGGCCGAGAGGATACTCCGGATCGAGATTGGCGTGGAGAGTATGTCCGGAGCACCTCCAGATGGTGGGCGGCGATGGAGGGGCGAAATGGGAGCTCTGGAGCAGGAAACGGCGTAGCTGGGCGGAGTCGGGAGATGGATCCCGACCTAAAATCGCGCTTGCCTATTTATAGGCGGAGCAGAAATAAACAACGCGCACGATCAGGCGCACGACCAATGGTCGTGCGCAAAGGAATGCCTCTGATCGTGCGCGAAGAACCTGTAGCTCAATCCAGATCTGCACAAAAGCGCACAGTCAGCGGCGCACGACCAGTGGTCGTGCGCGAAGAAGGCCAATGATCGTGCGTCGTTGCTCAGTCTGGGAGGGGAATTAACGCACGACCACTGGTCATGCGCCTGATCGTGCGCTAAGGAATGCGCACGATCAGTGGCCTTTTTGACTGAAAATTCCCCAGAACCAATCCCGAGTGTCGCACAACCCTTGGACCTGCATGAAAATATACCAGACCTCAGAATTACATGAAATCACACCAAGATGGGGCATAAATGTGCACTAAGCAATGAAATGGGCAACATGATCAAATATGAATGAAAACATGCCTAAAATGTAGTGCAAATACTAGATAATCGGCCTAGATGAGTCCATAAATGTGTGTATAATTGGGACTCATCACACCCCCAGACTTACCTGTTTGCGCGTCCCGAGCAAACAAATCTGGCGGAATATGAAAATGGTAGTTAGCGTAGAGAATTGCAAAGAAAGAGTAAGATGTGAAGTATCATACCCATGCAAATAGAAATTCTGTAAAAGAAGATTCTAACTATACTAATTAATTTACAAAAGTATACATGCGTAAATAGAGATTTATTTGTACTCAGATGGTGAATCATGAAGAATTTGTGCAGTCGTGCCCGATGTGAAAGTAAACAAGCCACTCAGGAGGGTGTTGCTAAAGATCGGAATTCAGGGATAACTTCGCTGAAATCCATCAACGACGAGAACCATAAGCTTGCCCGGTTACACTCTCTCCACGGCGCTAGCAAACTCAAAAGTTAAATCAGTAGGACTTTCAGGTTATAATGGGGTTTGGGTTACGGTATGATATTCAATGATAAACATGATGGCTACGCAACCCGAATGAATTAAAAGACCAAGCTGCACCTGAACAAGTCCAAGACAAATGCTAGTGTGACACACCCCCAGACTTAGCTTGAAAACTGGGTGTGCACACAGCCTACTCCGAACAAACACCAACCGAATTTTTTCTATTACGCCCGAGGGGATTTCTTTTCATTTCAGAATTTTTTCCAGATTTTTACTTCTAACTTCATTTTTTTTCAATTATTTTATCCCCCAATTGGTTTACAAAGGTGTGTTCAGCACACAATATAATAAATTTTTTTCACATCACAAAAATTCCATACATCACACCCAAATAAGAAACATAATTTCAGTTAACTCACTACTTGGTTGCGATAATAGGATAAGCTTCAGGCTTTGGTGATTTAAAGAAGAGCTGAAACAAAGGAAGGGTAGGAACAAACTTGGCTTGCAACGGTAAACGCATAGGTCATGGAAACCAAAGCTCAATCTAGCCAAAAATTGGCCTACATCACGTTTAACAATAGTGAGTTGCTCTCACCCATGCTTCAAGAGTCGCTTGGGGAAAGTTCTTAGCCCACGAGAAAGGTAAACCTTCCTTCCGACTCGAGCAACACACAACTAGCGCTTGCTTACACACAACACCGTGCTACCGCAAATTTCGGTTACATTCACCAAATGAGTACAATAAATCAAAAACTACATAAGAATACTAATTGTAAATTAAAAGTATAGAGACAATCTAATTCTACTCAAATTTCTATGCAAGCAAGGAATATGCGACTAGAGCACTACAAGAGTCAACATCGCACTCCAATTTTCAATTCCTAAGCTAACATCCTATTTCACATTCCAAACCAAGATAAGTGTGAACGGAAGCACACAAACAAGTGAGTGTGCACTCAAGTGGGTGTAGTGGTGTGTGGAGAAAGTAAATAAATCATAAAACTGAAAATAAAATACTTCTAGCATGCTAAGCACTAGTGCACGTGCAATGAACACTTGGTACACTCCCCCCAGACTTGAATTGGACAATCACATGAATAATGACAATGAGAATAAAGAAATGTTGAGGAAGAGGGTACCTATGCTCAGATATGAGCATACCAGAAGATTGGCGTTAATACTGCGAAGGGAATCCAAGTCCGCCACTAAAAGAAATTTGTTGGAACCATAGCTTTTGATTTGAGTTCGGATCCATCCTTTTGTTAAATCTAATAATTTAGATCAATCTAAATTAACACAAATTAAATATGATGCGATCGAATCGGAGAATATACTTAAGCAAATAATATAAGTTCTCTACGTTCGACAAATGTTGAACGGCGCTCGACAAATAGCCAGACAGCGCTCGACAAATATTCATCAGAACAGCGTTCGACAAATAGCGAACGGCGCTCGATGAATCCAGTCAGAACAATTGGAGCGGGCAGGCATTCTCTGAACGGCACTCGACAAACTCAATCCAGCCAGTCTCAGCGGTCGATAAGTGAAGACAATTGCTCAGCACATCAAAAGGCGCTCGACAAATCTTCAGAAAGGCGCTCGACAAATGTCGTTCAGTGCTCGACAAATTCTAGCCAGAGCTCGACTAATATTGTTTTACTCTGCTATCTTTCTTTATAATATTTAACTTAGCCGTTGCAGATCAATAAATACTATAGCCGTTGCAGATCACCTTTTATGAACAGAAACGGCAGGTCTCGAGGAGTCAAATCATTGATGGAGACCTAAGCTCTTTCCTTCTTCCCGAGAGAAGAATTCAAATTAAGGGCAAGGGTCCTCAGATTATAAAGAAGAAGAAAAAGGAGAAAGAAAATGATATGAAGTACACACACAACCAAAAACACAGAGAGCAAAATATATTCTTTTCTTTGCTAACACTTTCCTGCAGATTACATACATCCTGAGACACAAATCACAACTACTTGCTCAGGATCATCACTGCACAAAAGGAAAGAAGCTGTGTACAATCAAGAGGAGAGACCTCCAGAACTGTCATCCTTATATATCAGATAGGGGGAGCTCTTCAACATAATATTCAGATCCATTCAACACCATATCAGGATCTTCAAGAGTCTTCTCATACAGAGAAGAACATTATATTTTCTGTTTTTCATTTTCCTTTTTCCTTCCCATCTTGTACAGGGTTATAACTCCCTTCAAAAGTTACTTCTTGGTGACAGAGCACCTTAGCAAAAACCTGCAGTTTGGTTAGAGCACCTTATCAATAGCTCACCTGTTGTGAGGGCACCTTATCAACAACCTCATAGTGGATTCCTACCAGTGGGTAGAAGAGTAGATGTACCCAGTTGAGGGGAACTACTATACATCTTGTGTCATCTGGATGTTTGTTTTGTTTTTATGCACTCTCACTGCTTGTGTTAATTACTCTTTCAGCAAACACATAGAAATATACATATCATTTATTTGAAACCAAAACTTAATCAAGATCTTTTAATAAAATAAATGAGAACTAAAACACTCCACTTTCAATTGGTATCAGAGGGTGTTGATTTTACCATTTCAATTTCTAGCATATAATACTTTCAAAATTAAAAACTCATGTTTCAATTAGTATTAGAGAAGTTGATTTGTCACACAGGTTAACACCTGAAATCACAAAGATCACTTAGTTCTTAAATCTGCTCAAAAAAGTTTTTTTTTAATGATACAAGTAAAATTTCTGTTTTCAGATCCACCTATACTTAATTTGGATAATTTTTCTTTATGGCAAGTTAGAATTAAGTTATATATGAATGCCATAGATAAAGAAATTTACAAATCTATCTTGACAGGGCCTGTTTATGTTGGCGCTGATATATCTTCTTCAAAGAAAACTACCGAAATAAAACGTGGCAACAGAGAAACTGATGTCACTGCCCGTGTTTGCAAAATGAAGCCAGATAAATTCAAAGCTGGTACTGATGATGGGCGGACTGATAAACATAAAGAACCTTCCCCATCTACAGAACCTTCTCCATCCTCAGAAGCAGATGCCAAAGCCATGCAGATCTTGGCTCAGTCAGTGTCAAAAGACATTCTTCAAAAGCTTGAAGACTGCACCTCTGCAAGAGGAATCTGGACCTCCCTCTCTAGGATGGTAAATAAACCTTCTTCCATCTCTTCAACTAATTGTATTTTTGATGCAGAACCATCAACAAACCTAAGTGAAGAAGAAGAAGAAGAACTTAGAGCTAGAGCTTTCTGCATGATGGCCATATATGGTGGTTCACATCAAATCCCAGATGCAGAAGCTAAATCAGAAAAGGTAAATTAGGTAAAATTAACTCCCAACTCTACCTCTATTACTTTCAAATCTAATTTTAAAATAACAATTTCTGAAAATGAAATCTTAAAAGAAATAACAGAAATAAAAATTTTAAACAAATCTTTCGTGGCAAGCACAACTAATGGGAGAAATCTCAAAATGCAAGCCAAAAGGTTTGAACAAATTTTTAAAAAATCAAATTAATATTTTAATGAAATAAAAAGGCTAATATATTTCAAATGCTAAACCTTTCAACTCTAATAAAATTCAAAGAAGTTTTCTAATTAATAAGTTTCTCACCATTAAACTCCATCCCAATTCAAACAGCAAATCTAAAATTTACATGAATTGTTTCCATCATAAAAACTATGTTAAGACAACTTTGTATTCTTACAGACTTCTCCAAGTTAGTTTGAGCATTCTACTGTAGCTGCATTGATCAGTATTGATCTTAGCACTGAGTGTGAGTCTCTTCTGATAAGGGGATTCTATGAGAAAGAAAATGTCTGCAATGTTTTTATAATCTAAAGCATTCCTTAAAATCCCTTAATAGCTGTAGCAATTCAAGATATTAAAAACATATTAACTCAAATCTAGATCAAATGAGTTTCTTAAATAAAATAATTTAAGAGTCTACAGAAGAAAATTGAAAACTAAAACTAAGTGAGAGAGAAAAGGAGAACATCGGAGAAGCCAAGTGAGAAAGAAAATGAGAAACACAAATCTCAAACAAGACTTAAATCTGTATAAAGGTTGCTGCAATTAAAAATTTTAAAAAGGCTAAAATTAAAAATTTTAACCTCAAGAAATGAGCCGCTGCAACTGAAAATTCTAAAAGCCATTTTAAGATTACTAGGTCACTAGTTTTGATTTGATCCCAACTCAAATAGGGGGAGATTGTTGGAACCATAGCTTTTGATTTGAGTTAGGATCCATCCTTTTGTTAAATCTAATAATTTAGATCAATCTAAATTAACACAAATTAAATATGATGCGATCGAATCGGAGAATATACTTAAGCAAATAATATAAGTTCTCTACGTTCGACAAATGTCGAACGGCGCTCGACAAATAGCCAGACAGCGCTCGACAAATATTCATCAGAACAGCGTTCGACAAATAGCGAACGGCGCTCGACGAATCCAGTCAGAACAATTGGAGCGGGCAGGCATTCTCTGAACGGCACTCGACAAACTCAATCCAGCCAGTCTCAGGGGTCGACAAGTGAAGACAATTGCTCAGCACATCAAAAGGCGCTCGACAAATCTTCAGAAAGGCGCTCGACAAATGCCGTTCAGTGCTCGACAAATTCTAGCCAGAGCTCGACTAATATTGTTTTACTCTGCTATCTTTCTTTATAATATTTAACTTAGCCGTTGCAGATCAATAAATACTATAGCCGTTGCAGATCACCTTTTATGAATAGAAACGGCAGGTCTCGAGGAGTCAAATCATTGATGGAGACCTAAGCTCTTTCCTTCTTCCCGAGAGAAGAATTCAAATTAAGGGCAAGGGTCCTCAGATTATAAAGAAGAAGAAAAAGGAGAAAGAAAATGATATGAAGTACACACACGACCAAAACACAGAGAGCAAAATATATTCTTTTCTTTGCTAACACTTTCCTGCAGATTACATACATCCTGAGACACAAATCACAACTACTTGCTCAGGATCATCACTGCACAAAAGGAAAGAAGCTGTGTACAATCAAGAGGAGAGACCTCCAGAACTGTCATCCTTATATATCAGATAGGGGGAGCTCTTCAACATAATATTCAGATCCATTCAACACCATATCAGGATCTTCAAGAGTCTTCTCATACAGAGAAGAACATTATATTTTCTGTTTTTCATTTTCCTTTTTCCTTCCCATCTTGTAAAGGGTTATAACTCCCTTCAAAAGTTAACTCTCGGTGACAGGGCACCTTAGCAAAAACCTGCAGTTTGGTTAGAGAACCTTATCAACAGCTCACCTGGTGTGAGGGCACCTTATCAACAACCTCATAGTGGATTCCTACCAGTGGGTAGAAGAGTAGATGTACCCAGTTGAGGGGAACTACTATACATCTTGTGTCATCTGGATGTTTGTTTTGTTTTTATGCACTCTCACTGCTTGTGTTAATTACTCTTTCAGCAAACACATATAAATATACATATCATTTATTTTGAAACCAAAACTTAATCAAGATCTTTTAATAAAATAAATGAGAACTAAAACACTCCACTTTCAAATTTGCCGCACACCTGCAGGCAAAAAGGCTCCAAGCAAAAATATATAAAACTACTATTAGCGGGTTAGAAAAAAAATAAAAGCAACAAAAACTTGGGTTGTCTCCCAGCAGCGCTTTTGTTTACCGTCCTTAAGCTGGACTTAATACCTGTATTAAGCAGTTTTAATAACATTGTCTAAGCATAAAGCGAAAGCTAATAAATCCTAATTATTACATGCCAAAAGGATCAGCTATAAGTTGATTTAAAATAGTTACTAAAAATAAAAGAGATGGGCCCGAAGACCCAACGGTAGAAGCAGAAGGAAGGATTTATCCTCCATCCCCAAATCTCTTTCTTTTTTGCCTTCTTCTTCTCTTCCGACATTAGATCAGGATATGAATATCTTTTGCCTCCCTGCAGCCAATCCTTTAAGGGAAACACCATCACATCATTGTATTTCCCCTGCAAGTATTGGTTTTCATCATTACCCAAAAATGGGTCAACATACTCATAATCCTGCATGGATGGAAAAGAATAAGCATTAAAAATATCAGGAAGAGGAGATAGAGGTGGATCAGCAGTGGAGGGCATTTCAGGTTCAGCTTCCCAAAGATTTACCACTGCTGAATCCCCTTGCACATGTTCAAGCCAAGAAGGGTGGTCAGGAAACAAAATAGAAGAAAGACATAATTAATATGTAATTATAGGAGTGATCCCGGTTTCACTCCCAGCAGGATCCAAGGATAGATCACTATCATCATCGTAAATATCATAGCAAGGGGAACTTGAGAACTCAGAGGCCTCAGTGGTGGTTCGGACCTCCTCGTCCCATGAAGAAGTGCAACCCTCCTCATCAGAGAGAGTATCCTCCTCATCCCACCGAGGTGCACCATCGTGTTCAAAGTATTCATTCTCCCCTTCAGGGAAAATGACATCCTCATCCCACTTTGGAGCACCCTCCGAGTCAGAAGCATCACCCCACTCCTTCACTTCGATAGGATCAGAGAAAATGTGTGTAGAAAAATCATGCAAAGAAACTGGAGGAACAAAAAGAGTTGGTTCCTCCGCAAAAAGATCCGCTAACGCCTCCCCAATGGAAAGAATACTTTCCTCATCATACTCAGGTGCATCTAGGAGCTCCCATTCCTCTCCTTGTTGGCTAACAGATGAGTGATCATCATCACTAGGAGTGAAGCCATACACAGGGAGTGAGGAGTCCATGTACGAGACAAGCTCGGGGGTAGAGGGCACAATTGCCTCCATGGGTAAAGAATGAGCGATAGGGACAATGTTGTCATGAGTGGAGGAGCAGCGGTCAGGCTTGAAAAGACTAGGACAGTCCTTCAATTCATGACCCTCTCCTCGACACAACAAGCAAACAAAGTTCCTATACTGCCTAGCATTTAACTCATTCATTTGATCTATATAATAGACCATCTTGTCGTAAGTGCTAGGAGAAATGTCCCATAATGACATATTTGACAATTAAAGCAGATATAACGAGACTGAAATTCTTTGCAAGAAAATTTACACAAACTAATAAAACTTCTTGGATTAGCCTTGCCTAAAACTTTAAAACAGAAGAGAAATAAACAAACAAACAGAAAATGATTAGAAAGCAAACAAAAATAATAAAGCGGCTATACACAATGGAAGAAACTTCTCTCTCTCAGCTCTCCCTCTCAAGAAAACTCACACGACCGTGTTCCCTGGCAACGGCGCCAAAAACTTGATGCGCAAATCTCACACACTGCTATAGGCTGTGGCGAGACTGCGGCACGAAACGGCAGTGTACCGATCGTTCAAGTAATATAAAATGGGAATGAATCCCCAAGTATCGAATCTCAGAAGGAACACAGTAAGGTGGAGTTTACGTTCGAGGAAGGACTTGAGATCGAAGTCCTAAAGTCGAATGGATGCGGAAGGGGGTGAATTGGCTTATGGAAAATCAATGAAAACAACTAAACTACTCCTATGCAGGCCTTGAGCGCACTGCTTCGCCGGGCGGATGGAAACTACACGGGCCGCAATGCACCGAATCGCTAGGCGGATGGACGAGTAGGCTCGCGGATGGAGTGGAGAGAATGGCAGAATAGAACTGTGCAGGCCTTGAGCGCACTGCTTCGTTAGGCGGATGGATTACACGGGACGCTATGCCACGCTTCGCTAGGAGGAAGGAAGAGAAGGCTAGCGGATGGAATGGTTCGCACTGGCGGAGTCGGAATGGATTACATGGGCCGCTATGCCACGCTTCGCTAGACGGATGGAAGAGTAGGCATACGGATGAGGGTCGCAAGCACCTCGTCGACAAGCACGCCACTAGCAATTGCTAGTGCGGCACACGAATGTGACGGCGGGATGGAGGATGGAATGGGGCGCTCCTCAAATCACATAAACCACAAAGATAACCACAAAACTATGGAAAAATACACTAATAACATTTAGGGTTTATGGACATCATTCGTATAGAAACATACAACCACACATATCAAATAGAATCAGCAAAAATAACAAGGAGGAGGTAAGATTACAACCGAAGCACGAAGACTCGTTAGAGATTCACGGCCGGAATCTAGGGTTGTCAATCCTCGTCCAGGCTCGGTCTTCAACTACCGTCCGGGGTAGAAGAGGGCTGTCACTACCTCCCAATTGACCCGTCTTCTTCGTCAATAGCCTTCACCCACGATCTTGCCGGAGAACTCCAAGGATATAGTGCACAATCCGTTAAAATGGAGCTTGGAAGCTTCTGAATGATGGAGGGGGCCGAGAGGATACTCCGACTCGAGATTGGCGTGGAGAGTATGTCCGGAGTACCTCCAGATGGTGGGCGGCGATGGAGGGGCGAAATGGGAGATTTGGAGCAGGAAACGGCGCAGCTGGGCGGAGTCGGGAGATGGATCCCGACCTAAAATCGCGCTTTCCTATTTATAGGCGGAGCAGAAATAAACAACGCGCACCTTTCCTTTTGCCCGAAATTTCGGGGTCGGTCTGTGCCTACCCCTGTGGCCCGAAATTCGCCAGGTACCGGCCAGTCTCTGTTACCTTTCCTTTTGCCGAGTTGAACCTCACTCACGATATGTTGACCTCTCTTTATATTATTCGCCAGGTGTTCAAGCACTTTGGCGTCGTTCCGGGTCAGCTCACCCCAACGTCGTCGCCATGATCGTCGCATTCGCTTGCCATATGCGAGAAGAGCGCATCGAGTTCAGCCTACCAGTCTTTCGGAAGCTGTTCTCTTTCCGGGCATATAAGGATGGCACCGCCTACTTCGTAGGGTCCGGGTTCAAAGTCGTCGAGACCGTTAATAAGACCCACTACTGGGCCCAGAAGTTCCTCCTTGTGAAGGGAAACTTCGGCAACATTCCATTCTCGTCGATTCAACATGGCAAGACCACCTACCGCCCCCTGCTCTCGGCGGCCATGACGCTGCCTTGTTTCTGCAAGAAGAACTTTAAGGTGGTTCACCTTCGCCGAAACCTCGACTCGCTGCTTCCAGTACTTCCTGGGGAGGGTAATAATCTTGCTCGCTGACTCGCGTTCTTTTAGCCTTTTTCAATAACTATCTGACCACCACTATCACCTTTCCAGGCGAGCGGGATCTTCCCCTCAACCCCCCCCCCCCCCCCCCCCCTACGCGAGCAATAGGAAGCATGCCAGCACCCTTGCGCTTGCGACGATGGGAGCGGAGGCCTGTCGCGAGACCAACACTCCGGCTCCGCCGTCTTCCCGAAAAAGACCACAGGCCTCCAGCAGCCAGAACCCCCCCCCCCCCCCCCCCCCCCCCCGCCCCGCCGTCCTCGCCCACGAGGAAGCAGAAGAAGAGCAAGAGCTCGCACCCCTCCACGAAGGCAAGGGGTCATGCCGAGATCATTCTTGGTGAGATCGACCTTACCAACCCCCCTGAGGAGAGGGAGGCCGAGGAGCCGACCGAGGAGGTCGTCAGGACCCCCCCCGCCAGTTCCTATCAATCACTGGAACTTTGGCCTTGGTCAGAGGCACGAGGATGAGTTCAGCGAGCTCCTGCTAAACTGGAAGCCCGAGATCAATAAGGCCGAGATATCCACCCTCCTACCCTCTTGGGTGGATAAGTCGACCATCAACGGGCATGCCTTCTCATTTTCCTTTGGCCATTATGGCCGCGAGTACCTCAGTCTATAAAGAGGAGACCACGAGGACTCTGGCCTACGAGAGCGTGAGGTCTCAACTGCGCTCCCTAAAGCTTGCCCATATGACGGGGCGGCGGTGCTTGCAACTGGAGCGCCAAAATGAAGAGCTCCCCAAAGCTTATCAAAGCTCCCTTGGCGAGATCGCCGAGTTAAAAGAGAAGATGCTCACATCCGACGGTGGTATGGTAAGTTTTCTAGCCCTCGCTACCTGCCTTCCTTCCCGCTTTTCTTTTCTTATCCCCCTTTTCCTTTATAGGATGCCGAGATGTCCAGGAGGTCTGAAGCCCGCACCCTTAGCTTGGAGGGCGAGGTCGTTGGCCTGAAGGCCCACAACCGCGAGCTGGCCCGCGCGGCCGTCCCCCCTCTCCTCGCCGTCTGAAGGAAGAGCGGCGAGCCTGAGATGAGGAGTGCCGAGTGGAGTCTACCAATGCGGCGCGCTACATTTTCAAATCAATGCAGGGGGCCGGCCTGCTATCTGCCGATGCGGCCGACTTGACCTTCGAGGACATCGTCCCCGAGCTTTTCATCCCGGTCCTGCTGGCTGCGGATAGCGAGGATGAGGAGTTTGCGGATGACCCCTAAAATATTGCAATTTTATTTTGTTTTTCAATATCTTTTGGCTGGCGAGATTGTCGTGCTCTGTAATCAGACAGTGAAGTGTAAATACATATTTTTGGCCTCGCGCACTGTGTTCATCCTTTCTGCTTTGTTATTTTCTATGTTTATATCTCGTTCTCGCATACGCTTAATGTACTTGCGGTATTCATTTTCGCATACTATGCAATTGAGTAGCTTTGGTATAGGACATGTCTTTGACTGCCTTCGCTTTTTCTTGTTTACCTTAGGGTCGTCGGTTTTGGAACCACCCTTTCATCTCGATCTCGCGAGGGGAGATCCCTCTTCCTACCCGTCATGGCCTTTTGTGAGCACTACCTCTTGCAGGACCCCTCGCCCTGTTCCATACCATTGGGTGCTTGCCTGCCTCTCTGGGCCAGCGATCGCACTCTACCTGGTACTTCATGCCGAGGGCGCGTGGGGCGAGTTCTCGCCCTACCCCCTCTTTTCATGCGAGATCACTCCTTCTCGCCGAGAGAGAAGCCCCTGGTCAGCACCAAGGACTTGTCAACCAGTGACTTGCCCACCTTGCCAGCCTCTCTGCAAGATCAACCTGACCCACCGGCTAGTGAGAGCTCGGCGGCGGAATCATCCGGGGCAATCCAGCATGTGAAACCTGTCACCTTGCCAGCCTCTCCGCGAGATCAACCTGACCAACCGGCTAGTGAGAGCCCGGCGGCGGAATCATCCGGGGCAATCCAGCATGAGAAACCTGTCACCTTGCCAGCCTCTCCGCGAGATCAACCTGACCCACGGGCTAGTGAGAGCCCGGCAGCGGAATCATCCGGGGCAATCCAGCATGAGAAACTTGTCAACCTTTCCAACCTCTCCGCGAGATCAACCTGACCCACCAGCTAGTGAGAGCCTGACAGCAGAACCATCCGGGGCAATCCAACATGAGAAACTTGTCAACCTTGCCATCCTTTCCGCGAGATCAACCTGACCCACCGGCTAGTGAGAGCCCGGCAGCGGAATCATCCGGGCAATCCAGCATGAGAAACCTGTCAACCTTGCCTAAATAGCTATGATTATCATACTGGAAATAAGATGTTTAATGGGTGAAATGATAAAAACATCTTAAGGATAGAATCGCTTCAAGTCATCCCCACTCTTGGCTTGGCCGAGGGGTACCCCTTCCACATCCCGGAGGTGGTATCCTCCCGACTTGAGTACTTCACTTACAATGTATGGACCCTCCCAATTGGGGTTAAGCTTACCTACCGCGGCCCCTCTCCCGGCTGCATCAACTTTCTTCAAGACCAAATCCCCTTTCTGGAAATGCTTCACTTGGATATGCTTGTCAAAGTATCGATCCATCCGCCGTTTGATTTCTTCCTATCGAACGGTGGCCAAGTACCGGAGTTCCTCCACCAGGCCCAAGGATAACCTTTGCCCTTCTTCATTGTCCGCTTGCCATTCTTCATCTCCTTCTCCCGCGGCGATCACCAAGTTCCCTCGAAGATTCTCGACCTTCTTCTTCAACAGGTTCACAATGTTCGCTACTTTCACCTGCCCATTACTCCTAGGGTGGTGGACTAACACGAACTGAAGGTCTATGCCGAGTTGGGTGCAGAAGCCGACGAACTCATCGCTGGCGAACTGTGGCCCGTTGTCCGTGACTATGGCTAGAGGGAGCCCATGCCTGCAAATTATTTCACCCCAAACAAAATTCCTCACTACCTGGGATGTTACCTTAGCCAGCGCCTTTACCTCGATCCATTTGGAGAAGTAGTCTATCATCACCAATAGGAACTTCCTTTGGCCGCTTGCCTGGGGGAAAGGTCCCACCAGATCCAAACCCCATATCGCAAATGGCCAGGGGGCTGTGATTGTCCGGAGCCTCTGAGCTGGAAGGAGATGGAGAGAGGCGTAGAGCTAACACTTGAAGCACCTCTTAGAGAACTCGGTCGCATCTTTGCTGAGGGTGGGCCAGAAGTAACTGATGAGTCCCAATTATATACACATTTTTGGACTCATCTGGGCCGATTTTCTAGTCTTTGCACTTCACTTTAGACATGTTTTCATTCCTATTTAATACTCTATGCTAAGTGCACTTTTAGGCCCGTTTTGGTGTTATTTCTTGTTCATCTTCGTTACTAGTTTTCATGCAGTGTTAAGTGCCACCTTCAGTGGCTAGACTGGTGTTGTATGCTGGAACAGGAGTCGTGCAGGTGTTCCCGGTACAATTCTGTACGGGAACACTGCGCACGATCACTGGCTCTATCGCGCACGACCACTGGTCGTGCGCCATTGATCGTGCGCACTTAACGCCCATTTTATGAGTTCTGTTTGGCTTATCGCACGACCATTGACGATAGTGCGCACGACCACTGGTCGTGCGCCACTGGTCATGCGAACATTGCATTTTATAATTTTCTTACCTTTCAGGCTCTGTCCAGTCAGGCGCACGATCACAGGATGCTAGTGAGCACGACCACTGGTCGTGCGCCAATGACCGTGCGCAGTATTCGTTTCAGCGCCTATATATTATCCTGTTCGCGAATTAGGGCGGGATCACGATCGGGAACTCCGTTCAGTCCGCCGTTTTCGCCCTTTCCACAGGTTCTCCACCCCCTAGGCCTCCTCCATCATCCTTGAGCTCCAAGGAGAGGTTTCTAGCCCAAAGATCGCCAACATCGAGCAAGGAGATCGTGTATCGGAGGAGATTGGATCGTGACACGAAGAAGACGAGCCATTGGGAGGAAGTGACAGCCCTCCTCTACCTCGGACGCAGTTGAAGACCGAGCTTGGACGCGGATTGACAACCCAGCGATTCCAACCGTGAATCTTCGGCAAGGCTTCGGATGTGGTCGACTCCTTTACTCTCTTTTTCCTTCCTTATGTTGTTGATTGTATAAACTAGTCCCTCTATATTTTGATGATGTGTGCTATGAACAATATTGCTTAATGTTTATTTCATTTAATTGGAATCATTTAGTTCATATGTGCTTATTGAGGTGCGCCCCCATCTAATTTCCATTCCACCATCGTGTTCGGTGCCGCTCTAGCAATTGCTAGTGGCGTGCTTGTTGAAGAGGTGCCGGCGACCCTCATTCCGTTAGCCCACTCGCCCATCCGCCTACCGAAGCGTGGCATAGCGGCCCGTGTATTCCATCCCACCTAACGAAGCAGCGCGCTCAAGGCCTGCATAGTTCGATCCGTTTGCCTACTCGTCCATCCGCCCTTACGAAGTAGCGCGTTCAAGGCCTATGTAGTCTTCCATCCCGCCAAGCGAAGCACTGCATAGCGGTATTGCATAGGAGTAGTTATAGTTATTTTCTTTTATTTTCCAAAAGCCAAATCACCCCGGTTCCGCATTACATCCGACTCAAGGAATTCGATCTCAAGTCCTTCCTCGAACGTTAACTCCACCTTACTGTGTTCCTTGAGAGATTCGATACTCGGGGATTACTCCTCATTTTATATTACTTGAACGATCGGTACACTGCCGTTTCGTGTCGCAGTCAAGCTACCGCCTATAGCGGTGTGTGAGATTAGCGCATCAAGTTTTTGGCGCCGTTGTCGGGGAACACAGACGTGTGAGTTTTCTGGAGAGGGAGAACCTGAGAGAGAAGCCCTTCCATTTGTAAATTGCATTTCTTTGTTTTATTTCTTTTTATTCTATTTTCCTGTTTTAATTAGGTTGCTTTAGTAATTTTTGTTAGGTGTAGTATTTTGCACAATAGCATTTTTATTTTGAATCGTATTATCTTCGCACTATGTGGGCACATCTTAATTTTTGTTGCCGTTGGTGTGGAGCTACCTCCCACTCTAGTGATGAATGCCCTACGGAGAATAGTAGGCATAATTCTTATAGCCCAGCATATGGAGCACCGACTTTGTCTGATACTCCATATGGTGCACGTAAGTCTTATGGCTACTCTGCTGAGCCTTTACCGTCTTACTTCTTTTCGGCTTCAGCACCCGCTGTGCCAAAGAATCCCGCTAGGCAGTGCCGGTTTTGTCGGATCACTGATCATGTCTTGAAGGACTGTGCCGAGTATCTTCGCCAATTGGATGAGGATGACGAGCCGGATATCCGGATCGTCCCAACTCCTAACTCTGGCGGCACACCTTCAACATCTGGTTATGTATCTTTGTCACCTTCACATCTTGAAGGGAATGGCATGGATACGGTCACCGGATGTGCGGATGATCTATGCACCGACATTGCTGAGCCTATTCTCCCAGTGCATCCACCACCCCTAGTGGATTCGATTCTTTGTGAGGAATCGGTGCTCGACTTTTATCAGAGCACTACTCCTCTCCCTGTTGTGCATACTACTTTCGTCTCTGATGACATTGTTGAGGATGTGTCGCGGGATGAGGCTGGCGATTTATGTGTTATGCCTGCTCCTATGGAGGAGGACAACCTTCTAGGTGAAGAGGAGCTTTCCTCAACACCGGTGGAGGAAGTCCAAATCTTGGGCATGGCCACTGTCGATCCCGCTGAACCTTGCGGCATTGATGACAATGCCAACATTATTTTACTTCCCCAACCTGATGGGAGTGAGACCGGGATCACTCCCCCGATTGATGTTTATTTATGTTTTTCGTCCTCTTTATTTCTTGATCCCCTTCCTTCATCTGAGTCTATGCAGGTTGAATCTTCGCAGGTACTTCAGGAGGACTTGGAGCTTTTTGCTCAAGTCAATGATGAGAGCATCCTTTCATGTGAGGAGGATTACTCCCCCTCCGTTGAGGAAGCTCCACTCATTGCCTTCGCCTCCTGCTGTCTCCCTATTGACGACACCTTGGTAGGCAAGGATGTGTTTGGTGAGTTGAGTGAGGATACCCCCCTCTCTTCTTATCTTCTGTTTCATCTACCTGCGTTAAGTAGGTATTATCATTTGTGTAGAGGAGTAACTGTTCTGTCGCCGTATCGGTACCCGCTACCGACACGCGTATTAGAACAGTTACCTGTTCATTTTCACTATCATACGCCTATCAGTTAATATACATCTAAAACTCTTAAATAAGTCCCGTTGGGGGGACATGTAGCCCAACAGTTATCTAGGATTAATCTTTTTCTTCGTATTTGCATTGTTCTCCTTTCTACCCTATTTTCTTACTTTAAATTAGTTTTTATTACGGCTGCATTTGGCCCCTCATGCGCGGTGGACCCTGGAACGCTCATGGGGCGCGGTGGATTCAGTTTTCATGAAAAAGCTGGACGCCAGAAAATTTCCTTCGCGCACGATCGATGGTCGTGCGCATTATTTATCGCGCACGATTATTGATCGTGTGATCGGCCCAGTTTCTTTATAAAAACCGGTTCGCCCGAGCCCTGTGTACGCAACCTAGGTCTTCGCTTCCGTCGTCCTCTCGCTACTATTCGTGCGCCATTTCTGCTGGGTGCTCGCCGATCGTGCGTCCTCCCTCCCTCCGGTGAGCCCATTTCGGTTCTTCCTCCTTCCCTTGCCCTAATCCCACCATGAGTTCCAGTACTCGCCATTTCGCCAAGTCCTACCACCGCTCTGGCCGTCCCTCCGCCTCTCCAGCTCAGATCCTTGCTCGAATGGCCACCTTTTCCAAGGATTCGCACACACGGCGATACAACTCACTGAAGGAGAAGCCATTTCTGTCCCAACGTTTAGTGGATTGGAACGAGCTTAATTCTATCGGCGACAATGGCGAGTTGGGGGAGGCCGTCCGCCTTCGTTATTCATTTGATCACTAGAGCAGGGTGTTTGAGTGTGATGACCTCGGCTACCGGGAGCTCACATTGGAGTTTCTCGCAACGTTCGAGTGGGAGTTGCTGCCCTGCGGCCTACGTCCAGGAAAATGTTCTTTCCGAATGATGGGGAGAGTCTTCACTCTTTCTCTGGCGGAGTTGGCGGTGAGCGCAGGTTTTTACACTGAGGAGGAGGCTGCGGCGATTGATTTTTCGAGTACGAGTATCTCCTTCCCTGACGACGTCACCCCGCGTGCTGCGTGGTGTGCCCTCACAGGTCATGACGAAGAGTATGTTGCCAGGAAGAGCAAATCCACCTGGATTGTCGCGCCTGCTCTCCGATACCTGCAGCACGTTCTTAGTCATTCTCTTGTCGCCCGAGCTCTCAGTCAGAATGTCGTGGGGTGGCAAGATTTGACCTGCTTATATAGTATGGAATTCCGGCTACCCTTGCATCTGGGCTACTTGCTCGCTCTCTTCCTCCATCACGAGGCCACCTACGGTCTCACTGGTGCCATTGGTGGTGCATATTATATCACTCGCATTGCTAAGGGATTGGGGGTTTGGAGTCAGCTGCCTCCGATGGTGCAGGTAACTGCGCCCTCCTTCATCACCAGGGCCACCATGGTGAGCTTTCATTTACTGCGGGTTGTGGGGAAGAAGAGTAGCAGGCGTTTTGTGGTCGTGATGCCAGGTGATGCGCCTAGGGAGAGGCAAGTTGATGAGGAGCACGGAGAGCTGGCTGAGCCGCCGACCACTCACCGAGAGATTGCCCTCCCGCAGCCGCGGCGTCAGTCATCCAAGCCGCGGAAACACAAGGAGGAGGGTAGTTCTTCACGAGCACCGGAGGTCCCAAGCTTCAACCAGCGCCTTTCCGACTTGGAAGCGAACGAGTATTGGCTGACGGACTTCGTGTATCAGCAAGCCTTGCGGGGAGGACTGAATATTCCCCCACCTCCTGGTCGTGCCGCATCTTCATCCGGACCTCCGCCATCCGTCGTTGTTTTAGATAGTGACAGCGACGACGAGTGATTTGTCCACCCCGTGTGCAGGCCAATCTCAGTCTTATCTTGTTCTTGCTGTTGTTTTTTTTATGTCTCTTCGAGTCGTATGAGCTTACTTTATTTTGTTGTAATAATAACACTTTGATTCTGGATGCTCATCTGGGCATCGTTTTGTGAATTTTATTTTCATATTTCGTCCCTTCTGTTATGTGCGCATTTGCTTAATCTTATTCGCAGGAACTGATTCACCTCCATGGGTGACAACCCAGACTTGCTGTTTTTGTTTTTCTAACTTGTTTCAATTCAGTTTTTATCTATTTTTGCTGCTTTTAGTTGGACCGTTTGCAGGTGTGCTTTGTACTTCGTGTTGGCGGATGCTGCGGATTGTGCACGAAATTAACGTCAATCCTCCGGTATGCTCAATTTTGAGCATTGGGTAACACTTCTTCCCCCCTTAGCTTCCAATTTCTGTGATGTAATGTTTAGATTAAGTCTGGGGGAGAGCATGTGTTATCCACTATGCGCACGAGTTGCACCGCATGCTAGACGTGTTTTAAATTTTTTCATTGCCATCATCATTATTCCACGCTTCATGCACCACTTCACCCACATGAGCGCGTGCTTTCCTATTTGTGTTGTTTCCAAATAAACTATTTTGGTTAGGAATGTGAAATAGGACGTTAGCTTAGGAATTACTATTTGGAGTGCGATGTTGACTCGAGCAGTGTTCTAGTCGCGTCCGCATGCTACAATAGAATTCGAGTAAAACTAGATTATCTCTATGCATTTAATTTATGATTAGTAATTTTTGCGTAGTTTTAGATTTGTTATACTCAAATGGTGAATGTGAACGAAATTGACGATAACCCGGTGTTGTGTGTGTACGAGCACTAGTCGTGTGTTGCTCGAGTCGGGAGGAAGGTTTACCTTTCTCGTGGGCTAAGAACTTGCCCCAAGCGACTCTCGAAGCATGGGCGAGAGCGACTCTTTGAGTTAAATATGATATATGCCACCTTTTGGCTAGTTTGAGCCTTGTCGTTCCATATCCTTTTCGCTCACCCTTGCAAGCCAAAATTGTGCCTACCACTCTTTTGTTCAGCTCCTCTTCATCAACCAAATCCCGAAGCTTATCCTACGCCCGCAACCAAATTGCTGTTTAACTGCGCTCATAATTCTCAATTTGTTGTGATGTTTGGAACTTGTGCGTTGTGAAGAAAAACATGTTTTATTTTGCTGAATTTGAACCAACCGGAGGATAAGTAAAAGAAGAAAAGTATGTTGTAAAAAAAAAAAATCTGAAAAAGAAATATGTCGTAAAGAAATCCTTCCGAGCTAAATAGAAAATCTGTTGGTAATTGTGAAGTAGGCCGTGTGCACACCTAGTTTTCATGATAAGTCTGGGGGTGTGTCACACGAGCATTGTTTTTGGTTTTGTGCGGTGCAGCGTTCCGTTAGCTCACTTGGGTTGCGTAGCCATCGTGTTTAAATTTGAATATCATACCGCAACCTAAGCCCCAATAATCCTAAAAGCCCTATTGATTTGACTTGTGAGTTGCTAACGCCGTGGAGAGAGTGTGACCGGGCGAGCGTATGGTTCACGACGTTGATGGATTTCAGCGGAGTTATTCCTAAACCCCAACCTTGTGCAACACCCGCCTTAGTGTCTTGTTACTTTCACACCGGGCATGATCGTTCGAATTCTTCATAATTCACCAACTGAGTATAACTAAATCTCTACTTACGCTCTAATACTTTCGTAAATTAGTTAGCATAGTTAGAATCTCTTTTTACTAAATTTCTATTTGCATGCTTTTGTTACTTCGCATTGTACTCCTTTGTATAATTTTCTTTGTTAACCACCATTTTCACACTCCGCCGAATTCGTTTGCTCGGGACGCGCAAACAGGTAAATCTGGGGGTGTGATGAGTCCCAATTATATACACATTTTTGGACTCATCTGGGCCGATTTTCTAGTCTTTGCACTTCACTTTAGACATGTTTTCATTCCTATTTAATACTCTATGCTAAGTGCACTTTTAGGCCCGTTTTGGTGTTATTTCTTGTTCATCTTCGTTACTAGTTTTCATGCAGTGTTAAGTGTCACCTTCAGTGGCTAGACTGGTGTTGTATGCTGGAACAGGAGTCGTGCAGGTGTTCCCGGTACAATTCTGTACGGGAACACTGCGCACGATCACTGGCTCTATCGCGCACGACCACTGGTCGTGCGCCATTGATCGTGCGCACTTAACGCCCATTTTATGAGTTCTGTTTGGCTTATCGCACGACCATTGACGATAGTGCGCACGACCACTAGTCGTGCGCCACTGGTCGTGCGAACATTGCATTTTATAATTTTCTTACCTTTCAGGCTCCGTCCAGTCAGGCGCACGATCACAGGATGCTAGTGCGCACGACCACTGGTCGTGCGCCAATGACCGTGCGCAGTATTTGTTTCAGCGCCTATATATTATCCTGTTCGCGAATTAGGGCGGGATCACGATCGGGAAATCCGTTCAGTCCGCCGTTTTCGCCCTTTCCACAGGTTCTCCACCCCCTAGGCCTCCTCCATCATCCTTGAGCTCCAAGGAGAGGTTTCTAGCCCAAAGATCGCCAACATCGAGCAAGGAGATCATGTATCGGAGGAGATTGGATCGTGACACGAAGAAGACGAGCCATTGGGAGGAAGTGACAGCCCTCCTCTACCTCGGACGCAGTTGAAGACCGAGCTTGGACGCGGATTGACAACCCAGCGATTCCAACCGTGAATCTTCGGCAAGGCTTCGGATGTGGTCGACTCCTTTACTCTCTTTTTCCTATCTTATGTTGTTGATTGTATAAACTAGTCCCTCTATATTTTGATGATGTGTGCTATGAACAATATTGCTTAATGTTTATTTCATTTAATTGGAATCATTTAGTTCATATGTGCTTATTGAGGTGCGCCCCCATCTAATTTCCATTCCACAATCGTGTTCGGTGCCGCTCTAGCAATTGCTAGTGGCGTGCTTGTTGAAGAGGTGCCAGCGACCCTCATTCCGTTAGCCCACTCGCCCATCCGCCTACCGAAGCGTGGCATAGCGGCCCGTGTATTCCATCCCGCCTAACGAAGCAGCGCGCTCAAGGCCTGCATAGTTCGATCTGTTTGCCTACTCGTCCATCCGCCCTTACGAAGTAGCGCGTTCAAGGCCTACGTAGTCTTCCATCCCGCCAAGCGAAGCACTGCATAGCGGCATTGCATAGGAGTAGTTATAGTTGTTTTCTTTTATTTTCCAAAAGCCAAATCACCCCATTTCCGCATTACATCCGACTCAAGGAATTCGATCTCAAGTCCTTCCTCGAACGTTAACTCCACCTTACTGTGTTCCTTGAGAGATTCGATACTCGGGGATTACTCCTCGTTTTATATTACTTGAACGATCGGTACACTGCCGTTTCGTGTCGCAGTCAAGCTACCGCCTATAGCGGTGTGTGAGATTAGCGGATCAGTAACCCTGCCTCAACACTCTTCCCTCCAAGGTCCTACCTCCCGAGAGACTGCCACACTCCCCCAAGTGAATCTCCTCTAGGACCCTTGGGGCTTCCTCCTCCGAAACACAACAAGCTAGGAGGCCCGAGAGAGTTTTACGATACAGCACCCCTGAATGCAAGGAGTAGTATGCTGACTTATACCTAAGCTGCCGCTTGTCCACCCCCTCCTCGGGGAACTTCCCTGACGTCAAGAAAGTGATGAAGGGATCCATCCAAGACACCCGCCGATCCACCTCCATCAGCTCTCCCTCCTCGATAGAAGGCCGAAAGAGTTCCGACACTGTCCCCCCTACCCGGGGACCGAACTTGGCCAGGAGATTCGCCTGGGTGCTCTCCTATCTCCGGACGTGCTTGATGGAGAAAGTACGAAATTGCCCGACGACCCCCTTGACCTTTTCCAGGTACCACTAGAGGGTTGGCTCCTTGACTTCTAACTCCCCCTTGATCTAGCACGCCACTACCATGGAGTCCGTTGAGACCTCCACATCTTGTACTCCCAACTCCCGAGCTAGGCGGAGGCCTGCTATCACGGCCTCATACTCAGCCTGATTATTGGTGAGGGGGAAATGAACGTTGATTGCTTGCTCAATTCTGGTGCCTTGGGGGCTCATCAACACCACTCCTCCCCCGAAGGAGTGCTTTCCTGACGCGCCATCCACCATCATCTTCCAGGCCACTGGGTGGGGTAGTTCGGACTCTTCCAACTCAGCCACGTAATCAGCCATGAAATCTGCCACCACTTGCGCCTTTATGGACACCCTGGGCATGTAGGAGATATTAAACTCACTTAGCTCCACTGACCACTTGGCCAATCTTCCGGAGTGCTCCACCCCTTCCAAGATGCTGCGAAGGGGGTGGTCGGTCACTACTTTGATGGAGTGTGCTTGGAAGTAGGGCCTGAGCTTTCTAGCCGACACCACCAAGGCAAAAGCTAACTTCTCCAATATTGGGTACCTAAGCTCGGCCTTCCTCAACAGTTGTTTCTTCCCTTCTTCTCGAACCAACACCGAACTGACTGCTTCCGACCCTACCCCCAAGTATAGGTATAGGTCCTCCCCTTGCCTTGGCCCTTATAGCAACGGGGCCTGGGTCAGCTGCTCCTTCAATGCTTGAAAAGCTTTCTCGCACTCGGGGGTCCACTCGAACTTCCAGTTCCCCCGCAGCACCCTGAAGAAAGAAGAACATTTTTCTCCTGCCTTGGAAAGGAACCTACTCAGCCCGGCAAGCTTCCCTGTTAGACGTTGAACCTCCTTCGCATTCCTTGGAGACCCTAACTCGAGGATTGCCCTTACCTTGTCCGGGTTAGGCTCTACCCCGAGGGGGGTAAGTAAATGACCCAAGAACTTCCCTCGACTGGCCCCGAAGACACACTTTAGGGGGTTAAGCTTCATTTTAAATTTCCTCAAAGTCCCAAAGGTCTCCTCGAGGTCCCTGAGGTGGGACTCGAGGTCCCGACTTTTGATCATCAGGTCATCCACATAGACCTCTAAGTTCCTTCCCTTCTGCTCGCGAAATACTCTATCCATCATTCACTGGTATGTCGCCCCCGCGTTCTTAAAGCCAAATGGAATCATTTTGTAGCAATAGCAACCATCCCCGGTGATGAAGGATACATCCTTGAGGTCGGGGGGGGGGGGGGGGGGGGGGGGGTGCATGCGAATTTGGTGATAACCTGAAAAAGCATCTAAAAAAGACATCACAGAGAACCCGACGGCTGAGTCAACCAACGCGTCGATTCTAGGCAAGGGGTAACAATCCTTGGGGCATGATTTATTTAGCAAAGAAAAATCAACGCACATTCTCCACTTACCATCCCCTTTATTTACTATCAATACATTGGAGACCCAGCCTGGGTACTAGATCTCCGATACAAAGCCGTCCCTGATGAGTTTGCTCACCTCCTCCCGGATAGGTACCTCCAACTTGTCCACGATGGACCTCTTCTTTTGGCGGATGTGGCGAGTGTCGGGGTCGAGTTTGAGGAGATGTCACGCCACATCCGCGTCGATCCTGGGCATTTCCGCGGCACTCCATGAGAAGACATCCACATTATCCTGGACACAAGCCAAGATCCTCCTTTGGTCCTCGGGGCTGAGCTCCCCACTGATCTTGATCTTCTCGATTGTCCCGGCTTTGGTGGTGACCTCCACCTCCACTACTTCTTCCATGGCCCCCATCCTGGATTTCTCCCCCCAAGCGCTCTCCTCCTCCCCGCCACAAGTGAGCGCTTTGGCTCCTTCCCCCATCTCTTCCTCCCCCACCATCATCAACTCCTCCTCCCCTCCTTCCTGGGCCTCCTTTCCCTTCTCTCCCTCTTCTCTCCCCTCCGCCCCGGGTCCTTCAACGACCCCTTCCTGGGCATGAACTCCTCCTTCATCCGTCTTTCCTTCTAACTCACCATCCTCTTCCACCTCGACCTCCTCCTCCATCACCTTGTCCCACTCCTCTGCTTCCCCCATCCAGGAGATGGTGTTGACGGCAGTCACATAGCACTGCCTCGCCACCTTGGGATATCCCCGAACCCGGATATGGATTCCACCCATGCTGAACTTGAGGCATTGGTGGAAGGTGGAGGGGACGCATCGGAACACGCTAATAAGAGGTCGCCCGAAGATGGCATTATAGCTTCTAGGGGCATCCATCTTCGGGCATCCACTATCACGAAGCGGCAGTTACGGGACTGCCCTCCTAGTGTCACATGGAGCCCCACTCCACCTTCTACTTCCTTCCTCTCCCCCGAGAACCCAAACAGAGGGCCATCCAAGGCCAACACACTTCTAGCCTCCACCTTCATCTCATCAAACGCCCTCTTGAAGATTACGTTGACCGAGCTCCCGTTGTCCACCAGGATCCGAGAGATGGTGAAGTTCTCGATGGCTGTCTGGATGACCAGCGCATCGCAGAATAGGTCTTCGTGACCAGGCATGTCCTTCTGAGAGAAGGTAATCTTCTCCGTTGGGGTGGGGCTTGGGATGTCGAAGCCACGCTTCGACGGTACATGGCATGGAGGCTCGCCTTTCGGGTTGCCTCGATCCCTACCCCCCAAACCCCCCCACCCACCCCCCCCCCCCCCCCCCCTCGTGGATCATTTCGATCCCTCCTCGGGTTCCTACGTCCACCTAGTCCTCGCACCTCTCATCTTCATCCTCCTGGGGTGGAACCTCCTCTATCCTCACCGGTCGCTGTTGCGGCTACGGTGTTGGGACCCTTGCCCTTCTTACTTCTAAGAACTCTGGGCAGGTGGCTGTTGTGTGACCTTCCTCCTGATGGAAGTCACAGTATGGCAATGCCACCCCTCTCCCCGCCTCCTACTCCCCTGTTCCTTCTTCTGGGACCGGCTCATCCCCCTCTTCCTCTCCCTGCTCTTCCTCTACCTATCTCCATTGCCTGCTGAGGCGAGGGAGGAGGTGGTCTCGGGCCTTGCCTCCACCCCAGCTGATGAGGTCTTCCTTGCCCCCCCCCCCCCTGGAAGTTGCCTCCTCCGTGGGGGAACCCCCTTCCTGGGCCCTGCATCCCCACACCTTGATGCCTCCACCCCAACTCTGGGGCTCTTGCTTCTTCTCTCTTCCTTGGCTTTGGCTGCCTACCTTCTGGCTCGCTCAGTCGTGCTAGCCTCTTTGTGAACTCGGGGATTGTTGCCTCCCTGTCTACTTCCTCCGCTGCTCTCTCCATCAACTCCTCATAGGACAGAGGAACCCTCCTCTTGAGATCCATCTTGAAGAAACCCTCCAGCAGCCCCAACATGAAGGCAAGCTGGAGGGTGTACCCTGGCACTTCTTGGACGAGGAGAACCTCCTCCCTGAACCGCTCCAGATAGTGAGCTAACGACTCCCCCGACCTCTGCTTGATATTAAAAAGCGACTCATAGTCCTTCTTCCTTTTCTTTGAGGTGGAGAAGCGCAAGAGAAAACCCCGATGCAAGTCCTCGAAGGCATAGATTGACCCTGAGGGAAGCTGGTGGAACCAGTCCCTCGCCTTCTCCTTCAGGGTAGTAGTGAAGAGTCGGCACTTGAAGGCGTCCGATATAGGTCTGATCGAGACCATGTCTTCGAACCACTGCAAGTGCTGAACGGGGTCATCCTTGCCGGTATATAACATCATGGCCGGCTCCCTGAACCCCTCGGGGAGCGGTGCCGAGAGCACCAACTCGCAAAAAGGACTTCCCCCGCTCACCCTCTGGACCTGCTCTACTCTTCCTGCGAGCTCCCCTAACGACCCTGCTCCTATCGACCTCGGACTCGTCGAAGGACCACTCGCAGGGTTCTCGCTCGCCCCTGCCGAACATGGGAAGAGTTCCCGCCCAGTAAAATCTCGCCCTGTCCCCTGGTTCGCTGCCTCCTTCCCGGCTCGCTGAGCTGGGGCGTTCTCGCCTACTCTAGGGTGAGGAGCCACCTGGGGCGCTGGAGTCGCGAGACCCCCGAGCGCCGTGACGAGAGCGCTTTGAAAAGCTCCGAGAAGATCTCGCCTGAGGTTGACCAACATCTCAACCGTTGCTGGCGCTCCTGGGGGTGGCGAGCCTCTGAAGTCCGCATCCCGCTCATCCTCTCTTGCCATGTTTCCTCCTCGGGACTTTCCTGAACCAGACCCACCACACACCCGGAAGATCTATAGAGAGCTTCCACTCCCAAGCCAAAGCTGAAGCCCGGGAAACTTGGAGAGCTCTGAAAATGCTAACCAAGAATGACCTGAGGAGAGAGAAGCTAAGAAAAAGACTCCTCTCCAAAGGTGCCCTTGGGGTCTTATTTATAATTTTTCTGAATTGGTCTGCTGATAGCAGGATTCTGTCTCTTGATTTTACTATACGCACCCCAATTTGGCCTGCTAACAGCCAAACTCCGCTGTTCTGAGAGACTATTAGCAGACCACCAGGGGCTGAGGAGTAATTTCACCTTATTAGCCTACGGGCAATTGGCCTGCGAGAAGACTGCTCGCAAGCTCTCGCAAATCTCCTCGCGAATCTGGCTCGCGAGATCCTTCTCAGACGAGAGCGCTGCGAAGACCTCGTCCGCCCCCCCCCCCCCCCCCCCCCCCCCCCCCCCCCCCCCCCCCCCCCATGATGGCGCGACCCCGCCACCACTTTCTGATGACGACCCGGTTGCCGAAGCGCAACACTACAAGGAATTTGAGGTGCCGTGAAGATGCTAACGGAAACCGGAGCTACAACCTCCGCCCGCGACGTACCAAACCCGCTTGAAGACTTCTATTTATTTTATATCGTTTATTTCATATTTGCGGATATAAAATTATTTCATGTCTTGGAAATAATTTTATATTCATTTTGCTCTTGCTTATTTTTCATTTCCTAATTTTGAACAATGGTGTGCGTTTAGCCATTTTGATGGTGGATTAGTTAGCCATCATGATTTGATGTATTTTGTAAACTCCTATTTAAAGGAGGCTTGATGAGAGAAAATAGACATATTGAAGACCAAAACCCTAATCCCCTCCTTGTGAGAATTTCGGCCAAGAAGGAGAGCCTCCTTGCCCCCCCCCCCCCCCCCCCTCTTGGTGTGACTCCAAGGCCGCCCCCCTCCATCCTCTTCGGTGCGACTCCGTCGAGACTTCCGCGGTGCGACTCCAAGGAAGAAAGGGTGCTACTCCATTCGGTGCGACGCCGGTGGAACCGTGGAGAGAGGGATTCTCCCACATCTATCTTGAGTGCATGCATGCTCTTGGTTGGGTAACCCCTCCCCTTTCTAGTGATTCTTCTACGCTTTATTTTGTGGAGGTTTTGTCGAATCGTTTTATCCACGATCTTAATTTTCTCGCTTGCAAAATCTGAAATATAAGTGTTGTTATTGAACCTCTTGTTGTCCGGATCGGGAAGATCCATTGCGGGAGCGAAACTTGGCCTAGCCTTGGTTTGCTCTCCAAGATTGGCGCACTTGGCGTTAACAAGGGAGTTAATCTCAACTAAAGCTTTATCGCCGCTTGAATGTTCACCGCCGCTCCAAGAAAATTGTCGCTGCAGTTTGAAACGAATCGATTGATGGAATATATGATTGTGTAGGTGCGGTGAGTTGTGTGCTTGTTGGAGAGGTAGGTCTTAAGGACATTGTATCGAGTCCCGCATAATTTTATCCATCGGATTTGGGAGCCAACCGACCCTTTTTCGTTCGCTTTTGGTCGGAGACCTCCTATGTTATTTTAATTTCTGTGATGAATGTTTTTCCGTTAGCGTAACGTCCACGTGTCTCGTTCATCCCTACATCCCCCCCCCCCCCCCCCCCCCCCCCGCTTTTGGCGATATCTACCGAGATCCGGTCTCGCGCAGTTTCCTGCGAGCCCACCCCAGCCCTGTGAAAATCCTTGTAAGGTTAAGCTCGTCGGACGCAGAGGACTTCGTCGAACGGACCTCGCCGAACTCAGAAGATTTCGTCGAACGCAGAAGGGATTTCGTCGAACACCGAACTATTGTAAGCGACCCGCGAGGTGCTGGCTCGCCCGCCTTCCTCGCGACAAGCCGGCGAATGCTCGTCTCGCCCGCCTCCCTGCGAGTAGTTGGCGAGTGTCCGACTCGCCTGCCTTTCTTGCGGGCGACCCTTGACACTCTGGCTCACGCCCCTTGTTACTTCCTTCGCCCTGTTGACCTCTCCAACCACGTCCATCTCCCTATTCACCATATCCTGGTGAATATCGGGATTGTACAATGATCTACAACTTTATATTAGGTAATAACCCCTATAAAAACCTCTAAGATGGTCAAATCATGTTTCAAATGGGGCAACATCCAAAACTTTAGACTATTTTGACTAATAATTTTATAATTTTTGGTTGTTTTTTATGAACACATGCATGATTCAATGAAAATACCCTGAATACCAAGTTGAAGGTTTATATATCTACTATAACTCTGGTATTCATATCTTATATATTCCAGGCTATTTGATCACTCCAAATGAGACCTCAAATTGGCAAAAATCAATAAACCATGAGATGGAATGATGACCAAGGTGATAAAAGCCGTGAAATTTACACCAAAGCAAACTTATAAAGAATGTGCGACCATATACTATAACCATGAAACTACCTCACCTTGAAGTCATTAAATGAGTTACAAGTCATGATTATACAAATGTTTAATGATGGATCAAGATCATTGTCCATGAATATAAATGTGAAATAAATACTGCACAAGTTCTCTTATATAACTCAATTATACACATGCATACATGGTGGGTGGGATGGGTTCATAGATGTGTCAGGTTTGTTGGCTCCTTGGCTAGGTCGTGCTAGCAGGTAAGTAGGGAGACGGGATTTAATTGAGTTGGCGCATAGACGATTAGAACCTCTCTCATTAAGTGATATGATTATGTCAGGATGTCAATGTTGATGAGTGTGTTTGTGTGTGTGTGTCCTTGTCATGATAATGAGGTACGGTTATGACCTAGGCTTGTGTTTTGACCATGCCCAAAAACTTGGGACTGACCTACTCACTATCACCATCTCACCAAAACTTGTCACTTTGTTGGCATAGGGAAAAAACATATGAAATTCCATTTTGATTTCATAGCATCATCATTGCATAACTTACTACTCCTGCTTATATGCAAGCTTACTTATTCCTCGCCATTATATATATATAATACCCCAAGCGTTATTTTATGGCAGATGAGGATGAAGGAGCTTATTTAGTCAATTTTGACTAATCCTTTTGTTGCCCCCAAGGAGTTGACGAAGGTGGACAGGGTGACGGGGTCGATGGTACAAGGTGACACACTAGAGAAAGTGTAGGAGAAAGAAGTGGAGAAACACAAAGTGAGTTAGCCCTTGATCTAGACTTAGAAGCTAGGATGCTACTGTAGCATCCCGACTTTTAATTGAGTCACTACGACCCTTTCTAACCTAATTAAGGAGACCCAACCACCCACTATATACCCTAGAAGTTGGGAGACATCCCCGAATTATAATTGTGAGGAAATTAGCTTAAATTTTACTTTTGTAAGTTGCATTAGACTCGTATGATCCATAGGAGCGCAATGCAACTCGTTTCATTCGAATCAGTGGTCATTTAGTGAAAGTGACCATTTTAGGTCACATTATTTGACAAAACAATCCCGAAATGTCATTTTGAATAAATGAGCTTAGAATTGACTTCTATCGGTTACATTAGACTCATATGACCCATATGAGTGCAACACAACTCATTTTGTTTGAATCGAAGGCCGTTTAGCAATATTTGCTGATTAAAGTCATGATGTTTGACACAACCCGGAAATGTCATTTTAAGCAAATAAGCTCAAAATTGACTTCTATTGGTTGTATTAGACTCAGGCGACCCATACAAGTACAACACAACTTATTTTATTTGAATCCGAGGTCGTTTAGTGAAAATGACCATTTTAAGTCACGTTGTGCGTCGCAGTCACCCCGAAGCCACTTTTTGAGTAAACAAACTCAGAATTAAATTCTGTTAGTTGCATTAGACTTGTATGATCCATACGAGTATAGCAGAATTCATTTCTGTAAAATTCAACATTGTTTAGTCAAGTTGACAAGGTCTCGTAAAATTATACGTCTCGAAAAACATGAACACTTGAATTCAACCCCTTCACATCAACATTGGCTCATAACTCGATGAGAAGGACCCACATATGGGACCCACCCTAGGGTTGCCTTTGGTCGAACCCCCCTAAGAATTAAAATTTAAATTTAAATTGATCCCACTCCACAAAAACCCACTCAAAAGCTGCAGAGGCAATGATTTCAGGGACCTTGGTTTTAGCAAATAGAACTCAAGGCAACCTAATAGATTTCTAGATAAACCCATTAATCCACTAATTAAACCTAAGCTAAGCTCAGACAAACTTGACTAAAGACAAACCCACTCAATCCTAACCTAACCTTAACCTCTACTTGCAAGTACAGCTCTTCAATGAGATCAATCCAGATGCCCCTTCACCTGACCAAAGATGTCAGAAAACCCAACTCTAGTTCATCCCTTAATTGATAAGGAAGAGGGAGGGAGAGGCCATTGCCTCCTCTATCCAAGGCCTCCACTAGGCTTTAGTCGAAGCTCACACCACTCCCGAGCCCAAATGAAATAAGCCCCCCACTGCCTAAGCCTTCACTAGCGCCAGATATGACAGCCTAATCGTCGCCACCCTCCAACACCACCATGCCCCCTCCCCATCCCAGAACTGTTAGGAGGGTCTTACCAGAGCTGGTTTCTCCCTCCTCCCCTCTACCTAGCCTTCCCGACAACATGCATGACGCTCTGACCGCGAAAGCGCCACAGGCACCCGAGCTCTATTTTGAACTCGGGTGATGGTCGAGCATGGTAAATTCCCCATGCCTCCCGGCCCTCTTAAGAGATTAACCTCGCAGGAGAGAGCTCGACGACCTTCTCTGGGAAACGTTACGATGGTAGCACTACTGGAGGGCAGAGCTCTGGCGGTGCCCTTTATTCAATTCTATGTAATATCCTCTCCTGTCTGTTGCCGACAGTCGCAGGCCATCGGACCGCTGCCAAAAGAAGCATCAGCCTCCGGTGAGCCGGCTGGAGGTGCTGTCATGACAGTATGATGGTTGGCCGGTGGCAGAGGAAGGATGATAGAGTTTGACCACCGTCGTACAACATGAGCTGTTGGATCTCCTCCCTGAGATCCAATGAATCAAGTTTTCTTAAAACCCACTAAGCAATCCTTGGCCCCCTAGCAGATTCGCACCTGATCCAATGTGGAGCAGCAAGAAGAAATATCTGTGGCTCCATCTCAACTAGGGATCTACTCTGAGAAATATGCATAGGCCATTTAAAAATAAAAATTTCAAGGGTTTTATAAAGGGTCTTAGAGACCTCAGATTAGCCTCACCTTTAGATGAATTTTATGTAGAATTTTACTAGAATCGCAATAATAATTTTAATAATTTTTTTTGCTAATTATAAATGTCAAAATGGTGAGATTTAGTTCAAATAAACATGGTTTCAGAAAAGAAATAATTCTAAAATTTAAATGGAGCATTTTTATCCCGAACTCTCCTAGGAAGAAATTGTTTAGAATTTTATAACGGGCTTATATAAATTATTAAAAAAATATTGGGATCTGTTTGCAAAACTTGAACTAATCACAACATTTACAAGTCTAGGGTGGGGTCTAATCACCTAGAGGGGTGAATAGGTGTTTTAAAATATTTTAGTTTTTTTGAGATTGAAGAGTAATTTAGCTTGGAAGATCACAAACAAAACACACCACAGAAAACTGTTGAAATTATTGAAGTGGAAGTTAGAGGACTTTTGGACCTGGGCGGTCTGGGAGGAGGTCGGGCGGTCTGGCATGGCCGCACGACTTGGCGGTCTGCCTCTGCGGTCTGGCTTGTCTAAGCCTAGCTGCAGTCTCCTGGCCTGATCGCTGGTATGGGTTCAAGGCAGCTGAAGGTGAATGTCGCGCGGTCTGTTTCTGACCGCGTGCGGGTTGTTCGTCTTCAGGTGTGCTGATGGCGTGAATCTCGCACACCGCTATAGGCGGTAGCTCGACTGCGGCACGAAACGGCAGTGTACCGATCGTTCAAGTAATATAAAACGAGGAGTAATCCCCGAGTATCGAATCTCTCAAGGAACACAGTAAGGTGGAGTTGACTATTGAGGAGGGACTTGAGATCGAAGTCCTTTCGAGCGGACGGATGCGGGAACAGGGATTTTGGATTGTGGAAAACAAAGAGAAAATGCTATGACTACTCCCATGCAATGTCGCTATGCAATGCTTCGCTTGGCGGGATGGAGACTAGGCAGGCCTTGAGCGCGCTGCGTCGCAAGGGCGGATGGACGAGTAGGCAAACGGATCGAACTATGCAGGCCTTGAGCGCGCTGCTTCGTTAGGCGGGATGGAATACACGGGCCGCTATGCCACGCTTCGGTAGGCGGATGGGCGAGTAGGCTAACGGAATGAGGGTCGTCGGCACCTCTTCGACAAGCACGCCACTAGCAATTGCTAGTGCGGCACCGGGCACGGTGGAGGAGTGGAAAATGGATGGGGGCGCACCTCAACAACACAAATGAACTAAATAATTCCATAAACATGAAATAAACAATAATACACATGGTTCATAGCATTCATCATCTAAATAAAGAGATTACAACAAATATAACCACACAAGTAGAAGAAAAAGGCAAGAGATACGACCGAATCCGGAGTCTTGTTGTAGATTCACGGTAGGAAGCACCGGGTTGTCAATCCGCGTCCTAACTCGGCCCCAACTGTCGTCCGGGGTAGAGGAGGGCTGTCACACCTCCCAATGGACCCGTCTTCTCCAGCGATTTACAATCCGGCCACGTCGGATGCGAAGAACTTCTTCCTTGGCGATCGAAATAAGTGTAGAATCCTTTCCTTTAAGCCCTTGGATGATGGAGGAGGCCTAGGGGGTGAAAAACTTTGAAAAGGGCGAAAAACGGCGGACTGAACGGCGTTCCAATGCGTGATTCCGACCTAATTCGCGAGCAGGGCATTATATAGGCGCTGAATTAAACAGTGCACACGGTCATTGGCGCACGACCAGTGGTCGTTCGCACTAGAATTCTGTGATCGTGCGCCTGCCTGGGCGGAGCCCTGCGAGGAAAGAAAATTATAAAATACATGTTCGCACGACCAGTGGCGCACGACCAGTGGTCGTGCGCACTATCGTAAGTGGTCGTGCGATAAGCCAGACAGAACTCATAAAAAGGGCGTTAAGTGCGCACGATCAGTGGCGCACGACCAGTGGTCGTGCGCAATAGAACCAGTGATCGTGCGCAGTGTTCCTGTACAGAATTGTACCGGGAACACCTGCACGACACCTGTTCCAGCATACAACACCGGTCTAGCCACTGAAAGTGGAACTTAACAGCACATGAAAACTAATAACGAAGTTAAGCACGAAATCACACCAAAACGGGCCAAACGTGCACCTAGCATAGAATGATCAATATGAACTATAATTGGGCTAAAGTGCGGTGAAATGACTAAATAAACGGCCCAGATGAGTCCATAAAAGTGTATATGATCAGGACTCATCACACCCCCAGACTTACCTGTTTGCGCGTCCCGAGCAAACGAATCCAGCGGAGTAGGAAAAGCATAGCTAACCAAAAAAATTGCAAACATGGAATAGAATGCGAAGTTTCCTACTAGTGTGCATAGAAGTTCATTAGAAGAAGTTTTTACATATGCTAGCTACTTTATAAAAGTGTAAATGCGTAAAAAGGAATTTATTTTTACTCAAAAATGGAATGTTGGTGAATCTCGTGGTCTCGCGTAGTACGAAAGTAAGCTAGACGCGCAGGTGAATGTTACCCAAGACCGGAACTCGGAATTATCTCCGTTGAAATCCATCAACGTCAAGAACCATATGCTCGCCCGGTCACACTCTCTCCACGGCGCTAGTGAACTCACAAGACGAATCGATAGGACTTTAGGTATACATGAGGCTTGGGTTACGGTTTGGAATGCAAAGATAAACGTGAAGGCTAATCGCAACCCAAATGAGCACACAAAAGTGCTAAATCATAGCAGCCTCAATAATACACGTGTAACACACCCCCAGACATGACTTTGAAACCGGGTGTGCACACGGCCTACAACAATCAATACCAAAATATGCTTCAATTAAAGCGCTAGGGATAAATATATATATATATTTTTTTTTTCCTTTTCTTTTTCTTTTTCTTTTCTTTTTATCCCCAAATTAATTAGCACAATTCTCAGCACGAAGACATTTTTTTTTTAAAACTTCCACATCAACACTGAAGTTACGCATCACCGCACCGCATTGAAAAATTACAATTCATAAATGCTCTTAGCTTAATTTTTGGTTGCGATAGTAGGATTAGCTTTTAGGCCTTGGTGAAGTATGGTGGGGCTGAATCAAAAGATCGGGTAGGCACAAAATAGGCTAGCAACGGTTAATGTATAGGAGTGGTAGAACAAAGCTCAAGCTTGCCAAATAGATGGCCTATGTCACGCTCAACTTGCAAGTCATTCGCACCCATGCTTCGAGAGTCGCTTGGGGCAAATTCTTAACCCCCGAGAAAGGTAATCCTTCCTCCCGACTCGAGCAACACGAACCTCACATTCGCCTACACACAATACCACGCCACCGCAAGATTCAACCACATTCACCATTTTGAGTAAAATAAATTAAAATCTACGCAAATCTACAAATTATAAATTAGAAGCATAAACAAAAACTAAATCTACTCAAATCCCTATGCAAACACGAGTATTCAACTAGAGCACTACAAGAGTCAACATTCCACTCCATCTTGCAATTATTTTGGCTAATACAGCACTTCCTACATCACATCCAAGAATTGAATATACGGAAGCATACAAACAAGCGAGTGCGCGCTAAAGTGGGTGCAGTGGTGTACAGTGAAGATGAACAATACTAAATAACTGAAATTAAAATACTTCTAGTATGCAAATGAGATGTGCACGTGCAGTGGGTAACATATAACGGCTCTCCCTCAGACTTAATCTAAACAATACAACATAATAATATGACAGTGAAAATCAAAATCGAAAGCTAGGGAAGAAGTTACCCAATGCTCAGCAAGTGAGCATACCAGAAGGTGCGTGGAAATCTGAAGCAAACCCGCCATTCAGAATTTGCAATGAGTACCTGCAGGGGTGAGCTCCACAAAAACAAAAGAAAAAGACAAACTAAAATAAACGACAGCTAACTAAACATGATTAGAAGAAATAAAAATGCAGGAAAAGTAAGATAACTACTGGGGTTATTGTCCTCCCAGCACGACTTATTCAAATTGAAAACAGTTCTAGCTAATGGATCTATGAAAAGAGAAGTGCACAGGTAACTGTTCTAATATGCGTGTCGGTAGCGGGTACCGATACGGCAACAGAACAGTCACGCCTCTACCCGAATATAAATAATACCTGCTCGTCACAGGTAGAGGGAACAGAAAGTAAGAAGAGGAGGAGACCTGGTCCTCATTCATCTCACCAAAACAATCCTTGCCCAGCAAGGTATCATCTCTAGGGGTGCAGCAGGAGGAGAAGGAAATGAATGAGGCTTCCTCTATGGAGGAGGGGTCAACCTCCTCACATATGAAGATACACTCATCATTGACTTGAGCATCATGCTCCAAGTCCTCCTGATGTACTTGCGAAGATTCAACCTGCACAGGCTCAGATGAAGAAGGGGGGTTAGGAAATAAAAGAGAAGAATGACTTAAATAATCAAAAATTGGGGGAGTGGTCCCGGTCTCACTCCCAACAGGATCCAAGGATAGATCGTTATCATCATCGAAAGTATCATGGCGAGGGGAACCCAAGAACTCAAGGGCCTCAGTGGTGGTTTGGACCTCCTCGTCCCATGAAGAAGTGCAAACCTCCTCATCAGAGAGAGTATCCTCCTCAACCCACTTTGGAGCATCCTCCGAGTCCGAAGCATCACCCCACTCCTTTACTTTGATAGGATCATAAAGAATGTGTGTAGAAAAATCGTGCAAAGAAACTGGAAAAACACAAAGATTTGGTTCCTCCGTAAAAAGATCTGCTAAAGCCTCCCCGATGGAAAGAATACTTTCCTCATCATGCTCAGGTACATCTAGGAGCTCCCATTCCTCTCCTTGTTGGCTAACAGATGAGTGATCATCATCACTAGGAGTGAAGCCATACACAGGGAGTGAAGAGTCCATGCACGAGACAAGCTCAGGGGTAGAGGGCAAAATTGCCTCCATGGGCACAGAATGAGCGATAGGGACACTGTTGTCATGAGTGGAGGAGCAGCGGTCAGGATTGAAAAGACTAGGACAGTCCTTCAATTCATGACCCTCTCCTCGACACAACAAGCAAACAATGTTCCTACACTGCCTAGCATTCAACTCATTCATTTGGTCCATATAATAAACCATGTCATTAAAGCTAGGTGAAATATCCCATGACGACATTTTCAATAATTAAAGCAGATAAAATGAAGCTGAAATTCTTTGCAAGGAAATTTACACAAACTAATAAAACTCCTTGGATTAAACTTGCCTAAAAAAAAATTTTAAAACAGGAAAAGGGAAATAGTAAAATTAATAAACGCAAAAATTAAATAGAAAACAAACAAAATGACAAGAGGACTATACACAATGGAAGAACTTCTAACTCTTGTCTCCCCCTACAGCAACTCACACGTCTGTATTCCCCGGCAACGGCGCCAAAAACTTGATGGCGCGAATCTCGCACACCGCTATAGGCGGTAGCTCGACTGCGGCACGAAAAGGCAGTGTACCGATCATTCAAGTAATATAAAACGAGGAGTAATCCCCGAGTATCGAATCTCTCAAGGAACACAGTAAGGTGGAGTGGACTATTGAGGAGGGACTTGAGATCGAAGTCCTTTCGAGCGGACGGATGCGGGAACGGGGATTTTGGATTGTGGAAAACAAAGAGAAAATGCTATGACTACTCCTATGCAATGCCGCTATGCAATGCTTCGCTTGGCGGGATGGAGACTAGGCAGGCCTTGAGCGCGCTGCGTCGCAAGGGCGGATGGACGAGTAGGCAAACGGATCGAACTATGCAGGCCTTGAGCGCGCTGCTTCGTTAGGCGGGATGGAATACACGGGCCGCTATGCCACGCTTCGGTAGGCGGATGGGCGAGTAGGCTAACGGAATGAGGGTCGTCGGCACCTCTTCGACAAGCACGCCACTAGCAATTGCTAGTGCGGCACCGGGCACGGTGGAGGAGTGGAAAATGGATGGGGGCGCACCTCAACAACACAAATGAACTAAATAATTCCACAAACATGAAATAAACAATAATACACATGGTTCATAGCATTCATCATCTAAATAAAGAGATTACAACAAATATAACCACACAAGTAGAAGAAAAAGGCAAGAGATACGACCGAATCCGGAGTCTTGTTGTAGATTCACGGTAGGAAGCACCGGGTTGTCAATCCGCATCCTAACTCGGCCCTAACTGTCGTCCGGGGTAGAGGAGGGCTGTCACACCTCCCAATGGACCCGTCTTCTCCAGCGATTTACAATCCGGCCACGTCGGATGCGAAGAACTTCTTCCTTGGCGATCGAAATAAGTGTAGAATCCTTTCCTTTAAGCCCTTGGATGATGGAGGAGGCCTAGGGGGTGAAAAACTGTGAAAAGGGCGAAAAACGGCGGACTGAACAGCGTTCCAATGCGTGATTCCGACCTAATTCGCGAGCAGGGCATTATATAGGCGCTGAATTAAACAGTGTGCACGGTCATTGGCGCACGACCAGTGGTCGTGCGCACTAGAATTCTGTGATCGTGCGCCTGCCTAGGCGGAGCCCTGCGAGGAAAGAAAATTATAAAATACATGTTCGCACGACCAGTGGCGCACGACCAGTGGTCGTGCGCACTATCGTAAGTGGTCGTGCGATAAGCCAGACAGAACTCATAAAAAGGGCGTTAAGTGCGCACGATCAGTGGCGCACGACCAGTGGTCGTGCGCAATAGAACCAGTGATCGTGCGCAGTGTTACTGTACAGAATTGTACCGGGAACACCTGCACGACACCTGTTCCAGCATACAACACCGGTCTAGCCACTGAAAGTGGAACTTAACAGCACATGAAAACTAATAACGAAGTTAAGCACGAAATCACACCAAAACGGGCCAAACGTGCACCTAGCATAGAATGATCAATATGAACTATAACAGGGCTAAAGTGCGGTGAAATGACTAAATAAACGGCCCAGATGAGTCCATAAAAGTGTATATGATCAGGACTCATCATGTGCGCGGTTTGTTTCTAACCGCGTGGCGGGTTGTCTTCATCAAGGCTGTGGCGGTCTGGTGTGACCGCACAGCTTGTTCCATTTCTCTCCAGAATGCGGTCTGGTGACTGACCGGGCTTTCTGGTGGTATTCGCGGACTAAGGGTCTTAGTCGCGCGGTCTTAGTCACGCGGTTTCAGTTCGCAATCTCAGGAGGAGACTGGTATGCGAGCTGGACGCTGTTCGCGGTCTCAGGAGGAGTCCAACATGCGGACAGGAGTTCGCGGTCTGGTGGCGAACTGGTTGTGTTTGCGGTCTCTGGCGAACACAGGAGGTGAACAGCTTCGGGCGGTCTGGCGATCTCCTTTGGAGTCGCGATCTGCTGTGAGAGTGGCGGTCTCTCATGGTTGATGTTGAAGCTGGAGAGTTCACCAAAATGAAGCAGGAGTTCTGTTGCTGATCGCGCGGTGTGACCGGTCAGGTCGCGCGGTCTGGAGGGTGGTGATCCTATCTCATAGGGTGGTGACTGGATCAGGTTCCACGCCTATAAATAGGAGCCACTGTAGCAGCAAATCAAGACACACCAAGTGTAAGCTGAGCTCGCTTCTTTCCTGCTGTCTGTATTTGTGTGATCGGGCGGTCTGCTGATTGAATTCTTATTGTGCAGCTTCTGCGGATAGTGCGGGCAGCAGCGATCACCTCTTCCTCTGAAAGTGTTCGGGCAGTCTGCGGCTTGGAGTTGTGTTGCTGGAGTTCGGGAGAATCAGAAGGTCGGAAGGAAGGGTGCGGTCTGATCAGCGGGTTGGTGTTGTTCTGAGATCAGCGGCGGGCTGCGGTCTGGCGGGTTGCTGAGGTCGCAAGGGAGACCGCGCGGTCTCAAGTTGTCTTCAGCATTGTATCTTTTCCTTTGGTGTTTGTGCTGGAGAAATCATGTCTCGCCAAGCATAACTTGCCTTGTAGTTTGAAGTTGCTATCAATAAAGATTGTTTGTTTGCCTCCATTTGCTTCTGGTTGTTTTGGCTAGTATCTCTAAGTTGACTAACTCCTGCTCGCTTCATAAAGATTCGAAAAATTCTCACAAAAACACACAAAGGTTTATTCCCCAGTGTGGGTATTCTATTGTCCCGCTTCACCTATCTAGTAGTGTGCTATACTCGGCTAACTCCTGTAAAAACTCAGATCAATCAGATCTTACAACTCGGGAACTCAGCAAGTCGCCTACCTTAGATTCACTCCTAGAATCCTACCTCAGGTGCCAGCAGCAATCCTACCTTAGAGTGACATCACTCCTACAACTCAAATCACCAGCAAGGATCCAACAACTCAGATTTCCTCAGAAATCCTACCTCAGGTCTTCACAAGACCTTACCTTAGACTTTCACCAAAGTCCAACACTCAGGCCTTCTCACCAGCCCTACACTCAGGCTAATAGCACATCCCTACCTCACATATCAAGGAGATCTTACAATAAGAAGATTAGAAGAATGTTTTACAAGATTTAGACTCTGAAAGATATAGCTTTAAGCAGCATGAGTCTTCTCAGATCTTTCTAAATAGATAACCTTCTCTTTAGTAGTAACACTGGATCTTCAATAGATGAGCCTTCTTACCAGTATCTGTGCTGAGCTTTCTTATATGAAGAATTCTTCTTGCTCTCAAGAGTGAGAGCTTTCTTGTTGAAGCTTGGCTTCTTCTTCTTCTTCATTCTATGAAAAGACTTGCTTTTTACTATTTTATTGCTCTGCAGTCGAAAAGCTTTTCAAAGAATACTAAGGCAAAAGATATTCCAAGAAGTTAGGGCTTGTTGACCCTCTCTTATGCTTTTATATCTCTGAGCCATCAAACGATCAAAACCTTAGAATATTGATGTCAGAGCACTTTTTAGAAGTGGTTGATTTGACATCTGCCTTTGTCGTCTTCATTAATTTGAAATCCCGCTTTCTGAGCTTGATAAAATGATATTGTCATGTGAAGATAGTTGACATGACGATAAACGACTTAGCAAGTCTTTCTTTAGTTCTTGCAATGATATCATCGTGTGCACCTTGTTGTCACGATAATAAGTCACTTAGATGGCTTTACTTGAGCTTCCACAATGATATCATCATGTGAAGCTTGTTTTCACAATGATATACGCCTTAGCAGACTTTCCTTGAGCTCTCACAACGATATCAGGATGTGAAGCTTGTTATCATAACGATATATGCTTTAGCCAATTTTCCTTAAGCTCTCACAATGATATCGTCGTGTGAAGCTTGTTGTCACAACGATATATACCTTAGCAGACTTTTCTTGAGCTCTCATAAAAATATCGTCATGTGGACCTTGTTGACATGACAATGTTATCGTGTTCTTCTTATTATCATGTCGATTGTTGGCTGACTTCTTTTGCTGCCTTCTGTGAGTGATCAAAATGATATCGTCATGTGAGTGTCACATACACGATGATATTTAACTTAGAGATTTTGTGCTTGATCTCCAAACATTATATATACGATATATGATGTCTCAACCTACTCATGTCACATCAGATAGACATTAAATACAAAATGTACTTATCATTGACTTAGGGACTTGTCCAAATCTGGAATATTGTGGACAATGTTCCCAACATCTTCGAAAACTCACCTTTTTGATGAGTGTACTTAACATAGTGTTTTATGCTCTATTTTAGCCTGGTTTTCCCGAGGTTTCGCTCTTCTTTTATATGGTTCTAGTATAAAATCCTTTTTATTCATACTTTGCATCATTTGAGTGAGTTTTGGCTAAATAGAGGAAGTTTGTGATCATTTTATGCTTTCCCTTCTTTTCTTTTTGTCTATATACATTTTGATTGCATGGAATGTGTTGATTATTATGAATTCTGGTGGTTATGCCTATTTTTCATGTAGGTACAGCCTTGTGTAGAATTTCAGGGGAGTTTCGACCCCATTTCGCATCATTAGCAACTAATCGCAAGTTCTTTTCACAATGATATCGTCGTGTGAAGCTTGCTATTTGGCCGGATTTTCCAGTGAAATGCACGAGTACTTCCCTCCTTCGCACACGAGTATAGAATTTCTTCGTGCATAACCAGTGGCCGGGCCTTAAAAATCTTCTCATCGATTTTGCCTTCCACCAGTTCTGGTCGAAGCAGGTTCCTTCGCGCACGAGTAGAGGACTTTCTTTCTCGCAAGACCAGTGGTCGTGCGCTCTTATTTTTCTAACATTTTTGTTGCAGGTTCCTTTGCGCAAGAGTAGAGTAGAGTACACGACCAGTGGTCATGCGTCTACTCGTGCACATTCTTTATTTCTGTTACTGATAAATACAGGATTTGACAGAAATGTTAGGGCCCCCAATTTTCCCTCTAAAACCAGCCGCATTCAGCAATCTAGGCAATTTTTTCTTCCTGCAATGCTTTGGGATCATCCCCTAAGCTTCCCCCATCATTCAAGAGCTCCAAGGGATTAAGCATCCATTTCCTCTCCTCAAGCTAGAATCTTGAAGTGGAAATGTGGACGGTGCATACAATCGAGAAGATGGGCGAGAGGGTATGACAACTTCAATTGACTTTTAGCCACACTTTTTTTTGCCACGGGTCTAAAATCGTGGCTAATAGTTAAGTATTAGCCACGGCCCCAAATTCGTGGCTAATAAGCAAGTATTAGCCACGGATGTCAAATTCGTGGCAAAAAATAAACGCATATGCCACGGCTTTCTGAATTCGTGGCTAAAAAAATACTATTTGCCACGGTTTCCTACTTCGTGGCTAATAGTTTAGCCACAATTCTTAATTCGTGGCAAATACATAAGTATTAGCCACGGTTTTTTTCGTGGCAAAAAAATAGTATGAGTAGTACTGAGAACCGAACTTTTTTTGCCCGGTTGCAAAACACTTGAGTTGAACCGAGAACCGAACCGAACTCTTCAGTACGAATTCGATTTTCAGGGGTGCAAGCTGAGTTGAGCCGGCTCGAGAGCTCGACGAGTCGGCTCGAAAAAACTCAACTCAAGCTCGAGCTTTAATTCGAGCCAAGCCCGAGCCTAATTAACCTTGTTCATGACCTCGCCAGGTGGCTCGCGAGCTTTTTTTAATAATATTTTTATTTATATTATGTAATTATGCATATAAGCATAAATATTATATTATTATATGCATATAATGATATAAAATATAAAATATATCAATAACTTATTAATATTAGTTAACAAATAATAAATAATATCATATATATGTATATATTAACATATTTATGTTTTCTTCAAGGAGTAGACTTCACACTATCATTTCCTCATCGTTTTCCCGCACTGTAGGCTGAAATCCCACTGAAAAATTTGTGAAACCCGCTCGGTTCAAAACCCTATGTTCTCTGCCTCTACGATCCCTCGCCGCCTCTAGATCCCTCTGCTCTCCGCCTCTACGATCCATCCTAGTAAACCTCGTTGATGCTCATCGTCATTTCTGCAGACCGACAACGCCGTCTTTCGCGCGCGCGGGCGCGCGCGGTTGGTGAACAAAATTTTGGTGTTGTTTTGGCCCTGTTTTGATTTTGACCCAAAACATCTTTATTTCCCTCCTCAAAATCGAGCATCTGCAAAACCGAGCCTTTTTCCTCGGTTTTGCGTGGAGCCCTCTCGACAGAACGAACCCGGCGCCATTTCTTCTCCGTCGAAACTGCCGATCCTCCTCCTCACCGGCGACTTCATCCCCCTTCTCCTCTCCGGCGAAGGTCCAATGGTGCTCCATACTCCTTCTCCTCTCTGGTGAAGGTCTGGCTAAGCCCTAGAGCAGTGCATACGGCGACCTAATCGGCCGACCACTGCAGTTTTCCGCTCCTTCTTCCTTCTCTCCGGCGACGACAACGAGGATCTTCATCCTCCAACGTTTTCCTTCTCTACGGCGACGACAGTGAGTGCTTCTTCTTCCCTCTTGGCCCACCTTCAGTTTAGGTATAAAATTTTTTTGCCCCCTTTTTGAAGATCCGATTTTACCTAATCTTGCATATAAGGTTGTATGTGTTTTGTGGTTGTGTGTGTTGTGTTTGTGTATGAATGTGTTAAGTGTGTGGTTGTATGTGTTTTGTGGTTGTGTGTGTTGTGCTTGTGTATTTATGTATTATGTGGTTGTGTGAGTGTTGTGAGTGTTGTTAAGTGTATGGTTGTGTGTGTGTGTGTGTTGTGTTTGTGGTTAAGTGAATTTTATGTGGTTGTGTGTGGTTGTATGTTATGTGGCTTTAAGTGTATGGTTGTTTGTATGTTTTATGGTTGAATGTGTTTTATGGTTGTCTGTTGTGTGTGTGTTGTTTAGTGTATGGTTGTGTGTGTTTGAATGTGTTTATGTTTGAATGTGTTTGTGTGTGTTGTTAAGTGTATGGTTGTGTATGTTATGTGGTTGTGTTGTGTGGTTGTGTGTGTTTGTGTGTGTTGTGTTGTGTGTTTGTGTGTGTTGTATGTGTTTATTTGGTGTGTTGTATGTGTTTGTTGGTGTGTTTGTTGGTGTGTTGTATGGTTGTGTTTATTTGGTGTGTTGTATGGTTTGTATGGTTGTGTGTTGTATTTGGTGTGTTGTATGTGTTTGTATGGTTGTGGTTGTATGTGTTGTATGGTTGTGTTTATTTGGTGTGTTGTATGGTTTGTATGGTTGTGTTTGTATGGTTGTGTTGTATGGTTTGTATGATTGTGTTTGTATGGTTGTGTTGTGTGGTTTGTATGGTTGTGTTTGTATGGTTGTGGTTGTATGTGTTATGTGGTTTGTATGGTTGGTGCTGAATTTCACAATCATTAAAATGCGTACATTGTGCTTAATCCATGTAAATTTGCTAAATATACTTGGTTAGGGTGCATATTTTTCAACTCATTATGGGTCTAGGTTTAGGTATGTAAATTTGCTAAATATACTTGGTTAGGGTGCTTATTTTTCAATATTTTATTTAGTTTTTAATGTTATCAATGCTTAATTTCAATGGTTTCCTATGTTTTCAATAATATCAATGATTAATTTCAATGTTCTTTTAAATTGTAGGCAACAAGATAAGGAGGACTTATCGTTGGTTTTACGGCTCTTCTCCGGCTACAGATCGTGGCCTAGGTTTCACTCTCTTTATCTCTATCTCCTTTTACATTCCTGTTTTCTAGGTGTGCTTTGAGGTATTAGTCAAGTAGTGACTAAGCAAAGCATGGTAGATTTTGTTATTGATGTTTGTAGGGATGCTCCGTAGTATTGGTCGGTAGAGGGTCAAGCGGAGCAAATAGATATTTATTTACTTTGTGGGTATTTATTCATGTTTTGTTGATTCCAATTTTAAAGTCTCCCCCTTGTAAATCACTTAATATGAGCTTTTATGTAGGTTACTATAGCATATAACATGGATAAGAGTTGGATTGATTTGCAAAATAGAGCTTCAGATGAATATATTAAGGGTGTTGACATGTTTTTGGACTATGCTTATCAAAATAATTCAATTGATTTTGAGACTAGGATTTACTGTCCTTGCAAGAAATGTACCAACCGTTATCTTGTAGAGAGAATTGTTGCACGTGAGCATATAATTATTCATGGGTTTCTCAAAAAGTACATGACATGGAGTTTTCATGGGGAGTTATGTCTTTTACAAAATTATAGTGGAGATTGCTCAATTAATCATCATTTAAATTTGAGTGATGATATGATTGGAATGATACATGAGGCAGTTGGCATTCCTGCAATTGATACTAACTTGAATGAAGATCCACATACATCTACAGAAGGGGATGCCAAATTTAGAAAACTTGTTGAAGATGCAAAGTGTCCATTGTACCCTGATTACGCTAAATGTGCGTCCCTGTCTTTCATGGTTAGGTTATTACAAGGGAAAACAATGCATGGATGGACAGATGTATCATTCACTTGGTTGTTAGAATCTCTTATTGATGCGTTTCCTAACATAAAGCTACCAAAATCTTATTATGAAGCTCAGAAAATCACTAAAGACTTGTGGTTTTCTTACGAGATGTGGGATGCATGCCCTAACAATTGTATGTTGTTCAGAGGAAATGATTTGTCACTTGATAAATGTGAGATATGCGGGGAATCAAGATATAAAAAACCCAATGAAAGCTCTGGTACTGTAGAGTGCACAACTACAAAAATTGCTTCAAAACAAGTAAGATGCTTTCCTATTAAGCCAAGGTTAAAAAGGTTATTCATGTCATCAAAAACTGCACATTTCATGCGATGGCATATAGAAGAACGCATAGATGATGGGATCATGCGACACCCTGCAGACACTCCTCAATGGAAAAAATTTGATAATGATTTTCCTGAATTTGCAGCAGAGCATCACAATGTTAGACTTGGTTTGGCATCTGATGGATTTAATCCTTTTAGAACCATGTCTATTGCTCATAGCACATGGCCGGTAGTTTTAATGCCTTATAATTTACCACCATGGTTGTGTATGACTCAAGCTTTTCTCTTCCTTGTTGTATTAATTGATGGACCAAAGGGGCCAGGTAATAAGATAGATGTTTATCTTCAACCGTTGATTGAAGAGTTGAATGAACTATGAAGTTATGGTATGATAACATATGATGCATCAAAGAATCAAATGTTTACACTTCGTGCAGCACTACTTTGGACAATTAATGATTATCCAGCATATTCCAATTTATCAGGATGGAGTACAAAAGGTAAATGTGCTTGTGCAAATTGTAATCACCAAACTAGATCACATTGGTTGGCAAATGGTAGAAAATTTTGTTACTTGGGTCATCGTCGTTGGTTACCTTGCGGACACAGGTTTCGAAGATATAAAGTATCTTTTGATGGACATCGAGAGTTTGAAGATAAGCCTCCTAACTTAAAGGAAAGTGACATTTTAACACAGTTGGATGGCGTACTTACTGAGTACAAGAAAGATGACCTTAAGAAAAGAAAGAGGGAAGAGCATAACCGTGTAAGTAATATTGGTCAAATACCTGGTTGGAAAAAAGAGTATCTTTTTTGAATTGGCATATTGGGGGTCTCTTCAAGTACGTCATTCCATTGTTGTGATGCACCAAGAGAAAAATGTAGGAGAAAATTTGTTATATACCATATTAGGCATTACAGGGAAATCAAAGGATGGATTGAAGGCAAGACAAGATTTAAAGCTACTTGCACTATGTTGCACCCACAACTACTTGCATCTGGCAAGACTTTATTGTATCCAGCTCGATTTACAATGGATAAAACACATCAAGATATCTTCTTAAGAGTATTGAAAAACATCAAAGTGCCCGATGGTTATGCATCAAATATTTCTCGATGTGTTCATTTGAAAGAGAGAAATATTTGGGGTCTTAAAAGTCATGACATGCATATAATTATGCAACAATTCCTTCCAATAGCCATTAGAAAAGCTTTGCCGATAGATGTTGTGAAGGTATTTATTGAGTTATCCAACTTCTATAGACAATTGTGCTCCAAAAGTAACAAACTTATTGACTTAAAGTCTTTGCAAGAACGCATTGTTCTCACACTATGTCATCTCGAGAAGATTTTTCCACCCGCATTTTTTGATATTATGGAGCCTCTAACTATACATTTAGCTGAAGAAGCTGCCATTGCTGGCCCAGTTCAATTTCGTTGGATGTATCCCATTGAAAGGCAATGATGTTTGCTTGTATTTGACAATATTCTACCTTCTTTTATTAACATAATGTATATTTTAATTTAGGTATCTACTTACTCTAAGGAGATATGTACGTAATCGTGCTCATCCCGAAGGTTCTATTGCTAGAGGCTATCTTATGGATGAATGTATGAATTTCTGTGAGAGATACTTGGATGGAGTGCAAACAAAGTCTAACCGCCCAAGTAGAAATTATGATGGAGGTGATGTTTCTGGTCGTCCTTTCAAGAGAGGCAAAAAGATACTTCTTGATGAAGTTACATGGACACAAATGCATCGCCATATTCTTTTCAACACAGATGCAATCACCATATTTCTATAGTGAGTTTCTGAAACTTATTCAAGTTTAATATCTTTTGTATTAGTTGTTTATGATGGTGAAATTTATTATAGGAAACACATTGAATCACTAAGAATGGATTTTCCTCGAGCAACCAAAAATCAAATTGACAAGGTTCATAATGAATCTTTTCATTTGTGGTTCAAACAACATGTAGGTCAAATCCAGCGATATCAATATATCAGAGGAAATTAAGCATCTTAGTGAAGGACCAAATGATTGGGCATGGAGATACAATTGATATTTTATTAATGGATTCCGTTTTCGTACAAAGTACATGGATAGTAAAAGAAATACACAAAATAGTGGCGTGATGCTCAAAGCAAACACTATTAGCTATGCTAGTTCAAAGTATAAGAATCCTCGTATTGGAGGTGTCACATACTATGGGAAGTTAACTGATATTTTTGAGATTCATTATACTAATGAATTTAAGTTTATCTTATTTAAATGTGATTGGATTGATCCTTAGGTAGGTAAAAAGGTTGATGAGTTTAATTTCACCCTTGTAAACTTCAATCATTTGTTGTACAAGCATAACAAGCTGACAGATGAGCCTTTTATATTAGCCACTCAAGCCGAACAAGTGTGTTATGTCAAAGATCCTTTAGAGCTCGATTGGGAAGTTGTTATGCAGCTGACAATTCGCGATTCATTTGATATGTACTCCAAGGATTCATCCCATGTTTCTCGGCTTGTGCCTCAAGTTGAACCACTAAGCCAACAAGAATTAGATGAAAGAATATATGCGCATGATGATGATGTTCATTGGGTTAGAGATGGAGTTGATGGTGTCTTAGTTGATGATGCACAAGTGGATGTTGATAATGACATAATTGAAGATTAAATGTTGTTCTTCTATTTAATTGATGATGTGAATGTATGTTGTCTAATCTACTAGTGAATTTGTGTTTGATTAGAATTCCTACAGTAGCAAGTTACAAGTGCAATGTTAGAAGATGATTTCTTTAACTATTTTATGCCAGTTATCTTTTTCAATATCTTAAATAATCTTTATTGTAACATGAGTCATTTCAAGATTTGATGTTCTTAATGAAATCAATGTTATTGATATTAAACTAATAAATGTTATTGATATTAAACTAACAATTTGATTGAATAGTAATCAATATTTGTTGTTAATCAGGCAATTGATTACTGTTTCTTCATATTTAGTGTTTTTCTTCAAGTATTTTTGATTGTGTATCCTTGGCTTGTGATTTATTTACAGTTATGGCCAATTACATCATTGTGCTATTTACCTGTACCAAGTAACTTGTCGAGAAACACATGTAGCTAATTGGTTTTAGACATAGGTTCTAAGACGATATCAAATTTGGTTAGGCCCAACAGCCCACCCCCGCATCACCCAACTAAAAAAAAATCCATGCATGAGGGACGTGTTGTGTCCGATAACAGGAAACACATGCACATAATATAGATCTCGTGGTTCTCCACCTACAAATAATTAGTCTTAGGTTGAATCAATAGGTTCTAACACAACAAACTAAGAATATTAACTAAAAATATTAAAAAACAACACCAGATTCCATTATACAACATATCAATTGCAATTATATATGTAGATATGCTGAGTTTAGTGAACTAAATGTGGCATCGTGCAGTAGGGTACCTGCAAATCAAATGGTATGGGGTCAAAAGCTAGGCGATTCCCGAATCCAGTAAAATGGACTACCCTGTTTTTCAGCAAGATAGGCAAAACCTTCTTCACATAAGAACTTGGCTTTGCCTCTTTCATGATTTCAGCATCAGTGAACTGGTACAAAATTCAACACAAAAGAATTTTTTATTTTTATTTTCACTTCTGAACCACTCAAAATTCAAGAAGCGCATACTTACAAGACTACCCATCACCTCCGACTCTAATGATTGCAGTTCAACAGGAAGCTCCTTCACAATTTTAATATCAGCTTTTAGGTAATTGATAAAATGCTCCTCCTGATATATATCGTCATTTTCTTAATATAACTTTAGCATGCATTTGTTCCTTTTATCAGCATTTATAAATTTAAAAACATAATCTTGATTAAGTTACTGTATAAAATGCATCTACTTTGTCACAATTTTAGAACACTCTGATCTACGATTTCTCTATATTGTAAGATGAGGGCAGAGCTGAATTACTCTTCATAAGCAAATTTCTAATCCGAAGAGAAACAGGGAACCTAGCCTTCAAGAAATTAGTTAAATACCTTTGAGAAATTACATGTTAAGTATTGTTTCACGACTACTCTTTAATATCTCCAGAAATTGGTATGTGGGGTGTACTATCTTAAGATATTTTATGCATGAAGTTGATTGAATAGTAATCAATTTGATTTGGAATAGTGATTGCTAATCATTGCCTGAATTAATTGACTCAACCATAAGATGATGTAGCATCTATAAAGATCCTTCACAAATCATACTGCATTTGTGTGGTATGAATTCATATGCACTCGTTAATTTTTCATGTGATGGTGATGATGGAGTTAGGAATGCTGAAATGATTATGATGCTAAGTTTGATGAGTTGGAAAGATGATAATGATGGTCCCTTGATAATTTTAAGTTTATGTTTTGTGTGTTGCTTAAACTTTTCTTAATGGTCATTGATGTTTTTAGAATAAAATTGTTTCTGTTAGTGTGGGTGTACTAAGAATGATTGAGTGAGATCCTTAAAATATGAGCATTGTGACCTTATTATTTATGTTAAAATTACGCTGATCTTCTTATTTGGTAAACTTCTTTTGTAGCAATAAGGAAAGTAGTGGTTTAATAAGCTTCTTTTAATGAATGTTTTCATGGCTAGTGGTTATTGTGCCTCCTTTTAATGTTTTTAAGGGTGTTCAAAGTAGGGCTATTGTCGAGTTGAGTTCGAGTGAGTCATGCTATTTTGCTTGGTTTGAAAATGGCTAGAACTAAAAATTGATTTCTAGGCAAGCCGGCACAAATTTGTAATTATTAACTGGTTTGAAAAACAGCGAACCGGGCGCCCGGTTCCCTGAAAAACAGCGAACTGGGTGCCCGGTTCCCTGAAAAACAACGAACCGGTTGCCTGGTTCACTGAAAAAACAGCGAACTGGGTGCCCGGTTCCCTGAAAAAATAGCGAACTGGGTGCCCGGTTCCCTGAAAAACAGCGAATCGGGCGCCCGGTTCCCTGAAAAACAGCGAACTGGGTGCCCGATTTCCTGAAAAAACAGCGAACCGGGCGCCCGATTCACTGAAAAATAGCGAACTGGGTGCCCGGTTCCCTGAAAAACAGCGAACCGGGCGCCTGGTTCACTGAAAAACATAAAATTAATGTGAATATTACTATCACTGTTATTATCTTCAATTAATTTTTTTGCAGGAATGGGGAAGAAAAAGCTTCCAGGACAGACTATGAGTACAAAAATACAACTCCCTTCGCCTATAACACATCCACCATCACTAACTGAACCATGCACCACTACACCTTCAGTTTTCCCTCCCACGACACATCCACCACCCTCTATTCCTGCGACCACTATTAAGTCACTGTTTCGAGCCACTAAACACCCAATACCACCGATCTCTCCGCCCACCACAAATACACCACGAGTCTCTCAGTCAACCACTATACATGTACCATCCCTCTCCCAACCGGCCACCGTACACATGCCACCACTCTCCGAACACATTAACCCTGAATTCAACGTCACTGGTCCACCAAATTCGACATCTAATTCAAATTCAAGTGGATATGCAGGTAGTTGAATTAATTTTTCATTGCTTAATTACATGAGAATAATTGTATATAATTTTTTCATTTTGATGAAGGTTCCTCAAACTTAAAAAGTAGCAAGAGAGGGCGTGGTGGAGCTCAAGGCATTTCAACATGGTGCACGGGAGAGCGGTTTCATATTGATTTTGATAAGCATGGGTTGCCTATTGGTAAGTGTGAGCAACCTTTTATTGGACAACTTGGTTTGCTAGCGAGGAATGGATTTAAAGTATCGCTAACATATGCACGATGGAGTGACTTACCTGATGATGTTCTTGATGGGTTGTGGCGGGAGATACAGGTATATACATATGCTATTCTTTTAACAAGTTAAAAATATAAATATTGTTAATTCTAATTATCTTATTGTTTAAGTGCAGGATAACACAGATGCACCCCAAGAATTTCGAACTAAATGCTTGCATATAATTGGAGAGAGATGGAGAGAATGGAAACATTACATCAAACGTTATAACTATAATATATATAAGACAGATGAGGAGCGTTTATCTATCGTCCCAGATCGTGTTGTTGCTGATCAGTGGAGGACACTTGTTCAGTATTGGGGGCAAGATACTATAAAGTCTATATCAGTACAAAATTCATTCAACCGTGAGTGTCAAGGAGGATATCATAAGATGGGCAGATCGTCATTTCGCTCTATTCGACAAAAGGTAATTAGTTAACTAAAAATATTTATAATTATGCATACAATTGGGATTAATGTTATATAATGTATTGTTATTTTAGATGGAGGTAGATGGAGTTGAAATGGATAGACTTAGTGTTTTTAAAAGAACACGAACCGACAAACATGGCATGATTGAGTTTGAAGCTAAAGATCTTATTGTAAGTTACTTTTTTTATTGTAGACTTTCATTCGATGAAAAAAATGAATTAATTGAAATTATTTCGTATTTTCATAATGCAGAACGATGTGAATAGCTTGTATGAAAAGTTACCTGAGGAAGAGCGCACAGCAGAATATAAAGGAGCTTGCTTTGTTAAGGTCATGGGAGAGGATGGCCATGGTCGTGTGCGTACATGGGGTTCCGGTATAAGTAATCCGCAATCAAGTGAGGAAGCATCAAAATTAATTCGTTCGCAAATTCGGGAGGAGGTGCAATCTCAATTTGATTCTCAAATTGCTCAAATGAATGCACAAATGGATGAAATGACACGTGTTCAACAAAATATGCAAGTGCTTTTAGAGCGTGCTGGCATTCCATTAACACAAACAATGAATAGAAGTGATGATCCTTCCATTCCATCTAGCACGGGACAGGTTTGTATTTAATGTTACTTTTCAATTACTAATTTTTTTAAAAAACTTCTAATATTTGAAATTTTATAGGTTGGAGATGAACATGATGCTTTAGAAGACGGAGAGTTGGAGGGCATGATGCATCATTCAACAAACTAATATATATGCTATAGTTTTTTGATTAGTTTTATTTTGTGGTTTGAGAATGATTACACTTGAAGTTTATGGTTGATTTTATTTTGGTTTGTGTTATCAACTATTGAAAAAAAATTCTATACCTAAGTTTGACTTCTTGATGGCATAATCTATAATCTGAATGTTTCTTTTTGTTTTGTTTGCTGATGAATGATGGTTTGGGTTGAATGTGATTTCTATGGTAGTGTTTTAGAGTGAACTGATCATCTTGGCGCGGTGAACTGATCATCTTGGCTTTCTCTATTCCCATTGAGGGGATTATGGCGTCATACATAATTATAAAAATAGACTATTAGCCACGGAAAATGGTTGTGGCAAACTATTAAACAACCATGAAAGTTTTAGCCACGGGCCGAATAAGTGGCAAACAGTCAAAACATACTTTTAGCCAGGACAGAGTTTTCGTGGCTAATAGGTGATAAAATCAGGACTTTTAACCACGGGATGATTCCGTGGCTAATAGTTAAAAACACTTTTAGCTAGGGCGGCGTATCCGTGGCTAATAGGCAGTAAAACCGAGTCTTTTAGCCGCGGTTTGGTTTCGTGGCTAAAAGTCGTGGCAAAAGGGTATTTCCCACGGGATGAGCGTGGCAAATACCTTTTGCCACGCTCGCATTAGCCACACACATTAGCCACGGCCAAACCGTGGCTAAAACCCTTTTGCCACGGAATTGGACTTTTAGCCACGGCAATTTGCCCTGGCTAAAAGTCCACTTTCTGGTAGTGCAAGAACCCCGAACGACAGCCAATGATCGGAGCTACAAAGGAGTGGTCCTCCAAAGTCTCCTTCGCATCTAGGGAATAGTCCCGAGCATTGTTTGTATATCTTCTCCTTTTCCACATATTTGATAGAAGGATGGACTGGTCTTATCTTTTGATGATGGTTGTGAACATGTTTGTTTTGAAGTATTAATCTTGATGTTCATAGGAGGAGCTTAGGAGGCCAAACCTCTTGTTTAGATTTTATCCATTTGGTTGTTTGTTGTTGCGAGTTGAGAGCGTGGTTGACCTAACTAATTGCTAGGTGTAACGAGTGAAGAGGAGGAGTGAGACCCTCGAAAGAGCGAAGCGAAGGATTGCGACTCGCGGAGGTGCGAAGCGGTGAAGGTGACACGCATAGTTGTAGTTTTACTTTTTCTTGCTTTAGTGTTAGTCCAGAGCCCCCCCCGTTAAACCCTTCATACCAAAGAGACTTCAATCTTAAGTCACTCTTCGAACGAAAAAATCCACCTCGCCATATTCCACTTGAGATTGATACTCGGGGATTTATTCCCATTTTATTATTACATGACGACTGTAGTGTGTTTGCCCTTCAAATAAAACAACATTAAGTTGTCCATAGCCATCAAGTTTTGGCACCATTGTCGGGGAATATGACGTGCATGATTCTCATTTGAAAGAGTAGTAAGATTGATTTTTCTCCTCTATTTATCGTATCTTAATTTGTCAGCAATTTCTGTTTCCAAGTTTTTGGTGTTTGTTTGCTTGTGTGTGATTTTTGCTCGATACCCTAGAAAGGAGAAAGGGTGTGTTAGTCCCTCTTGACCCTGAAATCGAGTGTACACTGAAATCTGAAACAAGAGCAGATAATGGTCATTGCTAACCTCAACCCCAATCCCAACCAGTAGGTCTGGGATGAGGTGAATCCGGATGGGAACCCTGATCCAAACATTCAAGTAGAGGATGAGGTGGTGCAGCTGGGAGATTGCACAATGTATGGGTGCATTGCCCCTACCATGGGAAGTGTATATCCCACGTTGAGCCCAAATACCACTAACCCTGATTTTGATATCAGGCCTTCAACCCTAAATATGCTAAAAAATTATGTTCAGTTTGGCGGTCTCCCTCTTGAGGACCTGCACCAACTTTTTGTTAATATCATTGAGATCTTTGTTATTTTTCGTATTAATGGGATGTCTAACGACACAATGTGGATGAAGCTTTTCCCTTTCACATTAAGGGATAGAGCCAAATCCTAGTTTCTTCCTTCCTCTCTGGAATTATCACGTCATGGACTGATCTGATGAACACTTTTCTCACTAATTTTTTTCAGCAGCAACAATATTAGTCGTGCGCACTAAAATTCACACCTTCAAGCAACGTGATCAGGAGTCCCTTGTTGAAGCTTGGGAGAGATTTAATGAGCTTCTGAGGAGATGTCCTCAGCATGAGATCACTCATTAGGCTCTTGTCAACAAATTCTATGGGGCTCTTGATCTCAACATTCGTGTGAATGTTGATTCTGTTGCGGGAGGGTCTATGAAGGGCAAAATCCCTGATGACATGTGGAGTCTCATGATGGATCTAGCATTGCAGAATGCCTAGTGGGGCGATGGGAGAGGATCCCCTAAAAAGGCGGTGGCGGGATTACACCAAGTTGATCCTTATACCGCCATTTCAGCCCAATTTGGGGCTATGTCTAAAAAGATAGAAGAGCTAAGTTTCTTAGGGAATGACACACCTGCTGCCACCCTAGTGTTTGTTGTTTCTTGTCAGAGCTGTGGTGCCAAGGAGCACCACTCATTTAAGTGCCAAGCGGGGAGCTTCCCTGTTGAATCATATGTTGCCAATACCTTTGAGGAGTTGAATTACCTTGGCAACCAGCAGAGAGGTCCCCCATACCCTAATACTTACAATCTATGGTGGAGAAGCCACCCAAAGTTCAGTTGGAGAGAAGTCCCAAGGCACGAATTCGGCATTTATGTCTTCTATAGGATTTCTCCTAATTTGGATATGCTATTTTGGGATCAATCCATTAGGAATCGGGTTCCATAGTTACGGTTCATTCCAATTAATATCTAATTAAAGAAAATAAACTATATGACGAATACATGAAAATATTGTCCAATATGAATGAAAATTTATTGGAGTTTTTGAAAACCGTTTGAATGGGGAAATTATTCAAATGGTTCTCAAAATCCCTAGATATATCTCATTACAATTCTAATTAACTCTTCTTCATTTTTCATTCTACAATGAAGAATCGTGAAAATATGAAAGTCAATTAATTATAAGACTTTCTTTCCAATTAATGAAAATTTAATATTTTCAATATATAAAATTAGTATCTATAAAAATAATTAGATAGTATAACTTGTACCTTATCAACCGATAATGGGAAAACGAAATCAGAATAAATACCAATTCCTATTACAGATAGAAACATACAGATCAAAATAAATAGTTCTCGTGGTCCAGAATAAAAAAAATTAGAGTTTGGAACATTGAATAGCTTATATCGATAGAAAATCTGATGTAACGTAGATAATAAAAAATAGGAGTTAATATCATTCCAATTGCCATTACAAATGTCATTAACATTTTTGGCATTAAAAGATATTTTGGGCTAGTAATTATTCCAAAAAAGACTAATAATTCTGCAACAAGACCACTCATTCCTGACAATGCAAGAGAAGCCATCGAGAAACTGCTAATCATGGTAAATATTTTTGGCATTAGGATAGATATCCCCCAATCTCTTCGAGATAAACAAAACGTATTCTATCCCAACAGGTTCCTCCTAAGAAAAAAAGTGCAACACCAATCAATCCATGAGAGAGTATTTGTAAAATGGCTCCACTGAGTCCCATGCTAGTTATAGAACCAATTCCTATAATTATGAAACCCATATGAGAGATAGAAGAATAAGCAATACATTTTTATAAATTACGTTGACCGAGAGAGGTTGAAGCTGCATAAAGGATTTGCATTACCTACTATCACTAACCAGGGAGACAATCTAGAATGAGCATGAGCTTATAATTCCATATTGATATAGATCAATCCATATGCTCCCATCTTTAATAAGATTCCAGCTAAAAGCATACATGTACTGTAATGTGCTTCCCCGTGGGTATCTGGTAGCCATATATGTAGGGGTATCATCGGCGATTTGATAGCATAAGCAATGAGAAAACCAAAATAAAATATTATTTCCAATGTTGAAGGATATGATTGATTAGCAAATTTTTCTAAAGCTAATGTTGGTTCATTGGAACCATATAAACAAATGCCTATAAATCCTATTAAGAGAAAAATGGAACCTCCTGCAGTGCACAAAATAAACTTTGTAGCTGAGTACAGACATTTTTTTCCTCCCCACATGGATAAGAGTAAGTAAATAGGAATTAATTTTCCAATTAATTAAATTCACACCTTCAAGCTGCGTGATCAGGAGTCCCTTGCTGAAGCTTGGGAGAGATTTAATGAGCTTCTGAGAGATGTCCTCAGCATGAGATCACTCTCTAGGCTCTTGTCAACACATTCTATGGGGCTCTTGATCCCAACATTCGTGCGAATGTTGATTCTGTTGTAGGAGGTCTTTTATGGGAAAACCCCTGATGACATGTGGAGTATCATGATGGATCTAGCATTGCAGAATGCCTAGTGGGGGGATGGGAGAGGATCCCCTAAAAAGGCGGTGGCAATATTACACCAAGTTGATCCTTATACCGCCATTTCAGCCCAATTGGGGGCTATGTCTAAGAAGATAGAAGAGCTAAGTTTGTTAGGGAAAGACACACCTGCTGCCACCCTAGTGGTTGTTGTTTCTTGCCAGAGTTGTGGTGCCCAGGGGCACCACTCATTTGAGTGCCAAGCGGGGAGCTTCCCTGCTGAATCATATGTTGTAAATACCTTTGAGGAGGTGAATTACCTTGGCAACCAGCAGAGAGGTCCCCCATACTCCAATACTTACAATCTATGGTGGAGAAGCCACCCAAACTTCTGTTAGAGAGTCCCTGTTAAAATTTTTGATTTGAATCGTTTAGGAGTAAGCAGGAGTTGCATCAACTGAGTTAAAGCCAAACAACCACAATACCATACAACAACACAAGAAACTTTATTGAAACACAATCTTCATTTACATTGCGAGACATGATTCATCAGAATCACGGAGACGAGAAGAACAAAACACACCAAAACAAATCTGGCGGCTCGACACGCTGAGACCGCACAGACCGCTCGACTCCAGAAGTCGCCCGGCTTGACCTGAGATCGCACGAACAGAAACCAGACAGATTTCCAGCACTGCAAGACCGCACCTCAGACCGCACGAACTGGAGCTTTATTGGAACGAAGAACTGAAGCTGTCTCCACACCGCAACTCAGATCGCCTAACCGCTGAAGGTCGCCTGATCGCTGAGCTCGCTGCGAATAGCACAAGAACGAACATAAAACAGTTTGCAGACAGACCGCTGCCGAACTGTTTATTCAAGCCGCTGGGAATCACCAAGGAAGAAGACCGCAACCTGCTGATCGCAAACTTGCGAACACAACAAACAGTCAGCTCGCTTCCGAGACCGCCCGACCTCAAAGTGAGACTGCACGAATTAACCCAGGCTCAGTTCTTGCAGTTCTCGTTAGGAATAACGGGCCCTGCACCTCTATTTATAGGTGGGTAGACGGATGTCGTCACCTCACAGGAGAGATACAATCAGCACCCGTCAGATCGCCAGCGGTCACATAAGGCAGACCGCGCGATCAGACCTCTTGGACGATCATCCGACCAAGACGCAGATCAGCAGACAAGATCGCGCACAGGTCGCGCGAATCACGAGACCGCACACAAGCCGCGCGGTCACAAAGGTACTCCTTCCTTAGACCACCAGGAGCAAACCAGGAACCATCTGGCCGACTTCAAACAAGTCGCCAGATCGCCACGACAGACCGCCCGGATAGACGATCATATAAGAACAACCAGCCCGGTCTTCCAACAAGGAAGACAGGCCAACAAGCAGAACAACTCGGGAACAGACCGCAGCTACAAGGAACAGACCGGCAGAGCCAGCAGTCCGCCAGAGCAACCTGGCAGAGCCAGACCGGCAAAATAAACACAAGAACAAGCCGCGCGGTCTTGGCGGTCTCTGTTGGGATTATTGTCCACAATGTCTTAGATTTGGAGAAGTCCATCCTTAAGTCAAAGATATATCTCAGAATGTATTTGATATACTCTCTAGAATCAATGTGCAGGAGATCAGGTCAGGCAAAGTGCTCAAGAAATTTATCCAAGTTCACAAACGTCGAGACATCATACATCGCTCGACGCCTGTGACCCAGAAGCGTTGACTCATGTCTACTGCTCAAAAAGACAAGGTCGTCGCTGAAGTTATGAGACAAAGTTTGGAAGCGTCGAGTCAAATTATATCCCTCGACGCCGTGGAAAGAGAAGTGTCATCCAAACTTCAGTTATCTTTATGCCAACAAGAGGAGTCTAGATATGAAGGCATAGTTAAGAAGCGTCGATCCCATGTACGTTGCTCGACTCGTACAGATAAAAAGCGTCGACTAACTAATGATTGCTCAACGCCTAAGAAGGAGGAGTCGAGTGCTTCAGTCTAAGAAGTATGTGTCGAGTATCTACATATCGCTCAGCGCCTAATGGAAAAAGCGTCGACAGAGATGCTCAGTGCTCAACGCCTCTTCTACAGATACTCTGAGCTGAGAAATTTCTTCTACAGCTAGCTGAGCCTTTGTTTCTTCTGAAGTCATTAAAGACCGCTGAAGACTTAGCATCGTGCTGACGTGGAGGAGCGTAACAGATGTTGCAGTGGCGGGCTATAAATAGAAGGCATGACCTATGGGTTAATAAGTTGATCACTCCTATCTTTCGAAAGCCATTATCGTCTCCATCACTTTGAGGGAAAATCTGAGAAAGAATCTGAGAAAGAAACTGAAGAAGTCGTCTTCTCTTTTAGAACCGATCTAACTTGAAGATTTCTTTCAGCAATCTGGTCCTGATACATCTTTCTGAAAGAAGAGGATTAAGAAGGAAGAATCTGTCTTCCTGGGAAGAAGAACAGTCATCAAAACCTGTCGAATCAAGAAGATCATTTGCTGCTGCTGTTCTATTGAAGATTTCTGTCTGATCATTCAGGCAGATTAAGAAGACTCAATAATCTGAAGAATCTGAGTCTAAGTATTGTTATTTTCTTTATCAATCCTTGTAGGATCTGAGTTTTCAGATCTGAGTGTAGGATCTGTCAAGGATCTGAGTTGTAAGATCAAGTGTGATCTGAGTTGTAGGATTCAGGGGTGAATCTGAGCTGTAAGCCTAATTATAAAGGCTGAGGTAGGATCTGTGAGATCTGAGTTTGTAAGATCTGTTGAGATCTGAGAGAGTAAGATCTGTGAGATCTGAGTCTGTAAGATCTGTTGTGATCTGAGCTGTAAGACCTGTTTGTGGTCCGAGATCTGGAGGAGATATAAACCCTATCTGGCATACTGCTAAAAGGGAGAGGGGGAAAGTGGATTACCCAAGATAAGGGGAACCACTATAAAATTCTGTGTGTCTTTTCTGCGTGTGTTCTTATTCTTGAAAGCTCTGATCAGTTTTATTTTGTTTATAATCAAGAACTGCAATAGTTTTTTAAATAACCTATTCACCCCCCCCCCCCTCTAGGTGATTAGCTACCCTTAATTAAAGTCTTTCAACTTGGATCCAAGATAAACCACATGAAGAAAATGGATATTAGAATGTTATAAGAGATCATATAGTTGAAGAAGTCCTAAAGGGGGAGAGGTCAATGATTCAAGCCAGCTCTGAGCATGCTGTGTGGACCTCAAACTCTATAAGAGAAATTTTAGGATATCCTCCCATAGATTATGAGAATGATCAAGTTTCTGAGACCAGGCCAGCTTCTCTTACATAAGTCGAAAAGCAAATTGCTAAAATGTATAGTCCTGAGGATAAAAGCAAAAGAGAGAACTTTACTAGTGAGCAAGTAGAATCTAGTAAAAGAAAGTTCAGAGAAGAGGTTCAATCAAGGGTTGACTTTGAACATTGGTCTCCATCTTCAAGAGAAATGATTCTGACAGCATGGGAAGCTGTGAAAGGTAATCTAGGTGAAAGAGAAAAATGGTATTCTGAAGCTGAATGGTTGAAGCATAGGGATCAAGAGGAACTGAAGATAAAATTCAAGGCTGACAAATTGGCTGGGAAGGTATAGGAAGGTGTTAAGGAGCCAATCAGATATTTTCCAAAGCCATTTGGCTATTTTAGGAGAAGAAAAGAAGTTGCTGAAGCTCTTTCCAAAAGAGCCAAAATAGGAATAGAATTCAAGGAACCTGAACAGCTTTAGGATTTTAATCTTTACTAAGTATTTTCAGAGAAATGTAATTGATATATTTTTGAACAATCTTGATGAGCTCCCAGTGCTAACTATTTTTCATGATCATATATATATATGCCTGTGATGTGATCCTTTTTCTCTTCATGACATGTCTTATTTTGAATTGCTTGTGTTTTTGTGCTTATATGAGAAATCATGTCTGAAATAATTTCTGTGGATAGAATGTTTTGGTAATCCAATTTTATAAGAAATTATACTACGTATTTTGATTACCTGTATAGAAATTAGAAAATATTGATTATCTTTGAAAATAGGGATATATCATTGACTGAGATTATGACTTCTTCAAATAGGGGGATATTGTTGGGATTATTGCTCACAATGTCTTAGATTTGGAGAAGTCCATTCTTAAGTCAAAGATATATCTCAGAATGTATTTGATATACTCTCTAGAATCAATGTGCAGGAGATCAGGTCAGGCAAAGTGCTCAAGGAATTTATCCAAGTTCACAAGCGTCGAGACATCATACATCGCTCGACGCCTGTGACCCAGAAGCGTTGACTCATGTCTACTGCTCAAAAAGACAAGGTCGCCGCTGAAGTTATGAGACCAAGTTTGGAAGCGTCGAGTCAAGTTATATCCCTCGACGTCGTGGAAAGAGAAGTGTCGTCCAAACTTCAGTTAGCTCTACGCCAACAAGAGGAGTCTAGATATGAAGGCATAGTTAAGAAGCGTCGAGCCCCTGTACGTTGCTTGACTCTTACAGATAAAAAGCGTCGACTAACTAATGATTGCTCAACGCCTAAGAAGGAGTCGAGTGCTTCAGTCTAAGAAGTATGTGTCGAGTATCTACATATCGCTCAACGCCTCATGGAAAAAGCGTCGACAGAGATGCTCAGTGCTCAACGCCTCTTCTACAGATACTCTGAGCTGAGAAATTTCTTCTACAGCTAGCTGAGCCTTTGTTTCTTCTGAAGTCATTAAAGACCGTTGAAGACTTAGCATCGTGCTGACGTGGAGGAGCGTAACAGATGTTGCAGTGGCGGGCTATAAATAGAAGGCATGACCTATGGGTTAATAAGTTGATCACTCCTATCTTTCGAAAGCCATTATCCCCTCCATCACTTTGAGGGAAAATCTGAGAAAGAATCTGAAGAAGTCGTCTTCTCTTTCAGAACCGATCTAACTTGAAGATTTCTTTCAGCAATCTGGTGCTGATACATCTTTCTGAAAGAAGAGGATTAAGAAGGAAGAATCTGTCTTCCTGGGAAGAAGAACAGTCATCAAAACCTGTCGAATCAAGAAGATCATTTGCTGCTGATGTTCTATTGAAGATTTCTGTCTGATCATTCAGGCAGATCAAGGAGACTCAACAATCTGAAGAATCTGAGTCTAAGTATTGTTATTTTCTTTATCAATCCCTGTAGGATCTGAGTTGTCAGATTTGAGTGTAGGATCTGTCAAGGATCTGAGTTGTAAGATCAAGTGTGATCTGAGTTGTAGGATTCAGGGGTGAATCTGAGCTGTAAGCCTAATTATAAAGGCTGAGGTAGGATCTGTGAGATCTGAGTTTTAAGATCTACTGAGATCTGAGAGAGTAAGATCTGTGAGATCTAAGTCTGTAAGATCTGTTGTGATCTGAGATGTAAGACCTGTTTGTGGTCCGAGATCTGGAAGATATATAAACCCTATCTGTCACACTGCTAGAAGGGAGAAGGGGGAAAGTGGATTACCCAAGATAAGGGGAACCACTATAAAATTCTGTGTGTCTTTTCTGTGTGTGTTCTTATTCTTGAAAGCTCTGATCAGTTTTATTTTGGTTATAATCAAGAACTGCAATAGTTTTTTAAATAACCTATTCACCCCCCCCCCCCCCCTCTAGGTGATTAGCTACCCTTAATTAAAGTCTTTCAGCCTCCCAAAAACAGACCGCCCAGACTCCTCCACTTCACTTCAAAATTTCAACACTCCCCCTTGAAGTGGGAAGTGGAGACAAGCCCGGGTAAACTCCGCAACCGTGTAAACGGTCCCTTCGCTAGCGGCTTTGTGAAGATGTCTGCGATATTGTCTGCACTCCGAACATGCTCGACCATAATAGATCCTCCCAACACCTTTTCACGAATGAAATAGTGCTCAATCTCAATATGCTTGGTCCTCGCGTGACAAACTGGATTATTAACCAGCTTGAGAGCACTCTCATTGTCCCCGCGTAGCATAGTGGGACCTCGAACCTCCTCATAAACATCCTCCACCAACCTCCTGAGCCAAACGGCTTCCTGAGCTGCCAAGGCCGAAGCTTTGTATTCCGCTTCTGTGGTAGATACGGACACCGAGTCCTGCGTTTTGCTGCACCAAGAGATAGCTGTGGGGCCCGTCATAAAGACATAACTAGACGTTGATCTCCGATCATCCACGTCTCCCCCGTAGTCAGCATCCATGTATCCATGCAACTCCAAGCTTGACCCTCTCCTAAATAGGAGACCCAAATCAGAGGTCGACTTCACATATTTCAGAATCCCTTTTGCTGCTAGAAGATGAGGCTTTCGTGGCTCCGCCATGTACCGACTCACTTTGCCAACTGCATAAGCAATATCAGGCCTCTTGATGGTCAAGTAAATCAAGCTCCCAACCAGAGCTCGGAATACCAACGGATTAGATAGAACTCTTCCCTCATCCTTCTGAATTTTATGATGCTGTTCCAAAGGTATAGAGCTGCTCTTCCCTTCTTCCATGCCAAATCATTTCACGATTCGCTCCGCATATCCTTCCTGAGAAATGAGCACTCCGCTCTCCCGCCTCTGGACCTCAAGTCCAAGGAAATGGTGAAGCTCCCCCAGATCCTTCATCTCGAACCTGATAGCAAGCTCAGCTCTCAGCCTTGCTACCGCCTCCTTCGAGTTCCCAGTGATAATCATGTCATCCACATACAGCAGCATAATAACCTGAAGTGCTCCCTCTTTCTTGAAAAATAAGCTAGAATCAGAGTCTGAAGCAAAGAACCCGTAGAATAAGAGATACTCCGCGATCTTTCCATACCACGCTCGAGGCGCTTGCTTCAACCCATATAAGGCCTTCTTCAGTTTGCAGACGTAGTCCGGACGATCCTCCGAGATGAAACCCGGCGGCTGCATCATGAAGATATCCTTGTAAATCTCTCCGTATAAGAAAGCATTCTTAACACCAAGCTGCCAAATCTCCCATCCACAAGATGCCGCCAAGGCAATAACAAATCGGACCGAAGTCATCTTTGCCACTGGACTAAACGTCTCATCATAATCTTCACCAAACTTCTGTGAGAACCCGCGAGCTACAAGGCGAGCCTTGTAACGCTCGATCGTGCCGTCAGCTTTCTTCTTGAGCTTGTAAACCCATTTGCATGTTACAGGGGTAATGCCCTTAGGCCCGGGCACTAGATACCAAGTCTCATTCTTCTTGAGAGCATCCATCTCTTCTTGCATAGCAATATCTCACTGCTTCACGCCTTTGGCTTTCTCAAAGCTCGACGGCTCCCTGTCATCCAAGGGACCAGCGAAGAAACATGAGACGAAGCTCACCATGTTTCCTCCTGTGTATCGATCTGGTGGCTTGATAGTCCTCTTCGACCTCCTAAGAGGTTGCACCTGATTAATCACCTCTTCAGCTGCTTCTTCGGTGCAAGCTCCTCTTCCAGACGAACTTGGAGCATCGCTCCCCCTGCTTCCAGAACCTGAAGCCTCCATCTCAGAGCTTGACACAGCTGGAGCTCCTGGTGAAACAGGCAACTCCACTTGAAGACTTCCTGCAGCTTTCCCTGCTTCATCAACCCTGCTCTCCGGTAGTTCAACTCCTGAACTCCCCTTGTAGGAAGTCACTTCATCGAACACCACATCCCGAGATACCACTGATCTCCGTGTCTTAGGATCCATGCACCTCCATCCTTTCTTCCGCTCATCATATCCAATAAAGACTAGCTTCCTTGCTTTAGCATCTAGCTTTGTCCGAAGAGCATCAGGAATATGCACATAGCAGGTTGACCCGAACACCCGAAGGTGTGCAACACTCGGTTTCTCCTTAAACATCAGTTCGTGAGGGGTCTTCATGTTGATAGGACTTAGAGGCATTCTGTTGATGACGTAAGCCGCACAAGACATTCCCTCCGCCCAAAAAGACTTTGGGATACTCTTGGCATGAAGCCAGCATTTGCAGGTTTCCGTCAGATGACGGATCTTCCTCTCTGCAACGCCATTCTGCTGTGGAGTATGGGCACAAGTGAGCTCTCTCCGAACGCTGTGTTTCCTGCAAAAACTTGAGAACTCACCAGAGGTGAACTCCCCACCATTGTCAGTTCTCAATTTCTTCACCCGCAGGCCTAACCGTCCTTCCACCAGCTCCTTGAACTCCACAAACTTCGCAAAGGCTTCCGACTTCTCTTTCAAAAAATACACCCAGACATATCTGGTGTAATCATCAATTAACACCAACATATATCTATTGCCTCCAAGGCTTGGGGTGGCAGTCGGTCCCATCAAATCACCGTGAATGCACTCCAACGGCGCTTTGCATCTTGTTTGTGATTTATCAAAAGGAAGTCGATGAGACTTACCAAACTGACATCCAGCACAAACATGATCGTCTCCAAAAGAGGACAAGCTAGGCAAGCCCTTGACAAGGCCCCTTACCGCCATAGCCTTCAATTTGTCCATGCCAACATGCCCCAACCTTTCATGCCAGATAGTCGCGCTATCGTTGGTCTTCATCTTATCAACATAGGTACTTGTCGATAACATGAACAAGTCCTTCACCCTCTTTCCAACATGGATAACATCTCTCCTTATCTCCGGTTGAGTTTTAAGAAACTTCACTTCTGTTGGGCCAAACAGAACGTGATAACCGGCATCGACCGCATTGGTCACAGAGAAGAGATTCTTCTTCATACCAGGCACGTGATAAACACTCCTCAAGGTGAGTGGACCCTTATCACTGCTCAGGGAGACAACACCTTCTTGTTCGACAGCATGAACAGAATTATCAGCCGTAATGATAGCATCGTTACCTGAGTAAGGCGCCAAAGAAGAGAACTTTGATTCATCCCCGGTGAGATGATGTCCACACCCTGAATCAACAATCCAATCTTCTTCGAAGTTGATGGCATCCAAGGCCTTAACGGGCATCGCCGTCATATTAGACGCAAAGGCTCCTCCCCATCCAGCTTCATCAGACTTTGGCTTCTCCTTCTCTGCTACATGTCCCGACTGAAGATTAACCCGGCAATCCTTCTTGAAGTGGCCGGTCTTATTGCACCTAAAGCACCTTGGTCCCTCTCCCTTCTTCTTCCCATCAGACTTAGGAGCATAACCCCTATCCTGCTGACCTGAAGTAGAGGGTCCATCATAACCTGGCTTCTTCTTCTCCCACTTCCTCTTCTTCTTCTTCCCAGAGAACAACACATCACTATCTCCCCCAGAGATAGAAGTCTCCGCCATCTGTCTTGCCAAACTTTCTTGCGAAGCAAGTAAGTTCTCCAGCTCCAACAGAGATGGTTGATTTGCCCAACCTTGAACTGAAGTCACAAAGGCAAGATGCTCCTTCCGCAACCCGCGGATGATATGCCTCTTCAGTTTTGCCTCCGAGATGGGTTCATCAGGGTCCAAAGCAGAAATCTCTGCTGTGAGGTTCTTCATCTTGAGAAAGAAGGTAGAAATAGAAAGATCGCCTTGAGAGGCCTTCACCAACTCATTTTCAAGAAACTGTAGTCGAGCTACATTCTTCTTATTAAACAACCCGTCCAAAGACGTCCAAATTTCAGCAGCAGATTTACATCTGATGATGTGATCAAACAGCTCTGGTGAGATAGCCCTCTTGAGAGTGAACTCTGCCTTAGCATTCGTCCTCCTCCAAAGTCTCACCTCTGCTATATTATCTCCTGCTAGAAACACCTCTTGTGTGTCTTCTCCTCCAACTATCTCCCAAAGATCCTCGCCAAGTAAATAGCTCTCCATACATGACCTCCATTTCTTATAGTTAGTCGATGTAAGGAGTTCAATACCAAGCCCTCTTGCGAATCCGCCTTCCATGGCAATCTATGTGGTCTCTTCTTCACAAAGATGATGGCAACTCAAGTTGATCACTGCTTATCCACTCCAACAACCTGGCTTTGATACCATGTTAAAAATTTTGATTTGAATCGTTTAGGAGTAAGCAGGAGTTGCATCAACTGAGTTAAAGCCAAATAACCACAATACCATACAGCAAAACAAGAAACTTTATTGAAACACAATCTTCATTTACATTGCGAGGCATACATGGCGAGACATGATTCATCAGAATCCCGGAGACGAGAAGAACAAAACACACCAAAACAAATCTGGCGGCTAGACACGCTGAGACCGCACAGACCGCTCGACTCCAGAAGTCACCCTGCTTGACCTGAGATCGCACGAACAGAAACTGGACAGATTTCCAGCACTGCAAGACCGCACCTCAGACCGCACAAACTGGAGCTTTATTGGAACGAAGAATTGAAGCTGTCGCCAGACCGCAACTCAGATCGCCTAACCGCTGAAGGTCGCGTGATCGCTGAGCTCGCTGCGAACAGCACAAGAACGAACATAAACCAGTTTGCAGACAGACCGCTGCCGAACTTTTTATTCAAGCCCCTGGGAATCACCAAGGAAGAAGACCGCAACCTGCTGATCGCAAACCTACGAACACAACAAACAGTCAGCTCACTTCCGAGACCGCCCGACCTCAAAGTGAGACCGCACGAATTAACTCAGGCTCAGTTCTTACAGTTCTCGTTAGGAATGACGGGCCCTGCACCTCTATTTATAGGCGGGTAGACGGATGTCATCACCGCACAGGAGAGATACAATCACCACCCGTCAGATCGCCAATGGTCACATAAGGCAGACCGCGCGATCAGACCTCTTGGACGATCATCCGACCAAGACGCAGATCAGCAGACAAGATCGCGCACAGGTCGCGCGAATCACGAGACCGCACACAAGCCGCACGGTCACAAAGGTACTCCTTCCTTAGACCACCAGGAGCAAACCAGGAACCATCTGGCCGACTTCAGACAAGTCGCCAGATCGCCGGGACAGACCGCCTGGATAGACGATCATATAAGAACAACCAGCCCGGTCTTCCAACAAGGAAGACAGGCCAACCAGCAGAACAACTCGAGAACAGACCACAGCTACAAGGAACAGACCGGCAGAACCAGCAGTCCGCCAGAGCAACCCGGCAGAGCCAGACCGGCATAATAAACACAAGAACAAGCTGCGCGGTCTTGGCGGTCTCCCAAAAACAGACCGCCCAGACTCCTCCACTTCACTTCAAAATTTCAACAGTCCCAAGGCACGAATTCGACATTTATGGCTTCTAAAGGATTTCTCCTAATTTGGATATACTATTTTGGGATCAATCTATTAGGAATCGGGTTCCATAGTTACGGTTCATTCCAATTAATATCTAATTAAAAAAATAAACTATATGACGAATACATAAAAACATTGTCCGATACACAATGAAAATTTGTTGGAGTTTTTGAAAACTGTTTGAATGGGGAAATTATTCAAATGGTTCTCAAAAGCCCTAGATATATCTCATTACAATTCTAATTAACTCTTCTTCATTTTTCATTCTACAACGAAGAATCGTGAAAATATGAAAGTCAAATAATTATAAGACTTTCTTTCCAATTAATGAAAATTTTATATTTTTAATAAAATATAAAATTAATATCTATAAAAATAATTAGATAGTATAACTTGTACCTTGTCAACCGATACTGGAAAAACGAAATCAGGATAAATACCAATTCCTATTACAGGTAGAAACATACAGATCGAAATAAATAGTTCTCGTGGTCCAGAATCGAAAAAATTAGAGTTTGGAACATTGAATAGCTTATATGGATAGAAAATCTGATGTAACATAGATAATAAAAAAATAGGAGTTAATATCATTCCAATTGCAATTACAAAAGTCATTAACATTTTTGGCATAAAAGATATTTTGGGCTGGTAATTATTACAAAAAAGACTAATAATTCTGCAACAAAATCACTCATTCCGGGCAATGCAAGATAAGCCATCGAGAAACTACTAAACATGGTAAATATTTTTGGCATAGGGATAGATTCCCCGCCCCCCCCCCCCCCCCCCCCCCCCCCCCCCCAAAGAGATAAACAAAACATATTCTATCCCAACAGGTTTCTCCTAAGAAAAAAAGTGCAGCACCAATCAATCCATGAGAGAGTATTTGTAAAATGGCTCCATTGAGTCCCATGCTAGTTATTGAACCAATTCCTATAATTATGAAACCCATATGAGAGACAAAACATATTCTATCCCAACAGGTTTCTCCTAAGAAAAAAAGTGCAGCACCAATCAATCCATGAGAGAGTATTTGTAAAATGGCTCCATTGAGTCCCATGCTAGTTATTGAACCAATTCCTATAATTATGAAACCCATATGAGAGACGGAAGAATAGGCAATACATTTTTATAAATTGCGTTGAACGGGAGAGGTTGAAGCTGCATAAAGGATTTATATTATTCCTACTATCACTAACCAGGGAGAAAATCTTGAATGAGCATGAGCTTATAATTCCATATTGATCTGAATCAATCCATATGCTCCCATCTTTAATAAGATTCCAGCTAAAAGCATACATGTACTATAATGTGCTTCCCCGTGGGTATCTGGTAACCATGTATGTAGGGGTATCATCAGCGATTTGACAACATAAGCAATAAGAAAACCAAAATAGAATATTATTTCCAATGTTGCAGGATATGATTGATTAGCTAATTTTTCTAAAGCTAATGTTGGTTCATTGGAACCATATAAACCCATGCCTAGAACTCCTATTAAGAGAAAAATGGAACCTCCTGCAGGCTACAGTGCACAAAATAAACTTTGTAGCTGAGTACAGACATTTTTTCCTCCCCGCAGGATAAGAGTAAGTAAACAGGAATTAATTCTAATTCCCACATGATGAAAAAAAGCAAAAGGTCTCGAGAAGAAAATAATCCTATTTGGCCACTATACATTGCCAACATTAAGAAATAGAAAAATTGTGAATATTGAGTAACTAGCCAAGCTGCTAAAGTAGTTATAAATCTTGTCAGTGGGTTGACGCGCGAATTCCTACACCGCTTATAGGCGGGAGCAAATTGCGGTCTAAACGGCAGTGTACCGGTCGTTGTCAAGTAATATAAAATGAGGAGCGAATCCCCGAATATCGAATCTCTCAAGGAACACAGTAAGGTGGAGTTTACTTTTAAGGATGGACTTGAGATCGAAGTCTTTTAGGTCGGATGGATTGCGAAAGGGGGGATTTGGTTGATGGAAAGTAAAAGAAAATAACTAAACTACTCCTATGCAATGCCGCTATGCAATGCTTCGCTTGGCGAGATGGAAACTAGGCAGGCCTTGAGCGCACTACTTCGCAAGGAGAATGGGCGTGTAGGCAAGCGGATGAGGTGAATAAGTGCGGAATCGAACTGTGCAGGCCTTGAGCGCACTGCTTCGTGAGGCGAATGGATTACACGGGCCGCTATGCACCGCTTCGCGGCGCGGATGGATGAGTTGGCTTGCGGATAGAGTGAGTCACACCGGCAGAGTGAGGGTCGCAAGCACCTCATCAATAAGCACGCCACTAGCATCTAGCAATTGCTAGTGTGACACATGAACGTAGTGGATGGAGTGGTGGATGAAGTGGTGGCGCATCTCATATACACAAATAACCAAATGGTTTCATAGAAATATGAAATAAACATTGCAACTGAAGATCATTGTGCATATCATCCAAAAATAAAATAATCTACCCTACAATATCATTACAAGTTGAAAGAGAGTAAGAAATCGACCAAATCCGAAGGCTCGTTGAGATTCACGGTTGGAATCGCAAGGTTGTCAATCCGCGTCCAAGCTCGGCCCGCAACTACGTCCGGGGTAGAGGAGGGTTGTCACTACCTCCCAATGGACCCGTCTTCTTCGTGTCACTATCCGCTCGGCTTCAGTACATGGCTCCCAAGCTTGATGATGAAATCTGGGCGGAGATCCTTCCTTTTGAAGCTTGTGGATGACGGAGATGGCCGAGATGATCTCCGGGCTCAAGATAGGCGTGAAGAATAGTCCTGGAGCACCTCCTGGTGGTGGAAGATGATGCAGGGGGAGGAAAAGGCGAACAGGGCTCGAAAATGGCGGAGATAGAGTGTCATCCGACCTAATTTCACGGGCTGCATATTTATAGGCGGTGCAGAAATTAACAGTGTGCACGGTCAGGCGCACGACCAGTGGTTATGCGCGAAGAAATGCCTCTGATCGTGCGCGAAGAACCTGTAGCATAGTCCTGAACTGCAATATAGCGCACGGTCAGTGGCGCACGACCAGTGGTCGTGCGCGAAGAAGGTCAGTGATCGTACGAACTTCTCTGTTTGATAAGGGGAATTAACGCACGACCAGTGGTCGTGCGCCTGGTCGTACGCGAAGGAAAACGCATGACCAGTGGCTTTTTCGGCCGAAAATCCCCCAGAACCAATCCCGAGTGTCGCACAACCCTTGAACCTGCATGAAAATATCCAGGACCACTGGAATACAAGGAATCACACCAAAATGGGCATAAATGTGCACTAAGAGTGGAAATACGAAATGTGATCAATAGAAGCATTTATGAGTAGTAAGTGAAGTGCATTGGCGAGAAAAATGACCCAAATGAGTCCTAAAATCACTATATAAATTGGACTCATCACACCCCCAGACTTACCTGTTTGCGTGTCCCGAGCAAACAAATCCGGCGGGATAAGAAAATGGTAGTTAGCGTAGAGAATTGCAAAGAAAGAGTAGGATACGAAGTATCATACTCATGCAAATAGAAATTTAGTAAAAGAAGATTCTAACTATACTAACTAATTTATAATAGTATAAATGCGTAAATAAAGATTTAAGTTTACTCAGATGGTGAATCATGAAGAGTTTTGCAATCATGCCCCGGTGTGAAAGTAGACAAGCCACTCAGGAGGGTGTTGCTAAAGACCGGAATTCAGGGGTAACTCCGTTGAAATCCATCAACGTCGTGAGCCATAAGCTTGCCCGGTCACACTCTCTCCACAGTGCTAACAAACTCAAAAGGTGAATCAGTAGGGCTTTTGAGTTTTTACGAGGCTTAGGTTATGGAATGATATACAATGATAAACATGACGGCTACGCAACCCAAATGAGCTAAAAGACAATGCTGCACCTGAACAAGCCCAAGAACAATGCTAGTGTGACACCCCCAGACTTAGCTTGAAAACTGGGTGTGTACACATCCCACTCCAAACAAATACCAACTGAATTTTTCTATTACGCCCAAGGGGATTTCTTTTCATTTCATTTTTTTTTCAGATATTGCTTCTAACTTCATTTTTTTTAATTATTTTAGCCCCCAATTGATTTTCAAGACTGTATTCAGCACACAATATAATTTTTTTCACATCACAATAATTTCATACATCACACCCAAACAAGAAATATAATTTCAGTTAACTCACTACTTGGTTGCGATAATAGGATAAGCTTCAGGTTTTGGTGATTGAAAGAAGAGCTGAAACAAAGGAGGGGTAGGCACAAATTGGCTTGCAAAGGTAAGCGTGTAGATCATGGAAATCAAAGCTCAAACTAGCCAACTAGATGGCCTACATCTCGCTCAACTTTGTGAGTCACTCTCACCCATGCTTCAAGAGTCGCTTGGGGCAAGTTCTTAGCCCACGAGAAAGATAAACCTTCCTTCCGACTCGAGCAACGCACAACTAGCGCTCGCTTACACACAACACCGTACTACCGCAAATTTCAGTCGCATTCACCAAATGAGTAAAATAAATCAAAAACTACGCAAAAACACTAATTGTAAATTAAAAGCATAGAGATAATCTAATTTTACTCAAATTTCTATGCAAACACGAATATGCGACTAGAACACTACTGGAGTCAACATCAAACTCCGACTTGCAATACCTAAACTAACATCCTATTTCAAAATCCCAACCAAAATAAGCGTGAACGAAAGCACACAAACAAGTGAGTGCACGCTTGTGTGGGTGAACTGGTGTACACATGTAGGGAACACTCGGTACACCCCCCCCCCCCCCCCCCCCCCCCCCCGCCAGACTTGAATTGGATAATCACATGAATTATGACAATGATAATAAGGAAATGCTAAGGAAGAGGGTACCTATGCTCAGATATGAGCATACCAGAAGATTGGCGTTAGTACACAGAATCCACTCCCATATCCGCCAAACAAGAAAATCGTCGCGCATCTGCAGGAAAAAGACTCCACGCAAAAATATAAAATGCTAAACTATTAGCATATTAGTACAATAAAACAAAAAGATTTGGGTTGTCTCCCAGCAGCGCTTTTGTTTACCGTCCTTAAGCTGGACTTAATACCTGTATTAAGCAGTTTTATACGATTGTCTAAGCATAAAACGATAATAATAAAGTCTACTTATTATTATTACACAACCATCAAAGAAATCAACTATATGTTGATTTAAAGTAGTAGCTAGAAATGAATAAAATGGGTCCGAAGACCCGGCAGTAGGGGCAGAAAGAAGGATTTATCTTCCATCCCCAAATCTCTTTCTTTTTCGCCTTCTTCTTCTCTTCCGACATTAGATCAGGATATGAATATCTTTTGCCTCCCTGCAGCCAATCCTTTAAGGGAAACACCGTCATTGCACTGTATTTCCCCCGCTAGAATTTATTTTCAACATTACCCAAAAATGGGTCAACATACTCAAAATCCTGCAGGGATGGAAAAGAAGAAGCATTAGGAGTATCAGGAGGAGGTAGAGGTGGATCAGAAGTGGAGGGCATTTCAGATTCAGCTTCCAAAAGATTTACCACTACTGAATCCCCCTACACATGTTCAAGCAAAGAAGGGTAGTCAGGAAACAAAATAAAAGAAAGACATAAATAATCGGGAATTGGGGAGTTCACTCCCAATAGGATCCAAGGATAGATCACTATCATCATCGTAAGTATCATAGCGAGGGGAACCCAAGAACTCAAGGGCCTCAGTGGTGAGTTGGACCTCCTCGTCCCATGAGGAAGTGCAAACCTCCTCATCAGAAAGAGTACCATCATCATCCCATCGGGGTGCAGCCTTAGGCTCAGAATCATCACCCTGCTCAATTACTTCGACAGGATCATAAAAATTGCGTGTAGAAAAATCTTGCAAAGAAACTGGAGGAAAAAAAAGATTTGGTTCCTCCGCAAAAAGATATGCTAACGCCTCCCCAATGGAAAGAATACTTTCCTCATCACACTCAGGTGCATCTAGGAGCTCTCATTCCTCTCCTTGTTGGCTAACAGATGAGTGATCATTATCACTAGGAGTGAAGCTATAGACAGGGAGTGAGGAGTCCATGCATGAAATAAGATCGGGGGTAGAGGGCACGATTGCCTCCATGGGTAAAGAATGAGTGATAGGGATAATGTTGTCATGAGTGAAGGAGCAACGGTCAGGATTGAAAAGACTAGGACAGTCCTTCAATTCATGACCCTCTCCTCGACACAACAAGCAAACAAAGTTCCTACACTGCCTAGCATTTAACTCCTTCATTTGGTCTATATAATAAACCATCTTGTCGTAAGTGCTAGGAGAAATATCCCATGACGACATTTTCAATAATTAAAGCAGATATAACGAAACTGAAATTCTTTGCAAGGAAATTTCCACAAACTAATAAAACTCATTGGATTAAACTTGCCTACAACTTTAAAATAGGAGAGAAAGCAATAATAACAAACAATATATAATTAAAAAGCAAATAAAAATAATAAGGCGATTATACACACTGGAAGAACTACTATCTCTTGTCTCCCTCTCCAAAAAACTCACACGACTGTGTTCCCCGGCTACGGCGCCAAAAACTTGATGCGCGAATTCCTACACCGCTTATAGGCGGGAGCAAATTGCGGTCTGAACGGAGTGTGCCGGTCATTGTCAAGTAATATAAAATGTGGGAGTGAATCCCCAAGTATCGAATCTCTAAGGAACACGGTAAGGTGGAGTTAACTATTGAGGCAGGACTTGAGATCGAAGTCCTTTAAGTCGGACTTGTCGTCCGACCTAATTTCGCGGGCTGCGTATTTATAGGCGGTGTAGAAATTAACAGTGCGCACGGTCAGGCACACGACCAGTGGTCGTGCGCTAAGAAATGCCTCTGATCGTGTGCGAAGAACCTGTAGCATAGTCCTGAACTGCAAAATAGCGCACGGTCAGTGGCGCACGACCAGTGGTCGTGCGCGAAGACGGTCAGTGATCGTGCGAACTTCTCTATTTGATCAGGGGAATTAACGCATGACCAGTGGTCGTGCGCCTGGTCATGCGCGATGGAAAATGCATGACCAGTGGCTTTTTCGGCCGAAAATCCCCCAGAACCAATGCCGAGTGTCGCACAACCCTTGAACCTGCATGAAAATATCCAGGACCACTGGAATACAAGGAATCACACCAAAATGGGCATAAATGTGTACTAAGAGTGGAAATACGAAATGTGATCAATAGAAGCATTTATGAGTAGTAAGTGAAGTGCATTGGCGAGAAAAACGACCCAGATGAGTCCTAAAATCACTATATAAATTGGACTCATCATGGGTCCTATGGAAAGTCCATCGATTCCAAGTCTCCAGTGAAAATAAAAATATTGATCCATTTAGAATCCTCCTTCAATTGGGTTAATGGATCGTCCAATTGAAAATGACAACAAAAGAAAAGAGTTCTAGGATACATATACAGAGAGTATACCACCTATACACCTTATTTCCCCTATGAGGGAAAAAGACAATTGAAGAACCTACAAATATGGGCAAAACAATAAGTATTGTTAACCAAGGAAAATAACTCGTGATACAAACAAGTTAAATTTTTATAAGAAAACCCCATGCTCAGGAGAAGAATAAGATGTTTTCTTTTCTCGAGTACGTGCCTCTGTCGGTAAAGAGGAATCAAATGATTCAAGTGGAGTTTTTTGTCACATATTAATAAGAAAGACACATGATACGAGTTGTTTCATGCCATAAATAAACGCGAACATTCAAAAAATCCATTGGACAAGTGGATTCACATCTCTTACAACCTACACAATCCTCGGTTCTTAGCGCAGAGGCAATTTGCTTAGCTTTACATCCATCCCAAGGTATCATTTCTAATACATCCATTGGACAAGCTTTACACCCTATGCATGTATCATAAATTTTGACTTAATGTGACATTGGGTCTATAAATTTTAGTTTTGAACACAAAATATTTTCGATCTGATATAATAATATAAATCAGATATTTTATACCAGATGAATCAATGATTTATCAAAATTTGAAAAATCAATATATTTTCAAATATGTTTATGAGAAAAGGCCAAGATACTTTGATTTCCTTTTAAACTACCAATAAATATGACATATGAATTCAATTTATGTTCATTTTATGAAAGTTTTAGATTAATATAAAGGTCTACTTTTTTATTTATTTAAATTCTTTATATTTTCACATAGAAAATTTATGACTAATTATTCAGCAAATTCGATTGATTGATACGAATTGATTTTCTGTTACGATAGATCGACGATATAATAGCTGCTTCAGGAGCCGCAATGGCTATAACAAAGATTGAGAAAATTTCTCCTTTTACTTACCGACTATCAAATATATCGAAAAATGCGACAAGATTCATATTTACCGAATTCAGTAGAAGCTCAAGACACATTAGTGCTCTAACCATGCTTCGACTTATGATCAGTCCATAGATACCGATAGAAAATAAAGAAGCACTCAAAAAAGTACAAGATCTAACATCATTGACAAATTCCTCATCAATCTTGATTCATTTCAATATAAACAAAAATTCAACCAATTAAGTTGAATAGAATTGAAGAATTACAGGATAAACGAGCATATTCATAGTAGATAAAAGATTGAATCCTTTTTCATTCTTTGAATTATCAAGATAGAAGTTCTTATTTCTTATATATTATTGACGAGCCATAGTAATTGCACCTATCAAGGAAACTAAAAGAATTATAGAAATGAGTTCAAAAGGAAGATAAAATCTGTGGATAAATGAATCCCAATTTGTTGAACATTACTTATTAAGTCCTGTTCTATAATCTGATTTGATTTTGTAGTCTGGAAAAGTCCATACCATGAAGCATCTGGGATAATAGTCATTAATTAAAAAAAATCTTATACAAATTTTTGAAGTGATCCTATCTCTAATGGTCCACAAATAGGAATCATTGGAATATTTTGAACTGTTCATGGACATAACAGCAAATATGATTAATACATTTATGGCTCCCACATAAATAAGGAACTATGCATCAGCTACAAAATAGAAATTCAATGAAATATAGAATAAGGATATATAAACAAGAATCAATCCCAATGAAAAGGCAGAATCAATGGGATTCATGAGTAATACTACTCCCAGACCTCCTAATATAAGAATTGATCCCAAAAAAGACTACAAAAATATCATGTATTGTTCCAGGTAAATCCATTATGAAAGAAAAATAAATAAGTCGAAATATTTCATGACCATACTAAGGGGGCCAGGAAAGGGATTGTTTTCTTATATGATACCTTCCTAATTGAATAAAAAAAAATCATATAGATAAAATAAAGTTATTTGGCTAATCCTACTTGATTCCAAACCCAATCTTAGTAATTGGTAATCGTTCTTGAACCAATGGGTTTTTCTTTTTTCATTTTAGTTGTTGAATCCATAACTATTTGAATTGTGTAATCTCCAATTATTGACATTGGTAACCGACCCAAAGAAATTTGATTATAATTTAATTTGTGATGATCATAAGTAGAAAGTTCATATTCTTCAGTCACCGATAAACAATTTGTTGGGCAATACTCGACACAGTTACCTCAAAATAAACAGACTCCAAAATCAATACTATAATGAAGCAATTGTTTTTTATTAATATCTTTTTTCAAATTTCCAATCAACAATAGGAAGGTCTATGGGACATACGCGAACACATACTTCACAAGCAATACATTTATCAAATTCGACCACGGAAATGCTCTGATGTTATTGATTTTACATAAGGATATGGAATAGTGATAGGTAAACGATTTGTATGGGATAAGGTAATTATGAAACTTTGTCCAATGTACCTTGCAGCTCGTATTGTTTGTTTGCCATAATTCATGAACCCAGTAACCATAGAGAACATATTATAGATATCCATGAATAAAATTCATTTTATTTCTCTTAGTTGAGATAAATTATGAATATAGAATATCATTATTTTTTTCTCTTCATTACTTATTTGTGTAAGAGTTTTATTGTGAAACAAGTTGAGAAGAAGTTGTCAATAATAGATTACCTAGAGCAATAGATACAAGAAATTTCCATCCAAGATTTAATAAATGATCCATTCTCATCCTAGGTAAAGCCCATCTTGTTGTGATAGGAATGAATAGAAATAAATAAGCTTTAGCTAATGTAATAAAGATACCAGTTACTATTACAAAGACTCTAAACATTTTTAATTATTCCAAAAAGTTCAGTAATAGATATGTATGGAATGGAAAATTTCCACCCACCTAAGTAAAGAATTGTTACAAATAATAAAGAAACTAATAGATTTAGGTAAGAAGCAAGATAAAAGAACCCATATTTTATACCTGAATATTCGATTTTATAACCTTCTACTAATTCCTCCTCTGCTTCTGGTAAATCAAAAGGTAATCTTTCACATTCTGCTAGAAAAGGCGTTAGTAAAACAAGAAACCCTATGGGCTGACGCCACAGATTCCATCCCCCAAAACCATATTTGGACTGTGCTTCAATTATATCAACTGCACTTAAACTATTAGATAATTATAGTCGATGATAACATCAATGCTCCAATCGCTATTCCAAAATCGTACATGAAACCTAAGCTTCCTACGACTCCTCTATGGCCACAAATAAATGTAACGTAAGGACTAATTGCTTTCATTGGACTCTATAGAATGTAAAAGAATGTAAGGATAATTTGGGGGTTGGAGAATCCTCAATTTGACCAATAAAATTCTATCTACTAGAATAATAAAAAGCACTTACGAATTGATCTCATCCTTTATAATGATATAATCGGAATTTATAAAATTTCTCTTTGTTCATCAATAACATAATCCTTCAATCAAATGCTCATCATAAATAAAAAGAATTGGGCATTAGTTAATGAATCATTATTATGAACTTTTTATTTTATTATTGTATTGCATTCTATTTGTCTTTTTTCTGTTCTTCTTTCTGAAAACTCAAAACTAAAAGCAAATAAAATAAAGGATTAATTCATTCATTCTTGATAGTTATTTCTATAATCAGTGATATAGTAGCATACTCTAGATCGGAATCGTGGGGAAGTACTACTTGATTATTTCTACCAACTTCAAGCCTTATTATGATTCATTTTATGCAAAAAATTAACTTCTTTTATTACCTTACATTATTTCCATTACTTATCATTTGTGTACTTTGGTGTTCATAACTGTCCGCTTCTTTTTGATTGATCCCTAGTATAGTAAGAAATACTTTAATATTGACCTTTTGCATCTGCTTCAAGATATGATTAATCAAATAATTTCAATCTTGGGATAAACAATTTATGTTTACTTCAATTTCCTTTTTATACACTGGGGACTGAGATTTTTACTGCAAATTGAGTAGCAGTTTTGTTTCACTCATATAACTATCTGGTTTAACTCATCGAACTAAAATGTTGAATAAAAAAATAAAGAGATTTGTTCAAGACTTTCAATTTCTTTCTTTTGATTTACTTTATAAAGCTTGAAAATGAAATAAAATAGGAAAAAATATTATATTATTTCATATTTAATTAGATTTCTATTGTATTTAAATTTAAATTCATTTTTATCTTTTTTCTAGAAAAGAGATACAAAGGTTCATGTTACAACGAATCACACGTAGAGATATTGCTAATACACATAGAGTTAAATGATCAGGAATAAAGCAAATTTGCCTTCCACTGCTATTAACTCACCACCTCCCCAAGTTAAGTTGGTACTTGTTGTTGCACCAAGAGTTGTTACGCTAGGTGCTAAAGCATGGGTGTTTTGTAGCCATTGAGCAAAGATTGGTTGTAATTGTATAGCGGTATCTGAAAACATATCTTGGGGAGTATCATTAAGAATATACAAGCCAAAACTGTGAAAACCGAGAAATATGCATGCCTAGTTTAGGTGTGATATGATTGCATCACGGTATCTAATAGATCGTTGTATCAAGTATTTGGATCATAGTCTCTTACCATAAAGATGGTTGCATGTGCAGCAATGCTAACTATAAGAAATCCACTAATCCACATGTGATGTATGAACAACGAAAGTTGTGTACCATAGCCAATAACTAAGTATGGATAGGGGGCATGTAATACATATGGTGAGCTACAAAAATGGTTAAAGAGCCTAACATAGCTATGTTCAAAGATATTTGAGCATGCCATGACGTTGTTAGGATTTGATAGAGACCCTTATCGCCCTGGCCCGTAAATGGACCTTTTTGAGCCTCTAAAATGTCTTTTAGGCCATGACCAATGGCCCAGTTAGTCCTATACATATGACCTATGATCAGGAACAGGATTGCAATAGCTAAATGATGGTGTGCAAAATAACTCAACCAAAGACCCCCTGTAATTGGATCTAATCCTCCACAAAAACTCATAAATTCTGCATATTTTGCCCAATTCAAAGTGAAAAGGGAGGTTTCTCCCTCTGCAAAACTTGGATAAAGTTGAGCCAAAAGATCCCGATTCAAGATAAATTCATGAGGAAGTGGTATTTCTTTAGGATCAACTCCAGCGTCGAGAAATTGATTAATCAGTAAATATACATAGATTTGGTGTCCCGCCTAAGAAAGAGATCCAAGTCCTAGTAATCCCGCTAAGTGGTGAGTCAACATAGATTCTACATCTTAGAACCAAGCCAATTTTGGGGCGGCTTTGTGATAATGGAACCAACCAGCAAAAAGCATTAACGATGCAAAGACCAATGCACCAATTGCGGTACAATATAGTTGTAATTCACTAGTGATTCCAGATGCTCTCCAAATCTGTAAAAACCCGGAGGTTATTTGTATTCCTCAGAAACCACCGCCCACATCCCCATTCATTATTTCTTGACCTACTATTGGCCAAACCACTTGGGCACTGGGTGCAATATGAGTCGGATCGCTTAGCCATGCTTCATAATTGGAAAAACGGGCATCATGGAAGTACACGCCACTCAGCCAAAGAAAGATAATAGAGATTTGACCAAAATGAGCACTAAATACTTCTTGAGAGATCTCCTACAAATCGCTGGTTTGACTATCAAAATCGTGAGCATCAGCCTGTAGGTTCTAGATCCAAGTGGTGGTATCAGGACCCTTAGCTATTGTCCTTGAGAAATGGTTGGGTCTGGCCTATTCCTCGAAAGACGTTTTTATAGGATTCCTGTCTATAACAATTTTCACTTCGGGTTCTGGCGATCAAATAATCATTAAGTCCTCATCTTTCTGGACAACACATAAAAAGAGACCTGCCAACAATCAAGTTTTTAGTGAAGCTATGAAAGATAGATATTTTAAGTCTCTTTCTTTCCTATCCTCCATACATCTATTTGCTTTAGTTATTCACTAAAGCAATTATGATATTGAAGTTGATCTGGGGCATGTGTTTGGATTTATTATGACATAATTAATAGGTGCCCAAAGGACCTATTATATTGCCAATCCTTTCCTAGGATAACAAAAAAATAATTTTTTGTAACCTAGCTTATTTCTATTTAGATTCTGAATGTTCAATTGCCCATATAGATTGACTTTAATCAAAAATAGAAAAATCTAATAGATAATCTGAAAAGAGAATCTAAATAGCTAAATAAAATAGATAAATAGAGATTTACTTTCTTTCTTTTTCTTATTAAGAATAAGGAATGATTTCCATTTTAGACTTCATAAGATTCTATGCAAAATGCCATCTGTAGTATTTATCCTTATGAGATACCCTATAAAATGTACAAAATATAATTCTTTAGAAAGAAGGGATATAATAAAATTCTTGATTGGATTTTTCATAGGAACGATTTTTTTCATTTGCTTGCTAGATCCAACAACAAAAAAAGTTGAATGGTCTTATTCAAAACGCCTCGTTATTTTTAACCAATTATGTGCTTCAATATAATTCCTTGGAGTAAGCGCTATAGCTTGTTTCCAATACTCAGCAGCTTGATCAAACCAAGCCTGTCCAATTTTTGAATCGCCTTGTAGAATGGCATGTTCTCCCCGGTCGGAATAGGTTAGTAAATTCCCTCCCTTAGAACCGTACTTGAAAGATTTCTACCTCATACGGCTCAGCAATCAATTCTTTGCATCCCATCTTCTCTTTATCTATCATATGTTAAATTCATTAAATTTCTAATCAACCTATTCTATTTTATCTTAGGTTAACCAGAAAATGTTTATTACATAAGTTTCCAATTCTAATTTGGATCAATGAATGGTCGAAGCCATACATAATCAAAAAATTATGTTATCTAAACACATCTCAAGTAGTTGTAGTAAAACTCGGCATGTTGACCCTTTGGCGTTTCCAGCAATATACATATATTTTAGTAATTGTCGCTCTGTCAGACCATAATGAAAATGCAACTTCTATTTCTCTTCTAAACGAATACGATTTTACCATTGAACCGAACTATAGGGCGATGATCGACGCTGCTGCGGGAGGAACAATAATGAATCTGACTCCTAACGAAGCTTTGAGGATTATCCGTGATACTGCTTCACATAGCACTTACTGGACTGCTGGAAGGAATGCACCAAGGGGTGCCAGGAATTTATTTGAGGTAAATGCAGTCATGCCACCAAGGGAGACTACACAGCAGGTCTCAGATAATATAGTGATGCTATCAAGATCAACCCCTCCCCCCTGCTCAAGTTATGGCGATTACATGTCAAGGTTGTGGAAACCTTAGGCATCATGCCTACGAGTGCCCCGCGGGTAAGCATCATGCCTACGAGTGCCCCGCGGGTGAGTCAGTGCCATTTAATAATATGTATAAACCGGGTGTGAGAAATCAACCGAACTTTTTGTGGAATCAAAATGCTCCTGGCCAACGATGGCAAGGGGGCCAGCATCAATATGATGCTCAAGCCTCCGGTAGCCAGCCGCGGCCACCACACCCGAGTTATGCGCAACCTGCACCACCCCGAAGGAAGAGTGCCTTGGAAGAAATTCTGGAGAAGTTTGTCGATCTGTCCCAAACTAGTATGGCTAATCAGACTGCTTCCATGAGAAATTTGGAGACGCAAGTAAGACGACTGGCACAAGTGCTCTCCGAGCGCACTCAGGGTGCTCTTCTTAGTAATACTGAAAAAAATCCCCGAGGGCAAGGAAAGAGCATCTCGGATGCGAATAGTTGCCATAAGAACACGTGTGTAGTTGATTACAAAATCAATGATGTTGATACTCCAACACTATGCGATTCTGGATCGTCTCGCAACATTCTTGCTCTGCAAGATGTTGCGAAATTGAACTTGAATATGAAAACAGACGATCAGATTTTGCTAGTGCTGGCTAATGGTACCGTGGTTGAGACTGAATGTCAAGTGAATGATGTTTATGTTAGTGTGGATGGGACGGTTGTCATCACTGATTTCCAGGTTTTGGGACCGATGGAAAACAAATCTATCCTGATTTTGGGAGTTTCATTCCTGAAAGAGAGTGGGGCAACCCTGCAATTTACTGATGGGCATGCAACCTTATCTCCTAATGTTCAACAACATTTACTTCCTCCTGGTGTCACTAGGGCTAACAGTGAGTCTGAATTAGTTCCTGATATATACTTATTGGTAGCTGATGATAGTTCTAGTATTGTTGAGAATAGAGAATTATGTGTCAAGAAGTCCAAAGGCGTTAAAGAAATCGTGGAGGAAACTGAGATGGATAATGCTATGCAGAGATGTGGAAGTTCGTGGGGTTGGACGAATGGTGCTGCTACAGACGCCGCTTATATGGCAATTGTTGAATCATCATAAACTTCTTTTTTTGTGAACAATAAATGTAAACCTATAAAATAGGTGTGATGGGCAGATCACTCACCCACGTGGGAGGGGGAAATGAAGCCCCAATTTGAGAATGATGGTACTAAAACTTTTTCTGAGTGAGCGTCGGGTGCTCGGTGGTAATCGACTTTTGTGGAAAAATTAAAGCGGGAAAGATTGGAGCACAGGGCTCGCAGGTTCGTCCTCCAGCGTGCGAAGGAAGAGGCATGGGGCAGGGGAGACAACTCTCCCTTGGGCCCAAAATCATTCACCTCTTATCTTTCTCATGTAGTGGGGGAGGATCATCACAAATTAGCATATAGTTGAGGTGTGGCGGACCCTTGGTCGCTCTTCTGTTTCTTTGTTGTTAGTTTTGTTGCTTTATGCTAATTTTCTGTACGTGATTTCTTATTTTGGTTAAAAATGCTTGCTACTATTGCTTAATACAGGTATTAAGTCCAGCTTAAGGTCGGTAAACAAAAGCGTTGCTAGGAGACAACCCAAATATTTTTGTTTTAGTGTGTTATTATGCTATTAGTTGAATATTATATATGTTTTCCTTGGAGTCTCTCATTCCTATAGGTGCGTGGCAATTATCTTGTTTGGCTGATGCTGCGGCTTGTTTTGGTTTACACGCCAATCTTCTGGTATGCTCACTTGCTGAGCATTGGGTACTCTCTTCCCCTAGCCCTTATTTAAATTTCCTGTTGATATTTTATGCTGGTTTGTTTAGTTTAAGTATGGGGGAGAGATATTTATTGTACTCACTCTTGTCCACTATTGCATAGCATGCTAGAAGTCTTTATTTTAGTTATTTTGTAATGTTCATGATAATTGCACACCACAACACCCACTTGAGCGCGCACTTGGCCGTAGGCGCGTTGCAAATTCAACTCATTTCTTTTGTGTGATTAGGAAAATCTCTGTGCTGGCTTAGGGTCGTGAGTTGGAATAAAATGTCGACTCATGTAGTGCTCCTAGTTGAGTGCTTTTGGTTTGCATAGAAATCTGTGTAGAGTAGATTTCTATTCATACTTTTAGTTTTATATTTTTCTATTAGCATAAATGTTGTTTACTCTACTCAAAATTGGTGAATTCGATGTGAATCAAATGGTAGCATAGGGATGAGTGTAGATGATTGCTAGATACGTATTGCTCGAGTCGGGAGGAAGGATGGCCTTTCTCGGTGGCTAAGAACTTGCCCAAAGAGACTCTTGAAGCATTGGCATTGGATGATTCTAATGCTTGAGTGTGATGTAGGCCATCATTTTGTCCCGGTTGAGCTTGTGTACCTTGCCCACTGCCTTACCCTCGCTAGCCCTTTTGTGCCTACCCCTTCATATTGATTCAGCTCCACCTTCATCTCACCAAAGCCTAAAATCCAATCCTAGTTGCACACCCAAATTTGAGCTTTCGTCTTGTTTTATTTTCTTTAAAGGGGTGTTGTTGTGGTGAATTTTAATTGTGAAGTTTGTGGATGTGCTTATTGGAAATTTGCTGAAAAAGAAAAGAAAGAAAATAAAATAGAAAGAAGAATGAAAAAAAGAAAACAAAGATTTTTTTTTTTTGAAATAGTTAAATTGTAAAATGCTGAACAGTTTTTATGTTGGGAGTGGGCGGTGCACACACCATGTTGTGAATTCCAAGTCTAGGGGTGTGATGCACTCGCAAGTCTTTTGGCGTGGGAAGTTATATTTGTGTACTCATTTGGGTTTGGTGCTAGCCTTCTCGTTTATCATTTTTTATCATACCGTAGCCCAATCCCCATTTCATACCTAAAGTCCTACTGACTTGCGTTGTGAACCTATCTAGTGTCGTGGAGAGAGTGCGAACGGGTGCGCTTATGGTCGCCGACACTGATGGATTTCGGTGGAGGCTGTTCCGAACCCCGATCCATGGCAATGTGCATCTTAGTAATCATTATATTTTCTCCCTATGCATGACCGAATGATTCTCCGTGATTCACATTTTGAGTAGTAGTTACAGACAATTACTATAGTAGAAATTTATAAACTATCTTGTATACTTAGAAATCTATTCTACTGTATTTTTGTGCAAGTGAACGTGCGATTTCGCATGGTATTCTGTGTCACAATTTCTGTGCTAGCTAGCCATTTTCCCCATCTGCATCGAATGGTTTGCTCAGGACGTGCAAACGGTTAAGTCTGGGGGTGTGATGAGTCCCGTTCTTATAGGGCTTTTCAGACTCATCTGGGCCTGTTTTCTCACTTGTGCACTACACTTTTAGTTGTAAATATCTCATATTTATCTTTGTCAGAATTGTACACTTAGTGCACTCTTTTCGCCTATCGGGGTGTGCAATTGCGCATTCTGTGCTGGAGGTATGCCTTTGGGGGCTCCACATGCCTCTTCTTGCTTATATTTTGGATGCTATGTAATTTCTTATGTGGTAGGATCTTTTATTTTGATTGTGTACAAGTGGTTTATGCCCTTGAGCTGAGCATTGCAATCTGGGTAAACCGCACGACCATGCGATTATTGTTAACGCGCGATCAAAACGATCGTGCGATTTACTCAGAGATGTTTGTGATGATGCTCATCGTGCATTTTCCTTAAACGCGCGATTGAATCCAATCGTGCATGAAGGAAAACACACGACCTACCTGAAAGCAGGAAAAATCTGCAGCCTGTCTTACCCCGTGTGTTTTTGTAACGCACGAGCATTCCGCTCGTGCGTGAACAAAAATGCACGACCTTCCTGTAGCTCCAGGCATTGTTTATCCTTGTAATTCACACGGCCCAAAATGCACGGTCGTGCATTTTGATCGTGCGTTACTTAAAATTAATGCCTCTATTTAAGCGTGCAGGATCTTCCGACCTAAGGGTTCTCTTTTTTCGGCTTTTTCATCGGCAAGCCGTCAGGAGGAGCGGGAGAAGCTCCATTTTTGCCCCCAACTGAGCTCCACCGTGGGAGAGAAGATCTGACCACCATTTCTTTGTGGAACTCTCGCGAGAGCTTCGTCTCCAGCCACCACCATTGTTGTTGCCTCTCAAGCTCCGTTTCCAGCCATTTCGTGCTGCATTTTGGGAAGTTTCCAGCAAAAGTACTTACCAGCAAAGACCAGCGAAGAAGACGGGCTCAATAGAAGGAATTGACCACTTGTGTCCGGCCGCAAATCCCGGCAAGCCTTCGTATGCTCAGTTGTATTTCTGACCCCTTCTCTTTATTGGAGTATTGATTATATATGCTGAGATGTTGCAATGATGTATAAAAACCCTAACTTTTCTCTAAATGATAATCATGTTTTTGTGATTATGGTGGTGGTTTTTATATAAGTGGTGTGCCTTGTTCTTTGTTCTTGTGTTGCAGCGAGCTGTGATAGTGTCGTCCTAACTATTGCTAGGAGCGTGCTTGGCGAAGAGATGATTGCGACCCTCATTGTTCTTTGATCCATTCCATTACCCATTTGGGTAATCCATCCAAGCGACGCGGTGACGGCGACCCGCATTTTATTTCCTGTTGTAGCGTAAAAACAGAAACACAAAACCCCCTGTTTGGCTCGTTTCACCCTTTCAATTATACTTTCGAATAGAGAACTCACACTTCCTACCTGCACCCCTCGAGAGATCGATACTTGGGGACTTGCTCCCAATTTTATTACTTGTGCGACCGGTGCACTTGTCGTTTGCGCATCAGTAAGATTAATGGAGTTGCAATTAATGCAAAAACAGCTAATTGGAATGCAATAGTCATTCTTGTCATCCTCCAAACTACCAACAAATAAACTATACCATTGGATCCCTCATTTAGTAAAAATTGGAAAAAAAAATTGCATCATGAAGGGATTTGACATGAATGAAATGATTTATCAGAACTTATTACCACTTTCTTTTTATTCGGACATGAAGTTGAGCAGATAGTTAATCCTGCAGCAAATGTCGGGTGGGCAAGCTAGTGGTAGCCAGCCACTGCAACCATACACTCCTCCTCTCTATCATCATGGCAAGCATGAAGAGAGGGAACCATGGGAAGATAAGCTTGATCATCACATTGACTTCACCAAGTCTTTTATATATAATCAGAACGCCACGGAAAAAAGTCTTGAAACCCAAATCTCTCAGTTTGCTAAGCTAATAGCTGAAATAATGCCCGGCACTCTCCCAAGTCAATCCAAAAATAATCTGCGTGAGCAAGGTTGAGCTTCTTTGGACCATGCACCAGATTTTGTGGAGGGATTGTGGTAGAGTGTGAGTTGAATAGTGTGCAAACCCCAAGTGTTAATCAACACGGGTTCCTCTCAAAACATCATTGTATTGAAGGATGTTGAAAAGTTCAACATTCATACGATTAAGGAGGAAGTTGTGCCCTTAAAATTATCTAATGATAAGAAAGTTGTTGTGGTTGGGGAGGATAGCAATGTTGAAGTGACACTAGAAGGAAACTCTATCACTGCAGAGTTCCAAGTAATGGGACCACCGAAAAACGATTCATCATCGGTTTACGGTCTTCCTTTACTTACAACTCTGGGTACCACCTTGCATTTTGCAGAAGGTCGCATTTCATTCCCTTCTAGTGTAAGTCCGCCTAACCCCGCTTCTATTTCTGTTATTGACACTACACTTTGGTGTTATGATCAATCTAATGTTGTAATGAGTTTATGTGCAGGTATGGCAGAAGAGTACGAAGAAGTGATTGTCAAGCTTGACAAGGATATGATGATGGATGATGATGAGAAATTGTTGGTTACGGAGACTGCGAAGATGAAGGTGATAGTGAGAAAAATCGAGGAGAAGATAGTTTTTGTTGGCAAGGTGACTCGAGTTGGGAGTCAGGCCGGACCAAAGTCACTGCGCAAAGTCCAATGGGCGGATCTTATCTCCACCATTCCGGAAAAGAGAGATGCCAACCTTAGCAATATTGAACCGATTTATAATGAACTTGAGAAATGCGCTCCCCTGTGGAGGTCACCAAAGGTGGAGCTTAAGAAAAAGTTGAGGGACGAATGCGCAGCCCACAAAGATGCAAATCTGAGTTATTCTGATATAATGCTAGGAAAATCTTCTTTCCCATGCTTCGGCATCGGCACTGTGTTGAATGATTCCCTCCAAGCTGAATTGCACTATAAATCGGCGTACAACTGATTTTCTCCCGGTGTTGATGTCCTTAGTGATTAGGACCTAAAAACTGCATTTAATTTTGTTGAACTTTTTTATTTTCATGCTTAGATATTATTATAAAACTGCTACTACAGGTATTTGGACAAGCTAAAGGATGTTAAACAAAGCGCTCTTGGGAGGCACCATATGCATATCTGTGTTTTTCATTAATACTTTCTTGTATTCTTTGTTTTGCAGGATCCGAATTATAGGCATTTACGCTTCATTAAACCGAAACCGGGAGCAAATTATTAATGCCACAAATGTCAATTTGGCATCTTCCTGAATGCCCAATTCTCGGGCAATAGTAGCGAATCCCTTCCTCCTCTTTTTTATTTTCTAGCTTGCATCACTCTTAATTACATGATTTTCTCGCATTGAGGGCAATGCTCCGGTTAAGTCTTGGGGAGGGGGTAATTTTGTTCCCACGTGTGTAAGCACTCACTTCACGCTTTCCGTTAGCATCGCTTTTTCTTAAGAAATTGTTTTGCTCAAAATTTTTTGAAAAATTTTCAATTCTTATCGCTCTACTGTATCGTATTCACAACACCCACTTAGATTTGGCTTTAATTTTTGTTAGTCTCATTCAGTCAAATTTTCTTAGAAGTGTAGGTTATGCTAATTTATAATTGTAAAATTAAAATTGGGTTGTGAACTATAGACTCATGCAGTGCTCCTAGTTGAGTGCACATGTTCTCGGATAGAAATAAATTTAAAGTTAATTTCTTACTTATGTTAAAAACAATGAAATTATACTTACTATTGTTACTTTTTATATCCACACTTCATTAGGATGTGATCGAGTCCGACGACAGTGTAGATTTGTTTGTAGTGTCGTTAGTGTCGTATTATAGACTCGCGAAGAGGGGGTGTCCTTTCTCAGTGTCTAGAACTCACCCCTAGCGATCTTCAAAGCATGTGCACTTAACACTAATTAACTCTAAGGATATGATTTAGGCCTTTACATGGATAGTTTGAGTCTTTACATCCAACCTATTGGGAACACTGCCCACAATGTTCCAAATTTGGAGACGTCATTAAGTCGATGATAAGTACAATTTGTATTTGATATATATTTGATGTGACATGAGCAGGTTAGAACATCATACATCCTAAGTATAATATTTTAACATCAAGCAAAAAATGTCTAAGTCATATATCATCGGGTGTAAGGCATATATCATCGTGTCAATAAGGTACACACAATGATATCATTGTGAGGACTTGCAGAAGGCAGTAGAAGAAGTCAGGTCAAATGTCGGTGTGACAATAAGAAGAACATGATGATATTGTCATGTCAATACGGTACACACGGCGATATCTTTGTAAGGACTTAAGAAGAATCAGCCAAGGCATATATCATCATGGCAATAAGCATCACACGATGATATCATTGTGAAAACTCAAAAGAAAGTCTGTTAAGGCACATATCATCGTGACAACAAGGTATAAACAACGATATTAGTGTGAGAACTCAAGAACAGCTAGCTAAGGTCGATGTCGTTGTGAGGACTCAAGAAAAAATAGCTAAAGCTTATATCGTCGTGACAACAAGGTGCACACGATGATATCATTGTATGAACCAAAGAAAGCTTGCTATATCATTTATCGTTATGTTAGCTATCTTCACACGACGATATCATCTTGACAAGCTCAGAAGGCGGGATTTCAAATTCAACGGAAACGACAAAAGCAAATGTCAAATCAATCATGTCTGAAATGTGGTTTGAGACAAAACCGTTCAGACCCTGAATGTTAGAAGAATCGGTGATATAAAAAGATAAGAGAGGGTCGGCTAAACCTAACCTTAGAGAAAATATCGTTGAGAAATCAAAAGCAGAAAATCTTTTAGCTTGCCGCTAAAAAGCAATAGAACAGTAAAAGCATTTTTTTTTCTCAAAGGAAGAAGAAGAACAAGAACAAGAAGAAGCCAAGATTCAACAAGATAGATCTCACTCTTGAGAGAAAGAGGACTTCTTCATTCAATAAAGCTCGACTCTGATTTTGATCAGAAAGCTCATCCATTGAAGATCCAGTGTTGTTGCAAAAGAAAGGGCTTTCTACTCCAGAAAGACCAAGAGAAGGATTTCTATTCAGAATGGCCAAAGAAGACTCAAGCTATTCAAAGCTTTATCTTTCAGAGTCTAAATATGTATAACCTTCTTCTAATCTATTTTAGGATCTCTTTGAGATTTGAGTTGTAAGCTTATGCTAACAGCCTGAGTGTAAGGCTTGTAAGAAGGCCTGAGTTGTAGGACTTTGCTGAAAGTCTGAGGTAGGGTCTGTGAAGAAATGTGTTGTAGGATTTTTGAGGAAATCTGAGTTGTAGGATTCTTGCTGGGGATTTGAGTTCTATGAGTGCTTGCACTCTGAGGTAGGGTTGCTGCTTGCACCTGAGGTAGGATTATAGGAGGGAATCTAAGTGTAGGGGACTTGCTGAGTTCCTGAGTTGTAAGTTTAGATTGATCTGAGTTTTTGGAGGAGTTGGCCTAGTATAGCACACTGCTAGATAGGTGAAGGGGAACAGTGGAGTACCCATCATCTGTGTAAGCACTATAAATCTCTGTGTGTTTTCTGTGTTGTGCTTTCAGTCTTTATATCTCTGAGCTAAAACAATCAATAACTTAAAGAAGACTAAAACATTTTGAAGCACCTAGTCACCCCCCCCCCCCCCCCCCCCTCTAGGTGATTAGACTACATATCAGACTTTTAAGTAGTATTAGAGGGAGGTTGTTCAAAAAGGGTTGAACAGTCTGAACAAGTTCCTTAAGAAATCTCTAGTCTATTCACCATGACTTTAGGTAAAAGCTATAAGGAGCTCAGTTCAATGAAGTTGCCTATCTACAAAAAGGAGAACTTTAGTATCTAGAACCAAAGGGTCAGGCTATTTATGGAAGCCTCTGACCCTAGGATCTTTATCACGATTGAAGAAGGGCCCTTCATCCCCACAAAGGTTGCTACAATAGATGCAAGTCTACAAGTGCCAAAGAAGCTGACAGAGATGACCAAGGATGAGGTAGTTTTGGCCACTATGGACAAAAGGGCCAAGAACATTATAGTTAGTGCCATAGATGATTCCACATTCCAAAATATGATTCACTGCCAAACTGCAAAGGAAATGTGGGACACACTGATTGTGTATACGGAGGGCACAACTGAGGTAAGGAATGACAGAAAATCCTTGCTAAATCAAGAGTATGAAGCTTTCAAGCAAGGGAAGAAGGGCTCCATAGTTGAATGCTATGAAAGGATCTTCAGGATTATCAATGGGCTGAGGACCTATGGCAGGGTCTTGACAAATTATAATCTAAATGACAAATTCCTTAGATCCCTCAACATGGAATGAGATATGAAGATCTGCGCCATAAGGAAAATGGGGAATCTAGATGAAATCCAGCCCCAAGATCTGTTTGGGAAGTTGCTCTCCCATGAGCTGCAACTTAACACCAAAAAAGCTGAGGGGGAGGGCAACAAAGACAAGTATATAGCTTTTAAGGCTGAAAGCTCCAAAAGATGCAGAGAAAAGACCCCCTCCCCTCCAAGGAGAAAGGCTTGTACAGACATCTCAGAACCCTCATTCTCTGAAGATGAGCTAATTGATGGATAACTCACCCTGTTCTCCAAGCAATTTAAGAAGATGCTGAACAGAAGGAGACAGTGGAAGAACAAGTCCTCATCTGCCTCCAGCTCAAGGAAGCCACACAGTTATACTGACATACAAATAAGAGATCTCAAATGGGAAAGGTATGACTCCAAACTGAACAAACAATTTAATGATGATATTGTTTGCTACTGTTGCAACAAGTCTAGACATGTCATTGTTGACTACTATTCAAAAGAAAAGAGAAAAGGGAAACTGAAGTGAAAAAGCACCACAAGGCCACGAGATCTGAGAAGAGTCTCCTGGCAAAGAAGAAGAAGAGTTGGAGTTATAGTGATTCTAGCTCTTCAGATTCAGAAGATGAAGAGGCCCTCATTGGGATGGTTGTTGTTGTTGAAGAAGACATCAACCCATCTACCAAAGTGGGCATCAGGGGTCCCCTATCATTGTCAGACAGAGACAGCGAAGATGAAGAATACGGTGGTCTAATGGACATATCAGATAAGGAAGATCAGGATGAAGCTCATCATGATGAGGTAATCACTAAGATCCCCCCCTTTCATTACCTGATTCTGAGTATGAAAATGGTGTAGATTCAGAGGCATCCTCATCACATGTTGAAGAGGGTGAATCTGAATCTGAAAAAGACTTCAATGATATGGTCAACTAATATGATGCTCTCTTGAAAGCACTCAAGAAGAGAAGGAAGCTTACTAAGAAGCAAGCTGAGAAAATTGAAACCTTAAAATTTGTTAAATCTGTCTGTGTGATGAGACAGGTGAAAGGCTAACTCACATGAGCAAAGAGAATAGCAAGTTAAGAGGTCTGTTAATATTCCAGGTTGGCACCATAAGCAATAAGAACAAGATCATTATAGATCTTGAGAAGAAGCTCCTCAATGAGAGGATGCTAGTAGCAAAGTTTTCCAAGCCACATACTATATTGCATATCATTGATGGCTTTTCTGCCCAGTATAGGAGTGGCTTAGATTATTACTAGGAGGCTGAGGTAAAGAAAGGAAATAGTGGAAAAGAGAATGTGCAACAGACCATCTTCAAAAAGGTGGTCCTTGCACCCAACAACTATGACCATGACAATATGTATGGTCACTTGAAAAATGGATGTTCTTCTAGTGGAGCCAACAATGCTCCTCACTAGAAAGGAAGGAAAGACCTTGGGTCTAGTGTACATAAGACTCCATATGAAGAAATACAAATGAAGCATCATGGGGCATTTGTATTTGGTCCAACAGCACCAACACCAGTAGCTAAAGGCAAGGGAAAGGTCACTCTACAAAGGCATGCCCTTAAGAAGAATCTTGTGGTTGTGCAGTCCATTCCACATCATGTACACAACTACAAGATCCTTCAGAGGAATGCAAAGAATGTCAATGTCTTCTTTCCTAAACATGAGCTTGCACAACAAGCACCTAAAGTTGTTCAGAAAAGAAGATATAATAGTATGAGTGCTGGTGTTGTGGAAAGGTAGGTCACTTTTCCTTAGACTGTTGGTATAATCCTACTGTTCCACATGCTAAGAGAGCCAGTTCAGTTAGTGCATTTTTCAGTCAAAATTCTATTGCAATAGCTAACAAGAACCATGGACCCAGTGTTGGTTGGATTCCTAAGGTAAATTAGTTCTTCCTTGCAGGTATGTCCAAAGGCCAATCACACGCCAATATGGTATTTGGGCAGTGGATGTTCCAGACATATGACTAGAACAAGAAGCCTTCTGAAAGAGTATGACCTAGTGAAAAATGGACCTAAAGTCATCTTTGGAGGTTCAGATAGAGGGGTCACAAAAGGCTATGGTATGATCTTCAATGGCATAGTCTCCTTCACAAAAGTAGCTTATGTAGAGGGGTTGCAACACAACCTTATAAGCATAAGCCAACCATGTGGCTTAGGCTATGTGATTGAGTTCCACAAGGATAAGTGACTTATCAAAAATTCAATTGACTTGGAGACAATCTTGTCAGGCACTAGGAGTGGAAATATTTACTGTTTAAATTTCATTTGTTCTACTTCTTTCATGCTTATTTGTCTTGTCACTAATGAGAAAGAGTCTCTTTGTGTACCACAAAAGATTAGCTCATCTTAACTACAAAATAATTTGTAAGCTATTCTCTGAGAATCTAGTTAGAGATGCACCTAATTTGAAATGCGTTAAAGATGGTCCATGTCATGCTTGTCAGATGGGCCAGCAAACTAGGATAACCTTTAAAGGCACTGCTCACAAGGATTCTATAAGGTGTTTGTATTTACTGCACGTGGATCTTTTTGTTCAAATGCCTATTCAAAGTTTAGGAGGGAAGTTATATACTCCTGTGATAGTTAATGATCACTCTAGATTCACATGGGTCTTCTTCCTTAAAAAGAATTCAGATACTCTTGACATCTTAATGACATCTGTCAAGACCATCCAGAATGAAATGAACTGTTCTTTGGTCAAAATGAGAAGTGACCATGGAACAGAATTTTAATCTGGTGTTATGACAAATATCTGTCAAGAATAAGGTATCTCACAAGAATTCTATTCTCCCAGAACCCCACACAAAAATGGGGTGGCTGAGAGAAAGAACAGGACTCTGATTGAGGTTGGGAGAACATTGTTGAATGACTCCTCATTGCCAGAATATTTCTGGGCTAAGGCTGTCCAAACAGTATGTCATATGTTGAATAGAGCATTAATCATCAAACATCACAAGAAAAATCCCTATGAACTGTTGAAGGGTAGAAAACCCACTGTATCCTACTTTAGAATCTTTGGGAGCAAGTACTTCATTTTAAATAATGACAAATCTTATTTAACTAAGTTTGTAGAGAAGAGAAGCGAGGGTATTTTTGATGGATATAACTCCCATAGCAGATCCTATATTGTTTTCAACAAAAATACTGAAATTGTAGAAGAGTCTATACATGTTATATTTAATGAGATCAGCCTAATCTATAAGGGCTGGTCTAGTTCTTCTAATGTTGCAGGTATTCAATTGAAGATAAAAGAGCTTTCTATAGAGGGCAAGTCAGCTGCCAATGAGATCACAACACTTGATGCAATAGTCAGAGATGAAGGATAGTCATCAGGTGAAACACGGGGAGCTGGTGAAGAAAAGCAACATGAAATTCAACTTGCTGAATAGGAAGCTGAAGGTGGTGCACATGAAAATGCAGAAAGGCTGCTAATTGCTATCAGACACCTGAGAGACCATCCCAGGAATCTGATCATTGGGGATGCAAGCCAAGGAGTCACGACCAGGAGTAAAACACACAATAAGGCAATGTTCCTGAGTTTCCTCTCTCAGATAGAGCCAAAGAAATTTGAAGATGTAAATGGAGATCCATTTTGGATAATGGCTATGCAGGAAGAACTGAATTAGTTAAAAATATGCAAGGTGTGGAAGTTGGTTCCAAGACCCAAAGGACAGAATATTATTGGAACAAAATGTGTCTACAAGAACAAGATGGATGAAATGGAGTAATTATAAAGAACGCGGCAAGACTGGTAGCAAAAGGATATAGACAAGATGAGGGCATTGATTTTGATCAGACCTTTGCACTAGTGGCAAGACTAGAAGTCATTAGATTATTCCTTGTCTATACTGCCCACAAAGGATTCAAGGTCTACCAAATGGATATGAAGTTAGACTTCCTGAATGGTGACCTTAAAGAAGAAGTATATGTAGAAAAACCATCAGGTTTTTTCAATCCAACTTTTCCTGATTATGTTTACTACATTAGAAAAGCTTTATATGACTTAAAACAAGCCCCAAGGGCTTGGTATGAGACCTTGTCTACCTTCCTTCTTAAGAACAAATTCCTAAGGGAGGAGATAGACAAGACATTGTTCCTAAGGGAAGTAAAGGGCAAGAGTCTCCTAGTCCAAATATATGTTGATTACATCATATTTGGGTCTACAGATGATAACCTTTACAAGAGGTTTGCTAACCTGATGCAAGGAGAATTTTAATTGAGCGGTGTAACATCCCATTTCCTACTAGACCCCTTAACTTTAATTAGGGTAGCACATGTGGTGAGTGAGGTGAGTTTGAGCTTGGTGGTGACCTTGGGATGCACTGAGTTGAGTGGACTCACATGTGACCCACTATAGGAGGCATAATTGACCAAAAGTCTCATCAATTGGTCAACCAATTTAGCCAAGTGGACCAAAGTCAAATCTAGGGCAATATAGCCCAATTCAACTCAATAGGGTTCAATTCATACTCATATGACCAAATTGACCCTACCACAAGATGGCAAACCTTTTAAGGAGTGCTATGGACCCAAAAGCCCCATCATGGGGTCACCAATTGGTCCAATTTGACCAAAGTCAAACTTAGGTCAACATAAGCCAATCCTTCATCAATATGTTCAATTGACCCCCAAAACATGAACTTGACTTCACCCCTAGTCTTAGAACATCATGGGAGACACAATTGACCCCAAAATCCCCATCATGAGATCATCAATTTGGCCAAATTGACCAAATTCAACTTTTCCCCAATTTTGATCAAAATCACACATATAGGTTAAATTGGCCCAAATAGGGCATCACCAAGACCCAGTCAACATGGTGTTGTGTCAACGAACTCAAGACCAGTATATGAGACCAGTCAACCCATCACTTTGACCAACTCAACCCTTCAACCATGGTCTAACCTAAGCCCTAAAGAAGAAATTAAAAGCCTAAACCAATTCCAAAGGTCTAAGGCCTTCAATCCCAGCCTATTCTGCAGCCCAAGAGCAAATGACCTTAATTGTCCTCTGAAATTGACATGCAAAGGCATGCATGGGGTTGAATTGGAGTTTTCCCCTTAATTTCAAGTGGAGACAAGGAGGGATTTATGGAGTTGATGCCGCATGGCATGTGTCTCCTCTCCCCAAAGCCTCCTCTCAGCTCCCCCATGAGATTTCATGCAATTTGAGTGAGGTGGCAGCTGGGTAGAGTGAGAAATTTAGGTGGGGGAAGGTGTTGGTCGGCCAGTTCAATGGCAACCCATGGGGTGAGCTACCATTGGGCCCAATCTTCTTCCTCTCAACATGAATTTGAGCTGAGGAGTGAAATTTAGGTGAGCTGGAGCTCTGATAGTGGCTGGGGAGGGAGGTACTTAGCCAAAATCGCTCATTAATGGCCACCCATCTAATGCCCTCCCCATCTCTCAATTGAGCTCATCATCCCTTCAGAAACTCGAGAGAAGGAGAAACCCCATCTTTCGGAGAGGGATCGTGCATTGGTGGTAGAGATTGGGAAGGAACCAAGCAAGGTGGCCGAAAATGGCATCCCAAAGAAACAGCCACCATCAAGACCAATACAGGTTCGGTTTCTCCTCCCCTCCCCTCGTGCTAGCTTCCCTCTTCTTCCATTTTCAAATCAAAGTAGGAATGGTGGCTTACCATTTCGGATTTTCTTGATCCAAACCGCAAAAATGAAAACAAAGGGAGGACAACTCCGGCCACCTCAGGCCAGACGGCCACCACCATTCGACGGCCAAATGTCGGGTGAAGGTGGTGGCTTGAGAGAATGGCCGGAAACAACCTCAGTTGGCCGGAAACAACCTCAGTTGGCCGGAATCGGGCTCGATATATCAGCCCAGGAGGAGTCAATCCTGACCCTTGGCTCATCGGGGAAGATGAAGGAGGGTCGTTGGATTGGGAAGATCTGCTAAACGTAGACCATATTAATTGCATTTTAAATAAATCTATCACATTGTTTCAGTGTTTTGAATGATAAATTTAAGGCCCTTAGAGGAAATTTCAAGAAAAATGTTCTGAAATAGCTTTTGTAGATCTTGATGTCTACTTTAATTAGAAATTTAAATCAGCCCATTTGGGTCAATATAGAACCCCCAGCATCCAATTTGGTAAGACTGGTCCAACTAGAGGCCAGAAATTACATTATGTATATATTTTAAATGGTAGGCCTGATGGAACTGAAATTTTTACGAGGCATGCATGAGCCCTATATCTAGCTTGTATCCAAAAATTGGATTTTTTAGGGGATAATTTTCCTAAAGGTTTATTCAAAATATGATAAATCAAATAAATGATATTTTTGGAGTTATTTAACCCCAACTGACCCCAAATTTGGGTGTCACCCTTAATTTGCCAATATTAGACCATGTTTAAAATTTGAGGTCAATTGGACCTCTACATTTAGGGTAATTCCATTTGCATGTCTCTACCAAGAAGGGAGTATGGCGTGGCAATAGGCCAAAGGGGTATATGGTGTATTTAGCTCAAATGGCTTAGTGTTAGCTTCTGAAATTTTGTACACACCCTCCTTATGATATAATACATTACCTCAAGAAAATTAAGATTTTGGGGATCAAAAATCCTATGTATGTGAGAAATATGGATTATGTCACATTATTGTTTTTATGAAATGTTCATGGTTGGTACCTTGAGGAAAATCATGAAACTTAGGATTTGATGTGTTTAGATCATTATTGTGCTATAGAAATTTACTCAGAATTTTTGGAGGTTATGAACATGTATTTGATGTGTAAAGTCCTATTTGCACACCTTTATATTAAATGGAGATTATGGTTATAACTTCACTGGAAAATTATGAATCTTAGGATTTGATGTTCTTATGTCATTATTGTGCCCCAGTAATTTTCTCAGAATTTTTAGAAGTAATAAACTAGTACTTGATTTGTAAAGCCCATTCTCACACCCCTTTATATTAAATGAAATATTGGGTTATAGATTCCATGGAAATTGTGATATTTAGGTTTTGATGTTTTCAGATCATTATTGTGTTGTAGTAATTTTCTCAGAATTTTGGAAGTCTTGAACCTGTACTCGATGTACAAAGTCCTATTTGCACACCTTTACATTAAATGGAGATTAGGATTATAACGCCACTGGAAAATCATGAATCTTAAGATTTGATGTTTTTAGATCATTGTTGTGCTATAGTAATTTTCTCAGAATTTTTGGAAGTCTTGAACTAGTACTTGATGTGTAAAACCCTAATTGTACACCTTTTATATTATATGGAAATTATGATCATAAATCTTCTGAAAAATTATGAAATTTTCGAATCCATATTTTTATGTCATTTGTCACCTCTGGAAATTTATTTGGCAAGATTGAAACTACTGACATGGTATACTTCCTTCACATTTTGGAAGATGTCAATTGATTAATGAATTTTAAATAGAGGTCAAACCTATATGAAATATATCAAAATTTTGGTCAACCCTTAAATTATCCATTATGAACCTCCAGTAAAAATTAGAACTCATATGGATATGATATGGTTAAGAATGCATCATAGAAATCAAATCTGGTTCAATCTCATTTTGGTATGCGAATAGTTAAAACCTCATGGGATGATTTGACCAACAAGATCACATAGAAAATCAGTAAGATTTGGATTATAACAGTATCATATCATTTCTATCAGCCCATAGAAGTTATGGAATCTGTGGAGTACATTCGTACTATTGTTTAGGGAATAATTAAGAATCATGTCGCACTATACATAAAAAGGGGCAATTATCAACTTAGGAGATCATGATGATTATTCAGCACGGTGAAGTATTCAAGAAATATCTTTAGGGTGTGATTAGAGACATTTGAGATTCATACAAGGCCTACACCATTTAGAGAATGGGAGATCTTATGTGTTGAGAATCATTTAAGAGAACGTTTGCTTAGAAATAGGGTGAAAGTTAAGTCATAAAACATCTAAGTCATAAAGAGTAATAAGGAGAGTTGGTCTTTAGAAAAGGTAACCACCAATAAAAATAATGTCTTGGAAAGGGGGATTTGGGTTTCATCCCATCACATTCCCTAGTACCGTTGCAAGCTCTTCACCGGGTAAACCTCGGGAAGTCCAAGATTCACCCTAAATTTCTAGTATAATAATAATTAGTCAAGAATAGTCTAACTAAATGAACTAAGAGATACGGTGAACTACATCCCTGGTTAGAGGATGGGAAATAATATATCAGGACGAGATGGTCCTGCGAGTTGGAGGCTCGGGAGGTTATATATCAGGACAGGATGGTCCTGCGAGGTGGAGGCTCGGGACGTTGTATATTAAGATGGGTTGGTCCTGCGAGCTGAAGGCTCGGGTGGTGATAACTTGCATGTGCATAAGAACAAATTTGTGGCGGGTCTTCGGTACTGGACCGGTCGTCACACTGACGGTAGTACGTTGACTTAGGTAGGTGTGAGGGTTTGAGGGTCCAGTAGGTTATTTATACTACGTTCTGGAGGACGATCCCTGAACATGCACACCTGACCTCGAAGACTGGTGGATACCAGCAAAGAGTACGCAAGACTCTAGAGTGCACCTAGTATGTGTACAGAGGCATACAAAGGGTCTAGGATTGGTAGTGTGTATACCCGCCTAGGAAGTGGAGTTGCCCGCTCCACTGCTGTCGTAGCCACAACGGTGGTACAAGAGAGTAAAGCTAGCTCCAAAAATCGGGAACTAAAGGTCTGTGATCACAGAGTCGTGTGGTTGAGTTGCACTTGTATGAATCATATCATAGCATGCATATCATATCATACATAAACCTTAGAACATAATTTGCAGACCCTTATCATATAAATTAGTATGGGCTCTTTTATATGATAATTTATAATTCCGGAAATCTTAACTTATAAGTTTGTATGGGCATTCATTTAAGTTAAGATACTCATGTGATGGTAGTATACTTTACTTGTTTACTTTACTTGTGTTGTACTATCTTACTTACTGCTTTACTTACAGCTTTACTTACAGCTTTACTTATTGCCTTACTTCCTGCTCATATATACTGCTAGTTAGGAATTTTACGTGTTTTACTTTATATACCTGCTAGCATAGAATTTATGTCATCTGCTTGTTTCTATTACCCCTTGTTGTCCTCTGCTTCCTTCCTCTCGCTCGGTGCCTAGGAGTCGCGCGGGGAGGCGGGGACAAAATCGGCTTAGTCTTTATGACTAACGGTTGGTTGTGTTTGTAGGTGCCCGAGGAGCTGAAGCCCCAGCTGGAAGAGAAGGCAGGACCTGAGGAGCAGATGTCGCGCATTACTACCACTACGAGACAGGTGCGGACTGATATGAGTGTTTAGCTTCTGCATGTAGTGTAGAGAGAGAGAGAGTTTATTTTGTTGTCTTTTCATTCGGACATGTACTGGGCATAAGCCTTTACTCTTTTTGTTGTACTCATTGATGGACTTGTATACTATTTTAGCATATGTATATGTGTGTGATTGTGGACTTGGTTTATTTTACCTAGTTTTCTTCTTATCTTTTTGTTGGCCTGGTTGATCGTTCTTGCCGGCAGGATCGGCATCTTGCGGAGGTGGCTAACTCGTGTGTTAGCATCACCGTAATGCGGCGGTTCTGTGCATAAGATCCGGGAACTCTCCTGGTGCGGGAGAGGGATCTTACAACTGGTATCACTTGAATAAACAATCCAATGAGAAAGAAGTCCACAAAACCCTGGGACACCCCCGCTCGAGTTAGTTTGAGGACAAACTAGCAGCAGAAGCAGTGGTGTGCCCTTGTGTAAAATTCACACAAAATAGTCCATTAATCAATGAGTTAGGCTAACCCAACTAAGACATCATTCTAGTTTGACGCACCAAGACGACTTCATAGCATATAATAATCCAAACTGACCTCGGGTATAGACTGATTAAGGCATGATGACACCCAAAGTGACTAAGAGAAGAATCTTATTGGGAAGTAGATACTTAAGGCTTAAACCTCGATGTCCCTAATTCTCCTACTAAATGAGATTATCACTTCTTACCCATTGGATAGGATCTCTTCAAGAGATTGGTGCATGAAATCCATTAGAAAAATAACAAGAAGCTCGTCAACTTAAATCTCCAAACCAACAACTAGGTTGCATCGAACCAATCATCGTGACAAATACCAGAAATTGAATAAGGATTTGTGTTCAGTCGAATAAAGATTGGTGTTTGGAAAATGCCCATTTTGGGACTGCATATATACTAACCTTGAGAAGGGTGTGATAATTGGTGACCCCGAGGATCTTAAAGTACGTGGAATATCAATAGGTCTCAGGATGGGACTCCAAGGCTAGGGTCGGATACCCTAAGGATTGAGTGCATATCTAGGACGAATATATCCTAATGATACCAAAGAAACTTAGCCCAAAATGCATATGGGCTAATCCTTTTGTTTATTGGATTAGTTTGGTACCAACTTGGATTTCCTAGACCTTATTTACGGAAAATGGTGTGCATATAGCACTCAAATCGAACTTTATGAATCTTGGAGTTCTACAACTCCAAGTCGGATGAAATTTTAGTCATGCATGAGTCATGCCCAAATACATACACTGCCCAAAAATGGGAATTTCTGGAAATACCTTTTCTATAGCTTTTGTGATAATTTCATAAAACACGCATGGTATAAATTTCGGACTATATGAAGTCAAATCACTCCAAATCCCCTTGGTAAGGTAATTATGTGTATATTAATCTATGGTAAAGTCTTGACTCAATTGGATCCATACATATGAGTAGACCTATGTTTAAATGATCGGTAGAAAAACCTTTACTTAGGCCACACCAAAAAGTTGTTTTTACCCTAGTAAAATAGACCTTTTGCTCCCCAATTTTGAGGCCCTTAGAGCCCATAAAATGAAAAGTAGGCTGAGATAACTTTTCTAGGCATTTGTGTCTACTATCCTTAGAAAGTGAGATCACGCCATTTGGAGCCCTACAACTCTCATTATGACATAATTAGTAAGCTTCATCCTAGTGAAGTACATACCTTAAAATGTGAATAACTTTTACATAGTAAATGATATGAGGCTGATAATATAACATGTGTGTATGCACCCTAGATCTACTATATGCCCAATGATCAGAATTGTTGGAGCACACTTCTCTAAGGTTTTAGTAAAAATTTAATAAATCAAATACTGTGTATAATATGAGTGATTTGGACCAAAATCACACCAGATCTCCTTTGGGAGGGTGGGCATGAATATAACAGACCATGGTTAAAATTTTAGGTCAATTGGACCTCTGAAAGTCAATTTACTCCACAAGCAATTGCAAGGAAATTGGTGTGCTTATACCATGACTATGTAACACTAGGTTTACATGAGAGTTTAAGGGTTTTCCTTTGGTCAAATTCTATGAAATTTAATCCATGCACTTAGGATCATAACACAATACTTGGAGTTAGTTTCCCTAGGAAAGTTGACTTCATGTGTTTTGGTCACATAGACCCCAAGTGTGTAAATATAGGGTCGAAGCTCACTGGAATGTTTTTGTATAGACTTTTCATATCAGTAGAGAGCTCTGGAAAATTTTGTTAGAATTAATCCTCGAGTAAATAACAAGCTTCCTTCACAAAGCGTTATTTGGACCTATAGCTTGAGAAATTAATTCCCTGAATTATTGACATTAAATTGTTAAGAAATGTTGTACAAGGTCCTTTTATATCAGTATGAAGCTTTAGAAATTTTATTTGATTCAATCTCTGAGTAAACTTCATGTTTCATTCACAATGTGCAATTTGGAGTAATAATTTAGAAAATTCATATCTGGAATAATTGACATCGGAATATTCTTGAAATCTGGACATAACCTTGTAATAATGTTATACACCTCTGAATTTTTCCTGGAATTGAATTTCCATCTATATATGGTGCTTCCCTCACAATGTAGTATTTGGGGTTATAACTTAGGGAACTCATAACTTGAATTATTGATATAGAATGGCCATAGAAACTTTTGCATGGAGTTTTGATAACAATATGAACTTCTGGAAACTTTGATAGAATTTATGGTTACACATTTTTGATACTTCCTTCACAAAGTAGAATTTGAGCGTATAATTTGAGAAATCCGTACAAAAAATTATTGTTGATGGGTTGTTATAGAATTTTGTATATATGCTTTTATATCATTAGGAAGATCTAAAAATGTTGTTAGAATTATTTACTGAGAAGACCTCATACTTCCTTCACAAAGTGGAACCTTGGGATATAATTTGAAAGATGGATATGTTGAAATATGGATGATGAGATAATATAACAATTACCAGATAGTCTTGTGATATTGTTATAGACCTTCTTGAGGCTTTTCATCTTCATTGAGCATGGTACCCCGTAGACCCGAACTTGAATTTCGGGGACGAAATTATTTTTTTGTTTATTGGGATTTGTAACATCCCATTTTCTACTAGACCCCTTACTTCAATTAGGGTAGGACATGTGGTGAGTGAGGTGAGTTTGAGCTTGGTGGTGACCTTGGGATGCACTGATTTGAGTGAACTCACATGTGACCCACTATAGGAGGCATAATTGACCAAAAGTCTCATCAATTGGTCAACCAATTTAGCCAAGTGGACCAAAGTCAAATCTAGGTCAATATAGCCCAATTCAATTCAATAGGGTTCAATTCATACTAATATGACCAAATTGACCCTACCACAAGATGGTAAACCTTTTAAGGAGTGCTATGGACCCAAAAGCTCCATCATGGGGTCACCAATTGGTCCAATTTGACCAAAGTCAAACTTAGGTCAACATTAGTCAATCCTTCATCAATAGGTTTAATTGATCCCCAAAACATGAAATTGACTTCACCCCTAGTCTTAGAACATCATGGGAGACCCAATTGACCCCAAAATCCCCATCATAAGATCATCAATTTGTCCAAATTGACCAAAGTCAACTTTTTCCCAAATTTTGGTCAAAATCGCACATATAGGCTAAATTGGCCCAAATAGGGCATCACCATGACCCAATCAACATGGGGTTGTGTCAAAGAACTCAAGACCATCATATGGGACCAGTCAACCCATCACTTTGACCAAGTCAACCCCAAAGTCAACCATGGTCAAACTTAAGCCCTAAAGAAGAAATTAAAAGCCTAAATCAATTCCAATGGGATAAGGCCCTCAATCCCAGCCTATTATGCAGCCCAAGAGCAAATGACCATAATTTCCCTCTGAAATTGACATGCAAAGGCAAGCATGGGGTTGAATTGGAGTTTTCCCCCTAATTTCAAGTGGAGACAAGGAGGGATTTATGGAGTTGATGCCACATGGCATGTGTCTCCTCTCCCCAAAGCCTCCTCTCAGCTCCCGCGTGAGATTTCCTGCAATTTGAGTGAGGTGGTAGCTGGGTAGAGGGAGAAATTTAGGTGGGGAAGGTGTTGGCCGGCCACTTCAATGGCAACCCATGGGGTGAGCTGCCATTGGGCCCAATCTTCTTCCCCTCAGCATGAATTCGAGCTGAGGAGTGAAATTCGGGTGAGTTGGAGCTCTGATAGTGGTTGGGGAGGGAGCTGCAAACTTAGACGAAATCGCCCATTAATGGCCACCCATCTAATACCCTCCCACTCTCTCAATTGAACTCGTCATCCCCTTCAGAAACTCGAGAGAAGGAGAAACCCCATCTTTCAGAGAGGGATCGTGCACTGGTGGTAGAGATTGGCAAGGAGCCGAGCAAGGTGGCTGGAAATGGCATCCCAGAGAAACAGCCACCATCAAGATCAATACAGGTCTGATTTCTCCTCCCCTCCCATCGTGCTAGCTTCCCCCTTCTTCCATTTTCAAATCAAAGTAGGAATGGTGGCTTACAATTTCGGATTTTGTTGATCCAAATTGCAAAAACGAAAACAACGGGAGGACAACTCCAGCCACCTCAAGCCAGACGGCCACCGCCATTCGACGGCCAGATGTCGAGTGAAGGTGGTGGCTTGAGGGAATGGCCGGAAACGACCTCAGTTGGCCGGAATCGGGCTCGAGATATCGGCCCAGGAGGAGTAAATCCTGACCCTTGGCTCATCGGTGAAGATGAAGGAGGGTCGTTGGATTGGGAAGATCTACTAACGCATACCATATTGATTGTATTTTAAATAAATCGGTCACATTATTTCAGTGTTTTGAATTATCAATTTAAGGCCATTTCATGAAAAATGTCCTGAAATAGCTTTTGTAGATCTTGAGATCTACTTTAATTAGAAATTTGAATCAGCCCATTTGGGGCAATATAGAACTCCCAGCATCCAATTTGGTAAGATTGGTTCAACTAGTGGCCAGAAATTACATTGTGTATATATTTTAAATGGTAGGTCTGATGGACCTGAAATTTTTACCAGGCATGCATGAGCCCTATATCTAGCTTGTATCCAAAAATTAAATTTTTAGGAAATAATTTTCCAAAAGTTTTATTCAAAATATGTTAAATCAAACAAATAATATTTTTGGAGTTGTGTAACCCCAACTGACCCCAAATTTGGGTGTCACCCTTAATTTGCCAATATTAGACCATGGTTAAAATTTGAGGTCAATTGGACCTCTGCATGTATGGTAATTCCATTTGCATGTCTCTACCAAGAAGGGAGTATGGTGTGCCCATAGCCCAAAGGGGTATATGGTGTATTTAGCTCAAATGGTTTAGTGTTAGCTTCTGAAATTTTGTACACACCCTCCTTATGATATAATACATTACCTCAGGAAAATTAAGATTTTTGGGATCAATAATCCTATGTATGTGATAAATATGAATTATGTCACAGTATTGTATTTGTGAAATGTTCATGGTTGGTACCTTGAGGAAAATCATGAAACTTAGGATTTGATGTGTTTAGATCATTATTGTGCTATAGAATTTTACTCATAATTTTTGGAGGTTATGAACATGTATTTGATGTGTAAAGTCCTATTTGCACACCTTTATATTAAATGGAGATTAGGGTTATAACTTCACTGGAAAATTATGAATCTTAGGATTTGATGTTTGTATGTCATTATTGTGCCCCAGTAATTTTCTCAGAATTTTTAGAAGTCATAAACTAGTATTTGATGTGTAAAGCCCATTCTCACACCCCTTTATATTAAATGAAATATTGGGTTATAGATTCCATGGAAAATTGTGAAATTTAGGATTTGATGTTCTTAGATCATTATTGTGCTGTAGTAATTTTCTCGGAATTTTTGGAAGTCTTGAACATGTACTTGATGTACAAAGTCCTATTTGTACACCTTTACATTAAATGGAGATTAGGATTATAACTTCACTGGAAAATTATGAATATTAAGATTTGATGTTTTTATATCATTGTTGTGCTATAGTAATTTTCTCATAATTTTTGGAAGTCTTAAACTAGTACTTAATGTGTAAAACCCTAATTGTGCACCTTTTATATTATATGGAAATTATGATCATAAATCTTCTGAAAAATTATGAAATTTTGGAATCCATATTTTTATGTCATTTGTCACCTCTGGAATTTTATTTGACAAGATTGAAACTATTGACATGGTACTTCCTTCACATTTTGGAAGATGTCAATTGATTAATGAATTTTAAATAGAGGTCAAACCTATATGAAATATATCAAAATTCTGGTCAACCCTTAAATTATCCATTATGAACCTCTGGTAAAAATTAGAAATCATATGGACATGATATCGTTAAGATTGCATCATAGGAATCAAAACTGGTTCAATCTCATTTTGGTCTGTGAATATTAAAAACCACATGGGATGATTTGACCAACAAGATCACATAGAAAATCAGTAAGATTTGGATTATAACAGTAACATATCATTTCTATCAGCCCATAGAGGTTATGGAATCTTTAGAATACATTCGTACTATGGTTTAGGGAATAATTAAGAATCATGTCGCACTATACATAAAAAGGGGCAATTATCAACTTAGGAGATCATGATGATTATTCAGCACGGTGAAGTATTCAAGAAATATCTTTAGGGTATGATTAGAGACATTTGAATTCATACAATTGCTACACCGTTTAGAGGATGAGAGATCTTAAGTGTTGAGCATCGCTCAAGAGAACGTTTGCTTAGAAATATGGTGAAAGTTAAGTCATAAAACATCTAAGTCATAAAGAGTAATAAGGAGAGTGGTTCTTTAGAAAAGGTAGCCACCAATAAAAATAAATGTCTTGGAAAGGGGGATTTGGGTTTCAGACCATCACATTCCCTATTACCGCTGCGAGCTCTTCACCGGGTTAACCTCTGGAAGTCCAAGATTCACCCTAAATTTCTAGTATAACAATAATTAGTCAAGAATAGTTTAACTAAATGAACTAAGAGATACGGTAAACTCCATCCCTGGTTAGAGGATGGTAAATAGCATATCAGGACGAGATGGTCCTGCGATCTGGAGGCTCGGGAGGTTGTATATCAGGACGGGATGGTCCTGCGAGCTGGAGGCTCGGGAGGTTGTATATCAGGATGGGTTGGTCCTACGAGTTGAAGGCTCGGGTGGTGATAACTTGCATGTGCATAAGAACAAATTAGTGGCGGGTCTTCGGTACTGGACCGGTCATCACACCAATGGCGGTACGTTGACTTAGGCGGGTGTGAGGGTTTGAGGGACCAGTAGGTTGTTTATACTACGGTCTGGAGGACGATCCCCGAAAATGCACACCTGACCTCAAAGACTGGTGGATACCAGCAAAGAGTACGCAAGACTCTAGAGTGCACCTAGGACGTGTACAAAGGCGTACGAAGGGTCTAGGCCTAGTAGAGTGTATACCCGCCTAGGAAGTGGAGTTGCCCGCTCCACTGCTGCTGTAGCCATAATGGTGGTACCAGAGAGTGAAGCTAGCTCCAAAAATCGGGAACTAAAGGTCGGTGATCACAGAGTCCTGTGGGTGAGTTGCACTTGTATGAATCATATCATTGCATGCATATCATATCATACACACACCTTAGAACATAATTTGCAGACTCTTATCATATAAATTAGTATGGGCACTTTTATATGATAAGTTATAATTCCGGAAATCTTAACTTATAAGTTTGTATGGTGAAAGTGCAATTGAGTATCAGTTGAAGGTGATTAATATAATCAACCTTGCTTTGATACCAATTGAAGGAGAGTTTAGATCTTAATATTACTCTAGAGGGGGTGAATAGAGTATTAAAACTTTTCCCTTAATTTTATAGCGGAATTAAAATAGTGATATATATGTGTGTATATTGAGTGAGTAATAAAAACAAACATAAAGAAGGCACACAGCACAGAAACACATAAAATCACAAGCACAGAGACACAAGGATTTTTATAGTAGTTCCCCAATAAACCTGGGTACGTCCACTCTTCTACCACACTTGGTAGGATCCACTAGGTTTTTTGATCAGGTGCCCTATCACCAAGGGGTTTTTGTTCAGGTGTCCACACACCAAAGGAGCTTTTGATCAGGTGCTCTAACCCAACTACAGGTTTTTGATCAGGTGCCCTGCCACCAATGGGTTAACTTTTGAAGGGAGTTATAACCCTGTACAAGAGGGGATAGAAAGGGTTATGAAGTTCTTCTCTGTCAATATGCTGAGAGAAGACTCTAGTGAATGTATGTTGTAAAGCTCCTATGTATGATATGAAATGCTTGACAGCTTGAGGATGCAGCTTTCACTTGAATCAAATAATCTTCATGTAGCTGATTAATCTGGAAGAATAAGTTCTTCAGATTTTTGCTGCTCTTTTGAAAATCTGTACTTGCAGCAGATGACTGAGAGAGTAGATTGATGTTCTCAGTGGGTGAGTGCTGCTTGAGGAAGAAGATGAAGATCTGTTAGCTTTTGTTCTTCTGTTTCTTCCTGTAACCTTTTTCCTTCTTTTTCTTTGTACAGCTATATTGATATTGTACTATATTATTCTGTCGTGAAAACCTCTGAAGTAATTCTCTGTATCTCTTCTTCCTTTTTCTTTTGATAATATTTGAAAATCAAATCCCTTGAATTAAGGAATAAGTATATCTGGGAACCATAAATCTGACACGTCGTATATCTCTTTCCTTTTCCATGAAATGTTCCTTTTCCGAGAGATGTCAACGGCTATAATCTTGGAATGATAAAAGGAAATATATTATCCTTACTTATCTGATATAATAGAGCCGTTGCAGAAGATATCTGAGTTCAGAGAATGGAATAATATAATCTATCTGAAGTAAATCTGCTGTATTGCAATTTTCGTCGATCTCAAGATTTTTGTCGAACACAATATTTAGTTAGTCGAACGCAAATTCGTCGACCGCTGAACTGAGCAAAATCGTCGACCGCTGAGACAGAATAAAATCGTCGACCGCTGAGACAGAATCTGCTCGTTGACCACTAAACCGCTGAGACGCTGAGCCGCTGAGATAGAAGCAAGCCGTTCGTCGAACGCAGAGAGTAAGCCGTTCGTCGAACGCAGAGAGCAGTTCGTCGAACGCAGTGTGGAGTTCGTCGAACACAGAACCTGAATGAATTCTTGAGTTCTAACAGCCTAAACTCTTGACCCATTGACTATACATTGGGGTCAACTTAGTCCTAGTCAGCAGATAGTATATTAGCCCAAATCTGAAATAGGGTTGTTCCAACATATGTTCATTCATATAAGTTAAGATACTCATGTGATGGTAGTATACTTTACTTGTTTACTTTACTTGCGTTGTACTATACTGCTTTACTTACAACTTTACTTACTGCCTTACTTCCTGCTCATATATACTGCTAGTTAGGTATTTTACGTGTTTTACTTTATATACCTGCTAGCGTAGAATTCATGTCACCTGCTTGTTTCTATTACCCCTTTTTGTCCTCCGCTTCCTTCCTCCCGCTCGGTGCCTAAGAGTCGCGGGGGGAGGCGGGGACAAAATCGTCTTAGTCTTTATGACTAACGGTCAGTTGTGACCGTAGGTGCCAAGGAGCTGGAGCCCCAGCTGGAAGAGGAGGCAGGACCTGAGTAGCAGATGTTGCGCATTACTACCACTACGAGACAGGTGCGGAGTGATATGAGTGTTTAGCTTCCGCATGTAGTGTAGAGAGAGAGAGTTTATTTTGTTGTCTTTTCATTCGGACATGTACTGGGCATAAGCCCTTACTCTTTCTGTTGTACTCATTGATGGACTTGTATACTATATTAGCATATGTATATGTGTGTGATTGTGTACTTGGTTTATTTTACCTAGTTTTCTTCTTATCTCATTGTTAGCCTGGTTGATCATTCTTGCCGGCAGGATCGGCGTCTTGCGGAGGTGGCTAACACGTGCATTAGCATCACCGTAAGGCGGCGGTTCTGGGCATAAGATTTGGAAACTCTCCTGGTGCGGTAGAGGGATCATACAAGCGGTATGGGAGAGCTTAAGTATTTCTTAGGCCTCCATGTGAAATAATCTAAAGATGAAAGTTTCATCTCCCATACCAAGTTCACCAAGGAGTTAGTCAAGAAAATTGGAATGGAGAGTGCCTCCACTATGAAAACACATATGGAGTCAAATATATCTCTTGACAAGGATGAGAAAAGGGAAACCTTTTGATGAGTCCTTGTACCTATGTATAATTGGCTCCCTCCTCTATTTAACTGTAAGTAGACCTGATATCATGTATGTTACATGTGTATGTGTTAGGTACCAGGCTTGCCCTAAGGAATCTCATTACTCAACTGCAAAGTGGATTCTGAGATATATTAAGGACACACCAAATCTTGCTCTATGGTACCCTAGGAACAATGATTTTGAACTAAAAGGGTATTCAGATTCAGATTTTGCAGGATGTAAAGAGGATAGGAAGAGTACCTCAGGGACATGCCAATTTCTTGAGAGAAGACTAATTTTCTGGAGTAGCAAAAAGCAAACAAGTTTTGATATTTCAACATCAGAGTTAGAATATATATCAGCTAGAAGCTGCTGTGCACAACTACTGTGGATCCAATATCAACTTCAGGATTACAACTTACAGCTAAGTAAAACTCCTATGTTTTATGATTCCTCTAGTGCAATTTCAATTATTAAGAATCCTGTGTCACATAGTAGGACTAAGCACATTGAAATTAGGTATCGCTTCATCAAAGAGCATGTAGAAAAGGAAGACATATGCCTTGAGTTTGTCCCCACTGACAGACAAGTGGCAGATATCTTTACTAAACCTCTGGATGAAGCAAAGTTAAATTTCTTCAAAATTGAGCTGGGCATACTCAATTTGGAATAACTCTTACTGAGCCGCCCTTAGTTATTATTGTTTAAATTTACTTCTAGTAGATGATAGGTCATTAACAAAGCATGAAGGTTGTTATTATGAAAGCTAGGAGTGCCTGACAAAAGTGGTGTGCATAAGAAAAGGCCATATCGTTTTGACTGCAAAATGATATCGTCTTGATGAACACAATGATATTCTATTACATTACTCTATGAAGGCAGGAAATGAGTAAAGAAATGAAGATGCAAGTGAGGGGGAGCATGACTGACAAAAGTCATATAGATGATGTTTCAAGTGAGAGGGAGCTTGACACTGAGCTCCATGCTTAAATATTAGAGAAGGGTCTATCTGAAGAAGCCCTAAAGGGGGAGAGGAGTTCAATGATGAAGGCCAGTCAGTGCTGCTACTACCACATCCGCAAGGCAAAGGGAATGTTCTACTCTCTCTGTTCTTACTGTCATTATTGAGCTTTATCATTATTGTGTCTTATCATTGACTGGGTTATGACTTCTTCAAATAGGAGGAGAATGTTGGGAACACTGCCCAGAATGTTCCAAATTTGCAGAAGTCACTAAGCGATTATAAGTCCAATTTGTATTTGATATATATTTGTTGTGACATGAGTAGGTTAGAACATTATACATCCTAAGTATAATGTTTTAAGATCAAGCAAAAAATGTCTAAGGTATATATCGTCGTGTCTAAGTCATATATCGTCGTGTCAACAAGGTATACACAATGATATCATTGTGAGGACTCGCAAAAGGCAGTAGAAGAAGTCAATTCAAATATTGACATGACAATAAGAAGAACACGATGATATAGTCGTGTCAATAAGGTACACACAAGGATATTGTTGTAAGGACTCAAGAAGAATCAGCCAAGGCATATATCGGTGTGACAATAAGTATCACACGACAATATCATTGTGAGAACTCAAAAGAAAGTCTGCTAAAGCACATATCGTCGTGACAACAAGGTACACATGACGATATCAGTGTGAGAAAACAAGAACAGTTAGCTAAGGCAGATGTCATTGTGAGGACTCAAGAAAAGACATTTAAAGCTTATATCATCATGACAACAAGGTGCACACGATGATATCGTTGTATGAACCAAAGAAATCTTACTAAGTCATTTATCGTCGTGTTAGTTATCTTCACACGATGATATCGTCTTGACAAGCTCATAAGGCGGGATTTCAAATCGATGGAAGCGGCAAAAGAAAATGTCAAATAAATCATGTCTGAAAAGTGGTTTGTGTTGGATCGATAGGCGCCCTTAGAGGGGGTGAATAACGGAATAAAAATTCTTTTTATATGTTTAAGCAATTTGCTAAATTATTTTAAAATAAAAGAGAGCGAAATAACAATTTAGCCAAAAGTAGAGAATATTGTAATTTGCAATATTAGAATTTTATGTCAAATGATAGAAATCAAGTAAAAACAAATAGAAACATGATTGTATTATATTAAAGAGTGTTTACATAATTTTGATTTCAATATCGCTAGAAATCAGCACTACAACAAAACGAGGATACCGCGGCATTTTTCTGAACTTTCCGCGGCGTTTTTCAAGCGCCGTGATAATTTTCACGGCATTTTTCAAGCGTCGCAATAGTTTTCGCGGTGCTTTACGTACAAAATGCCGCTAAATCGCTGCGAATGCGATCGCCACCAATACAAGCAGGTATTCGCGGCGTGTTTTCATAAAACGCCGCCAATACAAGCAGGTTTTAGCGACGATTTTTTGAAGAAAAAAACGCCGCCAATAGCTACGGAGTTCTTTTAAAAAAATGTCGCGACTTTAGCGGTGTTTTTATAAAAAAACGCCGCTAAAGCTGCTACATTTTAAAAAAATCAAATAATTAAAAAAACTCTTATGTATAGTGGTAGCACATGCCAGTCACTCGTATATATACAAAATGAAAATTTCTTTCTCATCTCTCTCATTATTCCTCATTTAGGCAAAGAAACGCAATATATATTGTATGCACCAGAACTTGTATCCATGACAAATATTAAATCAATAAAGTATATTTCATGGTAACATCACAAAATTAGAATCTCATGTCCAAATATACACAAATTTGATTGAAATGAATAAATAGCACTAACCAGTGCATAATTCAATTTGATTGAATTGAATATAAACTCAATTAATTTGCATTGTGATGATTATTCGATCAGATGATGACAGAAAGTGTTTTTCCTGTATAAATACATAGATATAAATGAAATAATGTCAATACAAATATCAAACGAATCACTGCCAGGAACTCCATTCAATAAATGTTCAGTAAATATCTCCCATTGATAATGCAGCAAATCTCTCCCAGTAAATGTCTCTCATTGATAATACAGGAAATGCAGTGCAGGAAATGAGTTGAAATACATGTGTAGGTTTCACTTTCACCATTGATAATGCCGCCTGGTAAATAAGCTCATTAGTTAACACATGTAGTGCAGGAAAATCAGAAATTCATCAATTCAGTAAATACCCTAATCAGTTTTCGCCACTGCATTTCTTTGGAAAAATCCTATTGTGCACTTGTACAATTGCACCTTTATTTGTTAAAAAAAACTGCAGTTAATCGTCGTTGCAAGATAATGAATGAATCTCAAATAAAAAGTCATGCACATGAGAATATGATTAGCATTACAAATGACTATAAATGAAAACAGCAAGGGCTTACCTCTTAAGCAGGAACCATAACTATTTTAAGTCCATGTACAATCATATGCGCATGTACCACCTATAAAATTTTAGAAGACAGTGAATAAGATTTATAGAAACATTTGGAACTTTCATTCAGGCCTTCTTGTGTGTATGAAATATAAAGCTACCAGCAAGTGCACAATGAAGAGTGGGTTGATTAGATGTCATAAAATTTACCGTTAGGCATTTTGATTACCCTTCTTTGAAGGATGAGCATATAGTGCATAGCAAAGCACTTTTTGAAAAGGTGCAGGTGATAAGATACAAGAAGTAAAGCATCCCTATGGACATTTCAACTTTGTTGTCTAGATTTATATGAGTAAAACATCTACTTCCTAGAAAATAAGGGACTACATCACATTTTAAAGGGAGAATTTTACTTTGATAGCCATCTCGGGTAATTCCACTTGAATCAATGATAAAACTATCAACAAATGGCCCTGGCTTAAGGTATACATATGCATGTGCAAAAAAGAAGAATCTTGCACTACTATTGCAACAGAATGGTAAAGATTGATGTTTATAGAACAGAAGTGGAAAATTTTCAAAATGAGTTAGACTTTTAATAGCTAATAAAGCAGAGAATTTCAAAATGAGTTAGACTACTATAACAACTTAAAACTAATTAATATAAAGATATAAACATCATCTTATCTGTTGACCAGTAGTCCTTTTTCACTAATCATATATTCATTTTCATGCTCATTCCCTTTCTCAAGTGAGTCAGCAACCTAGCAAGGAAGTAAACAGAAATGATTGATTATGTTCTTGCATGCAAAAAATGAGGGCAATGCTAAAAAGTAAGAGGATGTTTGATATTTAAAAGACAATAATTGATCAGATTTGCTTAAATCATAGCAAGCAACCTAGCAAGAAAGAACTCAAGCACAATAGAAATGGTGAAAATCAGTTTTCTTTGGGACAATTAATTTATATTAATATGCATGATGTAGAAGTAGATCTAAATTGATCAACTCTCATATAACTTTAGATAATGTAATTCTTAGGAACATTGTTATATAGCATATAACGCAAAATTTTTGCAACAATAAAATTTTATGAACGGTCATTTGTGAGCGTCCAACCTCATCTAAGGAACTTCATCCACTTCTATGTTAAAAACTAGTTTTCTTTTCTTAGTGGCGGTCATAACCGTTGCCATGCCAACATACATTCTATAACGGTGGAGTTTTTGTCCAAACTCACCGGAGCAAAAACGTCGTGCCAAACACGGGCCTTAATTAAAAGCATGAGCTGCCAGAACATTAGAAATGTTTGAGAGCTAACTACTAAGACAAGAATTTGTATTGAACATCAGCATATATACAAACATACATTACTGGTAATCATTTTGATTCATTACAGAGAAATCGTTCAGCAATTATTAACATGTTATTCTAATATCTGAACATGCGTGGAAATTAGTAATAGTATACTATTATCATAATTTGATTGTTGATCATAATTCGCATAGAACAAAACCCTAGGTGAGTCATATGCAATGCAGCTCCGAGAGGTAAGAAAGAGAGAGAAACCTAGGATTCATCTTCGCCTGGAGATTCTGCTGGGTTGTCTCCCAGAAGGGGCTTGTCTCTCTCAAGGGCGCCCTTGAGAGCGGGAGGTGGTGCGGCGGACAGGGGAGACAGAGACGAGTGCCGCCTCTCACAGGTCGAAAGCCGGTGTCGCTCCATTGTCGCATCGTGCAATGCGGAAGGAGGTGGAAGCCCGTCAAAGATGTCATCCACCATGATCGCCGGCCAATCGGACCTCCACTCTTTTGCACTTTTGCTTGCCTTTTCTTCTTTTAACCAGTATTGACTGAAATTCATGAACTAAAAAGATCGGCAAAGGCTTCGGTGGAGGAATCGGCGAGCGCTTTCGCTGGAGGGATCGGCGAAGGCTTTCGCTTGAGGGAGCGATTTGGGGGTTGGGGCGTGGGGAGATCTGCTTAGTTAGGTTAAAACATTATATAAAAATGATTGGTGGCGTTTGTTAAATAAAAAGCGCCGCAAATGTTGTATGTAGTTATTCGCGGCGCTTGTTTATTGAAAAATGCCGCTAAATATAAATGTTAATGCGGCGCTTTCAAAAGCGCCGCTAATAAAATGCCGATGTATCCCTTTTATGTTGTAGTGTGGAGGCGTACAAATGCAAATAATTTTTCCTTTTCTATACCGACTCGTATCCCCACGAACTGGTGGCTTTAGCCTATCCTCCCCGGATATGGCCTCAAGCCGCTCTAGACAACCCTTCCCCGGATGTGTCCTCGAGCACACCCTAGATCTAATCACTTAGACCTAGTCGTCAACACATGCGGCAAATTCCCCCTAAGCCGCGCAAGGACCTAGTCGCCAACACAAGGCGAATTAACTACACAAATTCAAAAAGATAATGAAATAACACAAATAAAAACTCCCTCTATGAGATTATCTGAAGTTGAAGATGAAGGATCGATATAGCATAAGCATGGTTGAAGCGATCGTTCTTCGGATGCAGCGTGATGACATCCTCCTTCAGAAATCTTCTATAGCTTTGAGTGGGAGATCAACTTTCAGCAGAGTAACAACTCTTGAATTTTGGCACTGGTATTCTCTCTGGGGTGTGTGTGCAAAATGAGAGAGAAAGTCCCATTTTATAGAACTTTCAGATAGCGCATGCGGTAGCTTCTAACACCTGCGGTAGCGGATGGTTAGAGATCATGGAAGTATGACGTTATGTCATAATCTAGAGCTAGCGCCTGGCGGTAGATCATAGCGCCTACAGTAGCGTTAACGCCTATGGTATCACTAGCGCTGGCGGTAGTGCTCCAGTTCATAGATTTTGGTTCCAAGCTACTTTCTACCTGTGGAGTATTGCACCTATAGTTCCTGCACATTATAAACACACGATAAGCAAGATCAAATACAATATGGGATTTGTTATTCTCAAACAAAGTGATGTGACACACATGTCCAACAATCTCCCCCTTTTGATAATAACAAATCCTCTTAGCAAGAAATCAACAAGGTGTTTATAGTATATGATAAGCGAGATAATAGTGCATACTATAGTATATAATAAGCATGAGAATAGTGCATACTCCCCCTATCTTAATGCTCCCCCTATATACATAAATGCATTTTAAGTTTTACTCCCCCTAAGTGATTACATGAATTATTCTCTCCTTAATCCTCTAGATTTCTCCTCTAGATTTCTTAAATTAATCTCCCCCTTTTGGTATTATCAAAAGAAGGTGGGGTGGGGGAAGTAAGGAGTCATTCGTTATAAATGATAAATCATGATCGAGCTTTTGTAATATATGTAATGATGAAGAGTGTAAGCATAATATAGAAGAGATTTCAAATAAATAAGTAAGAGTGTTAAGCAAGCAGAAGACTATAAGAAGCATCTTTTGATAAGCATGAAAATCATAAGTATAAATATGAGTTTAAGTTTAAAATGTAAAGATGTTTAACTTTTTTGAAATCTCATAGTTTTACATAAAGTTACCAAGCATGAAATGAACATATCAAAACGAGAATATACTACAATGTTTTTTTAATTTCAAGTTTAAGAGATACCAAACATTGTAGAGATCATGCTAGGTTATCTAGTGCATTTCTTATATAAATAGTAGTATAGATAAAGCATTAGGATTCAATACTCATGAGAAGAAGTGTTATGAAAGATAATGATGTGCACATAAGTGTATTTTGAGTAATGTTAACAAGTGATTTAAATCACAAAATATAAGACATATGCAGAGTAAAGTGCACAATAAAACACAAGTATATTAACTTTCACACACTTTAATGCACATATTTTAGAAAAAAGTGGTGTAATAATCAAGGTTTGCATAAGATACTTTACAATTTTTTTCAAGGTGCTCAACCTCACAATGCTTATGAAGACTTATCAGGAGGTTCAAGTAGTGTTTGGTGGAGTTATATTTGTCTATTTTTAATTTTGTTCACTTTTGTGAGACAACATTCTCCGAATACACTTGTTTTGCAAACCCAACACAATTTTTAAACTCAACCACTTTTCTTAATTTTTTAATTGCAATTCAAATATAGTGTAGGTAATAAACTTAAGCAAGTTTAATTCATTGTACAATTACAATACACAAGCAAGCATTTTTAGATTTAAACACACATGTAAATTACCAAAATAAGTGAGTGAAAAAGTATCATTATCAATCACAAAATATTTACTCATACTTAGAGACATGCTAAGCTTGGTTCTACACATATTTTTCAATACAATTGATGCACTTAATTAAATATATCAAAGCATGATAAACAAAACAATATTCATAGTAATTTGAAGGAATAAATTTTAACATTGTAAATAATTCTAAATAATAGAATTCATACATGCTTTAATATTAACAATAAAGATCATACAGTTTTTTTATTGTTTTGAAATTTTTCATGAAAGAAAAAAATAGAAAACCAAAAAAAAATTGTATTTTGGAATTTTAAAATTTTGTAGTTGATTTTCCATAATATTAATAAAACAAAAAAAATAACAAATGTCAGAAATACAAAACTAAGTAGTACATATAAACTAACATATTTTAATGGATTTTTAGAAATTTTAAAAAACAGGAAAATCAAACACCCACGCTAGCGCCGGCACTAGTGCTAGCACGGCAAATAGTGAGTGAAATATTGAGAATTTTAAAATTCTGTTTTTTAATATTCATTAAGAGTCTTATGAGTAGTCTTTTGATGAAATTTTGTAGTTTTTGGAGATATCTTGATTACTCAAATTGCATACAACTTTAGCATTTTTCATATAACTCATCCTAAGATGTCTAAGACTCCTAATTCCAACTTTAACGTTTGAAACCTTGCATCAGGAAGAGGTTTAGTGAATATATCAGCAAGTTGAGAGTCTGTGTCAATGAAACTTATTCTAACATTTTCCTTTTTAATGTGATCTCTAATGAAATGATGACGTACACCTATATGTTTGGATCTAGATTGGTGTATCGGATTATTTGTAAGATCAATGGCACTTTTGTTGTCACATTTTAATTCAATATTTTTTAGATGAAAACAAAAGTCCTCTAGAGTTTGGACCATCCATAGTGCTTGTGCACAACAACTCCCTAGTGCAATGTATGCGACCTCCGTGGTGGAGAGTGCAACCGAATTTTGTTTCCTACTAGACCATGCAACTAATGAAGGTCCTAGAAAATGGCAACCTCTAGTGCTTTTTCTATCAAGTGAGCATCCGGCGTAGTCCGAATCGGAATAGCCGTGAAGTGTAAATGAATTATTATGCGGGCACCATAATCCTAATCTAGATGACCCAATTAGATATCTAAAAATTCGTTTCACCGCTTTTAAATGAGATTCTTTTGGATTGGCTTGAAACCGAGCACATAAGCATACGACAAACATAATATCGGGTCTATTTGCACTTAAATAAAGTAGAGATTCAATCATATCTCTATATAAAGTTTGATCAATTGAAATTCCCGATTCATCTTTCCCTAATTTTGGTGATGCACTCATTGGTGTAGAAGCATGTTTAAGGTTTCAAATCCAAAGCGTTTAAGTATATCATGGACATATTTAGTTTGACATATAAAAATACCATCATTTCTTTGTGATATTTGAAAATCAAGAAAATAAGAAAGTTCTCCTACTAGACTCATTTCAAATTCATTTTTCATCACTAAAATAACTTCATTACATAACTCTTCATTAGTAGATCCAAAGATTAAATCATCAACATATATTTGCAAAATAATCAAATCATCATTATTATGCTTAATGAAGAGAGTATTATCGGCACTTCCCATTATATAATTGTGCTTCAATAAAAATGATGTAAGTCTTTCATACCAAGCACAGGGTGCATGTTTTAAACCATAAAACACTTTTTCTACTTTAGAAATATGATTGGGAAATTTTTCACTAATAAAACTGGGGGGTTGTTCAACATAAACTTCTTCTTTTACAAACCCATTTAGGAAAGCACTTTTTACATCAAATTGAAATAGTTTTATTCTTTTAAAGCTTGCAAATGCTATAAAAATTTGTATAGATTTCAATCTAGCAACGGGTGCAAAAGTTTCATCAAAATCTATCCCCTCGATTTGAGAATATCCTTGTGCTACTAAGCGAGCTTTATTTCTAGTGATTCTAGACTCACTATCTAATTTATTTTTAAAAATCCATTTTACACCTACAACAGGGTGATTATATGGTCTTTCTACTAATTTCCAAACACTATTTCGCTCAAATTGTTCTAACTCTTCATTCATAGACAAAAACCAAAATCCATCATTTAAAGCGGTTGAAACGGTTTTTGGTTCAATTTCGGAAACAAAACAAATGTTTGGATAAGATTCATGAAGAGAAGAGCGAGTTCTTACCCAATGGATGGTTCACCAATTATTAGTTCCCGTGGATGATTCTTTGTAAATTTTAAGGCGCTTGGAGGCACATAATCATCTTCCTTGGCCTCCTCTTCCTCTTCTTTGGAAGATTCCTCGTCACCATGCTCCAAAGGTGGTAAGAGATCATCATCTTTGCCTGCGAAAGGTCTTTTTACACAAGGAACAAGCTCATCAAATTTCACATTAATCGACTCTTCAACTTTTCTAGTTCTTTTATTAAAAACTCTATAAGCTTTACCGGTTGAAGAGTATCCAAGAAAAATTCCTTCATCGCATTTTTCATCAAACTTTCCCAAGCTATCTTTAGTATTCAAAATAAAACATTTACAACCAAAAACTTTGAAGTAAGATACGTTAGGCTTCTTTTGAAAATAAAGTTCATATGGTGTGTGATTAAGAGATGGGTGAGGCATGATTCTATTCATAACATAACATGATGTATTTACGGCTTCGGCCCAAAAAGACTTAGGCAATTTATATTCACATAGCATAGTGCGTGATAGTTCTTGAAGTGTCGTATTCTTTCTTTCTACAACACCATTTTGTTGTGGTGTGCATGGTGTAGAGAACTCATGGTTAATGCCTAGCATATCACAAAAAGATGTAAACTTTTCATTTTCAAATTCTCCTCCAAGATCCGAGCGAATGCATTTAATTTATAAATCACTTTCATTTTGAATACGAGTACATAATTTTGAAAATTCACAAAGCGCATCGGATTTGGATGAGAGAAATAATGTCCAACAATATCTTGAAAAATCATCTATTAAAACATATGTGTATAATCTACAACCAAGACTTGCGGTGCTAACGAGACCAAAAAGATCCATATGAATTAATTGCAAGGGTCTTGTAGTAGAAATGATATTTTTACTTTTGAAAGAGGATTTAGTAAATTTACCTTTTTACATGATGAATGAAGTGAAGGAAAATTTTCATTTAACCTAGGCAATCCTCTAATTAAGTCACTTTTGACAAGTTTTACAATAAGCTTTGTGCTAGCACGTCCTAGCCGTTTATGCCAAAGTTCTAATTCATCATTTTTGGTGATACAATATTTTATAGATGATTTAGAAAGATCATGAAATGAAACTACATAAACATTATGTATTCTTGGTGTAGTTAGTAAAATATCTTTTGTAGTAGGATTAGATATTTTGCATGAGTTAGTAGAAGATTCAAATAAAACATCTAATCCTTTATCACATAATTGGCTAATAGAAATAAGATTATGTTTTAGCCCTTTCACATAAAAAACATTCGATATCTTAAAGGATTCGTTATCAACTGTGCCAATTCTCATGATCCTTCATTTTCTGTTATCGCCAAATGTCACGATCCCTCCCTTCTTCTTTGCTAGGCAAAGGAACTTTGCTTTATTGTCCGTCATGTGCTTGGAACATCCAGAATCCAAGTACCGCACGTCTTCATTGTCCTTAGCCTGCCTGCAAATCTAGAAAGAAGATGAGAGTAAAGATCCGGATACCCAAGCGGTACCACCCATAGAATAAGTGGAAGTCTTAGGTACCCAGATTTGTTTTAAAGTATTTTGTTTTACTTTCCTGCAAGAACTATATGTGTGACCAATCTTGTGATAGTTTGCACACGAAATAAAGGAGGTTTAGACCCTTTTCTGGAATTTTGTGTTATTCTTGCTGGAAGGAATCAGTTTTGCAGAAGAGAATAATTTTTAAAAGAAAATACTGAACCTTGTATGAGGCGCTAGCGCCGGCGTTAGTGGCTAGAGCCGGGCGGTAGCCCTCACCTCGATATCCAAGCCCAAATTTTCCAGAACTGTAGCACTAGTTCCCTAAAATCATATCCAATGATTTTTGGCCTATTCCAATTTTTTAATGGCCATGGTGAGATCATGAACTTGTGTTTTAAGTGATGAATTTTCTTTCACAAGCATGACACACCTATTTTCAAAACCCTTTTTGTTATTTTTAATTTGCAAAAAAGAGGCTTCTAATTTCCTTTTTAATTCCCCCTTCTCTTTTGTATGAGTTTTGGCATGGGAGAGGGCTTTAGAAAGAGAATTTTCAATATCTTTTGCTATTTTAATGGAGTGATCACACTCTTGGCAAGAAACCTTTCTCTTTTCTAAAACAGTTAATTTTTTGGAAAGCTTTTGATTTTCTTTAATTGGAGATTCATTTTCACGATTCAATAAAGTACTGTCTTTTATATTTTTATCAAAAACTTTGCAAGTTTGAAGAAATTCATTACAGAGTTCATCACAAGTTGGAGGAGTTACCTCAGTGTCGCTAAGAACACTGGTGTCGTCATCTCCATGTCCCATGAGGCACATATTTGCTTCCTCATCGTCGCTTGATGAAGACCCGCTTGATTCTTCGAAGGAGGAGGAATCATCCCATGTTTTAGCTTTTAGTACCTTCCACTTTTCATTCCCTTTGTGCTGTTTTTTTTTCTCCTTCAAGTATTTTGGGCATTGGCTCCTAATATGCCCGGTCATTCTGCAATGATAGCATTCCGGTGGAGGTCTTTCTTCTTCATCGTTGCTCACCTTTTCCTTCTTTGAAGATGACCCATTCCATCTTGCATCCTTTTGGAAAACTTTCCGGAAGGTGTTTCTCCTTTCCGGATTTCGCATGAACTTTCGGAAGTAGTTCATCTTCATCCTCATGGCACTCCTTCTTTGATTTTAGTGTCAACGCCTTCTTCTTTGGCTTCTTATTGTATTCATCGTATTGGATCTTGAGTTCTACCTCATGGGTTTTGAGATTCCCAGTGAGGCTCTTAACCTGGAGCATTCTTAGATTATGCGACTCTGAGATAGTCGTCACCTTCGGATTGAATTTTGGAGGAAGAGATAGAAGAATCTTTCGGACCAAGTCGTCGTTTGAGAAGGTCTTTCCAAGAGCTTTGGAGGCATTGACGATCTTGGTGAAGTGCGTGTACATTGCATCAATATCTTCGCTTTCATCCATCCGAAACTTTTCATATTCTGACTCTAGTTGGAAAAGTTTTTAATCTTTAACCTGCGATATACCTTCATGAGTAATTTCCAAATGATTCCAAATAACATATGCAGTAGTACATGCAAAAATTCTATTAAATTCATTTCTATCTAATGCACAAAATAAAGCATTCATGGCATTTGCGTTATTTTTGCATTTAAGTTTATCCTTATCATCCATTTATCCTTAGGTTTTTCTAATATTACCTCTCCAACTACAATTATAGAAGGAGAGTATTCCACTTCTACCATATTCCATACCTCAATATCTAGGATCATAAGAAAATATCGCATCCTATTTTTCCAATAATTATAGTCTGACCCTGTAAATAGTGGAGGTCTACTAATTCCCTGACCCTCAAAAAAGTGAGATCATAAGACGCCATTATTCCTGGTTTTTAAACCGATTTGGAATAACCTGGCTCTGATACCACTTGTTGGATTGATAGGTGCCCTTGGAGGGGGATGAATAAGGGAATAAAAATTCTTTTTATATGTTTAAGCAATTTGCTAAATTGTTTTAAAATAAAAGAGAGCGAAATAACAATTTAGGAAAAAGTAGAGAATAATGTAATTTGCAATATTAAAATTTTATGCCAAATGATAGAAATCAAGTAAACACAAATAGAAACAAGATTGTATTATATTAAAGAGTGTTTACACAATTTTAATTTCAATATCGCTAGAAATCGGAGGCGTACCAATGCAAATAATTTTTTCTTTTCTATACCGACTCGTATCCCCACGAACCGGTGGCTTTAGCCTATCTTCCTTGGATATGGCCTCAAGCCGCTCTAGCCAACCCTTCCCCGGATGTGGCCTCGAGCATCCCCTATATCTAATCACCTAGACCTAGTTGCCAACACACGCGGCCAATTTCCCCTAAGCCGCACAAGGACCTAGTCGCCAACACAAGGCGAATTAACTACACAAATTCACAAAGATAGTAAAATAACACAAATAAAAACTCCCTCTATGATATTATCTGAAGTTGAAGGTGAAGGATCGATGTAGCATAAGCGTGGTTGAAGCGATCGTTCTTCGGATGCAGCGTGATGACGTCCTCCTTCAGAAATCTTCTTTAACTTTGATTGGGAGATCAACTTTTGGCAGAGTAACAACTCTTGAATTTTGGCACTGGTATTCTCTCTGGGATGTGTGTGCAAAATGAGAGAGAAAGCCTCATTTTATAGAACTTGGAGATAACGCCTGCGGTAGCTCCTAATGCTTGCGGTAGCGGACGGTTAGAGATCGTGGAAGCATGTCGTTGTGTCACGATCTGGAGCTAGCGCCTAGCGGTAGATCCTAGCGCCTGCGGTATCACTAGCGCTGGCGGTAGTGCTCCAATTCAGAGACTTTGGTTCCAAGCTGCTTTCTACCTGTGGAGTATTGCACTTATAGTTCCTGCACACTATAGACACATGACAAGCAAGATCAAATACAATATGGGATTTGTTATTCTCAAACAAAGGGATGTGACACACATGTCCAACCTTCTGAGACAAAACCTTTTCATACCTCGACCGTTAGAATAATCAATGATATAAAAAGATAAGAGAGGTTCGGCTAACCCTAACCTTTGAGAAAATATCATTGAGAAATCAAAAGCAGAAAAGCTTTTAGCTTGCCTCTAAAAAACAATAGAACGGTAAAAGCAATTTTTCTCAAAGGAATAAGAAGAAGAACAAGAAGTAGACAAGCTTCAACAAGAAAGATCTCACTCTTGAGAGCAAGAGGGCTTGTTCATTCATGAAAGCTCAGCACAGATCTTGATCAGAAAGCTCATCCATTGAAGATCCAGTGCTGCTGCAAAAGAAAGGGCTTTCTATTCCAGAAAGACCAAGAGAAGGCATTATATTCAAAAAGGCCTAAGAAGACTCAAGGTATTCAAAGCTATATCTTTAAGAGTCTAAATTTATAAAACCTTCTTCCAATCTATGGTAGGATCTCTTTTAGATCTGAGTTGTAAGGTTGTGCTAATAGCCTAAGTGTAGGCTTGTAAGAAGGCCTGAGTTCTAGGACTTTGCTGAAAGTCTGAGGTAGGGTATGTGAAGACCTGAGCTGTAGGATTTCTGAGGAAATCTGAGTTGTAGGATCCTTGTTGGGGATCTGAGTTGTACGAGTGCTTGCACTCTGAGGTAGGGTTGCTACTGGCACCTGAGGTAGGATTCCAGGAGGGAATCTGTGTGTAGGGGACTTGCTGAGTTCCTGAGTTGTAAGATTAATTTTATTTAAGTTTTTTGAGGTGTTTGCCTAGTCTATCACACTACTAGATAGGTGAATGGGGACAGTGGAGTACCCATCATCTGGGGAACCACTAAATATTTGTGTGTGTTTTGTGTTGTGCTTTCAGTCTCTATATCTCTGAGCTAAAACAGTCAATAACTTTAAGAAGACTAAAACATTTTGAAGCACCTATTCACCCCCCCCCCCCCCTAGCTGATTAGACTGTAGATCAGACTTTCACAACCCAATTCTCACTATCGTTGTGAGCCAAAGTTGAGCCTACACCTTTCCTTTGAACACCTCCACCTCACTAGCACCAAAGCCAAATTACCATAGTCTCTATCACACTTAGCATTAGCTTTTGCTAATTCCGCTGGCAGATATAATTATGTTAGTTGGTGAAAATATTATGATATTATGTGGGTGTGCTTTTAGCAAGCAATATTGAGAAAAGAAAAGGTTAAAAAATTGTGTTTGTTAAAATGTTTTTGTAAAAAGAAAGGAAAAAAAGAAAAGTAAAGAAAAGAAAAATATTCTTGATTGTAGTGCTTGGCGAGTGGTGGATAACCTCGTATGTTAAAAGCTAAGTGAGGGGGTGTTACTCGCCCAATTTTGTATGTCGCAGTTTATTTCCGATATGTGAGCTCACCTCATTTTTTGCTTAAGTGTGATTTAGCCACTCATTCCTTATTTGAAATCCACACCTTACGATTAAGCCAAATGATTCCCCTACTTAAGTCCAAAGGATCCATAGAGTTAGTTAGTGTCAAATGCAATGGAGAAGGTGTGACCGGGCGATCCTATGGCCATCGTCATTAATGGATATCTTTGGAGGCCACCTTAGTAGTTTTGAGTCTTTAGCACTGCACTCAGCGTCATCACTTTCGCCTACACTATGTGTATGATGGATCACTTAGTTCTTTCGAATAAGAGTGGATATAGCCGCAGAATAATTCGTTTAGTTGCATTGTGTTTGATTTTAGGTTTACAGATTTTCTCTACTTTACTTTTATCTTCCATGGGCACGAGACTTCTCAGTCCACTTTCCTGTTTTTATTTTCAATTTGTAATTAGCATAACATACTCCTCGTAGGTAGTTGAATTGCTCGGGACGAGCAATAATTCAAGTCTGGGGGTATTTGATGAGCGTACTTTACATAGTGTTTTATACTCTATTTTAGCATGGGTTTCATGAGGTTTCGCTATTCTTTTATGTGGTTCTAGTATAAAATTCTTCTTATTCATATTTTACATCAATTGAATGAGTTTTGGCTAAATAGAGCATGTTTGTAATCATTTCACACTTTCCCTTCCTTTCTTTTTGTCTATATACATTTTGATTGCTTGGAATGTGTTGATTATTGTGAATTCTAGTAGTTATGGCTGCTTTTCATACAGGTACAACCTTGTGTAGAATTTTCGGGGAGCTTCGGCCCCATTTCGCATCATTGGCCACTGATCGTGTGTTTTTCTTCATGCACGATCAGTGGACCCTTCGCGCACGACCAGTGGTCGTGCGCTCTATTTGGCCAAAATTTTCCAATGAAACACACGAGTACTGGCCATCCTTCGCGCACGAGTATAGGATTTCTTCATGCACGACCAGTGGTCGTGCCTTAAAAATCTTCTAGTCTATTTTTCCTTCCACCAGTTCTAGTCGATGTAGGTTCCTTCGCGCACGAGTAGAGAACTTTCCTTCTCGCACAACCAGTGGTCATGTGCCTACTCGTGCGCTCTTATTTTTCTAACATTTTTGTCCCGGGTTCCTTCGTGCACGAGTAGAGTACTTTCCTTCGCGCACGACCAGTGATCGTGCACCTACTCGTGCGCGTTCTTTATTTATGTTGCCTATAAATATAGGATTTGATGGAAATGTTAGAGCCCCCAATTTTTCCTCCAAAACTAGTTTGCAGTCAGCGCCCTAGGTGCATTTTTCTTCCTCCGAAGGTTAGGGATCATCCCCTAAGCTTCCCTCATCATCCAAGAGCTCCAAGGTGAAGATCAAGCAACCATTTACTCTCTACAAGCTAGGATCTTGAAGTGGAGACTTGGACAGTGCATACAATCGAGAAGACGGACGAGAGGGTGTGACAACTTTAAGGACCCCGGAGGACAGCCAACGATCGGAGCTATAAAGGAGTGTTCCTTTGTAGTCCCCTTCGCATATAAGGAATAGTCTCGAGCATTGTTTTTATCTCTTCTCCTTTTTCTGCATATTTGGCAGAAGGATGGACTTGTGTTATCTTTTGATGAGGTTGTGAACATGTTTGTTTTGAAGTATTTATCTTGATGAAATTGTGATTTTCATGCTCATAGGAGGAGCTTAGGAGGCCTAACCTATTATTTAGCTTTTATTCATTTGGTTGTTTGTTGTTGTGAGTTGAGAACATGGTTGACCTAAGAAATTGTTAGGTGCAACGAGTGAATCAAGGAGAGCGGCCAATACAGGGAAGAGCAAAGCGGAGGATTGCGACCCGCGGTGGTGTGAAGCGGTGAAGGCGACCCACATAGTTGTGGTTTTACTTTTTCTTGCTTAATGTTAGTCCAAAGCAACCCCCCCCCCCCCCCCCCCCCCCATTACACCCTTCAGACCAAAGAGACTTCAATCTCAAGTCTCTCTTCGAGCAAAAAATCCACCCAGACATGTTCCGCGTGAGATCGATACTCGGGGATTTATTCCCATTTTATTATTACTTGACGAATGTGGTGTGTTTGTCCTTCAGGTAAAACAACATTAAGTTGTCCATAGCCATCACTTTTTCTCCCAAATTAACTCGTGTTGCTTCGTGCCCTGATAAACTACCTTTAATCTCTTAAATAATAAATAATGCAATTTAAGAGGAAGCAACTTAGATAATTATCGGATTCAAGCAATGGGAAACCCAATAATCCATGAAATTTAATTATAAAATTCACTACTATGAAAGCGACGAACTGAAAGTGCCTCCTAAGAACGGAGATGTCTCTTAAGAACAGAGATGTCTCCTTGGAATGGAGATAGAACCGTAGATACATGGGACTTCCAATTATACAGAATTATTCGTTGGTTCTGTTATTTATTGAATTACTTACTGTTCTTTATTTACTTCTGCACTTTATTTACCGCAACTTCATTTACTGTTGTTTAGCTTTATTGCACATCCTAGCTTATTTATAAGCACTATTTAAAGTTAGCTTGGAGATAGGGCATTCCTCCAAGGATAATCCTAAATACTGCTCTTTATTTACTTCCGCGCTTTATTTACTGATGGTTTACCTTTATTGTGCATTTTAGCTTATTTATAAGCTCTATTTAGAGTTAGCTTAGAGACGAGGCATTCCTCCAAGGATAACCCTAAATAATATCCACTCTTGATTGTCACACCTTATTTGTTATGTTAAGAGCCTAAGCGGTGCGAGACTTATGAGGTAGTCGATTGCCCAAATTATTTATGTGTTTAGCAAGGCAAGCGACCGCTAGACCTGAAGGTGCATGACTTGTGTACAACCCGGTATTCGCCGAGTGAATCCTAGTGGCCCCAGGGGCCAGGCGGCAAGACATTAGTCCCAGAGTTCTCGGGCGAATGAGGCCCCATTCGCGGGGCACCCACATGGTAACAAAGTGTGTATCAGTGGTCGGGCGAGTGAGGGGAGGCAAGGCCTCACCCGCCGAGCGTGCCGAGTACCTGGCAAGTCATGCCCTCGCGAATCACTCGCCCGGTCGAATACAGCGAGAAAGGAGCCTGGCGAGTGGTGCCTTCGCGGACCACTCTCTCAGAAGGCTTAGGGGGAAATGACTTAGATACCCCTTGAGGGCTGCCAATAGCCCTTCGAAACAGCGGAGTTAGGTTGTTAGCAGACCAATTTGGGGTGCGCTTAGTAAAACCAGAAGGCGGGTTTGCGCTATTTGCATTCCAGGCTAGAAAATCTATAAATAGACCCTTAAGGGCACCTTGGAGCAGATCGGATCTTTTTGAGCTCTCTCCTCTAGGCTAGTTTCGGAGTAGGCAGCTAGTGCCCTCCAAGGTGCCCGGCTGGGCTTTGGTTTGGGAGGGGAAGCTCTCTAAGATCATCCGGGTGTGTGGCGGGACCTCCTCGCTACAACCTTGGGTATGTTCTAGGTTTTCCATCCTTAGTCAGAAGAGTTTAGTGAGGGAGAAGTAAGCGCATGCTACACCCCCCCCTGTGGGTCCGAACTCAGAGACCGGTTGACTGTTTCAACATTTTGGTGCGGTGAGCGTGGACCGTAGCCAGTGCAAGAAAATCTCAAGCTAAGCTTGATGGCGGGAGATGGAAGGGATGGTTCCGACCCAGGTCACTCGCAGCCACCGGCAACAATGGAGTGGATGGAGATGTTTGAGAACTTCAAGCAGGAGGTCATGCAGACCATGCAGGTAGCTCTCGCCGGGAGAGGCGAGTGCGAGACGCCCGTGGTTCCGGTGGTTCCGCCCCAGTAGATCGGCGAGAACGCTCTGGGCCAGTAGCTTGGGAAGGAGATCGCGGCGGACGCAAGCGCGCTAGATCTCCCCGGGCTGCAGCTGTTCAGCTGCCCAGCGAGTGCGGATGTGTGCGAGCTGACTCCACGCGAGAGGACCACTCGCCGAGCAGGGGAAGGGAGCCCCTTCTGTGAGTTGATCCTCTCGGCCCCGGTGCCAGAGGGGTTCAGAGGGCCGGAGATGTCCTACTATACCGGCAAAGATGATCCAGTCCTGCACCTGCAATGGTTCGAGGGCATGGTCTCGATTCTTCCAATGATGTATGCCTTCTAGTGTCGGCTCTTTGCCACCACTCTGAAGGAGAAGGCGAGGGATTGGTTCCACCAGCTCCCCGTAGGTTCCATCTACGGTTTCGAGGACCTGCGTCGGAGCTTCAGGTTGTGTTTCTCACCGTCAAAGAAGAGGAAGAAGGATGTGGAGGCGCTCTTCAAGATCAAGCAAGGGCCAGGGGAGTCACTGGCGCATTACGTTGACAAGTTCCAAGAAGAGGTCTTACAGGTCCAGGAGGTCCCAGGGTTCACCCTCCAGCTAGCCTTCATAGTGGGTGGGGCTGCGGGAGGGGTTCTTCAAAATGGGCCTGAAGCGGAAACCCCCATTATCATTCAAGGAACTGATGGAGCGGGCGGCGGAAGAGATCGAGGGAGAGGCCGCCAACCCCGAGTTTGCAAGGCTGAGCGAGCCAGAGGTGAGGCAGCAGGAGGGAAGAAGAAGGGATGAACCCAGAGGTCAGTAGTTTCGGGGGCAACAGCAGGATTGGGGGTGTCAGGAGCCCAATAATAGGTTGGCTTGGAGGCCCCCGGAGGGACCAGCGAGAGGTCAGGAAAGAGATCACCAGCGAAGGGGGGAGGGGAGGGCCAACCATCCGGGATGGAGACAAGGTTAGAGAACCCCTCCACCCCGCCCTCGGGAGCAAGCGATGGCAGTAGGCCGAGGAAGAGGAGGAAAATGAGGAAGAGGAGGAAGAGGGGGCAGGGTAGCGTTGCCCTATTGTGACTTCCATCAGGAGGAAGGTCACGCGACGGCCACCTGCACAGAATTTCTAGAGTTGAGGGGAGGAGGTCAGCCGCAGCAGCGACCTGTGAGGATTGAAGAATTGCTACCCGGAGAGAGGTAGGATAGATACGAAGATAGGACCGATGTGGGAGCCAGGGGAGGGAACGGGGTGATCCATGGTGGGGTGGGGATAGAGGCAACTCGCAAGATAAGCTTCCAGGCGATGTTCAGGAGGAGCGTCGTGTCGACCTCCCACCCTACCCCCTCGGAGAAGCTTGCCTTCTCCTCAGAGGATATGCCGGACTTTGAAGATCCGTTCTGTGACGCCTTGGTGATCCAGAAGGCGATTGAAAACTTCACAGTCTCCCGAATCTTGGTCGACAACAGGAGTTCAGTGAATGTTATCTTCAAGAAGGCCTTTGACGCGCTGGAGGTGGAAGCGAAGAGGGTGAAATCCTCAGATGGACCCCTGTTTGGGTTTTCAGGGGAGAGGAAGGAAGTCGAGGGCGGAGTCGGCCTCCAGGTGTCGTTGGGAGGGGTCCCCAGGAACTGTCGGTTCATCATAGTGGATGCTCCGAGCAGCTACAATGCCATATTTGGACGCCCTCTCATCAGCACCTTCCGGTGCATTCCCTCATCCTTCCATCAGTGCTTGAAGTTCCGCGGCGGAGGAGTTCAGGTCCGGATCCGGGGGGATGCAAAGGTGGCGAGGCAGTGTTATGTGACTGCCGTCAACACCATCTCCTGGATGGCGGAAGCTGAAAGGGTGGATAGAGAGATGAAGGTGACGGAGGGGCCAGAAGGTGAGGGAAAGAGCAGCACCCGAGGAGATGAGATGGAAGTGGCTTAGGAGGAGCATGTCGAGCCAATGGATAAGGCTGCGGTAGAAGGGGAGCCTCTGGCCGAAGGAAGGGAGGCAAGGGGCAGATGGGAAGAGCCGGCCCGGCTAGAGGCGGCGGAAGAAGCGGTCGAGATGGAAGTCACCACTCAGGAAGGGAGAGTGGAGAGGGTGCGGATCAGCGGGGGCCTCGGCCCGGAGGACAGGATAAGGATGCAAGAATGCATCCAGAGGAGCATGGACATCTTCGCGTGGAGCGCGGCAGACATGCCGGGCATCGATGCAGATGTGGCCTGCCACCGACTCAACCTGGAGCCAGGGGTCCACCCCATCCGACAGAAGAGAAGGGCCATCGTCGACAAGCTGGAGGGGCCGATCCGCGAGGAGGTGGAGAAGCTCCTCAAAGCAGGTTTTATATCCGAGATCCAGTATCCAGGTTGGGTCTCCAACGTCGTCATGGTGAAAAAAGGCGATGGCCGCTGGCGTATGTGTATCGATTTTTCTTTGTTAAACAAAGTCTGCCCTAAGGATTGTTATCCCTTGCCTCAAATCGACGCGCCAGTTGACTCAGCCGTCGGGTTTTCTGTAATGTCTTTCTTAGATGCTTTTTCAGATTATCATCAGATTAGGATGCATCCCCCGGACGTCAAAGACGTCTCCTTCATCACAAGAGAGGGGTGCTATTGCTATAAGATGATGTCGTTCGGACTAAAGAACGCAGGTGCGACATACCAAAGAATGATGGACCGGGTCTTCCGGGAACAAAGAGGAAGAAACTTGGAAGTTTATGTAGATGACCTCATGGTGAAAAGTAAGAGCGTGATCTCTCACCTCCAGGACCTCGAGGAGACCTTTGCCACTCTGCGCAAGTACAAGATGCGGCTGAACCCCCTTAAGTGCGTATTTGGGGCCAGCAAGGGGAAGTTTCTGGGTCACCTTCTTACCCCCGCAGGGATGGAACCTAACCCAGACAAAGTTAAAGCCATAATGGAGTTGGGATCGCCTCGAAATGCTAAGGAGGTTCAACGCCTAACTGGGAAGCTCGCAGGGTTGAGTAGGTTTCTCTCCCGGGCAGTAGAGAAATGCTCCCCCTTCTTCAAGGTGTTGCGAGGCAATTAGAAGTTCGAATGGGCGGTGCAATGCGAGGAGGCCTTTCAGGACCTGAAGAGCCAACTCACTAAGGCTCCTCTGCTCCAAGGTCCAGAGGTGGGAGAGGGCCTAGCCCTGTATCTTGGAGTCGGGGCTGAAGCCGTGAGCTCCGTCTTGGTCCGGGAAGAGGGCAAGAAGCAGCTGCCCGTCTATTACGTAAGCTGGGTTTTGAAGAAGGTAGAGCTCAGATATCCGATTTTGGAGAAGCTGGCTTTCGCTCTGGTCATCTCAGCCAGGAAGCTCAGGCTGTACTTTCAGGCCCATTCAATCCAAGAAGTGACTGACCATCCCCTTCGCAAAATCTTCAAAGGGGTAGAGCACTCGGGGAGGATAGCAAAGTGGTCAGTGGAGTTAAGCGAATTTGACATCACTTTCGTCCCTCGGCTGTCAATGAAGGCTCAAGCGATTGCAGATTTCATGGCGGATTACGTGGTCAAAATGGAAGAGGAGCACGCCCCTCGTCACATCCCCTGGAAGATGCAAGTTGTTGGAGCCTCGGGAAAGAACTCCTTAGGGGGAGGGGTGGTGTTGGAAATCCCTCATGGGGTAAATATTGAACAAGCACTAGTGATACATTTCCCCGTCACCAACAACCAGGCGGAGTACGAGGCTGTGATCGTCGGCCTACGTCTGGCCCAGGAGTTGGGGGTTCATGATGTGGAAGTTCTCACGAACTCGATGGTGATAGCCTCGCAAATCAAGGGTGAGTTCGAAGCAAGGGATCCCACACTCATGAGGTATCTGGACAAAGTAAGGGGTCTCATAGGAGCATTCAAGACCTTCTCCATCAGACACGTACCAAGAGGAGAGAGTGTTCCAGCAGATCGGCTGGCCAAGTCCAGCCCTCGGGTCAGAGGGACCTTGACAGATCTGTTCCGCCCATCGATTGAGGAGGGGAAGCTTATGGACATAGAGCAAGAACCCTCATGGAAGGACCCTTTCGTGACCTTCTTGGCAACGGGTAAATTTCCTGAAGAGATTCTGGATCAAAGGCGCTTTCGATACAAGTCCACCTACTACATGCTCCATGAAGGGGACTTGTATCGGAAGACCCTCTCGGGACTCTTGGCGCGATGCATTTCTGAGGAGGAGGTCCCAAGGATCCTGGAGGAGATTCATTCCGGCGAATGCAGTAGTCATTCGGAGAGCAGGACATTGGAAGCAAGGGTGATAAGGCAGGGGTACTTCTGGCCGACCCTGAGCAAGGACGCGGCGGAGATCGCCAAGAAGTGCTGTAAGTGACAGATGTTCGCTCCGCTTCAACTTTTGTCGGCTCAGAGGCTAAAGAGCATCACGACACCATGGCCCTTCGCCATATGGGGAATGGATTTGGTAGGGCCTTTCCCTCAAGCCAGTGGGCAAAGAAGATTTCTCTTAGTCATGATCGACTACTTTTCGAAGTGGTTAGAGGTCAAGGCCCTAGACAAGGTCACCTCCCAAGTAATTTCACAACTTCATATGGGGTGAGATCATCTGTTGACAGACTTCCACAAGCCATAGTCACGGATAATGGACCCCAGTTCGTAAGCGAAGAGTTCTTCAGCTTCTGCAGCCAGTTGGGAATAGATCTCAGGTTCACATTCTTCCATCACCCTTAGGAGCAACGGGCAGGTGGAGGCAGCGAACAAGATTATAGTAAACCTACTCAAAAAGAAGGTGGAGAACTTGAAGGGCAATTGGGTGGAACAGCTCCCATCGGTCATGTGGGCTCTAAGGACTACCACCAACACTGCCACTAGCGAGACCCCCTTCAAACTCTCTCACGGTTGCGAGGTCGTCATCCCCGTGGAATTTGAAGTCAAGACGCCGCGGGTGAGGGCCTCCTCAAATGGTGATGAAGAATGGAGAGCAGGGAATGAGGAGGAGCTGTGGTTGTCCCTGGATATCATCGAGGAGGTCTGAGATCTTGCTGCCATTCTCCAAGAGGAAGTCAAGCGACGGATGTCCAAGTACTTTAACAAACACATCAGGGTCAAGCAATTCAAGACGGGGGACCTCGTGTTAAAAAAGGTCGACGCGGTCGGGAGGTCCGCCGCGGTAAGAAAGCTCAATCCCAATTGGGAGGGCCCCTATGTCGTAGAAGAAGCATTGAAATCAGGAGGGTACCGCCTCCAAAATGTGGAGGGCGAGTCCCCCAGTCACACATGGAGTGGTGACGACTTAAAGCGCCTTTATCCCTAAGTCCATGTAATAAGAATGTTTATGCCTTAAACTTCACTTTTTCGATATATGTGTGTAACACAATGGCTTGCGTGGTGAGGATGAAAAGCTTCAAAAGTTAGACCCCGAGCAGACCCGCTGACCAGGCTCCCACCTAGCTTGCAGGGCCGAAGGCTCACTCGGTGGCGGGATGAAAAGTTTCAAAGGTTAGGCCCCGAGCAGACCCGTTGACCAGGCTCTCACCTAGCTGGTAGGGTCGAAGGCTCACTCGGTGGCAGGTTCTAAGGTTTGAACATTTGGCCCCGAGCAGACCCGCTGACCAGGCTCTCACCTAGCTGGCAGGGTCGAAGGCTCACTTGGTGGCAGGTTCTTCAACAGTTGGCCCCGAGCAGACCCGCAGACCAAGCTCTCACCTAGCTGGCAGGGTTGAAGGCGCACTCGGTGGCAGGTTCCAAAGATTTCGAAGGTTGGCCCCGAGCAGACCCGCTGACCAGGCTCTCACCCAGCTGGCAGGGTTGAAGGCTCACTCGGTGGCAGGTTCTAAGGTTTCAATAGTAGGCCCCAAGCAGACCCGCTGACCAGGCTCCCACCTAGCTGGCAGGGCCGAAGGCTCACTCGGTGGCGGGAAGAAAAGTTTCAAAGGTTAGGCCCCGAGCAGACCCGCTGACCAGGCTCTCACCTAGCTGGCAGGGCCAAAGGCTCACTCGGTGGCATGTCCGAAGGTTTCAACAGTAGCCCCGAGCAGACCCGCTGACCAGGCTCCCACCTAGCTAGCTGGGCCGAAGGCTCACTCGGTGGCGGGATGAAAAGTTTCAAAGGTTAGGCCCCGAGCAGACCCGCTGACCAGGCTCCCACCTAGCTGGCAGGGCCTAAGGCTCACTCGGTGGCGGGATGAAAAGTTTCAAAGGTTAGGCCATGAGCAGACCCGCTGACCAGGCTCTCACCTAGCTGGCAGGGCCGAAGGCTCACTCGGTGGTAGGTTCTAAGGTTTCAACAGTTGGCCTCGAGCAGACCCGCTGACCAGGCTCTCACCTAACTAGCAGGGTTGAAGGCTCACTCGGTGGTGGGATGAAAAGTTTCAAAGGTTAGGCCCCGAGCAAACCCGCTGACCAGTCTCTCACCTAGCTGGCAGGGATGAAGGCTCACTCGGTGGTAGGTTCTAAGGTTTCAACAGTTGGCCCCGAGCAGACTCGCTTACCAGGCTCTCACCTAGCTGGCAGGGCCGAAGGCTCACTTGGTGGCGGGATGAAAAGTTTCAAAGGTTAGGCCCCGAGCAGACCCGCTGACCAGGCTCTCACCTATCTTGCAGGGCCGAAGTCTCACTCGGTGGCAGGTTCTAAGGTTTCAACAGTTGGCCCTGAGCAGACCTGCTGACCAGGCTCTCACCTAGCTGGCAGGGCCGAAGGCTCATTAGGTGGTAGGTTCTAAAGGTTCAAAGGTTGTCCCCGAGCAGACTCGCTGACCAGGCCCTCATCTAGCCGGCAGGGCCACATACTCGCTCGGAGGTGACCCGTGGGGGAGGCGAAGTAAGAAAGAAAAAATACAATGTGGAAAGTTAACATGAGGTAAATCTAGGCATAAGATCGGTGAGTGGTGCCCATCACAAGGGACTCTCGCCGGCGAACGATATCGATCGAGAACGGTACTCGACCGACAAGTGCGCGACGAGACACTGGCCGATCTAAGGGTTCCGAGAAGTTCTCAGGACTCCATGAGTTCTCGACGAAGTGACGTTCCTGACAGAAATCAATGAAATTGCTCAAGTCCTAAAGTGATTGGAGCGAGTGCGAGAGGGTTGCAACCACGTGGTGCTCCAACACCCGAGAGTATCTTGGTCATGACCTTAGTTAGGGGTCGTCGTCTCTAAGAGAAAACATGCGATATGCGAGCACGCGCGCGAAAGTGCGAAAGCGCAAAAAATAACGTACGAATGCGCGAGCTGTCGGCTGATAAGGGCAAGGTGTACAAAGAAGATATAAGACAGATTGCGAGAGGTAAAACTTTCTATTTCATTTCAATATAAAAAAGCGAAGTTACAAAACAGTTCCCGCATTACATCGAAAAGGGAAAGAAAAGGGAGACTTCAGGGGGCGTCGACTTCATCATCCGAATATCTGCTGCTCACGCCCGGAGAGGGGAGGTCGCCAAGCTCCCGCCCATCACCAACCGGTCAGCCGGGGAGAAAAGTTCCGGAACCACGTGGTGGGCAAGGATCCTCTCGCCTTCTTCCTTCAAAAGGCCGGCCCTCCGCAGCACATCCATATGCTTCGCTGCTCCTTGGGCGGTCCTCTGCATCAGCCCCTCGAACTCGACATTGGAATAAAGGTGTCGAGTGTCCCTCTCCGCGGGAGGTGGCCGAACGGCGGCTTCTTGCATCCTCTTGTTCTCGGCCTCCAACTCCTTATTTCGCTCCTCAAGGATGCGAGACCGCACGAGCAGAGCGTCGTAGTTGGCTATGTCCTACAGAATGAAGGACAGTTAGCAGAGTAAAGGAAAGAAAGAAGGGCGAGAGCTAAGGTCTCGGCACGGGGACGCGCTCACCTCTCGGTCCGGGCGGCTGGCGAGAAGGGCCTCGGCTGCGTCCAGTTGTTGCTTGGCGGTCGCGGCCTCGGCAGCTACGACAGAGCGGGTCTTCTCGACATCGAGAATGTTCCGCGCAAGAGTCATGCTGCGGCGAGAGGACATGTGGGTCATGGGCCCGCATCATGGCTCGCGCGGCCTCATGCGCGAGATTCTGAGTTGTCTCGGTATCATAGATGGAAGCGCCCTCGTGACTATAGAGCGCGTAAGAGAGGCCGTAAGCGTGGCCGTTGATGGTTTCCTTTTCCATCCAGGATGGAGGGCGGGTGGAGATGGAGACCCGGTTGGCCCGCCGGTCCCATTGAACAAGGGGCTCGCCGGCCAGATCAGCATACTTCTCGCCGAGAGGGTAGTTTCGGTGACCTCTCGGCACCGGCCCCGAGGAGGACACCGCTGGCACAACAGCAGGCTGGATGGACAAGTCCCCTGCCGCGGGAGCGCTTGAGCCAGGGACATCCTCCACGAGCGCTTTTCCCTTGTCGGCTGCAGGGGGTTTCTCCCGCTTGACGGAAGGGCCCAAGGTCGTATCGGGCTTCCGCTTCAGCTTCGGTTTTTGCCCGCTGGACTTCGCGGGAGGCGGGTTCTCGTGGCAAGCCGCGGCAGCAGACTGCGCGCGTGCAAGGGCGTTGTCGGGAGGGACCCCCGCGATCGCATTCGGCGGGTGGAGGGGAAGACTCTGAATCCCTGTGTCAAAAAGGTTAGTTAAATGGGCGGAAGCGAGTGGAAAAGAAGCGTGAGCTCGGGTCAAAGTGATTCAGCTTACCCTCTCCCGGGGGGACCACCGGCAGCGAGCCGACGTGCTTCAGCAGGTGCACGACATCCATATCGTTCTCCAGGATGAAGGAGTGGAGCTTGGCCTCGTAACCTCCCAGCGACGGAGGCCGAAAGGTCGACTCGTCTTCCTGCACAGGCGCGAGTGGCACGTTGCCAAACTTCCCAGTGACAAAAATAAACCGCCGAACCCAGTCGTGGTTTTTGTTAATCGTACTGATGACATTGAGGGGGGACTGTCCGGAAAAAAATGCCACTCCGCGAGTTGCTCTGAAGGTGAAGAGCTTATGGAACACCGGGAGCGAGAACTCGATCCCCTCCTCGCACATAAAGCAGGCGAATGCTACCAACATAGCGATGGAGTTTGGATTGAGCTGCGCGGGAACTACCCCGAAGTAGCGCAGGGTCTGGCGCACTTCTGGCCACAGCGGGAGGCAGAGCCCCACCTCGAAATGTTCGAGGGGGTGGCTAGAGTGTCTGGCGAGAACTGGTTGATTCGATCTCAGTTCCCCGGGAGGCACCCGACAAAACCCGGCGGGACGAAGTCAGCGATGGCCTGGTTAAAGTCTGCCTCTGAGCGGTCGCAGGTCTCGAAGTCTCGGTTTGCGAATGCTAGAGCATAGTTGGCTCTTCCATCCGCATCTTTCGGCATCGCTAAGGGATGGGGAGTTCTCGCAAAGGTTCTAGAGAGAAGGGTGAGTGGTGTCGCGGGTGCAAGAAGGAGAGAGAGATGAAAGCGTAATAAAGACGGTGGTTGGACTAACTATTTATAGAAAAAAGGGGAAAATAATTGAAATCATCTACACGCGGGGTGCGGATAGCGGCCGCGACATCCTAGCGCCTCGGGGTCTGAACCACCCACCTGAACCCAGCAGCTTACAGAAGGCGAAAGCAATGCGCGAGACCCTTCCTGCGAATGCAAATCAAATAGCACAACAAGAGCAAAAACACTCGCAAGACAGCATTCAGAAAAATAGCGAAAAGCAGGATGTATAACACACAATCAGGAAATAGTTCGCGAGACGCAACAGGACTCGTCTAGGTCCGGTACGAGAAAGAAGAAGGAAAGAAAAAGAAATAGCGAGGGTACAGGAGAACACAGGGAGCGAGAGTCGGTAGGCTTAGTATTGATCCTACCGCCATCGGCCCGGCCTCGCCTCCCTGTCTTTGGAGGCACCCACGGGTAGTGGAACGCGCTAACCATTGTCAGCACTTGGTTAATCAAGAGCATTTGGTCCCTAGCCTGTGCAATGTGCCTCCCAGGCGAGGTCTCCTCGCACCCGCCCCCCTGGCGCTCCATCTCCCCAATCAGGTGCCTGTAGTCCCGCTCGAGGATGCTTATCCAGCGTTCGAAGGCCACCCGGTTCTCCTCCATCAGGTTGGATTGGTCGCGCTGCATCCAGATCAGCTTGCCGAAAAGCTCTGTCATCCGTTACTTCATAGTCCTTGCATCCTCGTGGTCGCCGAGAAAGTCCGAGACGTCGCAGGGAGAGGGGGGTAGCGAGATCAGCCCCTCCTCCTCTTGAGGGTCAGTAGGCGGAATCTGACTGTAACCTGCAAGAACAGGGGTTAGCCCTTTCTCAGGTACAAGTCACGAGTTCGGCGGAAGAGGGAAACTAACCGGGTACATATTCTTCGACGGGAGAGCGGAGAGAGGTGCTGGGTTGCCCTGCGAATGGTTGGCTGGGGGGTGGAGAGATTTCCCCTTCCCAGGGTGGCGCACCTGGTCGGACGCGGCGGAAGTAGCGGCCAGATCCGCGGAAGGAGAGTTGGTCTGGGGGTCTGTCTCGCCGAGCATTCCTGCTCCGGGGCAGGGGGACTTTTGGTAACATCTGGGGCAGGAGAATTGCGCGAGGGAGGGGGCAACCCTGTGGTCCCAAAGGTAAGGGTTGTTGAGACCCGAGTTAGAAGAATTGTGAAAGGCGAAAGGCAAGCGAAAGGTCAATGGAAGGATTACCGAGCGCGGACCGTTCTTCGCCAGAAGTGCCGGGAGGGGCGGACTCCTGGAATGGAGGGCGTTCTCGAGAGCAGGGGAGGAATGGCAGCACTCGCTTGGGTGAGCCCAGGACCACCCTCGGTCACCGGCGGATTCTGCGAATGGTCAAAAAGGGCGGAGGTTAATGGCATCACCACGATTGACTTCGAAAGCGAGATAAATCGCGTTACCTCATTGGTGTTTACAGGGGGAATGTTAGAGAGGGGGGAGTATATGACGCACACTCCCTCTCCCCCCGGTCTCGCCGGACCGACTTGGCCTTCTTCAGCCTGTAAGGCTTGGAAGGGTCTCTCGTTGACGAGAGCCAAGGGGCGTATCGAGTGGTCTTGGGAGTGGTCCCTCCCTGTGCGGCGGCGAGACGAGCCGTCCTCCCTTCCAAAAGTGGTCGTGGCGTCGGCCTCATGAACGTCATGGCGAGTGCCCCGAGGGGGAAAATGAGAAACAGTGATTAGAAGATGGGCGCTCTAGGGGCAGCGGCCTGCGACATATTTATAACAAAGTGGAGGGCCCCACCAGAAAGATTCCCTCCAGGCCAGCAAAGCACTCGCCGAATATTGGGGGTTGGACTTATCTTTCCGAGCGTAGGACTCGCTCGCAAAGAGCGGGGATTGTGTACAACCTTGTATTCACCGAGTGGATCCCAGCGGCCCCAGGGGCCAGGCGGCAAGACATTTGTCCCAGAGTTCTCGGGCGAATGAGGCCCCATTCGCGGGGCACCCGCATGGTAACAAAGTGTGTATCAGTGGCTGGGCGAGTGAGGGGAGGCAAGGCCTCACCCGCTGAGCGTGCCGGGTACCTGGCGAGTGATGCCCTCGCGAATCACTCGCCCGGTCGAATACAGCGAGAAAGGAGCGTGGCGAGTGGTGCCTTCACGGACCACTCGCCTAGAAGGCTTAGGGGAAATGACTTAGATACCCCTTGAGGGCTGCCAATAGCCCTTCGGAACAGCGGAGTTAGGCTGTTAGCAGACCAATTTGGGGTGCGCTTAGTAAAACCAGAAGGCGGATTTGCGCTATTTGCAGTCCAGGCTAGAAAATCTATAAATAGACCCTTAAGGGCACCTTGGAGGAGATCGGATCTTTTTGAGCTCTCTCCTCCAGGCTAGTTTCAGAGTAGGTGGCTAGTGCCCTCCAAGGTGTCCGGCTGAGCTTTGGTTTGGGAGGGGAAGCTCTCTAAGATCTTCTGGGTGTGTGGCGGGACCTCCTCGCTACAGCCTTGGGTCTGTTCTAGGTTTTCCATCCTTAGTCAGAAGAGTTTAGTGAGGGAGAAGTAAGCACAGGCTACACCCCCCTGTGGGTCCGAACTCAGAGACCGGTTGACAGTTTCAACAACTTGCATCTTATTTAAAATGCTTGTAAAATGGAATGTGTTTATTGTGGTTGGCCAGTCATGTCAATGAGTCGTTCGTACCGGCATGAGAGGGGATGATTCTTGGGCACTATGGAGTGTATGAACCCGAGAGGTTATCTTATATTATATTTTCCAACTGGGTCCACTAGCTAGCCAAATATTATTTTCTCTGGATGTCGCTCACATCCCAAAGTACACCGTAGTGTATGATAGGGCATGGGTAGTGAGGTATGAGCATATCGAGAAGTAGAGAGACTGGTCACTCTCACTGTTTTACCACAACGATGAGGCCCGTGGGGTTAGATACCCCGTTGGAAGTGTAGGTCAAACTTTGTCGACATTGAGAGTTATATGGGTTGTGAACACCTATTTTGATTAGATGCAATATAAATATGCATTATTGGATTAGAAGCTTAATTTCCTGCATTTCCAGTTTATATAGCCTGGTTAGCATTGCATTTAATTCATGTACTTATTTCTAGTGCTTCATACTTACTCTATTTGTTTTTAATATTTAGCTTTGTTTCTTCGGCTATTGTATATTTTCCAGAGGCTTGCTTTCATCTCCAAGCCTTAGGGATCTTTGGGAGGGGGTGGGAATTCACTAATCTTTTGACTAATGTGTCGTTGCACACCATTTTAGGAGATGACCCGGCTCAAGGTCCTGCTAGAGCTTGAGGGCAATCTAGTCATAGAGTCAACTTCTACTACTATAGATACGACCGCTTCTCCACCAACCTTCGGAGATGTGAGATATTAGATAGTGGTGTTAATCAAGACTTTTGTCCTTTTGCTTTCGCCAAGTTAGGGCTGTTATATAAAACTCAGGCTACGGCCATGTTATATATACCGGTTCAGATAGCGTAGAGTGGACTCCTTGGGCAAAAGGTCCCCCTCAGCCCGGTCGTCTTTGGGGGTGGGGGGGGTGGGGGGGGGGGGGGGGGGGGGGGGGGGGTCTTATAACTATATTTGTATTTCTAGTTTTATTATGAGTAAACGATGTATTAAAGACTAATACAACACAACCACTATTATCTAAATATTATCCTGTGAATTACTGTTTTACTAATCTTCCGATGTTTTGAAGAGATTGGACATGATGCATTAGCCTTACAAGATGATGGTTTCGGGAAATGTGTCATACATAGGAGAGAGGACAGATCCCTCCTCCTCGAAGTGTCTCTCTCCTCGTGATGTTCACCTTGGGCATAAGGTCCTCCTCATATTTGTATGGTGTGGGACCTTACATCAGCATCTATAGATGCAGGATTATTTGATATTAGAGATCTGACAGATCCTAAGACACAACCAGATGATTTTCTTACAAATCCTTGGAGGAAAGTAGAACGACATTTTAAGCCATTAGATCTCACAAAATAACACCTTCAATGGCTCTCATTTTCTCTACATATCCTCAGTTTTCTTTGAGAGGCTCAGATCAACCAGTTCTCATAAATCCAGTAAATCCAACATCTTCTATAGTTTGCGGCATCACTCTTTCTCCTCCTTGGTCTACCTTGCGAAGCTTATATGCACTTGATTCCTTAAACTCCTCTAATCTCTCCCTAGGTACCAATTACTACCCAACTTTAAGGGATATAGATGAACCACTTTTAGATATTTCTCATTCCTCTGGGTGAGATCTAGTGCTAGAATGTTGCTCTTTGTATCTTCAGTGACTTCACTATGAACTTCAACTTCAGAAGGTTGGTCTCCTTTCTGAACCTTCACACAGCAACATATGGGTTTTTATAATAGAATTGCAATCGTTGCATGCTGAGGTCGACAACATTGCAGCATCGCTACACATAAGATTAGTTGCACATGTCGCCAATTAATCTTATATATATTAGTCTATCAGCTCAGCAATCGAATCCTGCTTAGATGACAAATATAAGGTGTTAGGTTTTTCCCCTGTAATAGTTAAATGAGATGTAATGAGTATAAATAATATGTTATGATGTATTGATGACATTATTGGAATTATTAATGATAGTCATGTTTAATTTCTTCATTTATTTCTTAGTTCGTCTCTCTCTTCATGCCCCTTCTTCCCCAGCATTCCTATATTCTTGAGTTTCTATGTATAAGGGGTGTTACACACAATGTTTTTCCCTATCCATTCCATAACAGTTATGCATAGATGATAATGGATGGACTTCAGTTTTGTTTTCGGGTAAATTGTTTTTCATGCAACAACAAGCATGCTTGGAATGATAATCACGATATTTTTTTTCTTGCAAATGGAATGAATGTATGAATTTTTTGATCATATTCTAAAAGGGAGTGTTGAGTCTCTTCCATCCTTAAAACATTTTGGGTCTGTTTGGAGCGCGGTTATTGACTTTGGGGAATTGGCATTGGGGATTAATGAATCAATTGTGGTGTTCGGCATGCAGTTATTGGCATCGAATTGGCTTCCCCACCAAAACTGACATAATTCCCCAAAACTTAAAAATCCCTCCTCCTAATTCTTACTCCTCCCCCACAATTTTCAGCAAAATCACTTCAGTAGGCTTGTAAGAAGACAACCTTTGCTTGGACAACGAATGTTCCTACCACTCCGGCACACTGAACCTCACCGATGACTAAACGAGCCACCTACGGTGCCTTTTGGGCCTTTGCGTATGCATCCTTCACCCCTCTGGCATATGACGCTCCAGCTCCTATACCGAGTTTACTACCTGCAGAACGTGACAATTACATAAAGGGATTGCAATATAGAAAGGCGAGCGATAACCACATGAGAAGAGAGGGAAGGGAGATAGATAAAGATGTATATATATAATATAATATAAATAGAGAGAGGGGGACCTGGCGATCAACGATCTTGAGGAGATCGAAGGGGAGAGAATTATAGCGGTCATACATGGGGCCGACGACGGCCTTGACAATGCCTTCAACACTCTCGACGCCAGTTTTTAGCTGGCCGGCCTTCTCCTTGGGGTACACGTACAAGGTAGAAACGCCTAGAACTGCTCTGATCGCATCCAGATGCACAATCTTCAGGAAGTGTTGTTTCTCTATCTCCATTGTCTCCTCCTGCCTCTTCAGGCAGTGTTGTTTCTCTAACTCCATTGTCTCCTCCTGCCTCTTTACCCATCCAATCCATCATATCAAATAGAGGACAGAATCGACAAAAACACCTAAATTACATGAACAAAGTTCATTCCCTGATCAATATGAAAATTTAAAAATTCAATTCATGTAAATGAATTTCATCTTGCAGCTGAACATCATGTCTGATCAATTCCAATTATGCTGAATGAATTTTATCCAGCAGTCGAACAACAAGAGTAGAATTTTGCACAAAACTAATTCATGCAGATATTGATTTTTGTCGAAAAGCCAATTCTGACACTCAGAACAAACCCTTAAATATTTCTTAGAATTCTTGTGAATGCCTTTTCCCATATGATTTTTATTCAACTATATCAAATATACCTTTTTACAAAATCTCAAAGCCTTTGTGTGATTGGATTTTTAATTTGTGTATAAGCTTTGTTGGATTTCATAGGTTAATAGATTGTGATTGTGATATTTAATACTATTTCACATTATCTGTTGGGAAAAAACCCACCTTTTGATTTGATATACAATTTTAAGAGTGATTAATTAGGTTAAGTCCTAAGTTGTAAAGAATGGATATGCTTATTTGTTGGGTAACGCTCCTAGAGGAATAGAAAGAAACTAGCAGAGTGTTTATTGTTAGTTTTCCTAATTATATGTGGACTAAATCACTCGTGTCGTCTCGGTCAAACATTCGTGCCAATCATAGTTTATTTAGATCTCCTGCGAGTGTGAGTCAAATTTTGGTTTGCGCGAATTGTCAAAATTTGCGCGAATTGTCAAAACCCGTGATAGGTGGGCTAGACTAATTCAGACTTCATTACGCGAGCTTGGTCTTCCCTTGGCACGTTCGGATCGATCGGTTCTAATTTGTGCGTTCGATTCATTTTACGTACGCATGAATTTTAGATTAATAAAGAGTGGGGTGCTTTTAGTAGTTCCCCTCCACTCTCTAAATCCCTCTCCTATTTAGGGATTAAGAGCCGGTTATTTTGTTTGTGGTCCATTCGTGAACAAGCGTGAATAGTCGCTTGCGCTTACTGTTGCTTCTCCCAATCGCAACAGTACTTGTCTCTCTCGGCGAAGCGGATGATTCATCTTCCTCGATTCTAATAATTGGATTGACTCTCTTCCTTCATCAAAAGGCGAACTGGCGGAGAGAAAAAGAAAATATCATATTCTCTCTCTCCCATTCTGGTGATCGGCATAAAGTACAGAAGGTTGTGGTCACTGTTTGCTTTTTCTTTCCATTTTGAAGATGGCCAAATTGTTGTATGTTCTATTAAGGTGTTTTCATATTTCGAGTCTTTTTCCTGCTGAAATCAGAACAAGCCACAAGATCCATTTTCTTCTTCTATTAAAGTGGACATATCTAATTCTCTGCCCAAGAAGAATGTAATCTGTAATCTCATTAATTACATAAGAGATCAATTCATCTTGGTTCTTTTGGAGGCGTATGTCCGATTCTTCACTGAGGGCGGCGAATTATATTCAGCAAAATACAAGCGCACTTTTAAGAATGTCGGCCATTATGAGACATGAAGCCGAATCAAAGAACGGTACACATTTTATTTCCGCATTTATTTTTGTAGCGTACCATTTCATTACCTTCATATTATTGTGTTTGCATTAATTTTATAAGTGATAGAAAATTATTTTGATTACACCATACTGTAGGAATTAATTAATTATGTTCATGACGATCCTGTTCGCATAGGTCACATTACGCTGTTTAATTTCTAATTTCATTTCTTTCCACATGTTTGTGACCTAATGCGCTTAGTATAATTTTCTAACATTTGGTATCAAAGCGAACTTGAACATATTAATTAATTCCCTTAATTTTTGGTGTAATTGAATTTGATTAATCACTAGCGATCACTCAAATTAAAACCTATCAAATTATTTTAAAGAATATCAATGCAATAGGGACTTATGAAGTGCATTAATTTTAAGTCCCTAAGCAGTTGTGATCTTTAGACACTTCAGTGCCCTTTGTCGTTAATTATTAGATCACAACACTTAATTTGAGGGTAATTAAGAGAATCCCGGTGTAGGAGGATCCTGTGGGTTAATTGAACTGTTGCTACCAAAGTGGCTTGTTCGATTGATTTGCGAGTTTTCATTCTCACACGGCTTTGGGATTACTCTAGTTCTAACTCGTAATCATTCACCCAAAGGTGGTGGTTGCGTGATAGGATTAAAGGATTGCACACGGGCATCTGAGCGGGAGTGCAAAGGTTCTAGTGATCTATTCACCCAAAGGTGGTAGTTTTGCAAAAGCCTAAACACTGTCGTGTCTCGCTCGGTGTACAGGATTTCTAACTGCGTGGCACGTATTCTGCCCAAAGGTGATGCGTGTTGACGCGTATGAATTCTCATGTGTGTGTTTATTTAAGATTTTAAAACACACTTATCCTCATTGCTAAATACTGCATTATTTTCTTTTTCAGTCACCTTTGCAGTGCATAACAATTTGGCGACCATTGAAAAACTTACTGGGTCAAATTTTAAGAAGTGGAAGACTGATGTCATGTTTGCCATTCAAATGGCGGACATTGACCTAGCCCTGACATTTGACAATCCTGAGGAGTTGACTGTGACTAGTTCCCGAGTACAGAAGGACCATTATGCAGCATGGCATAAGTCCAATAAGATATGTTTGCTGACCATGAAGAGATCCATTCCTAAGCATCTGCTCAGTGGACTGCCAGAGACTGCTGACACACTGGATTTCATTACTGTTGTGGGACAGAGGTATAAGGTGTCCTCCAATGCTGAGATTGGGACACTCATGCAAGATCTTTTCACTATGAGGTATACTGGCGGTGGAGGTGTACGTGATTACATTTTGAAGATGGTTTACTATCAGGCAAAGTTACAGAGTTGGACATTGTTCTTCCTGAGACATGCATAGTGCATCTGGCACTCAATACACTGCCACCTGAGTTCAGCATCCTGAAGACTACATACAATTCTCAAGCTGAGGCTTGGAAACTTAATGATCTCATCACTCGATGTGTTGCTAAAGAAGAGAAGCTGAAAAGTGAGAAGACCACACCGCTCTGTATGTTTCGAGACCTTCATTCAAGAAGAAGAAGAAGATGAAGTCCAAGGCTCCAATCAAGATTCAAGACGGTCAGTCGAGTGGAGCAAAGGATTCTACTGGTCCCATAAAGAAGCCTCTGACTTGCTTCTTCTGCAGGAAGAAAGGACATGTGAAGTCTGAATGCCTAAAGTTTAAAGCTTGGATGGAGAAGCGTGGGTTCGCACCTAAGGTAATCCTCTTGCACTCGTCCTATGTGAATCTAACTTAATTGAAGCCCCATCTAGTTCCTGGTGGCTTGATAGTGGAGCAACTAATCATGTTGCTTACACACTACAGGGGTTCACCAACAGGAGGAGGCCAAGCAAGGATGAGTGTAGACTCACCGTGGGCAACAACGCTGAAGTTGAAGTCGAGTTCATTGGGGATGTTTGCTTGATTTTAGATACTGATTTTAAGCTTTTATTAAAAGACATATTTAATATTCCTGCATTTCGAAGAAACTTAATTTCTGTTTCTGCTTTAGACAAACTTAATTATGGTTTCAACATTTATGGTGGTTTAATTCAGTTATTTTATAAATCACAAGTTGTAGGCTATTGCTCTTTGTCTAATGGTTTATATAGGATGTGTCTTGCTCCCAATGACATTTATGCGACTTCATTTAATGTAGAAAACATTGCTTCTAAAAGACCCCTAATTAAGGAAATGTCTTTCATGTTGTGGCATAAAAGACTTGGCCACATCTCTAGGGATAGAGTAGAGAGATTGATTAAGGAAAACATTCTCCTTGCTCTTGACTTTAGTGACCTGGAGACATGTATTGACTATTGTAGGGTTAAAATGACCAAGGTTAAGAAGAAAGGCGCTACACGTAGTCTAGACTTGCTGGAGATTATTCATACGGACATCAGTGGACTTTATTCATCTACGCTCTGCAAGAAAACCTACTTTATTACTTTCATTGATGATTTCTCCCGCTATGGTTACTTGTTCTTGATTAAGGAAAAGTCTGAGTCTCTTGATAAATTCAAGATTTTCAAGACTGAAGTCGAGAAAAAATTGGGAAAAGTTATCAAGGTTGTTAGGTCTGATAGAGGAGGCGAGTATTTTGGCAGACACGATGCCTCCGGGCAACATAAAGGTCCTTTTGCCAAATACTTGGAGAGTTGTGGTATTATTGCCCAATACTCCATGCCGGGAAGTCCTGAACAAAATGATGTGGCTGAAAGGCGCAATCGCACCCTTAAGGATATGATGAGGAGCATGATGAGTATGACAAATCTTCCTGAATTTCTTTAGGGTGAGGTTCTTAAAACAGCAGTTTACATACTTAATAGAGTTCCGTCTAAATCAGTGCCCAATACACCTTTTGAGTTATGGACTGGCAGGTTACCTAGCCTAAATCACTTATATGTTTGGGGTTGTCCTGCGGAAGTTCGTTTATATAACCCATCAGAAAGTAAGATTGCCGCTAGGTCTTCTCGTTGATACTTCATTGGCTACCCTAATCATTCGAAGGGGTTTAAGTTTTATTGCCCTTCAGGAGGTCCTAGAATTGTTGAGTCACAAACAGCGAAGTTTCTAGAGTTTGATGTTGCTGAGCAACCTAGTTGCTCTCATATCACTGAAGAAGTCGATGAAATTAGACCTATTCATTACACTCTACCTATTATTGAAGGACTAGAGATACCTGAGCCTATAGTTGAGCCTGCAGAGGAAGTGGAGCCAGCTCTACAACCGCCTCCCATACAGTTTCCTCAGCAGATTGATGTTGTTCAGGCACATCCTAGAAAATCATCTAGGGAGAGGAGGTCTGCAATTTCTTCTGACTATGAAGTTTATTTGGGTGAGAGCGATTTTGACATTGGTCACGTAGTTGACCCAGTGACATTTACTGAAGTTGTTTCTGGACCTCAATCTGATTTGTGATTGGATGCAATGAGAGATGAAATTGAGTCTATGAGGCATAATAAAGTTTGGGAATTAGTTGAGTTACCAAAAGGCTGCAAACCCATTGGTTCTAAATGGGTATATAAGACTAAGAAAGACTCTAAATGAAAGGTCGAGCGGTTTAAGGCCAGACTGGTTGCTAAGGGATTCACTCAAAGAGAAGGGATTGATTACCACGAAACCTTCTCTCCCGTTTCATCGAAAGACTCATTTAGAGTCATTATGGCACTAGTGGCTCATTATGATTTGGAGCTACACCAGATGGATGTTAAAACCGCAATCCTGAATGGCGACCAGGATGAAGAAGTCTATATGGTGCAGCCTGAGGGATTCAAGCCTGGTCGTTCTGACCAACTTGTGTGCAAGCTCAATAAATCCCTATATGGTTTAAAGCAAGCCTCAAGACAATGATATCTGAAATTTGATGAGGTGGTTACTTCATTTGGTTTTGTTGAAAATAAAGTAGACCGCTGCATATATCTCAAGATCAGTGAGAGCAAATTCATCTTCTTAATTCTCTATGTAGAAGATATTTTGCTTGCAATCAGTGATTTGGGACTTCCGCATGAATCTAAGCAGTTGTTATCCAAACATTTTGATATGAAGGATCTTGGAGAAGCTTCTTTTGTTCTAGGTATTGAGATCATTAGGGATAGATCTCGTCATACATTAGGACTCTCTCAGAGGGCTTACATTGAGTGTGTACTTGAGCGATTTAGCATGCTCGAATGTAAGGCTGGCGATGTGCCGGTGATTAAGGGTGACAAGTTAAGTCTGTCACAATGCCCCAGAAATGATATTGAGAGAGAGTCCATGAAGAATATACCATATGCCAGTGCAGTAGGTATCTTAATGTATGCCCAGGTCTGCACCAGACCGGACATTGCCTTTGCAGTGGGACTTCTAGGCAGATATCAGTCGAACCCAGGACCTGCTCATTGGGTGGCTGCCAAGAAGGTATTGAGGTATTTAAAGAGAACAAAAGATTTTAAATTGGTCTACTGTAGAGAATAAAACCTAGAATTGGGGGGGTTATACGAACTCAGATTTTGCGGGTTGTGAGGATGAAAGAAAGTCAACTTCAGGATACATTTTCAAGTTAGCCGGTGGGGCTGTTTCATGGAAAAGCGTCAACCAAACGCTGATTACTTCTTCCACTATGCATACGGAGTTCGTTGCTCTTTTTGGCGTAGCTACTCATGATGTTTGGCTCAAGAACTTCATCACTGAATTGATGGTCGTTGATACAGTTGCTAGACCCATTCAGTTATACTGTGATAATATTTCAGTTGTAATGTTCTCTATGAACAACAAAAGTATCATAGGGTCTAAGCACATGGAAATTAAGTTCTTGACCGTGAAAGAATTGGTTAAGAAAGGTGACATAATTGTGGAGCATATTGGGACAGATGATATGATAGCTGATCCACTTACCAAGGGACTTAGGCTTAATATCTTTAAGAAGCATGACTGCAGTATGGGCCTTGTGGAGTCCATTGATGTATTTGATTAGTGGGAGGCTATATTCAAAGCTCTATTTAATATAATTTTTCATCTGTCAATTTATTTAGCACTTCAAATTTCATATATGCATTAATTTTGCGAATGAATATAATTTGAATTCAATCATAAATTTTATATTCATATGTGATATCATTCAGCTCTAATACTCACACCTACATGTGATGCGTCACAATTCATTAACAAGTCTTGGAACTAGTGTTAGTTTCAAGCATAAGGCTAGGGCATTCATTTAATTCATAAAGCCTTGTTCGTATGTCTCATGACACATTAATAAAATCTTAAGGTATTCATTTAATAGAGATATACATACTCTTTTGAGTATTAAGAATTTATCAAAGCATGGTTAAGTGCATTCAGTAGAGAAATCAATTGACCACTGAGTTAAATAATAATTTGTGATCACATTTCAGTATGTTATTTTGACTCATTATGACCATACTGTGTCCTTGTCGATTGAATCTGCAAACTTTTGTGATCATGGAAGGTCCCGTGTCTCATAATGATGCGGTTGCCGTCATGATTCGGAGTGAAAGATTTAGTTGGACTGGATTGACGCATGAAGGAACTCGTGATGTGAACTTCACTATGGTACCCTTAATTTAAGTGGAGTATTTTGATTTAAGACTAACCTAAATTACGATTGATATAGTCCAAGTGGGAGAATGTAAGTTTTCCTAATTATATGTGGACTAAATCACTCGTGTCGTCTCGATCAAACGTTCGCGTCAATCATAGTTTATTTAGATCTCCGGCGAGTGTGAGTCAAATTTTGGTTTGCGCGAATTGTCAAAACCCGTGATAGGTGGGCTAGACTAATTCGGTCTTCATTACGCGAGCTTGGTCTTCCCTTGGCACGTTCGGATCGATCGGTTCTAGTTTGTGCGTTCGATTCATTTTACGTACGCATGAATTTTAGATTAATAAAGAGTGGGGTGCTTTTAGTAATTCACATCCACTCTCTAAATCCCTCTCCTATTTAGGGATTAAGAGTCGGTTACTTTGTTTGTGGTCCATTCGTGAACAAGCGTGAATAGTCGCTTGCGGTTACTGTTGCTTCTCCCAATCGCAACAGTACTTGTCTCTCTCTCGGCGAAGCGGATGATTCATCTTCCTCGATTCTAATAACTGGATTGACTCTATTCCTTCATCAAGAGGCGAACTGGCAGAGAGAAAAAGAAAATATTGTTGTTTATTGGGTGTCTACTTTATCACCTAGAGGGGGGTGAATAGGTTTTTCAAATTATATTATCCCCTTTTAGGTGTTCTTGATTTCTGGTTAGTAGATTCAAAAGTTGTAAAGCATAACACAGGAAACACACAACGATCTATAGAGGTTCCTTAAGATCGGGTGTCTTGAGTAGTCCTCTGTCCCTCTTCGCCTACCTAGCAGTGTGCTAGGCTCGGCAAATGCCGCCAAATCTTCAGGCCCTCAAGCCTTACACCTAGGACCCGCAAGTCCAATAGCCTAGGCCCGCAAGCCCCTACTGCCCCCGAGCCCACAAGCTCGACACTCAGGCCCTTAAGCCCTACAACACGGACCCGCAATTCCCAACAGCCTAGGCCCGCAAGCCCCTACTGCCCCTGAGCCCGCAAGCTCGACAAATCGCACCCGCAAGTGCACTGCCCTGGCCCTCAAGCCTCACAGCTCTCCAGCCCTCAAGCTAGACGGTGTCGGACCAGCAAGTCCACTGCCCTGGCCCTCAAGCCTTACAGATCTCCAGCCCTCAAGCTAGACAAAGAGGCCCGCAAGACTTTACAAGAGATTACAATAGAAATAACTGTTACTTCTGCCGGATGAAGATTGGCAACTTTAGCCTGATGAAGATTAGCTTCTTTAGGTTGAAGAAGATGCTTCTTGATCTGGAGATTCAGCACTGGATCTTCTTCAGCCTTCACTTCTTTTGCCTGGTGTTGATCGGCTACTTTTCAGTCGATGATGATGACTGATTCTTTTGGGAACTCTTGAATATTGTTCTCGTTCTTCTTCTCCGCTGAATATACTGTTCTATTGAAGAGCGGCGGGATTCTTCCTTTTTCTTTTTCTTTCTATTCAGTACTACTTTTTCTAGGGCATCACTGTTCCCTTTTATAGGACAGATGAGCCGCATAACGATAACATGTGATGTCCTTTAATGTCAGACGCCCATTCCATAAGAGCATGCGCTGATTGGACAATCAGGTGGCGGCATTAAATGTTGACAGCGCGTCTGCAACGTTTGAATTCTATTTCGACGATATTTCCACCTTCAAGTTGATACCAACAGTATCTCGACGATATGGACAATATCTCGACGACAAGACTTTGTCGATGCCTTGGGCTTTAGTAGACCTTCAAGTCTTCTTACTTCTGCCACTGATGGCGGTATTTCGACGATACAAGATATCCTGGCGATTCTGCATATACGAAGATAAGCTTTCTCTGACTGTGTCGTTGAGGTCTTCTTTCTTGCTGTCTGTCGTCGTAACATGTTATTCTCTCGACGACATGAGTGATCTCATGTCGACGCTTCAGCAGCTGCTTGTCTTCAGCTTGTCTTTCTTCAGTCGACATGCATTCTTTACGGCGATGTCCAACAACATCAGTCATACTTAGCCTTCTCAACGACAAGGCTACTTCACGAAGATATCTATTCTTTTTCGACGTCAAGGCCACTTTGATGAAGTCGACGATATTGCTTCTTCTCTGCGTTCGACGAACTGCCTTGTCTCTGCGTTCGACGAACGACACTCTGCGTTCGACGAACCTGCCCTTTGTGCCTTCTTAGCGGCTCCTTCTCTGGTCTCGTCTCAGCGGTCGACGAACTGAGTTCTGCGTTCGACGAACGGCTCTCTGCGTTCGACGAACACGCCCTTGGTGCCTTCTCAGCGACTCCTTCTCTGGTCTCATCTTAACGGTCGATGAACTGAGTTCTGTGTTCGACAAACGGCTCTCTGCGTTCGACGAACACGCCAAATCTCAGCGGTCGTCGATCTTCCTTCTGAGTTCGATGATCTTGCTTCTACGTTCGACGAACACGCCAAATCTCAGCGGTCGTCGATCTTCCTTCTGAGTTCGACGATCTTGCTTCTGCGTTCTACGAACACGCCAAATCTCAGCGGCCGTCAATCTTCCTTCTGAGTTCGACGATCTCCATTCTGCGTTCGACGAACTCCCTTCTGCGTTCGACGAACTTAGTTCTGCGTTCGACGAACTTTGTTCTTCTAGTTTCCTGAGATTTATAAGCTAGAGAAATGATCAAATACAAAGTGAAGTATTCTTGACTTGGTGACTTCTTCAAATCAGGAATCATGTGGGCAAGATTCCCAACAATCTCCCCCTATTTGAAGAAGTCAGAATCTCAATTCAAGACTACTTTCACTTGACAAAAAAAATATTATAATCTTAACTTTTGAGCACTTAACTTTTGAGCATGTAAGATTGTACTTATCTTTTCTGAACTCTCTGAGTACACCAGGCGTGTAGCTCCCCCTTGATTTAGGGTATGTGTCTCCCCCTACATCTTTGCTCCCCTTATCTTTGAGGTCTTTCTACTTGAGCATCTTTGTCTTGAACACATGCTATTTCTCCCCCTTTCTGACTTCTTTTCTGGAGCTCTTCTTTAAGTAGACAATAGTCCAAGCTCCCCCTTGCTCGGTCATAGTTCATCCAAATTCCTGAGAGATTTTCTAATCAACCATCTCATTTCTTCCCTGATGGTGTTGGTGGTCCAGATGACATGATCACTACTGGCCTTTATCATTGATCTCTCCCCCTTTATGACTTCTTCAGATATCCCCTTTTGGAGATTCTCCTCGGAGTCCAATATCTTGTTCTTGAGCATGTGGATTCCTGCTTCCAAGGATTCTTGGTTTCAAGCAAATGACTGTCTAGATCTTTATTGTGGTGATCTAGACTTTCTTTGAGATCAGTTTTATGTTCAGCCATCCTCTTGGTGGATGCAATGTAAGCCTTTTCTATGCTGGCTTTAACCCGTTGATTGTGCTCTTCATAGACGTTCCCTTCGAGCCACCCTTGGCATTTGAGTAGAACTCCAGCACTTCTCTTTTTAATATTACAGTCGGCTCAGAGGGGACAAATTCTAGACCGACCATGTCCAGTAGCTTAATGGCATCTTGAATTCCTTCTGGTCCTTCCACGAAACCGCCTCTCACTACTTTGCATCCTTCAAAGAGGAGTCCTTGTTGGATCGGTAGGCGCCCTTAGAGGGGGGGTGAATAAGGGTTCTCAATAAGTTTAGATTATATTTAGAAAACTTTGGAATAATGCAATATTAAAACAATAAGAAGTTTTGTAAAAACAAAAGAAGAGACATGCTTTATTAATATCAAATAATGTTTTACAAAACTTGACTTCTATGACGCTAGAAATCTAAGGCGACTAGTAAAACTCTTTTTCATTTTCTATACCGACTCGTATCCCCACGAACCGGTTGGCTTTAGCCGATCTTTCCCCAAATACGGCCTCAAGCCGCTCTAGCCAATCTATCCCCAGAAAGGCCTCGAGCACCCCCTAGATCTACTCCCTAGACCTAGTCGCCAACACGAGGTGAATTACCCCCTAAGTCTAACCCAGACCGAGTCGCCAACACGAGGCGAATTAACGAACCGTTTACAAGACTAAGAAATGAAATAAAAAGACAAACAATAATATAAAACTCCCTATGTGGATCTCCTGGAGAAGTGGACGAAGGCCCGCAGAGTATGATCGTAGTTGATGCGGTCTTTCGTCAAGATGATGACGCGTGTTGAAATCTTCTCCACGGATCTCCTTCAGCTTTTCAGATTTGTGGGAGTATCTCTCTACAACTTCCTCTCTCTGCTGTGGCATGAGGCTCTGGAGTTTGGGATCTAAAGAGGATAAAGAATACGAAGGCAAGGGGTCCAATTTATAGCCTTCACGCTACCTCCGGCGCTAGCGCTACCGCCGGCGCTAGCCCGGATTAAGAAACATTGTACGCGCCAAAATCTCCAATCCGAGGCAACAATTCCAGCATGCCTTCTGAGTATCAAGCTAGCGCCGGCGCTATCTACTATCGCCTGCGCTATCTCATATTAGGAGACTTTTTGCGCGGCAGAATCTTCAATCCGAGGCAACAATTCCAGCATGCCTTCTGTGCATCGAGCTAGCGCCGACGCTATCCACCATCGCCTGCGCTAGTGATCAGTTTGGAGTTGATGGCTCAATTTCGGGGGCAACCACCATATGTAAACCTTGAGTCATTTTGACCTGTTATCCTGCACACTCAGATCACACAAGATTAAATACACACATAGGATTTGTTATTCTCAAACCTAGGAGATGCGGAAGACCGTGTTCCAACAAACTCTCCCTTTTGATAATAACAAATCCATTAATGATAAATCAGAGCATTAATCTAAATAAGCATGAAGAAACATATTTGTGTGTGTGTGAAAAGGATGACTTAGGATAAATAATGATTATAGCATTTTAGTATTGCTCCCCCTAAATACATGCTCCCCTTATGTGAATGCTCTCCTAATATGTAAGCTATCATCTTAATTAATCATGTTGGGTTTTTATTTTGATAGCGGATTGTATTTATAGGTCTCCCCCTTTTGTAATTTATCATGTTAATTCTCCCCCTTTGTTATTAGCAAAAGTGGGTTAGGAGGCACCTACAGAGAAGTTTGATAATAAGATAAAGCATGATCGAGCTTCTTAGTGAGAGGAAATGATAAGAAGTTTTTAGAATAAGGTGTAGAGAAAAATAGATCAGAGTTTTGGCCTAAGAAAAATAATGATTTCCCCTTTATATAAAAAATATCAGAGTTTTAGCATAAAATTATGATTTCCAAGTAACTAGTCTACCCAGACAATATGTCTACACCCTAGCCCCGTACTAAGTGACGGATGGGCATGAGGAGCTGCAATCATGCCGTAGGTTGGGGTGTTAGTCCCATATGCAAACACTAGACAAACACTTAACCTAACACTCTTTCCCCCCAGTGCCTCGCAAGGCCCTACTGGAACCCTCCCCGGTTAAGGACAAGACATGACTAGAGATAAGGTTATCTAATGTCTACAACCCTACGCCCCCGCTATGGTGAGATGTGAAGTCATGGATAATAATTGTTGGAAGCATTTAAATCTAATGATAATTTATAGCTTATGAGTTTTTATTTTTATTTGTCTTTATGAAAAACACTCCCTTAGCTATATTGAAAATCATGAATGAATCAGAGTTTGAGCATTTGCGGAAGATTTAAAAAAAGAAACATCATAATAAGAGTTTGAGTTAAAAAAAACTTTATAAAGATAAGAGTTAAGGCATTTTTCAACATCCTCAAAAGTAAAATATGATTTGTAGTAATAATAAGAAGATGTTCTTATAAGCAGTATTTCACTTGTTGGAGAAGTGTTTAACATAAAAGTTTATAAATCAGAGTTGTTACAATAAAAGTGATATGCGTGTTAGAACAGCCAATATAAATTTTACCAAGCAAGTCTACCAATTGTTTTGTAAGAAAAAGTTGAGATTTAAGACTTGATATAAGCATGAAAGTGCAAGGTAAAAGTTATATGGTGATGATGCGGAAGACTTGTAGAAATACAAGAAACATCTTATTGTAATCAAGGATAGTCCATAAAAAGATATATGAGTTTAATTTCAAAAAAAGATGTTTATGTAAATCATGTTTCAATGAAAATTTTTTATGGTTGACAATAAAGTAACCAAGCATGAAGTAATTTTATCCAAAAGAAATTACTACAATGTTATTTCAATTCATAATTTCAAAACCAGACATTGTAGAAAGCATGCTAGGTTATCTAGTGCATTTCATAGATAAAGAGTAGTATAGAATTGGCATTAGGATCCAATACTCATGAGAAGAAGTGTTATGGAAGATAATGATGTGCACATAGGTGTATTTTTGAGTAGAGCATACAAGAGTTTTAATCAAAAATACAAGTAATATGTAAAGTAAGAGCACAATAAAACACAAATAATTTTACTTCCACTCACTTCAATGTACACAAGAAAAATGTACAACTACCAAGGTGCTTTGCACACACAATGCTCATTAAGACTTATCAGGGTGCAAAGTAGTGCTTGGGGGATCACAGATTTTTATTTTTGAATGTTTTGAAACTAGTGATCTGGTGTACTTTAAGAGAAAGTGGTTTTTATTTTGAAAGAAATATTTGATTTGCACAAGATACTTTACTATTCTTTCCAAGGTGCTCAACCTCACAACGCTTATTAAGACTTATCAGGAGGTTCAAGTAGTGCTTGGTGGAGTTATCTTTGTCACTTTATTTTATGATTGTTGTTTTGTACAAAGTTCTCTGAATACACTTGTTTTGCAAACCAATAGAATTTATGAAAAAGATAACCACTTTTCTTAACTTTTAAAAGTGCAAATAAAGGAGTGTAGGTAAGATAATTGTGCAATTTTAATTCATTGTACTAATACATAACATACACAAGCATTCTTAAATTAAACCATATGTAGACAATGCCAAAAAGGTGAGTGAATAAATATCATTATCAAACATAAAACATTTACTCATACTTAGAGGCATGCTAAGCTTGATTCGACACACCCTTTTTAAAATATAATTGATGCACATATTAATAGATATATCAAAGCATGATAAAGACAATGTTCAAAGTATTTTGAAAGAATAAATTGCAACATTATAGAGGTTCTAAGTAATAGATTAACTCATGCTTGATATTCTCAATAAAGTGCATACAGTATTTTTGATATTTTTGCAAAATAATTATAATTTAGAGTTTGAACTCTTATAATTTGATCTTGGACTTCCCGAGGACTACCCTGTGAGAGGTTCGCCCGGTACTAGGTGATATGATGGGATGATAGCCCAAATCACCCTTTCGCAAGATACATGTTAATAGAAAAGTTAAGTTCAAATAACAAATATTGATAGTTTTGTTTTTAGAAATATAATTTAAACAAATGACAAAAACACTAAGGCAAAAACATATAATTTTTGTAATTTGAATTTTCTATTTTTGTATTTGATTTTTCAAAAATCTATTATAGGCAGAATTGCAAAAATGAGTAGTACATATAGATTAATATATTTTTAAGCAATTTTCAGAATTTTAAAATTTCAGAAAATCGGGGACTCGAGATAGCGCCGGCGTTAGGTACTAGCGCTTGCGCTATCTCACAGAGAGTGCTTATTTTGATTGTATAGCCTTGATTTTCTTCGATTTTGCTTCTGATTTTTCTTAATTATGTTTTTGCAATGTAAGGCTTGTCTAATGAAGTGATGAGACGAGAAGAAATCGAAAAAAGTTGCGAAAGTTAAAAATTAGTACATGAGTTTCATCTTCATTAGAGTTTCATATGTATTAAACCTTGATTATTGAGTTTTGCACAACATATGCATGAGGGAAATGATCATAAATAAGTGAAATAATATTCATGCAAATTTTCAATTTCGATTTAAACATAATTATGATTAAACATAGTTGGGGTAATTGAAAATAATGCAAATATATTAACTACCTAAGTAAAATTTGCGCATTTTATAAATTTAGCCTAATACCCCTAAAGATACACCTTTTAAATTCATTTTGCATTTATTTTATTTAGTCTTAATAACATCATATAACAAATTTAGTTTTTCAATTTTTATAAGACTTTTAGGAAATGGATTTAGAAGGATAGAAATAAAAAGATGAGTAGATCACTTGAACAATGACATGACTATTTATTCAATATTATTTAATTTGATTTATTTATGAAATAAAGTCATATCACAAGTCATATAAAGTGATCATAGCATGATAGTTTAAAAACAATAAAAAGAAAGTTTAAGCATATCATGAAGTAGAGAAATGATATTTCATTTTAATTGATTTCTACTTCATGCAAGTGGTGGGATACTAATGAATAAGAGATTTAGGTATCCAAAGAGGACCGGGAGTGACGGTTCCTTTGGGTACCCAAATACATCGTGTTTTCTTTTGGGTAGATATGTTTGAATGGGCCCTTTTGATTTGAGTTTGTGTTTCATCTTTAACTTTTGGCCGCCATTCAAACATTGGTTTAATATTATTCTTATTTATCAAATTTCCATGATGATTTTGCAAAACATTTTTTATAGGAAATTTGTTTATCTTTAAGTTTATATTAGGAGAGTGGTTATTTTGTAAATGATAATGATTTGGAATTTTATTTTCAAGCATTTGATATTCTTTATTTCCTTTGTTGGATTTATCAACATTTTGAGAAATTATATTCAACTTACTTTTAGATATACCTTGAGATTGTGAATGAATGTTTTGAGCATTTTTCTTAATGGTTTCGTTAAGCAAGTTGATTTTTGATTTTAGTTCATCATTCTTGATTTTTAAATTATGTCTAGCTTTATTATAATTTATTGTGCTATTTTTAAGAGTGGTAACAATTGAGTCAATATGTTTTTCATATTTACCCCTATACTCATCAAATGTTTCATCCATCTCTTTTATTTCAATTTCATAGTCCTTACACTTAGCATAATTACTTTTTAAAGATGAATTTTCTAAACATAATTTTTCATTTTGTTCTTTTATAAAAATAATTTCTTTTTCAAGTTCCTTAAGTCTTTCTTTAATAATATCACAATCAAAACAAGGTTTTGTGTTTTCAAGTAAAGGACAAGATGGTGAAAACACATCACAATTTGATTCTAAATTAACATTAGCTTTCAATCGCTTATTTTCTAAATGTAAATTTTTAATAGTGATTTTCAATTTCTTGATCTTACGTTTAGCCGTTTTTAGTATATTGAAACTAGAAATGGAAGTTATCACACAAGAAGAAGATTTAGTCTTCCTTACAGCGCTATTGGAGGAGGCAGATTGTGAACATGAAATTCCTTCGTCATCTTTTAGTTCTTCCTCCATTATAGATGGATCTATATCTTCCCTTTCCCTTGGTGTATTGTTCTCCTTTTCTATTTCAATATTCTTCATGGCTTCGCTCCGAGAGAGATCTTCTTGGATGATTATGGATGCTTGTACGTTCTTTTCCTCCTGTGGTTATTCCACACCTGCGAGTGGAAGATCATACATTTCTTCAAGAAAGCGCCATATTTTGTATGCACTAGAAAAGCAATATATGAATTTGAAGATTTCATTAGATAGTGCACAAAATAAATAGTGTTTGGCTTTGGCATTTAGCTGACATTCTTTGTTATTCGATTCATCCGCACGCCTTATAATTGCTAAGTTCCATACTTCGATGTCTAAAGTTTTAATAAATTTTTCCATTAATAATTTCCACCCTTTATAATTTTTCCCTTCGAATAAAGGTGGTTTAGGAGATTTTTCTTCTTCATAAAAATTTACCCCACTAGTAGAAGCGAGATCATGAGACGCCATTATTCCCGGTTGTTAAGCCGATTTGGAATAAAACCGCTCTAATACCACTTGTTGGATCGGTAGGCGCCCTTAGAGGGGGGTGAATAAGGGTTCTCAATAAGTTTAGATTATATTTAGAAAACTTTGGAATAATGCAATATTAAAACAATAAGAAGTTTTGTAAAAACAAAAGAAGAGACATGCTTTATTAATATCAAATAATGTTTTACAAAACTTGACTTCTATGATGCTAGAAATCTAAGGCGACTAGTAAAACTCTTTTTCGTTTTCTATACCGACTCGTATCCCCACGAACCAGTTGGCTTTAGCCGATCTTTCCCCAGATACGACCTCAAGCCGCTCTAGCCAATCTATCCCCAGAAAGGCCTCGAGCACCCCCTAGATCTACTCCCTAGACCTAGTCGCCAACACAAGGCGAATTACCCCCTAAGTCTAACCCAGACCGAGTCGCCAACACGAGGCGAATTAACGAACCGTTTACAAGAATAAGAAATGAAATAAAAAGACAAACAATAATATAAAACTCCCTATGTGGATCTCCTGGAGAAGTGGACGAAGGCCCGCAGAGTATGATCGTAGTTGATGCGGTCTTTCGTCAAGATGATGACGCGTGTTGAAATCTTCTCCACGGATCTCCTTCAGCTTTTCAGATTTGTGGGAGTATCTCTCTACAACTTCCTCTCTCTGCTGTGGCACGAGTCTCTGGAGTTTGGGATCTAAAGAGGATAAAGAATACGAAGGCAAGGGGTCCAATTTATAGCCTTCACGCTACCGCCGGCGCTAGCCCGGATTAAGAAACATTGTACGCGCCAGAATCTCCAATCCGAGGCAACAATTCCAGCATGCCTTCTGAGTATCGAGCTAGCGCCGGCGCTATCTACTATCGCCTGCGCTATCTCATATTAGGAGACTTTTTGCGCGGCAGAATCTTCAATCCGAGGAAACAATTCCAGCATGCCTTCTGTGCATCGAGCTAGCGCCGGCGCTATCCACTATCGCCTGCGCTAGTGATCAGTTTGGAGTTGATGGCTCAATTTCGGGGGCAACCACCATATGTAAACCTTGAGTCATTTTGACCTGTTATCCTGCACACTCAGATCACACAAGATTAAATACACACATAGGATTTGTTATTCTCAAACCTAGGAGATGCGGAAGACCGTGTTCCAACAGTCCTTCCTTCTTTGGTGCCGTCTTTTGTTTGATCCAGGAGAGTTTCATTAACGTCGTCTCGTTCACTCTCTTCCTTAGCCTTTAAGACTTCTTGAGCTAGTGGCTCCCCCTCGATGGAATGTCCGCTTGTCTTTGTTATTAGCTCCCCCTCATTTGGAGCATATCTACTGACCTTATGATTGAAGGGTAACTTGATTCTCAGCTGATCCAGATTATGTGCCTTGAGCACCCACTGTCCAAGTACCAATTTGGGTGAGGCTGGTACTTGAACTATCCTGCAAAACAAAGTTTAATATCCCTTAGGAACCCAAGGTGACTTGGGTCCTAGGTTCTTATTAGCACAATGAAATGGCCTTACTCTAACTGCACCCTTTGCAGGAAAGCCCAACTTTGCATTAGGTACATTGGGATTGTACCAACAATCTATGACAAAGTGTCCCACTTTACCACAGCACCAACATTCATGAATGTTGTATCTCCTCTTCTGAACATTTCTTGAGGGGTGTGCAGCACAGTCTACATGTTCAAGAGGAGAGACTGCAGCATTCTTCCTGTTCCTCTCAGCAATGATTTGACTGAATGTCAATCTATGAGCTGTCTTGATGCTCTTTATCCTGATGGCATCAGCTTGCAATGGCTTGGCAGCCATACAAGATTTGATGGCATCTGACACTGAGCAATCAGACTTGTTTACTGATTTGACAGCAGTCAATTTCTTGGCTGATTCAACCTTAGAAGGGCTTGCCTTCTTATTCTTGAATGCAGGGGCTGAGGTACCAAATACAAATGGTCCAGGTTGGGCCATTTGAATTTCCTCATGGGGATCCTTCATGGCACTCAATACCATTCCCTTTCTTCCACTATGGGAAGGAGTATTTTCCTTCCTATAGAAACTCTCATTCGTCCAGTGACCATAAATGCTTTCAGGGTCATACCTGTTGGAAGGAAGTAACACCTTTTGAAAGGTGGTTTGAGGCTTAGCCTTCCTCTTGCTCTTCTCTCCACTCCCTTCTCCTACTTCCATTTTATTGAATCCTAGTCCTCTCCTATTGGTTTGAGAGGAGAAAGTGTCAATAATAGGAAGCACAGATTTGGGCTTGGAGAATTGAGCTACCATGCTCTTCTCCTTCACAAGCTTCTCCTCAAGGTCCTTGATGACCTTGTTCTTCAGGGAAATAATGCTTAATTGCACAATTGTTAATCCCTGTAAATGGCTAATCTGTCTACTCATCTGAGCCACCAGGGTGGTAGGTTCAGTGTAGTAATTTTTAGTCATCTTAAGGGAAACAATTTCCTGGGCTTGCCTCTTGGCAAGCTTCTTGCTCTTCTTCAAAGCTTCCAAAAGAATACCATACTTATCAATCAGTTGATTGAATTCTTCCTCTGTTTCTGAACCACTTCCACCAATTGATGACGGTGCTTCAGATTCTGGACATGCAACATGATCAGAAATAGAAGTGGAATGAGATAGTACCTGAACATTGTCAGAAGCATTCTGACTACCTTCCTCATTAGTGAAGGCCATAAGGCCTAGCTGAACATAGTCTTCTTCATCCTCCTCTTCATCACTATCTGAGTGTGAAAGAGGGGCCCTGATTCCAACCTTTGTAGCTGGATAGTCTTCATCTTCTTCTGTTGCATACAGCCCAATGTAGGCTTCTTCTTCATTCTCTGAATCTGATGTTGAAGGATCAGATTCACTCCAGCTCCTTTCTTTCTTTGCTAGGAGGGATCTTTCTCCCTTCATATCCTTGTGGTGATGATGCTTCCTTTGACCACTCTCCTTTCTTTTGACTGGACAGTCGGCTATGACATGTCCAGGCTTGCTGCAGCTATGGCAAATAATGTTATTAGAAACATGTTTACTAGGTTTAGAATCATACCTGTCACTTTTTGGGTGCAGTCTTTCAGATTTGCTGCTATCCTTCTTGTAGTGTGGTGATGAGCAGGGCATGTTCTTCCATGGCTTCTTCTTCATCATCTTCTTGAACTGATCATGATGTGATTCATCATGATTTTCACCATCTGATGGAGCCATTAGCCCATAGACCTCATCATCCTCAGAGTCACAGTCTGTGAATGTCAAGGGTGCTCTGATTCTTCTTCTGACTGCAGAGCATTCTTCACCTTCTGATTCACTGTCTGAAGTGGTCAGGGGTGCTCTGATGTATTCTTGTTCATGAGGGATTTCATCTTGCAAATCTTCCTCAGACTCTACCATGAGGATTTCTAGGAAATCCCACATGTCCTTTGCTGTAGTGCAATGACTTAGCTTCTGGAGTGTTGGTAGATCTACTGCACTAGCTAGAATGTTTCTTGCATCTTTGTCCAAGCTGGCAAGAAGAGTCTCATCTTTTGACATCGTCATGGAAGGATCTTTTTGAACAATCAAGAACATTCTTGGATCCATTGCCTCCATGAATATTCTTGCTCTAACATTCCAAAGGGCAAAGTTCTCTCTAGAACAGGTAACTATTCTTGATTCCATACTTATGATGCTTAGACACCCACTGGCAGATCTGTTCATGTTGTTAAGCTTTATTTGAACAACGTACCTCTGATACCACTTGTTGTTTATTGGGTGTCTACTTTATCACCTAGAGGGGGTGAATATGTTTTTCAAATTATATTGTCCCCTTTTAGGTGTTCTTGATTTCTGGTTAGTAGATTCAAAAGTTGTAAAGCATAACACAGAAAACACACAACGATCTATAGAGGTTCCTCAAGACCGGGTGTCTTGAGTAGTCCTCTGTCCCTCTTCGCCTACCTAGCAGTGTGCTAGGCTCGGAAAACGCCGCCAAATCTTCAGGCCCTCAAGCCTTACACCTCGGACCCACAAGTCCAACAGCCTAGGCTCGTAAGCCCCTACTGCCCTCGAGCCTGCAAGCTCGACACTCAGGCCCTCAAGACCTACAACACGGACCCGCAAGTCCCAACAGCCTAGGCCCGTAAGCCCCTACTACCCCCGAGCCCACAAGCTCGATAAATCGCACCCGCAAGTGCACTGCCATGGCCCTCAAGCCTCACAGCTCTCCAGCCCTCAAGCTATACAAAGAGGCCCGCAAGCCTTTAGAAGATATTACAGTAGAAATAACTATTACTTCTATCGGATGAAGATTGACAACTTTAGCCTAATGAAGATTGGCTTCTTTAGGTTGAAGAAGATGCTTCTTGATCTGGAGATTCAGCACTGGATCTTCTTCAGCCTTCACTTCTTTTGCCTAGTGTTGATCGGCTACTTTTCAGTCAATGATGACAACTGATTCTTTTGGGAACTCTTAAATCTTGTTCTCGTTCTTCTTCTCCGCTGAATATAATGTTCTATTGAAGAGCGGCGGGATTCTTCCTTTTTCTTTTTCTTTCTATTCAATACTACTTTTTCTAGGGCATCACTGTTCCCTTTTATAGGACAGATGAGCCGCATAACGGTAACATGTGATGTCCTTTAATGTCAAACGCCCATTCCACAAGAGCACGCGCTGATTGGACAATCAGGCGGCGGCATTAAATGCTGATAGCGCGTCTGCAACATTTGAATTCTGTCTCGACGATATTTCCACCTTCAAGCTGATACCGACAGTATCTCGACGATATGGACAATATCTCGACGACAAGACTTTGTCGATGCCTTGGGCTTTAGTAGACCTTCAAGTCTTCTTACTTCTGCCACTGATGGCGGTATCTCGATGATACAAGATATCCTGGCGATTCTGCATATACGAAGATAAGCTTTCTCTGACTGTGTCGTTGAGGTCTTCTTTCTTGCTATCTGTCGTCGTAACATGTTGTTCTCTCGACGACATGAGTGATGTCATGTCGACGCTTCAGCAGCTGCTTGTCTTCAGCTTGTCTTTCTTCAGTCGACATGCCTTCTTTACGATGATGTCCAACAACATCAGTCATACTTAGCCCTCTCAGCGACAAGGCTACTTCACGAAGATATCTGCTCTTTTTCGACGTCAAGGCAACTTTGATGAAGTCGACGATACTGCGTCTTCTCTGCGTTCGACGGACCGCCATGTCTCTGCGTTCGACGATTTGTGCCTTCTTAGCGGCTCCTTCTCTGGTCTCGTCTCAGCTGTCGACGAACTGAGTTCTGCATTCGACGAATGGCTCTCTGCGTTCGACGAACACGCCCTTTGTGCCTTCTCAGCGGCTCCTTCTCTGGTCTCGTCTCAGCGGTCGACGAACTGAGTTCTGCGTTCGACGAACGGCTCTTTGCATTCGACGAACACGCCAAATCTCAGCGGTCATCGATCTTCCTTCTGAGTTCGACGATCTTGATTCTGCATTCGACGAACACGCCAAATCTCAGCAGTCATCGATCTTCCTTCTGAGTTCGATGATCTTGATTCTGCGTTCGACGAACACGCCAAAACTCAGCGGTCGTCGATCTTCCTTCTGAGTTCGACGATCTCCATTCTGCGTTCGACGAACTCCCTTCTGCGTTTGACGAACTTAGTTCTGCGTTCGACGGACTTTGTTCTTCTAGTTTCCTGAGATTTATAAGCTAGAGAAATGGTCAAATACAAAGTGAAGTATTCTTGACTTGGTGACTTCTTCAAATCAGGAATCATGTGGGCAAGATTCTCAACAAATATCATATTCTCTCTCTTCCATTCTGGTGATCGGCATAAAGCACAGAAGGTTGTGGTCACTGTTGCTTTTTCATTCCATTTTGAAGATGGCCAAATTGGTGTAAGTTCTATTAAGGTGTTTTCATATTTCGAGTCTTTTTACTGCTGAAATCAGAACAAGCCACAAGATCCCTTTTCTTCTTCTATTAAAGTGGACATATCTAATTCTCTGCCCAAGAAGAATATAATCTGTAATCTCATTAATTACATAAGAGATCAATTCATCTTGGTTCTTTTGGAGGCGTATGTCCGATTCTTCACTAAGGGCGGCGAATTATATTCAGAAAAATACAAGCGCACTTTTAAGAATGTCGGCCATTATGAGACATGAACCCGAATCAAAGATGTAAGACCCCCCTCCTGAACACAAAACACGGCTGAGGGAAGTTTTATGCCCAGAACAGCCGCCTTGCGGTAGCGTCAGCACACGGGCTAACCTGTACCACAAGACGCCTATTCTGCCGGTTATTACCAATATCATTTGCCAACCCATCAATAAATTTAATATTTTCAAGAGTCCATAATTCACAAAGTATAAATGTCAGGAAGCAAAAAGAGCTCCCAAATATAAAAGAACAAGGTATAGCGGAAGGTCTACAACAAGAACTACAATCCCTCACAACCGTATCAGAAGGTGTTGTTGCAAAAGCTGCAACATGTCTCCAAGTCCTATCACTCGGATCTGTCCGGTACTGCTCCAGCTGGGTGAGCTCCTAAAAATAGTGGTGTAACAACCGTTAGTCATAAAGACTAAGTGGCTTCCCATCCTCTCACCTCGGCGACTCTTAGGCACCGTGTGGGAGGAAAGAAAGAGAAGCTGCAATATAACAGTAAGTACAATATGCAGGTGACAAGGAGGTATTACTAACCTAACAGTATATATCGATAGCTAACAACATGTATATATATACATCAAGCACCTTTCTAGCAAATCTATCATAATAAATCAAGGGAGTACTATGAAACTGAGCAGTATATAAACGAGCGTCAAAGTGAGTATACACCCACAATTATAAAAGAGTCTAAGCAGCTAGAAAAGTAACCTTAACTTATGTGTATACACACACAAACACATAAGCTAAGGGATCTGGCAGGAAGTAAACTCATCGTATAAAAGATCCCACACTAATTTATACGATGAGGTCTCTGTTTTATGCAAGTATGTTATACCATGATAAGTAATGCAATGATGCAACTCACGCACACGACTCTGTACGTACAGACCTTTTGTAGTTCCCTCTATTCGAGTGTGTCAACTCAGGTACCCAGTTGAGGCAAACAGGGCAATGGACCGGGCTGTCCACTTCTAGGCTTGTGTAACACCACCCAACCTAGACCTTTGTACGCCCCTAAGAACACACAGGGTATCCGCGTACTATCTGGTAAGCACCACCTCTATCCCTCTATTCGAGTCTCCGCTCAGGTACCCAGTTGAGGCAACAGGGCAGTGGACCGGGCTGTCCACTTCTAGGCTTGTGTAACACCACCCAACCTAGACTTTTGTACGCCCCTAAGAACACACAGGGTATCCGCGTACTACTTGATACAAGAATGCCTCTAAGTGAAACACCAAACTCTTGGCTCGGAGGACTCGACCTGTCCTCCTTATATAACATGGAACCTACCTTTTGCAGGACAACCCCAGTCCTCCCAATATGATCTCGAATCTACTGCTCGTCAAAACATCCCAGTCCTTCCTTATATCCCGAGCCTATCGCTCGCAGGACTAACTCAAGCTCTTAAGCAAGCAAGGTCTCCAAACCGAGTCCCTTCCCACATTAACTTAGGATGTCGACCCATCCCAATCACTAAACCAAGCCCTCAATGCTACCCGTAGGGAGTTAACATACTCTAAGCAGTGAGACTCACAAATCCTGAGATTTCACTTCCTACGAACCTAACCTAAGGACTACTTGAGCACAATATCATGTCCTCGAAACTAAAGATCAATGGCTAAGCTCTACTTTTAGTCAAGGGTTATTTCTTACTCAACCCTGTTAGATTCAACATATATATTTAAATGCTAATTCATTCTACGCCATCAATCGTTCATCACATCCGAACACTTGGGTAAAAAGAGTGGTTTTACAATGTAGTTATTCATCTAACGACACATCACGAACAGTATGATCCCCAGGTGCATATCCCGACATCGTATAAATATATTCCTCTACATTAGTGGCAACTCGTATGTCTTATAAGTCAGCATTAGTTGACCTGTACGAGTGTATTAAGAGCTGATCATAACATTGATATTTACAAGTCCCATGGCATGGAAGAATCAACCATGAAGTAGACGGTTAAGTATTCTATTTCTACGAGTACAGTCAAGTCGTGTCTTACCATCATGAGAACATGTACAAACGACCTCCAATTAGCAAATTTTAGGTTCATTACATGATTTGCCCCAATATTTAGATCAATCACCTCCAATATCGTATTAGAATCATAATAATAACATTTACATACAATGTAAATCGGAGCACTGTTCAAATCACTACTTGCCTAAAGTTTCATGCACATACTTATTGTCCTAGAGCGTCACCAAACAAGTGATTAATCGAGTGGCTATATCAAACTCAAGACCTCTAAAATTTCTACTATATGTCATAGTTAGCATCTTGAGCGTTTACACCAAATCTCAGTTCATTCGGAATAATCATGATAACTTTTTACGACACAATAATTTTATAACATAATATTGACAGATCACAGCAAGCCCATATCCGAAAATTATGAAATTTAAGAGGGGTGTCCATATTGTCATCAAATATTTAACTACCACTTCCAAACGGCTTCCGATAAACCAAATAGGGTAAATCACCAAAATACTATGAATCGGTACGCTTACCTCGCCACGCACTAAACAGGTTATTTACCAATAACTAATAAAAACTACACGGATCTAAGTGTTGATCGAACAACGTCCGGTCATCTTCTTCCTCCAGCCTGGGGCTGTTATTTGCCCGACCTGGAGTCTAATAAAACTCCCACATCAGCCACCTTATTTCCCATCCGACCAACCAACACCTCCGCCCCTTTCTTGTATATGAGGTGCATCGACGGGTGGCGAATCGGTGACCGGAGGTGACCGGAAATAACAATTCAGAACAGAGATTTCTGTCATCCCTCCATGACTTTCTCTCAAATCAACTCAATTGAGTTCGACATCTCGCCTAATTTGATCTAAGAAACTAGCACCAAGGGAGAGGGGAGGAAGCACACCGAGTGTCCATGCATGCTACCCGATAGCTGCGCATACAACATTTGCGCGTCGTTCCCGATCATGGTCGAATCTCGCCGATCCGGACCTCGTCGGACGTCTTCGAAGAGGAGTCGGCACCTTGAGTGGGCTGTTTTCTGTTTGGAGGGAGAAACTCGGAGATCTTGGCCTGAATAGTCAAGGCTTGCATAAATGGAACAAGACAAGTCAAGATCTGGAGCTCTCAGGTGGAAGCTGTTGGAGCATGCGTTCCGCACTCGTCCGGTTTGAGAATAACAAATCTCGAATGTATTTGATCCTATTTTTGATTAATGGTGTGCAGATAATAGGTGCCAAAATAACATGATTTCAATTGAAGCAAAATGACATTTTCCAGAAATTTGAGCTATCGGATTTCCGACAGTGTTATCGGATTTCCGACAGCGCGTATATTTGATCTCTGCGCAGCGGTTAGGATCTATCAGATTTCCGATATCGCTATCGGATGGCGATAGCCCACGTTCTTCCGATAACGCCAGGACGTGCAGCAGTTACCACACAGCGGTTAGGATCTATCGGATTTCCGATATCGCTATCGGATGGCGACAGCCCACGATCTTCCTATAACGCCAGAACGTGCAGCGGTTACCTTAGCTATCGGATATCTGACAGTACTATCAGATATCCGACAGCCCACGTCTCAACCACGACCTCAACACGACGCAGAAACTTCGTTTTAGTGGGACACGTGGTAGCCTCTGGAGATATCGGATTTCGGCGACAGCGGCTATCGGACGGCGACAGCTCCTTTTTATTAAAAGGGCTCGAAACTTCGTGGAATTCAGTTCTTAAGATTCCCAAGCCTCCTTCCTGAGTGTTATCGTCCAGAGAGCTCCAGAGAACGAAAATCCCCATCCTTGAAGGAGAAAAGAGAGAGCGAAGCCGAAGATTGTACACGCATTCCAAGGAGACTGTCTCAAGGGATCTTCGCTGTTTTGGTCCAGAAATTCTAAAGGGGGTTTTTCATATTGTATTTTCATTCATTCACTTTTCATTTTGTAATCGTTGGAGAAATCGTCGTCTTGCGTGCGGCGTCTAAGTCCTTGCGTGGCTTAGGGGAAAATCGCTTCCTTGTGCGGAGCGTCCAAGTCCTTGCGTGGCTTGGTGGGAAATCGTGGCCTTGTGTGCTACGTCTAGATCTTGGGAAGATCTAGAGGATAGGCTTGGGCTTGGTCTTGGGAGAGACAAGTGATAGCCTTCCGATCCTTGAGAGAAGGATTGGTAAACCAAAATTGTAGATTTTTTTTATTAACATAATTGTGCCTTGATCTTAAGCCTTGTTAAGATCATTTTTTATTGTATGCAAATTTCATGATTAATATAATTATGTCTTTTTCTTTAATTACATATTTGGTGGCATAATCTTTATCTTAGAAATTTGTTTTTGAATTATAAAAAAAACACATTCTTTGGAAATTGTTTAGAAGTAATTTTTAGAAAAGTAAAACTTGTTTAAAAATTCTTAAGGAAAAATTATATTTCAAACACACCCTTATTCACCCCCCCCCCCTCTAAGGGCGTCATACGATCCAACAAGTGGTATCAGAGCTAGGTTACTCCAAAATGGTTTTACCACCGGGAGTAATGGCGCACAACGATCACGCGTTCGTTGAGGGGCAAGGAATTAGTAGGCCACCACTTTTTACGGACACAGACTATAATTATTGGAAAACACGTATGCGTTGTTTTCTAATTGCGCTAGATATAGAAGTCTGGAATATGGTAGAATCTAGTTACACTTCTCCAACAATTGTTGTAGGAGATGTAACTATGGATAAGCCCAAAGATAAGTGGGATGATAATGATAAATTAAGATGTAAGAACAATGCAAAAGCCATGAATGCTTTATTTTGCGCACTAGATCGCACTGAATTTAATAGAGTTTGTGCTTGTAATTCTGCATTTGAAATTTGGAATTTATTAGAAATCACTCATGAAGGTACTTCGCAGGTAAAGGATTCAAAGCTATTTCAACTGGAATCTGAATTTGAAAGGTTTAAAATGGAGGTAGATGAAGAGATTGATACAATGTACACACGATTTACAAAAATCGTGAGCGACTCAAAGGTGCTAGGAAAGGTGTTCTCAAATGGAGATTTGGTAAGGAAAATCTTAAGATCACTTCCCCCGAAGTTTAATCCTAAAGTGACTGCAATTTTCGAGTCACATGATCTTAAGACCTTACAATTGGAGAGCCTTATTGGGAACTTGAAAACTCATGAAGTTGAATTAAAAATTCAACAACAAGAGTATATGGAGCCAAGGAAGAAGGGATTGGCTCTAAGATCAAAGAAGGAAGAAACTAGTGATTCTGAGGAGGATGAAGAAGATGAGGAAAGTTTATTTGTTAAAAAATTTAGAAAATTTATGAAAAATCCGGAGAGAAGGAATTCGTTTAAGAAGTATTTTAAAAAGGAGACCTTTAGGAAGAAAAAAGGAAAGGAGGGCGATGAGGAGGAAGAGAGACCGCCACCGGAGTGCTATCACTGCAAGAAGTTAGGACACATTCGAAGCAAGTGTCCAAAGTACTTGAAAGAACTTAAAGAAAAGAAGCACAAAGGGTCGAAGAAGGTATTGAAGGCGGAAACCTGGGATGATACTACTTCTGAGGATGCAAGCAGTTCCGACTCAAGTAAAGAGGAGGAGGCCAACATATGCTTAATGGGAAAGAGCGTCACATCTGATGACGAATGCAGTGTCCAAAGCGACACTGAGGTAACTCCTCCAACCTATGATGAATTATTTTCTGAATTTTTAAAGACTTGCAAATTTTTTGAAAAAAGTTTAAAAGATAATGATCTTCTAAAATCTGAAAATGGAATTTTACTTAAAGAAAACAAAAAGTTGTTAAATGAAATTAAGACTATTGGAAAAAGAGATATTTCTTGCCAAAAGTGTGATCGCTTTTTGGGAAGAATTAATGAACTTGAAGAATCTCTTTCCAAATCTCATTCTACAATAAAAGTACTTACTAAAAAGAATGAGATTTTAGAGAGAGATCTGAAATCTTCAATTTCCAAAGTCCATGAGGGAAAGAAATCTTTTGAACGTAGATGCTTAAATCTAGTATCCGAGAATACAAAAATGAGAAACCAGATTCAAGACTTAATACTAGCCATGAAAAAATTTGGAATGGGCCGAAGATCACTGGATATGATCTTAGGATACCAACGCCATGGATCTGGAAGGTTTGGACTCGGATACACGTCTGGAAGCTGTCGCCCGGCGACAACCACTGTCGCCGGCGACAGTGAAAAGTCCAGAAAATTCACTTTTAAAAATTCTAAAATTAATGAAATATCAAATACTGCATCCTCATCCAGTAAAAGTCCAGAAAAGTTATACTCTTCTAAATACATTACTTGTGCCAAATGCAATAGATTTGGTCACACTACGGACTCTTGCTGGAAGGAAGGAAAAAGCAAAATTAAACAAATCTGGGTGCCTAAGGCTTCTACCTATACTATGGGTGGAACCACTTGGGTAACCAGATCTTTACTCACCTCTTCTTTCTAGGTGTGTTGGCAGGCTAAGGACAAAGAAGACGTGTGGTACTTGGACTCGGGCTATTCAAAGCACATGACGGGCAATAAAGAGAAGTTCCTTAGCCTGGAGATGAAGAAAGGAGGAGTTGTTACATTCGGTGACAATGGAAAAGGAAAAATCATCGGCATCGGTGTTGTGGGTAACGAAAATTTTTCAATTTCAAATGTTTTATTTGTAGAAGGATTAAAACATAATTTGATTTCTATTATTCAATTATGTGATAAGGGTTTAAATGTTTTATTTGAATCTTCTACAAATTTGTGCAAAATTATTAATTCCAAAACAAATGAAATTGTTTTTACCGCACCTAGATGTCATAAGGTATATATGATTAAATTTCTTGATTTTTCAAATTCTACTTTAAAATGTTTTTTAGCAAAAAATGATGAATTAAATTTATGGCATATGCGACTTGGACATGCTAGTACCAAGTTAATTTCAAAACTTTCAAAAGATAAATTAATTAAAGGTTTACCTTTGCTAAATGGAAATTTATCTTCTTCACTATGTGTGCCTTGCCAAAAAGGAAAATTTTCAAAATCATCTTTCAAAAGTAAAAACATTATTTCTACCACTAGGCCACTTCAATTAATACATATGGACTTATTTGGGCCAATTGGAATTTCTAGCTTAGGAGGTAGAAAATACACATTTGTTTTGATTGATGATTATTCTCGTTTTTGTTGGACTTTATTTCTAACCTCCAAATCCGAAGCATTTTCAGAATTTTCAAAATTATGTTTGCGTATCCAAAATGAATTTGAGTTAAAAATTAAACGCATACGATCGGATCATGGAGGAGAATTTGAAAATGAAAAGTTTATTTCTTTTTGTACGGAGTTAGGAATTAAACATAAATTTTCCGCTCCACGCACACCACAGCAAAATGGTGTAGTGACTCTTCAAGAGTTAGCCCGTACAATGTTATCTAAATTCAAATTACCAAAATCTTTTTGGGCTGAAGCGGTTAGTACGGCATGTTATGTAATTAATAGAGTAATGCTTCGCCCTATTTTAAAATTAACCCCTTATGAATTAATTTTTAATAAACAACCAAATGTCTCTTATTTCAAAGTTTTTGGTTGTAAATGTTTTATTTTGAATTCTAAAGATTCCTTAGGAAAATTTGATGAAAAATGTGATGAAGGTATTTTTATTGGCTATTCTTCAACTAGTAAAGCTTATAGAATTTTTAATAAAAGAACAAAAATAGTTGAAGAATCTATTCATGTTAGGTTTGATGAGTTTGCTTCATGTGTAGAAAAGAAGATTACAGGAAAAGAAGATGAACTCCTTCCCACGGTGAAGAATGATGAAGAAGAACTTGGAGAAAATGAAGAAGAAAAAGAAGAAGAAAGAGAAGAAGAAAGAAGAGAAGAAGATAGAGAAGAAGAAGAAAGAGAAGGATATGTGCCTCCAAGTGAATTGAAATTCTCAAAGGATCATCCAAAGGAGCTTATCATTGGAGATCCTCAAAAAGGGGTTAGTACTCGTTCTTCGCTACATGTTTTATTTTCAAACCTTTGTTTTGTTTCTGAAATAGAACCAAAAGATGTTTCCACCGCTTTAAATGATGAATTTTGGTTTTTAGCTATGAATGAAGAACTTAATCAATTTGAACGTAATAAGGTTTGGAATCTTGTAGAACGACCCAAAAATCGTCCTGTAGTTGGTGTTAAGTGGATTTTTAAAAATAAAATGGATAATGAATCTAGAATTGTTAGAAATAAAGCCAGATTAGTTGCAAAAGGTTATGCACAAATTGAAGGGGTAGATTTTGATGAAACTTTTGCACCCGTAGCAAGATTAGAAGCGGTTAGAATATTTCTTGCATTTGCTTGTTTTAAAAGATTTAAATTGTATCAAATGGATGTCAAAACCGCATTTTTAAATGGGTATATAAAAGAAGAGGTTTATGTAGAACAACCCCCTGGCTTTATAAATGAAAAATATCCAAATTATGTTTATAAATTAGATAAAGCGCTTTATGGATTAAAACAAGCGCCTCGTGCTTGGTATGATCGATTAACTCAATATTTGTTAAAGCATGATTATAAAATAGGAAGTGCTGATTCTACACTCTTCATTAAGCAAATTGATCATGATTTAGTTATTTTACAAATTTATGTTGATGATATTATTTTTGGAGCCACTAATGAAGAGTTGTGTAATGAAGTAGTTGAAATTATGAAAAATGAATTTGAAATGAGTATGGTTGGAGAACTTTCATATTTTTTAGGTTTTCAAATTACACAAAAACATGATGGTATTTTTATATGTCAAACCAAATATATTCATGATATGTTAAAAAGATTTGGATTTGGAAACCTTAAGCATGCAAACACTCCTATGAGTACTTCACTAAAATTAGGAAAAGATGAAAGTAGTGTTTCAATTGAACAAACCCTTTATAGAAGTATGATAGGGTCTTTATTGTATTTAACCGCATCTAGACCTGATATTATGTTTGCCGTTTGTTTATGTGCTAGATTTCAAGCTAATCCTAAAGAGTCACATTTAAAAGCGGTGAAACGTATCTTTAGATATCTCATAGGAACATCAAAATTAGGCTTATGGTATCCTCATAATGATTCTTTTATTTTGCATGGTTTTTCGGATTCTGATTATGCGGGATGTTCTCTAGATTGGAAAAGCACTAGTGGTACTTATCACTTTATCGGCCCTTCACTTATTTCATGGTCGAGTAGGAAACAGAATTCAGTTGCCCTCTCTACTACCGAGTCCGAATATATTGCACTAGGTAGTTGTTGTGCCCAAGCTCTTTGGATGTCACAAACATTAGAAGATTTTGGCATGCAACAAAGTAGTGTAGAATTAAAGTGTGACAATAAAAGTGCTATAGACTTAACTAACAATCCCGTATTACATTCTAGATCTAAGCATATAGATGTCCGACATCATTTTGTAAGGGATCATATTAAGAAGGGTACTATAAAAATCAACTTTATAGGCACGGAAAATCAACTAGCGGATATATTCACTAAACCGTTACCGGATTCCCGTTTTTCTATGCTTAGGCTAGAATTGGGAATCCTAGACATTTCACAATGAATATATCACTACTTAGAACCTATAAAATTTAAAAAAAAACCATCACAAAAACTTATACATATTAAAAAGAAAAACAATCTCTTAAAATAGACATTCACCAACTCAAACATGTTCACATAGTCAAAATTATTACAAAAATTTAATCATAATGTCTGATCATAGAAATGCAGAAAATTAGAAAGGGATCTGGGCAGTGCAGCTGTCGGATGGCGACAGTGAGCTGTCGGATGGCGATATCTTCCAGAACTCCACCTTAATCCGACTCCTCCTCATTCCTACTACCAACTCCACTGCTTTCAGGAATATCATAATCTGATCTCCTCACTACTGTCTTCCTCCGTCGACCTTGACTGACCGATTGGCGACGAGGTTCCTCCTCTGAAGGCATCTCCCATTCCGCGGCTTCCGCAGGCGTAGGCTTTAATTTCAGGCCTTTCACAAGGAACTTCATAAATTTTTGCATTCGGGTCCGATCTTTTTTCACCTCCACCTTATGTTCTTCGAATGATCTTCTGTGCTCTTGGAAGTCATCTATATGTTTATCCAACTTAATTTGGAACGAGTCGAGTGCCTCCCGCATAGAACCTCCACGTGCTATTGGAGGCTCTCTTATTTCCATAGTCGGCGGCTTTCGTTGACTTTTCTTACCCTTAATATCCGAGGTTTGATATATCTCCGGGCAACAATCTCCAATATAAAAATTTTGATCTATCCATGCATATTTCTTGAATATAATATGCTGGATAATCGCACCTAAAGGGAGGGTGTGTGCCTTTTTCCACTCCGGATTTTTGAGGCGATATGTATAACGAATCATGGATAACAATAGATCGGCCACATCAAATAACTCTTTCTCCACTATATAATAAGTCACAAGACTAAGTTGAGCTGTAATACTATGCGTATCACCGGACTTCAACATAATCGTCTGTCTTAGTATATCTTGTACAAGACGAGCATCGTCTGTCAGTGTCGTCATAGTGGATATGAGATTTTTGGTGGAATTTCCATGCAAAGACATGTTCATACACGTCCAATTTCTCTCAAGTCTATAGTTTTCAACTATGTCCAAGACATTCTCACTTTCCATTAACCCAAATTCACTTCTTAAATCAAATGGAGTGATCTCAACATATTGTCCTTGAATTTTTGATCTCACTCCACCATTCAGATCGGTATATGCCGGATCCTCAAGATGATTGTAAAATTCACGAACTAAAAAGGAGGAGAAAATGTCTTGGATAATTACTGAGAGTATACCTGCCTCAGCAAGCATAAAATAGACTCGTTCATGCCTAGGGAGATCAAATTCCATGATCTTTGAAATTCCTATCTGTGCTTTTTCAATGGCCGGGTAACTTTGATAAGAGGAATGTGCATCTCCTGATTCACCCCTTCTTGATCTCCAACTTGAACTCATATCTGCATAAGACATAACAAAATTTTTACAAACAAACAAAGGGGAACAATTCTGGCACTGTCGGATTTCCGATACCACCTATCGGAAATCCGACAGCTAAAATTTTTTTTTTGTGTGTCGAAAATTTTTATTTCACAACAATCTTCCTATCCCAAATCTACACACTTTTCACACAGCAAAAAAAAAATCTTCAACAACTTTAATATTTTTTTTAAAAAAAATCAAAACTTTAATGAAAAACACTATTCATCATCTTCTTCCTATAACACTTCATTTTTTTGTCATCATTATTCCTCTTAAACTGAACCTATAAACATCTAGATCTACCCAAAAACAACAAAAAAAAGGAAAATCTTGTTTCAACACACAAATTCAACAAAAATACTAATTTCTCTTACAAAAGACAAGATCTACATCTCTTATACAACCAATGATGTAAAATATCTAGATCTACTAAACTTTCTCCAGTTTATCTTCAAAAAAAATCCATGAAAATCAAGAGAAATATGAGAATCACAAAACTATTGGAGAAATTTTAACCAAAACTTGAAAAACCAACAAATCTCACCTTAGATCTGAAGTTTTCTGGCACCTAAAGCTCTAGATCTCGTAATTTCTCCAAAACCTGAAGAGAAGTGTCGGTCAAAAGACGAAACACGTCTTTTTATACTTTCTGAGCTGTCGGATGGCGATAGCTTGATATCGGAAATCCGACAGCTCCCAAAAATTGACTATTTTTTTTCACTAGTTTGTTCATTCCCTGTTTCTATACATGCTAATATGAGAATTTTGGTATCTTGCATTAAGTATTCTTCATGTGTTATTATTCATAACAATAGCTTAACATATGCTTATGATGTTCAATCTTACCATATCATTGTGATGACACTTTCATATCGTTATTAAAAATTGTTTTCGCATGCCTCTAAGTATAAGAAATCTTTTATCTATGACAATGAGCAATCACAAACACTTACTTTGGTAATACATATTAATACAATTTATTCTATACATACATCATGATTGATCGAACATAACAAAATACATTTCATAAATGTCACCTTCACCTTTGATACTTTGCACTTATTCAACTTTTACCATTTCTGGCATGCAAGTGAATTTGGAGATCCTTAAAATCTATGAATCCTCAAAAAAATGGGAGGAAAATACAAATGCAAAACATTCTTTTTGCCCAAAATGTTGAAAGAAATAAATAAAAATTGACAAGGATCATCCACCAAGCACTACTTAGCCTCCTGATAAGTCTTAATGAGCATTGTGAGGTTAAGCACCTTGGAAAAAATTGTAAAGTGTCTTGCAAAAACAAAATGGTTCTTTTCTGTATATTTGCAAAGTTTCTGGTTCAGAAGTATGGGCTTTATGTATATTTATGTTATGTTTAACAATTCCATGATCATGTATATTTTAAATATATTCATATGTATTCTTTCTCAAAGTATCACTACTGCACTTCATTGTTATTTATAAAATTTCTTCTTATGAGAATTGGACCGAAACGATTCAATTTTCTATATTGCACTGTGTCTCTCTATGATCATTAAAATTGAATCTCATCATGGTTAAGTTTATTTGATTCTATACATTATAACACATTACTAGAATGCTTAGATTCCTCTCCAAGATTACATATCTCATTATCATATCACTTACAAAGCTTCCGCTAGTGTACTCCAACTTGTCATATATTCTTTCTCCATGCCTACCATATCTCTGTAATACTCTTTCCTAGTCTCTCATCTCTCTATTCATCTTTTGCTAATATCAAAGAGGGAGAAGATAAAAAGAGATCAATTAAATCTACTAAATCACTTAAAATACTAAATTAATTAAGTAAGCATATATGTAGGGGAAGTTTATATGCAGGGGGAGAATATTTTTGAAGGAACTATATTAAGGGGGAGATCATATTAAGGGAAATCGTCATTGCATCTTTCACATAAGTACTTGTACACACATAAGTATTTTTCACCATCTCAATAGGATTTATTCGATTTCTTTTTATAAGGATTTGTTATTATCAAAAGGGGGAGATTGTTGGAGCATGCGTTCCGCACTCGTCCGGTTTGAGAATAACAAATCTCGAATGTATTTGATCCTATTTTTGATTAATGGTGTGCAGATAACAGGTGCAAAAATAACATGATTTCAATTGAAGCAAAATGACATTTTCCAGAAATTTGAGCTATCGGATTTCCGACAGTGCTATCGGATTTCCGACAGCGCGTATATTTGATCTCTGCGCAGCGGTTAGGATCTATCAGATTTCCGATATCGCTATCGGATGGTGATAGCCCACGTTCTTCAGATAACGCCAGGACGTGCAGCAGTTACCACACAGCGGTTAGGATCTATCGGATTTCCGATATCGCTATCGGATGGCGACAGCCCACGATCTTCCTATAACGCCAGAACGTGCAGCGGTTACCTTAGCTATCGGATATCTGACAGTACTATCAGATATCCGACAGCCCACGTCTCAACCACGACCTCAACACGACGCAGAAACTTCGTTTTAGTGGGACACGTGGCAGCCTCTGGAGATATCGGATTTCGGCGACAGCGGCTATCGGACGGCGACAGCTCCTTTTTATTAAAAGGGCTCGAAACTTTATGGAATTCAGTTCTTAAGATTCCCAAGCCTCCTTCCTGAGTGTTATCGTCCAGAGAGCTCCAGAGAACGAAAATTCCCATCCTTGAAGGAGAAAAGAGAGAGCGAAGTCGAAGATTGTACACGCATTCCAAGGAGATTGTCTCAAGGGATCTTCACTGTTTTGGTCCAGAAATTCTAAAGGGGGTTTTTCATATTGTATTTTCATTCATTCACTTTTCATTTTGTAATCGTTGGAGAAATCGTCGTCTTGTGTGCGGCGTCTAAGTCCTTGCGCGGCTTAGGGGAAAATCGCTTCCTTGTGCGGAGCGTCCAAGTCCTTGCGTGGCTTGGTGGGAAATCGTGGCCTTGTGTGCTACGTCTAGATCTAGGGAAGATCTATAGGATAGGCTTGGGCTTGGTCTTGGGAGAGACAAGTGATAGCCTTCCGATCCTTGAGAGAAGGATTGGTAAACCAAAATTGTAGATTTTTTTTATTAACATAATTGTGCCTTGATCTTAAGCCTTGTTAAGATCATTTTTTATTGTATGCAAATTTCATGATTAATATAATTATGTCTTTTTCTTTAATTACATATTTGGTGGCATAATCTTTATCTTAGAAATTTGTTTTTGAATTATAAAAAAAACACATTCTTTGGAAATTGTTTAGAAGTAATTTTTAGAAAAGTAAAACTTGTTTAAAAATTCTTAAGGAAAAATTATATTTCAAACACACCCTTATTCACCCCCCCCCCCCCCCTCTAAGGGCGTCATACGATCCAACAGAAGCTTGCCGAGAAGGAGGAGATCTAGCTGTCCATGTCCAGATCTGGGCTGGAAAAAGAGTTTGTCGAAGGAAAAGGTCACCGAGCTAGGAGACGAGGAGATCTCGGCCATGGAGATGGCTTTGCCGGAGGTGAAGATCGCCGGAGATCGGAGAGGTTGACGGTCGGAGCAAGAGAAGAAGTGGGCGGCCGAAGCTTGGAGTGTAGGAGCAGCTGCTCTCAGGTAGGGAGGAGAGACGGCTCGAAATGGAGGGAGGAGTTTCGTCCATGGATGGGGTTAGAGAGAGAGAGGGGAGATGAAGGAGATCGCTGGCCTTGGCAGAGTTGAGGCCGGAGCTTGGAGGAGGGAGGAGCTCAGAGTTCGCCGGAGGAACTCGTGAGGAGTGGCCGCCAGAGTTGAGAGCTTGGAAGGGATCGGGAGGAGGGAGATCAGGGCGTCGTCGGGCTTTTGCTGGGAGCTCGTGAAGATGAAAGGGAGTGACCTAATCGTATATGTATATATATATAATATATATTATATATTATTATTACTAATATTATTATTTATGCATTAAACGCTCACATCTCGTTTTAGAGGACTCGAAAATTGTCCCGGACGGGCTCGTTTTGATCGTCTCGCTGACACGCATCCTCCGGGACTATCCGAGATCAATTCCGAGTTCGTTTGCTCATTTTATGCTTGTCGGAGCGTTTGCGGCCAAATTTGACTTAAGCGTGAAAACTGTCCAAATGACGTCAGAATCGCGAACGGATAGATTTGTTGAACTCGTACTATTATTACGAGTCTAACAAGACTGACTGAGGTCAATTGCGAGATAGTTTGCTCGATTTCACAAACGTGGATAAATACGCTATTCGCAGACCATATTAAAATTTCGCCGATTCTCATCAGAATCGAGCGCGGACAGTTTCGTTGAACTCGTATAGGCTTCACGAGTCTAACAAACCTAACATCGGAGAATTCCGAGACCGTTTGCTGCATATCACCCTTTTGAATAAATACGCTATTTGAACACCATGCCATTTGAGCTAACGTGCACACTATAATTCCTTCAAGGCGGCACGCTTCCTTCGAGTTTTATTGTTCAAATTATGCTCTCCGGACGGCTCGGATCCCGATACAGCAAACATCGGGATATAGAATAGAAATTGTACTCGTCGCATTCGTCGAGTGCATTTCCCCGGCTCAGGTGCAAGCCTGGCCCTCAGTACACCCCGAGCCCGAGTCAACTCGCGTGACTCAAAAATGCGCACAAGGGGTCTAGCTCGAATCGGGATGTTACAAATCCAATAAACAAAGAAATAATTTCATCCCCGAAATATTGGGTTGAGGTTATGAGGATTTTCTGGATGAGAGTAAAATATACTCATCATATTTATTCATGGGCACTTCAGCCATAATAATTTCAAGCTTATATATGCATTCTCACTTGTTGCGATTTATACATAGAAACGAGATTGCTTGCGTGCTCTTGCCTTGTGAAGTCATACGAACTAATAATGACACACACTATTTCAAAAATCACTACATTAGTCTAACTGATTATGTTGTGATTTAATCTCAAGCACACAACATACAAGGGAACATTTAGCAAGGACTTGGTGTGAACGACATCAAGCAGGCTATTTATTTATAAAACCACTATCCAACAGGCTACCACTACCAAAATCTATCATTGTACAGGTTCTATGAACCAACAAGACTGCCGAGCCACCAGCTCGTTTACACCTTGTAGGACTAGATCTCAAAACACTATATCTCTATAGCAAGTGTCATCAACAGTTGTCTTGCATCAATATCATATCTGTCTGCCATGAGTCGCCAACACACATCCTCGGTAATTTTATTTAATTTACAATATCATCACATTATGTACGCAAACCAGTGCATAAACACCACTGATGTGAATTTGTTAACTTAACAACCACGTTGCAAAACCTTGGCGCTAAGAGTGCTACGATTTAAACCAGTTATCCTAAATATGTCACTTTTAAATACACCTCTTTGATCAACAATCAAATACAACTCCAACTCAATAAATTTCAAGGCGTCCCCCAAAATTTGTCACGCGGTCGTCTAACCGACCATTGATCACTGAGAGGCACTACAACACTATCGAGAGGATTCAAGTTTTCACTTAACCACACCCATGAGGTTCTAATAATGGAACTCATGCTATCAAAACCCAATGACTACCACCAAGTCCTTAAGTCATCCAAGCACTTGCCAGGATCCGACTAGTGCATAGCAGCACTCGAGGACTGCCAACTCAAGTATTACCATCACATCAGGATATCATCGCATCCTTCACATAGTATTGACATCCATCTAAAACCATGCTAAATTTTACTCAACGTTACCCACAAAGGTCCTAATTGGCACACAGCATGATGTATTCATGTCCTCCATTACCCAGTTATATGATTTATCCAGGAGTTCATATATGAAAACTTGACAAGCTCGGTGTATATCCCAAAAGGTTTTAGATCACCATTTCTCCTTGGTCTACTTCTCCACATAACCTTCGATCAGAGTGAAGACATAACCATCCTTTAGGTACTCACCTCTGTTATTCTGGTAGGGGACTCAACGTAATCCAAAACTTGGTGTTTAACCATCCACCTTGCTTAAAAATGCTCATTCATCAAGGAGTACCTAATTCTAATATCGTCGACTTGTAATGACTTAGATGAGAAAACATCATTATAACAAGGCTAAATGAAGCGGTCTACAAAGATTTTTAACTCCCAGTGAAACCTCAGCTGGTCCATTAGCTAGGCCAATAAACGAAGAAACAGGGTTAGCCCCCATACACCTGAGTTATGTTTCTTCGACCACCAGTATGGTACATTCACCCTCTGTATGCACACCGGCCCTATGGGCATGCCGTCCTCGATTAGGAGTTCTACCATATAAGCACTTGAATAACAGATCCTGGGACCTATTAAAGTGTTCTAGGCCCTCAAAGCTACCATTTTCAACAACCTTTTTAGGGGTCAACATGTTCCCGACTACAAAATGGTCACTTTCTGGACTTGCAGTCTTATTGGATGTAAACTACAGTGAGGAGCGCCACATTGTGGGTACGAACATCAAACTTAGAAGTCTCTTACTGCCCCAATAGTAGACAATAAGCACTACTTCTAACCGCGATACTAGTAACGAGTTGCTCTCACTATAAGGGTGTCTTAACATTTATCATGTGATTTCACTATATCTACTGTTGATAATTAAAATTTATTTCCCAAAATCATGAATCTTTCTAAAGGCGATCATGATATTTTCGATTTATGTGTTTTGACTCTCCATATCATCATATTTATAGTAAAAAGATTCATACATATAGTATACATCTTCCAAATTTAGCAAGTGACTGACTAACTTTTAACTTTTGGGAAGCAAGGATACTTCCAATGTCATGTCATGGCAAAATATTCATGTGTTTAATCATCAAGAATTTTCACCATTTATTTTTTTAGTTCATAAAACAATCGAGTTCACATTCACCTCATCTCTCTTGCCACGACGATATCCTATCTCAATCCACAAATCCCCAACATGATGTTATTGCCTCAAGAATTTAAGCTTGGACAAATTTATATTTTCAATGATTCCCAAAAATCAACAATTGTTCGACTTGTGATGTTTTAACAATTTATCTTAGTGAAATTACGAACCATCGTTGCAGGCTTAGAGGAAGGTATATCTATTGCTTCCTTCTAAGAGCACAAGGACCCGAGTCAGGTATTACTTTGGTCCAACCTAGATCATAGTTACACTTGCACCGAATTCAGAATTCGTGCCGAATTTCTTTTGGGATCCAGATAGTTCCATTTAAAAGGGCCTCTTACTGTAAACTTAAACCTTGTCTCATTGTCGGGTTATGATATCGAGCCTCTAGAAATCTACCTTGTCAAGGCAATAATATTACACATGACCCTTGCTTGTTCGTATATAGCGTATAAACTCCAAAGTTGCCCACAATCGCCGCTAGAGATTGCAAATGACATGTTTATTCCATGATAAACATTTGAGATTTTTAAATCACTTAACAAGTCATACTATCCTTGTCATCTTCATAAATCAAACGTAGCTGAATCAATGAAGCCACATTCATTTTTGGCCTTTTACTAGTCGATTTGGATCGATTAATTTTTCCCTAACATCCCTTTAACGTACAAGTCATTGCAAATTTCCTAACCTCCTGGGATGGTTGATCAGTAAATCACTCGTACATTTACAAACTTCATTATATCATCATGAGGGTACATATTTTCATCAAGTACCAAGCTATAATGTCATCAAAAGTTAAGTATAGATCGATACGGATATTTACCAAAAGGGTTAACTTACTACTTTCCTCGTTTTCTTATTCACATAGTCTTAAAATAGTGTAGGGAGCAAATACTCATCCTTGAAGTACTATCATTTATTATTTTGCTAGTAAAAATCATCGATCCCAACTTGATATTAGTAGTCCACCTTGCCAAAGATGAACTACTTTATCAAGTACCATCAATATCAATTGTTGAAAATTTGTGAAGATTCTCAAATCCCAGAGAAACCCCAGTTGGTAACACTGGCCCAATAAACGAAGAGATAAGCCCGTCGTAATTCTTGGGTAGAATCTCTTCGATCACTAACGTGGTACATCCATCCCCTATAAGCACACATCCTTAGGACATATAATCCTCGACCTGGAGTTTCACCTCGGCGATCTACCATTTACAATAACTTTTTTTTTTGGGTGGGGGGGGGGGGGGGGGTCAACATGTGACCAAGTCAAAAGAGATGGACCTCTTCTAAGATTTAGATTCGCATTCCACCTCTGGTATTTATCATGGTAATAACTTCACTATGATCAAGATGGAGAGTATTAAGTCATCAATTAGACTTACGAGTCTCTTACTACTCTAGCTGGTAGATTATAGGCACCAATCCTCCTCTAGATGGTTCTATTAGTTTCGGTAAGATGATGGTATCACTTAATGAACGGAGTCAGAATATCAAAGTATAGGCCTTGAGCACATACTCTTGCAATAAACTCTTCCCTGAACCACATTGGTATTCACATACCTCAACCAAGTCTATACCTGAGGTCGCCTCTTAGACTAGGATGCGCCACAAAACATGTTGGTAAGTCAAAATAAGGTGGTGTCTTAGTTGGGTTGGCACTCGTTCTAAGGATTAGTGGACATACTTAGAGTGAATCTCATATGGGCACACCACAGCTTCCGCTGCATCAGTTTGTCCTCAAACTGATTGACCGGGCATGGGTGGTGTCATGGGTTAATGGACTTCTTTATCTCAGGATCGTTGAGCTCTGATACCATTTGTAAGACCCCCCTCCCGGAACACAAAACACGGCCGAGGGAAGTCTTATGCCCAGAACAGCCGCCTTGCGGTAGCGTCAGCACACGGGCTAACTTGTACCATAAGACGCCTATTCTGCCGGCTATTACCAATATCATTTGCCAACCCATCAATAAATTTAATATTTTCAAGAGTCCATAATTCACAAAGTATAAATGCCAGGAAGCAAAAAGAGCTCCCAAATATAAAAGAACAAGGTATAGCGGAAGTCTACAACAAGAACTACAATCCCTCACAACTGTATCAGAAGGTGTTGTTGCAAAAGCTGCAACATGTCTCCAAGTCCTATCACTCGGATCTGTCCGGTACGGCTCCAGCTGGGTGAGCTCCTAAAAATAGTGGTGTAACAACCGTTAGTCATAAAGACTAAGTGGCTTCCCATCCTCTCACCCCGGCGACTCTTAGGCACCGTGTGGGAGGAAAGAAAGAGAAGCTGCAATATAACAATAAGTACAATATGCAGGTGACAAGGAGGTATTACTAACCTAACAGTATATATCAATAGCTAACAACATGTATATATATACATCAAGCACCTTTCTAGCAAATCTATAATAATAAATCAAGGGACTACTATGAAACCGAGCAGTATATAAACAAGCGTCAAAGAGAGTATACACCCGCAATTATAAAAGAGTCTAAGCAGCTAGAAAAGTAACCTTAACTTATGTGTATACACACACAAACACATAAGCTAAGGGATCTGGCAAGAAGTAAACTCATCGTATAAAAGAGACCACACTAATTTATACGATGAGGTCTCTGTTTTATGCAAGTATGTTATGCCATGATATGCAATGCAATGATGCAACTCACGCACACGACTCTGTACGTACAGACCTTTTGTAGTTCCCACTGTTCGAGTTTGTCAACTCAGGTACCCAGTTGAGGCAAATAGGGCAGTGGATCGGGCTGTCCACTTCTAGGCTTGTGTAACACCACCCAACCTAGACCTTTGTACGCCCCTAAGAACACACAGGGTGTCCGCGTACTATCTGGTAAGCACCACCTCTAGCCCTCTATTCGAGTCTCCGCTCAGGTACCCAGTTGGGCAACAGGGCAGTGGACCGGGCTGTCCACTTATAGGCTTGTGTAACACCACCCAACCTAGACCTTTGTACGCCCCTAAGAACACACAGGGTATCCGCGTACTACTTGATACAAGAATGCCTCTAAGTGAAACACCAAACTATTGGCTCGGAGGACTCGACCTGTCCTCCTTATATAACATGGAACCTACCTTTGTTGAAATTGTTGAAGTGGAAGTTATAGGGCTTTTGGTCCTGGGCGGTCTGGGAGGAGGTCGGGCGGTCTGGCGTGACCGCATGGACTGGCAGTCGGCCTCTGCGGTCTGGCTTGTCTAATCCTAACTGCGGTCTCCTGGCTTGATTGCTGGAATGGGTCCAAGTCGGCTGAAGGTGAAGGTCGCGCGGTCTGTCTGTGACCGCGTGGCAGGTTGATCATCTTCAGGTATGCGCGGTCTGTGTGTGACTGCGTGGCGAGCTGTCTTCTTCAAGACTGTGGCGGTCTGGTGTGACTGCACAGTTTGATCGAGGTTTTCCAGAATGCGGTCTGGTGACTGACCGGGCTTTCTGGTGGTATTCACGGACTGAGGGACTTAGTCGCACGGTCTCAGCTCGCGGTCTCAGGAGGAGACTGGTATGCGAGCTGGACGCTGTTCGCGGTCTCAGGAGGAGACCGGCATGCGGACAGGAGTTCGCGGTCTCTGGCGAACACAGGTGGTGAGCAGCTTCGTGGCGGCCTGGCGATCTCCTTGTGGAGTCGCGATCTCACTATGAGAGTGGCGGTCTCTCATGGTTTGGTTGAAGCTGGCGAGCTCTCCTAAAATGAAGCAGGAGTACTGTTGCTGATCGCGCGGTGTGACCGGTAAGGTTGCACGGTCTGGAGGGTGGTGATCCTATCTCATAGGGTGGTGACTGCGTGGCGAGCTGTCTTCTTCAAGACTGTGGCGGTCTGGTGTGACTGCACAGTTTGATCCAGGTTTTCCAGAATGCGGTCTGGTGACTGACCGGGCATTCTGGTGGTATTTGCGGACTAAGGGACTTAGTCGCGCGGTCTCAGTTCGCGGTCTCAGGAGGAGACTGGTATGCGAGCTGAACGCCCTTTGCGGTCTCAGGAGGAGACCTGCATGCGGATAGGAGTTCGCGGTCTCTTGTGAACACAGGTGGTGAGCAGCTTCGTGGCGGCCTGGCGATCTCCTTGTGGAGTCGCGATCTCACTATTAGAGTGGCGGTCTCTCATGGTTTGGTTGAAGCTGGCGAGCTCACCTAAAATGAAGCAGGAGTACTGTTGCTGATCACGCGGTGTGACCGGTAAGGTTGCGCGGTCTGGAGGGTGGTGATCCTATCTCATAGGGTGGTGACTGGATCAGGTCTCACGCCTATAAATAGGACCCATCGGCAGCAATAATTAAGACACGCCAAGTGTAAGCTGAGTTCTCTTCTTCCCTGCGGTCTCTATTTGTCTGACCGGGCGGTCTACTGATTGAACTCTTATTGTGCAGCTTCTGCGGATAGTGCGGGCAGCAGCGATCACCTCTTCCTCTGAAAGTGTTCGGGCGGTCTGCGGCTTGGAGTTGTGTTGCTGGAGTTCGGGAGAACCAGGAGTTCGGAAGGAGAGGTGCGGTCTGATCAGCGGTCTGGTGTTGTTCTGAGATCGGCAGCGGGTTGCGGTCTGGAAGGCTGCTGAGATGTAGGGAGACCGCGCGGTCTCAAGTTATCTTCAACTTGTATTTTTTCCTTTGATGTTTGTGCTGGCGAAATCATGTCTCGCCAAGCATGCCTTGCCTTTGTAATTTGAAGTTGCTATCAATAAAGATCACTTGTTTGCCTCAAGTTGTTTGTGGTGTTTTTGGCTTGGATCTCTAAGTTGCTTAATAGATTCCTGCTTGCTCTACCAAGATTCGGGAAATTTTACTTGGTATCAAAGCGAGGTTGCTTAATAGTTTCCTGCTTGCGGAAGGAATATGTTACCTTTGTGACGTCGGTGCAGGGATGGGCAAATCAGCCGTCTCTGTTGGAGATGGAGAACTTGCTTGCATCGCAAGAAAGTTTGGCAAGGCAGATGGCGGGGGTGTCAGTGGCTGGGGGAGATGGCGAGGTGCTCTTCTCGGGGAAGAAGAAGAAGTGGGATAAGAAGAAGAAGATCATGGGAGACAATGGGCCTTCAACTTCTGGGCAGCAGGAAAGGGCGTATGCTCCCAAGGCTGACGGGAAGAAGAAGGGTGAAGGTCCGAAGTGCTTCAAGTGTGGCAAGTATGGCCACATCAGGAAGGATTGTAGGGTGGTCACCCAAGCTGGGCATGCTGCGGAGAAGGAGGAAGTTGAGGCCAAGCACATTCAAGGAGGTTGGGGAGGAGCCTTCTCGGCTTCTGTTGGAGCTTCGGCTCCTATCAACTATCTGGAGGACTGGATCATGGACTCGGGGTGTGGTCATCACCTCACCAGAGACGAGACCAAGCTTTCTTCTGCACAGCACTATACAGGTAACAATGCAATCATTACTGCTGATAATACTGTGCATCCAGTAGAGAAGGTGGGGGTTGTTTCCTTGGGCAGTGATAGAGGGCCACTTACTTTGAAGAGTGTCTATCACGTGCCTGGTATGAGGAAAAACCTCTTCTCTGTGATCAACGATGTAGACGTTGGGTATCACGTTCTGTTCAGCCCAACAGAAGTGAAGTTTCTACGCAATTTTGATGTCGTAAAGGCCGAGGTCGTCCATGTCGGGAGACGGGCAAAGGACTTGTTCGTTTTATCGACAAGTTCCTACGTCGACAAGATGAAGACGAATGATGGTGCCGTTATATGGCATGAGAGGTTGGGGCACGTAGGGATGGACAAGCTGAAAGTCATGGCGGTGAGAGGTCTGGTCAAGGGCCTGCCAAGTCTATCTTCCTACGGTGAAGGTCATGTTTGCGCTGGATGTCAATTCGGCAAGTCTCATCGACTACCGTTTGACAAGTCGCAGACAAGGAGTAGTGTGCTGTTGGAGTGCATCCACGGTGACTTAATGGGACCTACTGCTACCCCAAGCCTCGGAGGCAGCAGATATATGCTGGTGTTGATCGATGATTACACCAGATATGTCTGGGTATTTTTCCTGAAGGAGAGGGCGGAGGCGTTTGCCAAGTTTGTGGAGTTCAAGGAGCTCGTGGAGGGTCGGGTAGAACTGCGGGTGAAGAAGCTGAGGACTGACAACGGAGGAGAGTTCACCTCCAGTGAGTTCTCTATTTTTTGCAGGAAGGCAGGCATCCGGAGAGAGCTCACTTGTGCACATACTCCACAGCAGAACAGTGTTGCAGAGCAGAAGATCCGTCATCTGACGGAGACCTGCAAATGTTGGTTGCATGCCAAGAGTATCCCAAAGTCCTTCTGGGCTGAGGGAATGTCTTGTGCTGCCTACGTCATCAACAGGATGCCTTTGAGCCCCATCAAAATGTTGACTCCGCATGAGATGATGTTCAAGGAGAAGCCAAGTGTGGCACACCTTAGGGTGTTTGGTTCCACCTGCTACGTGCATGTTCCAGATGCTCTTCGGACGAAGCTAGATGCGAAAGCAAGGAAGCTAGTCTTCATGGGATACGATGAGCAGAAGAAAGGATGGAAGTGCATGGACCCAGAGACGCGGAGGTTTGTGGTATCTCGCGACGTCGTGTTTGATGAGGTGACATCTTACAAGGGGACTTCTGGTGTGGAGCTACCAGAGAGCAGGGTGGAGGTGCCGGAGAAAGCTGTGGAGGATCTTCAGGTGGAGCTACCTGTGTCACCAGGTGGTCCATCTCCCTCTAGTTCCGAGACGGGGGCTTCTTGTTCAGGGAGCAGGGGGAGTGATGCTCCGAGCACGTCTGGAAGAGGAGCTAGGGAAGAAGCAGCTGGAGATAATGCGGTTCAGGAGAAGGAGCTGAGGAGGTCGAAGCGAGCGATCGTCGCCCCTGATCGCTATACAGGAGGAAACGCAGTGAGCTTCGTCTCATGTTTCTTCGCTGGTCCCTTGGATGAGAGGGATCCGTCGAGCTTTGAGAAAGCCAGAGGCGTGAAGGAGTGGGACATTGCTATGCAAGAAGAGATGGCAGCTCTCGAGAAGAATGAGACCTGGTCTCTTATGCCCAAACCCAAGGGCACCACTCCTGTGACATGCAAGTGGGTCTACAAGCTCAAGAAGAAAGTTGACGGCAGCATCGAGCGGTACAAGGCTCACCTTGTAGCTCGGGGGTTCTCGCAGCAATACGGTGAAGACTACGAGGAGACATTCAGTCCGGTGGCAAAAATGACTTCAGTTCGGTTCATCATTGCCTTGTCGGCGTTCAGTGGATGGGAGATTTGGCAGCTCGACATCAAGAACACTTTCTTGTACTGCGAGATTGACAAGGATATCTTCATGGTCCAGCCACCAGGCTTTGTGTCTGAAGATTTTCCGGAGCATGTTTGCAAGCTGAAGAAGGCCCTGTATGGGTTGAAGCAAGCGCCGAGGGCGTGGTACGGGAAGATCACAGAATACCTCCTATTCTGTGGATTTGGTGCTTCAGACTCAGACTCAAGCTTGTTCGTCAAGAAGAGCGGGGAGCTTCAAGTCATCGTGCTGCTATAGGTCGACGATATGATCGTGACGGGGAACTCGAAGGAGGAGGTAGCGCAACTTCGGGCCGAGCTACCTATCAGGTTCGAGATGAAGGACTTAGGTGAGCTTCACCATTTCCTTGGACTCGAGGTGCAGAGGAAGGAGAATGGAGTGTTGGTGTCCCAGGCTGGATATGCGGAGCGGATCGTTGAGCGGTTCGGCATGAAGGAAGGGAAGTGCATCTCCACACCTCTGGAGAAGGCTATGAAGCTTCGGAAGGATGAGGGAAGAATTCTGCAAGATCCGTTGGTGTTCCGAGCTCTGGTCGGGAGCTTGATCTATCTGACGATCACTAGGCCGGATATTGCGTATGCAGTTGGCAGAGTGAGTCGGTATATGGCGGAGCCACGGATGCCTCATCTGCTAGCGGCCAAAAACATTCTGAAGTATGTCAAGGCGACCTCGGATATGGGTCTCCTTTACAGGAGGGATGCGGACTTCGAGGTGCACGGGTACATGGATGCTGATTACGGGGGAGATTCGGATGATCGAAAGTCGACATCTGGATTCGTCTTCATGGCGGGCCCTTCAGCTATATCATGGTGCAGCAAGAAGCAGGATTCCGTGTCGGTCTCCACCACGGAAGCAGAATACAAGGCTTCGGCCTTAGCAGCTCAGGAAGCCATCTGGCTTAGGAGGTTGGTGGGAGACGTCCACAAGGAGGTTCGGGAGCCGACTCTGCTCAGCGGTGACAACGAGAGTGCTCTCAAACTGGTAACCAATCCAGTTTGTCACGCGAGGACCAAGCATATCGAGATCGAGCATCATTTCATTCGTGAGAAGGTGCTGGAGGGGTCTCTTTCAGTCGAGCATGTTCGGAGTCAGGACAACATTGCTAACATCTCCACAAAGGCGTTGGCGAAGGGGCCGTTCACACGGCTAAGGAGCCTACTGGGGCTAGTTTCAACTTCCCACTTCAAGGGGGAGTGTTGAAATTGTTGAAGTGGAAGTTAGAGGGCTTTTGGACCTGGGCGGTCTGGGAGGAGGTCGGGTGGTCTGGCGTGACCGCATGGCCTGGCGGTCTGCCTCTGCGGTCTGGCTTGTCTAATCCTAACTGTGGTCTCCGGGCTTGATCGCTGGTATGGGTGCAAGTCGGCTGAAGGTGAAGGCCGCGCGGTCTGTCTGTGACCGCGTGGCGGGTTGATCGTCTTCAGGTATGTGCGGTCTGTGCGTGACCGCGTGGCGAGCTGTCTTCTTCAAGACTGTGGCGGTCTGGTGTGACTGCACAGTTTGATCCAGGTTTTTCAGAATGCAGTCTGGTGACTGACCGGGCTTTCTGGTGGTATTCGCGGACTAAGGGACTTAGTCGCGCGGTCTCAGTTCGCGGTCTCAGGAGGAGACTGGTATGCGAGTTGGACGCTGTTCGCGGTCTCAGGAGGAGACCGGCATGCGGACAGGAGTTCGCGGTCTCTGGCGAACACAGGTGGTGAGCAGCTTCGTGGCGGCCTGGCGATCTCCTTGTGGAGTCGCGATCTCACTATGAGAGTGGCGGTCTCTCATGGTTTGGTTGAAGTTGGCGAGCTCACCTAAAATGAAGCAGGAGTACTGTTGCTGATCGCGCGGTGTGACCGGTAAGGTTGCGCGGTCTGGAGGGTGGTGATCCTATCTCATAGGGTGGTGACTGGATCAGGTCTCACGCCTATAAATAGGACCCAGCAGCAGCAATAATTAAGACACACCAAGTGTAAGCTGAGTTCTCTTCTTCCCTGCGGTCTCTATTTGTCTGACCGGGCGGTCTGCTGATTGAACTCTTATTGTGCAGCTTCTGCGGATAGTGCGGGCAGCAGCGATCACCTCTTCCTCTAAAAGTGTTCGGTCGGTCCGCGGCTTGGAGTTGTGTTGCTGGAGTTCGGGAGAATTAGGAGTTCGGAAGGAGAGGTGCGGTCTGATCAGCGGTCTGGTGTTGTTCTGAGATCGGCAGCGGGTTGCGGTCTGGCAGGTTGCTGAGATCGTAGGGAGACCACGCGGTCTCAAGTTATCTTCAACTTGTATTTTTTCCTTTGATGTTTGTGCTGGCGAAATCATGTCTCGCCAAGCATGCCTTGCCTTTTTAATTTGAAGTTGCTATCAATAAAGATCACTTGTTTGCCTCAAGTTGTTTGTGGTGTTTTTGGCTTGGATCTCTAAGTTGCTTAATAGATTCCTGATTGCTCTACCAAGATTCGGGAAATTTTACAACCTTTTGCAGGACAACCCCAGTCCTCCCAATAGGATCTCGAGTCTACCGCTCGTCAGAACATCCCAGTCCTTCCTTATATCCTGAGCCTACCGCTCGCAGGACTAACTCAAGCTCTTAAGCAAGCAAGGGCTCCAAACCGAGTCCCTTCCCACATTAACTTAGGATGTCGACCCATCCCAATCACTAAACTAAGCCCTCAATGCTACCCGTAGGGAGTTAGCATACTCTAAGCAGCGAGACTCACAAATCCTGAGATTTCACTTCCTACGAACCTAACCTAAGGACTACTTGAGCACAATATCATGTCCTCAAAACTAAAGATCAATGGCTAAGCTCTACTTTTAATCAAGGGTTATTTCTTACTCAACCCTGTTAGATTCAACATATATATATTTAAATGCTAATTCATTCTACGCCATCAATCGTTCATCACATCTGAACACTTGGGTAAAAAGAGTGGTTTTACAATGTAGTTATATATTCATCTAACGACACATCACGAACAGTATGATCCCCAGGTTCATATCTCGACATCGTATAAATATATTCCTCTACATTAGTGGCAACTCGTATGTCTTATAAGTCAGCATTAGTTGGCTGGTATGAGTGTATAAAAAGCTGATCATAACATTGATATTTACAAGTCCCATATCATGGAAGAATCAACCATGAAGTAGACGGTTAAGTATTCTATTTCTACGAGTACAGTCAAGTCGTGTCTTACCATCATGAGAACATGTACAAACGACCTCCAATTAGCAAGTTTTAGGTTCATTACATGATTTGCCCCAATATTTAGATCAATCACCTCCAATATCGTATTAGAATCATAATAATAACCTTTACATACAATGTAAATCAGAGCACTGTTCAGATCACTACCTGCCTAAAGTTTCATGCACATACTAGAGCGTCACCAAACAAGTGATTAATCGAGTGGCTATATCAAACTCAAGACCTCTAAAATTTCTACTATATGTCATGGTTAGCATCTTGAGCGTTTACGCCGAATCTCAGTTCATTCGGAATAATCATGATAACTTTTTACGGCACAATAATTTTATATCATAATATTGACAGATCACAGCAAGCCCATATCCGAAAATTATGAAATTTAAGAGGGGTGTCCACATTGTCATCAAATATTTAACTACCACTTCCAAACGGCTTTCGATAAACCAAACAGGGTAAATCACCAAAATACTATGAATCTGTACGCCTACCTCGCCACGCACTAAACAGGTTATTTACCAATAACTAATAAAAACTACGCGGATCTAAGTGTTGATCAAACAACGTCCGGTCATCTTCTTCCTCCAGCCTGGGGCTGTTATTTGCCTGACCTGGAGTCTAATACAACTCCCACATCAGCCACCTTATTGCCCATCCGACCAACCAACACCTCTGCCCCTTTCTCGTATATGAGGTGCATCGACGGGTGGCGAATCGGTGACCGGAGGTGACCGGAAATAACAATTCAGAACACAGATTTCAGTCATCCCTCCATGACTTGCTCTCAAATCAACTCAATTGAGTTCGACATCTCGCCTAATTTGATCTAAGAAACTAGCACCAAGGGAGAGGGGAGGAAGCTCACCGAGTGTCCATGCATGCTACCCGATAGCCGCGCATACGGCATTTGCGCGTCGTTCCCGATCATGGTCGAATCTCGCCGATTCGGACCTCGTCGGACGACTTCGAAGAGGAGTCGGCACCTTGAGTGGGCTGTTTTCTGTTTGGAGGGAGAAACTCGGAGATCTTGGCCTGAATAGTCAAGGCTTGCAGAAATGGAACAAGACAAGTCAAGATATGGAGCTCTCGTCTGGAAGCTTGCCGAGAAGGAGGAGATCTAGCTGTCCATGTCCAGATCTGGGCTGGAAAAAGAGTTTGTCGGAGGAAAAGGTCACCGAGCTAGGAGACGAGGAGGTCTCGTCCATGGAGATGGCTTTGCCGGAGGAGAAGATCGCCGGAGATCGGAGAGGTTGACGGTCGGAGCTGTTGAAGAATGACCTAAAACGATCCACCTGATGCGCGATTTCAGCACTGCTAATTAGCAGGCACGAAATGCGATACGACGGCAAGTGCACCGGTCGCTGTCAAGTAATAAATTTGGGAATAGCTTCCCCGAATGTCGATCTCTTGAGGAATGCAGGATGTGGTGATAGAGAATAGAGTGAGGCGATTGTTACGACGAGTAAAAGAAAGTAAAAACAAGGGCGTTGTGATTGGTGATCTAGACTATTGCAGAAATAAGAGATGCGGGTCAAAACTCCGCTTCGCACGGCGGGATGGATGCAACGGCCGCGATGCCGTGCTTCGGAAGGCGCGTGGACGAAAAGTAACTGTGACGATTGAGGGTCGCACACACCTCTTCGCAAAGTGGGGGTGAGTGCAGCGGCCGCGATGTCGTGCTTCGGTATGTGGGTGAAATGGCCACAGTGCGGGGCTTTGATGAGGGTCGAAAGCACCTCTTCACTCTCACCTATAGCTTTTGCTAGAGTGAGCTAGCTAGAACGTGTGTATGGAAGTGGAGTGGAGTGCAGGCGGACGCAACACAGAGCAATACAAAGGAGAGTATGTAAACACCAAATAATTCATTCATAGACAAACAAATCATTCAAGTTCATTACACAAATATTCAACTAGTTATGACAAGATAAGTTAAGAGAAAACCACTCAAGAAGGAGAGCAGTCGGTCACGGCTGGAATAGCGAGTTGTCAATCCGCTTCCGATCTCGGTCGAGGGGTGCTTCCGGTGCCGGAGATCTGTCACTTTCTCCGGTGATCTCCACTTTCTCCGCAACAACTTGAAGAACGCTCACTAGGAAAGCTTTGTTGATGGCCGGAAGGGCTCCCCGATGGTAGAGAAACAACTCTTGATCACTAGAGGAGTCTCTCGGATGATCGAAATGGAATGGAGATGAAGATGGGATGAAAATTGCCCAAAACGGAGGGCTAATCGCGCCCCCGTATTGCTCTCTGCCCTAAAATCGCGGAGCCGGGCTATAAATAAGCGCTGGAATAAATAGTGCGCACGACCAGTGGCGCACGACCAGTGACGCACGACCAGTGGCGCACGACCAGTGGTCGTGCGCACTGGGCCGCTAGTGGTCGTGCGCTCTGTAGCCGGAAACCTGCAAGACAACTTTACAGAAAACATTAAAACGCACGACCAAACGCACGATCGTGCGTAGAAAACGCATGACCAAAATCCGAGAGCAACTTTTGGCTGCAAACGAACGCGCACGATCGGCGGCGCACGATCAGTGATCGTGCGCAGTATAACCAGTGATCGTGCGCAGTGTTCCTGTGCAGTTTTTGCGCCCCGGAACACTCGCACAACCCCTGTATCAACCTGAAAGATCATCGAGCCATGCAAATGGGCATTCCACACATTCTCAAATATAGAAATTAAATTGCACCAAAAAGCATGAGTAAGATAAACATGAAAATAAACCAGGAACGGGCCTAGAAGTGCACTTAGCATGAAATATCAAATATGAATGAAAACATGTCTAAAGTGTAGTGCAAAGACTAGAAAATTGGCCCAGATGAGTCCATAAATGTGTATATAAATGAGACTCATCACACCCCCAGACTTACTCGTTTGCACGTCTCGGGCGAACACTCAATCATATGGTAGAAAAAAGAACGTTAAGGAAGCAACTGTGCCGGCGAAACACAATGGGAAGTAAAGAACTAACGAGCGTAAAAATAAAGTAGAAAAGATTTTAAAACAAAGACTATATTTTAAGAACTTCTACAAGTGTAAAATACAAAATACTACTACTCTAAGGTGAATTATTGGTGAATCGTACTGTCGCGCCCTAGGGAAAATAGCGTGACTAATGAGTAAAGTATTACTCAAATCGAAGCTAGGGACAATCTCCTAAGAAATCCATCAAAGTCGGTGTCCATAGGCTTGCACGTTCGCACTCTCTCTACTGCATGAGACGGCTCGTATCTAAAATCAATAGGACTTATAGGCAATTATTGGGCTTAGGTTGAGTATAGGCTAGGTAAGTAGAAGGAAGATGGGAATCGCACTCAACACAACCGTCGCACTCAAGAGAATGACAATCACCAATACAACATTTTCAGTACTTACACGACACCCCCGGACTTCAACTGAACATTAGGTGCGCGTTGAGCCAGATATACAAAAATTTTGCCGAGAGAAAATTATTATTGCACAGTTCTTTTATTTTTCTTTTCTTTTCTTTCTTTTCTTTTTTTCGGCAAAAGAACATTTTTAAGCGGAATAAAACGACTCCTTTAGCTAAATTAAAGCTGCCATACACAACATAGATGACACCAAATGCGATCGAGAATGAAATTTCTTTCAGCTCAACGGTTGGTGCGAACATAGGTTCGGCTGTATGGCTTTGGTTACATTATTAGTGGAGCTAAACAAGGAGGAAGAGTAGGCTCAAATGGGCTTGCAATGGTGATTACGTAGGTAAGGATTTCAAAAGCACAAACGGATCAAGAGATGACCTATATCACATTTCATGACGAGTACCTCAACACAATCGTGTCGAGAGTCGCCTAGTGCAAGTTCTAGCCACCGAGAAAGGTTGTCCTTCCTTTCGACCCTAGTAATAAGCTACTACTAGTCTGCTACACTCGACCTATTGCTACCGTTGGATTCACTGGATTCACCACTAAAGTAAAATAAATTTCATCTACTATAACAGAAATAATTACATTACAACTCTGAATTTTATTCTACCATAATTGAATTTCTAGGTGTGATGGGAGCACATGACTAGAGCACTACTCGAGTCAACATTTTTCTCTACTCCTCACTCAAACACTAACAATTCAATTCTTATGAGCGGGAAAACCTCGCAGCGATACCCAATAAGCACGCGTGATCAAGTGCACGTGAACTAGGTGCAAGTGTATGCAATAAAATATAAATCCTAGCTCAGCACATTCTAGCATGTCATGCAACGTGCGTGCACGTGCACAGCTCTCGCTCTCTCCCCCAGACTTGATTGAGAACATCTAAAATAAGCAATTCAAACATAAGTAAGAGAGGGGAAGAGTTGACCTATGCTCACAAAGGAGCATGCCAGAAGTGCGGTAATCCCAATTTCTTTAAAAATAAATCTCCTTCCACGCGAGAGCATAGCTTCACCTACAATGTTAGCAAAACTTAAATAACAATACGCAAAAGGATTAAAAAGATAGACGGAACCGGGTGGTTCCCATGGGTTGTCTCCCAAGAAGCCCTTTTGTTTAACGTCCTTAAAGGTGGACCAAATACCTGTATTAAGCAGTTTATAGAATTGTTCACGCAGAATTAAAAAGAGGAGATCATCCAAGTCTACATAGTATTATTACACAACCATATGGAGAAATCAACTATACGTTGATTTAAAATAGTAACTGCATATAGAAGAAAAAGGTCCGAAGACTCTGTAGTAAGGGTGGAAAATAAGTAAGATGCTCAGCCTCCAACCCCAAATCTCCTCCTTTTTCACTCTCTTCTTCTCCTCCAGTATTATATCTTCAAAGAAAAAAACGCTTGCCCCCTTGTAACCAATCCTCAAGAGGAAGCACCAACGATGTTGAGGAAACAAGATGTTCCTTCACTGTACCTTCCTCATCCCGCCAGGCTTTCGGCTCCTCCATGCATAAGGTCTGGTCAACCGAAAGGAGGGCATCTTGCATCCTTGTACATAAAGAAAGGGGGTCAGGAAATAAATTGGAAGAAAAACTAAAAGAAATCTCATCTGAGGGGATAATCTCGGCTTCATCCCCCATGGGGTGCGGCAATGACAAACTGATGATATCATCGAAGATTTCGCTAGACTCCACAGCGCACGCAATGGCCTCCTCTATAACTTAGACTTCCTCGCACTGGACCGAAGCGGTTGCTTCAGCACAGTCAAGGCTGTCCTCCTCCATGAGAGTGGGCACAACATTGCACAGGGTTGCAACATCCTGCAAAGTGACCTCAATAAAAATATCAGCAACAGATGTAACTTCATGCGTGGCGAGAGAGGACGCGCTTCTTAAGAGTTCGGGCTCACTCTCCATGCAAGGGCACAAATTCGCGCAAAGTGGTACATGAACCGAAGAAGTATGGGGGGTCGCATCAGAAACGGAGTCATGAGGGACACTGACGTACGTGTCAGTTCCATACCCTTCAAAAAGTGAAGGTGGAAGTGACACGTAATCAGAGGAAGAAGATGTGCTCGCGGAATTTGAAGATGGGACGATCCGGATATCCGGCTCATCGTCATCCGCCAATTCGCGAAGATAAGCAGCACAGTCCTTCAAGGCGTGCTCTGTACTTTTGCAAAATAGGCACTGCTTTGCTGGCTTTGCCGGCACGAAAGGTGCGGCAGCCGTGTAAAGGTGCGATAACGAAGGTGCAGCAGAGTAGCCAAAAGATTTATGGGCTCCGTACGGTTTCTGAACAACATCATACTCTATGAGACACCTATCACTAGCGTGGGATGTGTCCTCACGCCAACGACATCGGATATTCAAATGCGCCCACATGATATAGAAGAAGAAAATAGCATGAAAAAGAATAAATTAAAAAGAATAAACTCACTCAAAAATAATCGATTCACAAATAACATCTCATCACGCCTGCATTCCCCGGCAACGGCGCCAAAAACTTGATGCGCGATTTCAGCATTGCTAATTAGCAGGCACGAAATGCGATACGACGGCAAGTGCACCGGTCGCTGTCAAGTAATAAATTTGGGAATAGCTTCCCCGAATGTCGATCTCTTGAGGAATGCAGGATGTGGTGATAGAGAATAGAGTGAGGCGATTGTTACGACGAGTAAAAGAAAGTAAAAACAAGGGCGTTGTGATTGGTGATCTAGACTATTGCAGAAATAAGAGATGCGGGTCAAAACTCCGCTTCGCACGGCGGGATGGATGCAACGGCCGCGATGTCGTGCTTCGGAAGGCGCGTGGACGGAAAGTAACTATGACGATTGAGGGTCGCACACACCTCTTCGCAAAGTGGGGGTGAGTGCAGCGGCCGCGATGTCGTGCTTCGGTATGTGGGTGAAATGGCCACAGTGCGGGGCTTTGATGAGGGTCGAAAGCACCTCTTCACTCTCACCTATAGCTTTTGCTAGAGTGAGCTAGCTAGAACGTGTGTGTGGAAGTGGAGTGGAGTGGAGGCGGACGCAACACAGAGAAATACAAAGGAGATTATGTAAACACCAAATAATTCATTCATAGACAAACAAATCATTCAAGTTCATTACACAAATATTCAACTAGTTATGACAAGATAAGTTAAGAGAAAACCACTCAAGAAGGAGAGTCGTCGGTCACGGCCGGAATAGCGAGTTCTCAATCTGCTTCCGATCTCGGTCAAGGGGTGCTTCCGGTGCCGGAGATCTGTCACTTTCTCCGGTGATCTCCACTTTCTCCGCAACAACTTGAAGAACGCTCACTAGGAAAGCTTTGCTGACGGCCGGAAGGGCTCCCCGATGGTAGAGAAACAACTCTTGATCGCTGGAGGAGTCTCCCGGATGATCGAAATGGAATGGAGATGAAGATGGGATGAAAATCGCCCAAAACGGCGGGCTAATCGCGCCCCGGTATTGCTCTCTGCCCTAAAATCGCGGAGCCTGGCTATAAATAAGCGCTGGAATAAATAGTGCGCACGACCAGTGGTGCACGACTAGTGGTCGTGCGCACTGGGCCGCTAGTGGTCGTGCGCTCTATAGCCGGAAACCTGCAAGACAACTTTACAGAAAACATTAAAACGCACGACCAAATGCACGATCGTGCGTAAAAAATGCACGACCAAAATCCGAGAGCAACTTTTGGCTGCAAACGAACGCGCACGATCGGCGGCGCACGATCAGTGATCGTGTACAGTATAACCAGTGATCGTGCGCAGTGTTCCTGTGTAGTTTTTGCGCCCCGGAACACTCGCACAACCTCCGTATCAACCTGAAAGATCATCGAGCCACGCAAATGGGCATTCCACACATTCTCAAATATAGAAATTAAATTGCACCAAAAAGCATGAGTAAGATAAACATGAAAATAAACCAGAAACGGGCCTAGAAGTGCACTTAGCATGAAATATCAAATATGAATGAAAACATGCCTAAAGTGTAGTGCAAAGACTAGAAAATTGGCCCAGATGAGTCCATAAATGTGTATATAAATGAGACTCATCACCACCTCCCCTTTAATTTAATGCAGTGGGCTTTTCCCGTGCTCTTTTATGTCATGGGCCTCCTCCATATCCATCCGCTCCGCTTCGTCTCCTGCAGCTCATTCATGATGTTAGCTTTCCAATATATCCCTGTACCGGTTATATATATAAGCCTACTTATGCTTATAATAGTATTGAACAATTTTGTTTCATTGAAATGAAAAAGAAGTTTTGGTTGTTTCTCTCTTAACCTCCCTTGATCTTGTGATGGATCTTTGTTTTCATTAGTGGTATCAAAGCGTTTCTTATCCTTGGCCCTGTGCCTCAATTCCTTACCATGTCATCATTTACCACCTCCGCAAATTCCACCACCGTACCCATCTTCGATGGAGAAAAGTATGAGTATTGGAGCATCAAAATGAGGACTGCCTTTTTCTCAAATGACCTCTGGGACGTCGTCAACACAGGGATACCCATCACAGGAACAACCGTGGAAGGGACCTCTTTAAAAGACAAAAGTCCAGAAGGAACAACCGTGGAAGGGACCTCTTCAAAAGACAAAAGTCCAGAAGGTACTTCCTCCACCCCCACCAAAGAACAAATCATGAAAGATGCTAAAGCCCTCCAACTTATTCAACCTGGTGTTTCAAATGAAATTTTCCCACGCATTATGGGGGCCCAAACCGCCAAAGCCGCCTGGGACACACTAAAAGAAGAGTTCCAGGGATCTCACAAACTCATCTCCATTAAAGTTCGGACTTTGTGGAGACAGTTTGAAGCCCTAAAAATGCAAGAGAATGAAGATGTTCAAACCTTCTTTGCCAGAGCCACCAATATCACTAACCAAATTCGAAATTTTGGGGACACAATCTCTGACCATCAGATTGTTGTCAAAATCCTGAGAAATCTGACCATGACATTTGATTATGTTATTGCCGCAATCGAAGAAGCTCATTCACTTGAAAACCTTCCCCTAATCCAACTCATGGGGTCTCTTCTTTCCCATGAAGATCGAATCAAAAACACTCAGGCCACCATCGAAGACACCTTCCAGGACAAGCTCTTCCTCACACAGACAGGACCAAAACCCCCAGAAAAACAAAATCCTTACACCTCATATACTCACCCACAAAATCCTCATCTGTCTACAACTTATCCCTTTCAAAACACCACGCCCGGCCTCTATCCTCTCCATTCACCTCAAAATCCTGCAACAATATACCATCCTCATCACTTCTACAATCAAAATCTCCCACCAAACACATACTTTCCTCCATTTCCTCCTCACACCATGCCTCAGAACCACCCTGGTTTACTGCCTCAACCTCCTCGTGGACGTGGTAGAGGAAGATCCCCTACCCAGGGGCCCTACTGTTTTCTTTGCCAAAGCACCAATCATGGGAACAAGGATTGTCAGCTCAAATGCAAGCGCTGCAAGAGACCCACCCACACTGATCGTGACTGTTGGTATAAAGAAGAAAACAAACAGGATGAAACCCCACCTGAAAACATGTTCTTCATCAGCCAACACAATGAAGGAACTCCCACAAATTGCTGGTATATTGATAGCGGTGTTCGAGTCACATGACCCACAACAAGGAGTTTTTCATCTATCTCGATGAGAATTACAAGTCAGAAGTGTTCCTGGGAGACGGACAAGCCCAAAATATAGAAGGTAAAGGCACCATCTCAATCACCACCACCACAGGAGAAAGGAAGCTCATAACTGGTGTTCATTATGTGCCAAAGCTTGCTCAAAATCTCCTAAGTGTGGGTCAACTCACACAAAGAGGCTATATCATTACCTTCAACATGACTGAGTGTAGAATAACTCATAACTCCACCAAAACTGAAATCCTGACTGCCCCTATGTCCACCAACAGGGTCTACCCCTTCATAATGGAGAACACACACCATCAAGCTCTCTATACATCCTCTGACAATGTTACCAGGTTATGGCACTCCCGGCTTGGCCACCTCAATGCTCAATCCATACAACAAATGAAACAACAGAATATGGTAAGCGGGCTCCCCAACATCTCTTTTCAGAAACATTTTTGTGAAAATTGTCAAGAAGGCAAAGCTCATCGTCTCCCTTTTCCCCAAAATCCAACATGGAAGAGCACTACACCTCTTGAACTCCTTCATGTTGATCTTTGGGGGCCTGCTTCAACTCCCACACAAGGAGGAGCACTCTATTATCTCCTTATTGTTGACGATTTTTCAAGATTCATGTGGATATTTTTCATACAAAAGAAATCTCAAACCTTTGAACAATTCTCCAAATTTTCAAAGCTTATTGAAAATCAGCTGGACAAAAAAATTAGATGTATAAGGAGTGATAGGGGTGGTGAGTTTCTATCCACCGAGTTCACTTCATTCTGCCACGACCAAGGAATACGGCGTGAGCTAACTGCTCCCTACTCCCCGCAGCAAAATGGAGTTGTTGAGCGCAGGATCAGAACAATTTTAGAGATGGCACGCTCCCAGCTGCACTCCAAACATATGCCCAAAGAATTATGGGCCGATACCTGCTTTTCTGCTGTCTACCTTCTCAACAGATCTCCCACCAGAGCTCTCACAAACATGACCCCCTATGAAGCCTTATTCCAGCACAGACCAAACATCAGCCATTTAAGAACCTTTGGAAGCATTGCCTATCACTACATTCCAAGCCACGAGAGAGATAAGTTAGACAAGAAAACTCTGAAATGCATTATGCTTGGATATAGCCTTGAAACAAAAGGCTATCGTTTGTATCACCCGCCAACCAGGAAGCTTATTATCTCCAGAAATGTTACTTTCAATGAAGAAGAAGAATCGAAGTGGCATTCAGAACAGGAGAAAGAACGGGAGGTGGTGTTGCCTGTAATCCTACTACCTCCATTGACGAGGCCATCCTACACACCTCCCCCTCTGACTCTAATCTTCCCATAATTGAGTTAGAGCATGAATCTCCCCTTTCATCATCACCAAAAAAAATGAAATCTCTACAAGAAATATACGACAAATGCAATCTTGTTTTGTTTTCACAGGCACCCATCTCTTATGAAGAAGCTTCCCAAGCAGAAGAATGGAAAGTAGCAATGAGAGAAGAAATGCACATGATCGAGAAAAACAACACCTGGAGCCTCGTCGACAGACCTCGCAATGCCGATGTCATTGGTCTGAAATGAGTGTACAAAATCAAAGAAGATGAAAGTGGCCGACCCATTAAATTTAAAGCTCGCATCGTCGCCAAAGGGTACTCTCAAATTCCTGGGAGGGACTACGACGAAACATATGCTCTGGTGGCTAGAATGGACACAATCCGGCTCATCCTTGCCTTTGCAGCTCAGCACCGACTTCCTGTGTACCAACTAGACGTAAAATCCGCCTTCCTGAATGGGCACATCTCTGAAGATGTCTATGTTTCCCAGCCACCTGGGTTCGAAACAGCCGAAAGACACAAGGTCTACAAACTATCCAAAGCTCTCTACTGACTAAAACAGGCACCCCGGGCCTGGAATTCCAATATCGACACCTTTCTCTGCAATGAGAGTTTCATCCGGAGCCCCAATGAGGCGTCTCTATACATCAGGAAGGACGAAAGTAACAAGTTCATTATCGTTTGCATATACGTTGACGACCTCATCGTTACAGGAAATGATCCCATCCAAATTGAAGAATTCAAATGCAAGATGAAGGACACCTACGAAATGACTGATCTTGGTATGCTTCACTTCTTCCTCGGCCTACAAATCAAACAAAGTCCTGGACACATTTTCATATCACAAGAAAGATATGCAATTGATCTTCTGCAGAAATACTCTATGGAGAACTGCAATTCCACTGCAACCCCCATGTCTCCTGGGACTTGTTTGACTCAGGCCGAAGAAGAAGAAGACGGGATGCTGAAACCTACAGAAGTCTTGTTGGATCCCTTCTCTACCTCACCCATACTTGACCAGACATCGAGTATGTTATTGGAATCATCTCCCGCTTCGTCAGCAAACCAAAAATTAGTCACATGCTCGCAGCCAAGCGCATACTATGGTACATTCAAGGAACAAGGAATTATGGCCTCCACTATCATGAAGAAAAAAACAATCTTCTAAATGGTTTCAGCGACTCTGACTGGGGAAGCTCCAGCGATGACCGGCGAAGCACAGGCGGGTATATCTTCCTTGCTGGAAGCAAGCCCATCACTTGGTGCTCCAGGAAACAGAGCACGGTGGCCTTATCTTCCACCGAAGCGGAGTATATGGCCCTTTGCGCTGCCTCCTGCGAAGCAGTTTGGCTAAAGAGGATCAACAAAGAAATACAGAAAAAAGAAGAAGGAGAAGATGTCATCCCGATAAATTGCGACAACCAGTCTGCCATCGCCCTCTCAAAAAACCCTGTCTTTCAGAAACGGAGCAAACACATCGACCTAAAATACCACTTCGTGCGTGAAATGGTCGAGAAGAAGGAGCTGCAAATCAACTTTTGCTCTACTGAGAAGCAGCTAGCTGACATTCTAACCAAGCCCTTAGGAAGGATGAAGTTCGCCCTGCTTCGCACTGCCCTAAATGTCAGGGACGGTTCCGATCAAGAGGGAGTGTTGAAGAATGACCTGAACCGACCCACCTCCCCTTTAATTTAATGCAGTGGGCTGTTCCCGTGCTCTTTTATGTCATGGGACTCCTCCATATCCGTCCGCTCCGCTTCGTCTCCTGCAGCTCATTCATGATTTTAGCTTTCCAATATATCCCTGTACCGGCTATATATATAAGCCTACTTATGCTTATAATAGTATTGAACAATTTTGTTTCGTTGAAATGAAAAAGAAGTTTTGGCTGTTTCTCTCTTAACCTCCCTTGATCTTGTGATGGATTTTTGTTTTCATTAGGAGCAAGAGAAGAAGTGGGCGGCCGAAGCTTGGAGTGTAGGAGCAGCTGCTCTCGGGTAGGGAGGAGAGACGGCTCGAAATGGAGGGAGGAGTTTCGGCCATGGATGGGGTTAGAGAGAGGGAGAGGAGATGAAGGAGATCGCCGGCCTTGGCGGAGATGAGGCCGGAGCTTGGAGGAGGGAGGAGCTCAGAGTTCGCCGGAGGAACTCGTGGAGGAGTGGCCGCCAGAGTTGAGAGCTTGGAGGGGATCGGGAGGATGGAGATCAGGGCGCCGTCGGGCTTTTGCTGGGAGCTCGTGAAGATGAAAGGGAGTGACCTAATCGTATATGTATATATAATATATTATATATTATTATTACTAATATTATTATTTATGCATTAAACGCTCACATCTCGTTTTAGAGGACTCGAAAATTGTCCCGGACGGGCTCGTTTTGATCGTCTCGCTGACACGCATCCTCCGGGATGATCCGAGATCAATTCCGAGTTCGTTTGCTCATTTTATGCTTGTCGGAGCGTTTGCGGCCAAATTTGACTTAAACGTGAAAACTGTCCAAATGATGTCGGAATCGCGAACGGATAGATTCGTTGAACTCGTACTATTATTACGAGTCTAACAAGACTGATTGAGGTCAATTGTGAGATAGTTTGCTCGATTTTCACAAACGTGGATAAATACGCTATTCGCAGACCATATTAAAATTTCGCCGATTCTCATCAGAATCGAGCGCGGACAGTTTCGTTGAACTCGTATAGGCTTCACGAGTCTAACAAACCTGACTTGGGTGAATTCCGAGACCGTTTGCTGCATATCACCCTTTTAAATAAATACGCTATTTGAACATCATGTCATTTGAGCTAACGTACGCACTATAATTCCTTCAAGGCGGCACGCTTCCCTCGAGTTTTATTGTTCAAATTATGCTCTCCGGACGGCTCGGATCCCGATACAGCAAACATCGGGATAAAGAATAGAAATTGTACCCGTCGCATTCGTCGAGGGCATTTCCCCGGCTCAGGTGCAAGCCTGGCCCTCAGTACACCCCGAGCCCGAGTCAACTCGCGTGACTCAAAAACGCGCACAAGGGGTCTAGCTCGAATCGGGATGTTACAAAAGAACGGTACACATTTTATTTCCGCATTTAATTTTGTAGCGTACCATTTCATTACCTTCATATTATTGTGTTCGCATTAATTTTACAAGTGATAGAAAATTATTTTGATTACACCATACTGTAGGAATTAATTAATTATGTTCATGACGATCCTGTTCGCATAGGTCACATTACGCTGTTTAATTTCTAATTTCATTTCTTTCCGCATGTTTGTGACCTAATGCGCTTAGTATAATTTTCTAACATTTATAAGTTAAAGACTTGTGTCAAATGGTATTTGACGTAGCGAAGATAAAAATTGATGTAGCGACGATAAAAATAAACATATTGTCAATAAGTAATTAGATCAACTTAGAGTTCTATTCATATTCAGAATTCAGAGCTATGTCGGCTTCTCTGATACTCTGACCTCTTCTCAACTCAGAGATGCGTCGACTTATGTAATATAAGTTGCGTCGACTAGTTCAACGTTGCGTCAAAATCTCAGCAGCGTACAAAGACTATTGTTCGATTCAAAAGTGCGCTTCCGAAGGAAATCGAAGGTTGCGGATTATCGGTTACTATTTGGTTAGAGAATTCAGACCGCTAGTAGCGGTCGAAGCCAGACTTCGCCCGTCGCGGCAAATGCCACTCCTGCGATGGGCTTTCCTTTGATTGAAGAGAAGTGGTTACAGCGGTTTACAAGTGAGTCGGCCGGCTAGACTAGTCGCAAGACCGGAAACTCGAGGTCGCAGCTCAAGCAAGCGGGCTTTCGGATTCGAGTGTGCGCCCCTTGTGAATAGTGCCGCCCCCTATTTATAGGCTTGGGGGCCTGCCCGAATGGGCAGGGATAGAATAACCACCTGCCCGGGTACAGGAGAAACGGGCAGGCGGTGACGGGATACATAAAGAAGAAAAGAAAGAAGTCGCGCGGCCTGGCGGCATGCCCTTCCGACCCGTTTGACCTGAGCCTGAAGATGTCGTGACCAAGTCAATGATGTAGAACGAGCGGCCTCCGGCTTGAGACCGCGATCTGCCCTCTGGACGTGACCTTGGCCGATCTTCACGATGCAACCCGGGTGGTCTCCGATCTGAGACCGCGGCTTGCTTTCCGGGCTTGAACCTTGAGTCTCTATGGCACAACCCGGGCGGTCTCCTACTTGAGACCGCAGATAGCCTTCTTGTCTTGTCTTTTGATAATCTTCAATATTGGGAGCGGTCTGAAATGTCATCAGACCGCCTGGCCTGGTTTGCCCTGAACTGAGAGCCACTGATCCTGGAACCCAGCGACCTGACCTAGCAGTTCGCCCGGTCCGACAATGATCCAACCCGAGAAGCGGTTTTCCGGGTAAACATAATCCCCACATATTTTCAAATCCCAAGGGAATTTCGAAATTATTAGCTTTAGCCAGGAGACCGCTTCCGACTTGTCCTGAATTCTATAAGAGAACCAGAGAACTCATTCTGTAGAGTTTTTTCTGAAATCACGGGATATTACTCGCCATTTGCGGTTAGAGTTTTTAAGACCGGTAATTCTTCAACGATGGACTTCCTAGACATCATGTTAGCCCGCATGGTTCCTGTCGGTGATCAGAAGAAGGAGGAAGGCAAAAGGCGCGAATCAACGGAGAAGTCGAGGAAGGAAAAGGAAAAGCAGAACCGGAAAGACCGAAAAAAGAGGGAGCGGTCTGAGAAAACCGCGGCAGATAGTTCCAAGGCCGATGCGGACTCAACAATCCCCAAGACTCCTACAGAGCCTGCAGCGGAGAGTTCGGGGCCTTCTCCTAGCGACTCGCTGATTCCTCTCAGAGACCTCGGCCAACAGGCCGTCAGCCCACTGAACAAAGGGGAGGCCGCCCCTTCTAGAAAAGTTGACTCTGGCAGCCCTTCAAAGAAAGTCGGCGGGTCCGACTCGTTTGGCATGGAAATCACCCCATCCGGGAATCCTCATTTGCTAGTCAAGGATTTGGAGGAAGAGGTGGTTAGCTCTCCGAGGCTGGGCGACCTGAGTACCCCTCTATCCGTGGACGATTATCCCGACCCCTCTAAAGAAGTCAGTCCAGCTTCGGGTAAGAAAGAGAAGAAGAGAAAGAAGACCGGGTCAGTGACCGACCGAATAACCAAGAAGGTTAAAAGGCTAGCCTCCAAGGAAAGGGCGGCTTTTAAGAAACCGGCCGAGTCCCGCCTCCAGACCAACCCGCGATTAAAAGAGGAGCTTGGCTTAGTGACTCCCCCATCCGCTAAGGTGAATGATTCGCCGGCTACCCCTGATGCGAAACCGGGCGGCCTAATTCCGGATTCGGCGAGTAGTTTATCATTTAATGGGATTTTTCAGGATATGGATGAACTGGTGAGGCGAGATAAGCATCTTGACAGCCCGATGGCTTCAAAGCGAACTACCCCTACTACCAATATCACAGCCCGGCCTGAGGAGACCGCTCAGAAGGAGGCCGAAGAGCGAGAAGCTGCTACCCGGGACACCTTGGAGGTTGAGCAGAAAGCGAAAGAACTCGGGGAGGTGCTGAAGGCGCGGGAGGAGGTTCCCCCAGTGATGACCGGGAAGGAGATAATGATGGTGAAGAAGGAGGGGGCGAAACGGGCTTTAAATAAGCCGCTGCGGCCTGATCCTTTTGCGACAGGCAAGCGCCCTGCGGATTATAAAACTGTCTGTTTCTTCATTCCGCGGCCACGTCGAAATCAATTACTGAACCCGCCGCCGAGCTTTTTCCCCTTAGCGGCCTGGTCCTCTTCCGCTAGGCAGAGTAAGGAGAGACTCTGGCGTGAGCAACAATGGAGGATGGACCCGGAACGGTCTAAGCGGCCTGTGCGCCCAGGCATTGATCTTATATTTATGCCCACTTTTGTACATATATAGCGCTGCATGCTCTTGTTTTTCATAACCTCGCGGCTTCTTGCAGACAGCGAGGATCAAATTGTGAAGCCGGGCGAACTTATGTCCAGCCTGCCTCCATTGGTTCCCCTGGTATCGACCTGTGCGACGACTTCGCAAGAAGGGCCGCAACTGTTTGAGCATCTCGAGGAAGATCTAGCAAACCTGAGGGTCCGTTTGAAGGAGGTGGAAGACCGGGAGGCCGCCACTCGGACCGCTCTGGAGGCCGAGCGAATGGCAAGGAAGAAGGCTGAAGAGGCGCTGAAGGCGCAGATGGAGATCGACAGGAGATCCAGAACCGAGAGGGAGAAGAGCCTAGAGATTCAGCTTGAGGCCGCGCGATCTGCAGTGGAGGCCGCGCGAGCTGCAGTGGAGGCCGAGAAGAAAGCCAAGGTGGCGCAAGTCGCTACTCTGACCGCCCAGTTAGAGAAGGAGAAGAGAGCATCTGCCAAGTCCGAGGATGACTCGAGATATTATCAGGATAAATTCCTGCGGTTAACTAGGGAAGTCGCTGCGGGACGGCGAAGTATGAATGATGGGATGCAGGTTGCTAGCCGCCCAACTGTTGGGGCAGGCTCAAATCCTCCCCCGGTTCGAGAGGCTGATCCAATGATTGATGAGGCCACCGCAACCCCCCGCATGATCGCCGCTACGCGGGTTGAAAGGGATGTCGGGCGGCTTCATAGTACAATCAACCACATCCATTATCATACCAGCCAGATTTACTCCCTTCTGAACACCACCAGCGACCAGGTCGCGCGACTGCATAGAGAGGATGTCTCCCCAGAACACCGCCAGCCGTGAACGGCTTTTTAGAACAATTTGTATTATGAATGCGGCTTGTTGATTTCGGCCTCTGTTAGACAATGCTTCTTTTTACTTTATGTCTTTTATTTGAATAACCCGTACGGGTTCTTGTTTAGCCGCTGTTATTTGTGTTCCGTTTAGATCTTCTGTGTTTTATCCGAACTGATTACAGGTCGCGCGATCTGTGATGTATGCTTGCTCCTGATTTCTTGAATGCCTTTGGTTCATTTTGTCTTTCTGGTAAATCTGACCATGCAGGCTGTTGACCGCGCGGTTAGAATGTATAGCCGCGATATATTTTTACTATTTGCAGATCGTAAAAATCTATAAGTAGGGACTTTTTTCGAAGTCATTTTCACGATTTCAAATGGCGCGATCTAAGAACAAGTCGCAGCGGCCTGTTAAGGTTAAAGCCGTTCGAGCAGATGCGGCCTTGGCCTTTCACTCGGCGGACCACCCAGAGTGCCGTCTCACCCAGAGCGAACTAGATGAATTTATTGCAAAACACATGGCAGGGAGTAATCTGCTCGCGCGGCTTCCTTTGCGCGACGAGCGGATTAACTCTTCCAATCCGCACCAGATAGCCGTTCCGGTCGACCACTTTGAATATGGCTTCAAATTTCCGCTGCCACTTGAAGTCATAGCCATTTTCGACCATTACGGGGTTGTACCCGGCCAGCTTCCATCGAACTCCATCGCCTCCATATACAGCTTTATTTCATACCCGCGGTTCGAGCGAACCAGATTTTCCCTTGATCTATTCAGGAAATTCTTCTCGGTTCGGGCTGTCTCCGACGCGGGGACTTCAACTTTCAGGGGGCACCTCTACTTTGGCTGCCACGGACTGAAGATCGTTAACTTGGCGAACAAGGTCTCGGACTGGTCGGAGCGGTTTGTAATGCTCGAAGGCAACTTCAGACCGTTGCAAACCAACCCGCAAGTTCGGGGGGAAGAGGCTTTCCAAATCCCCCAGGTCGGAAATATCGAGATGGATACCTTCACATTTCTTGAGAACGAGCGGTTGGACATCAATCACTACATCCCGCTATTTTCAGAGCTAGAGGACGTCCTCCCCGAGCATAGTAAGTTCTTCTAGGCCGCATGTATATGACCGCGCAGACTATTTTATTTAAACTTTTGACTTTACCTTGCAGCTACCCACATTGTCCCTGCGAACAAGTCGGTCACTCCGGTCGGCCCGGTTTTGACACAGAGAGAAAAAAGGCAGCGGCGAAATAGGTAGCTATCATCAGAGGAAGAGGACCCGGCTTCTCCTGACGAATACGAACTTCTTCATTCCTGCGGAAACCCGCCCGACCTGCAGGGCAACCCGACTGTCCTCTGGCATAGGGATGGAAGCCATATCCGGGTATCCACTGCACTTCCTTCATGGGGAAGTGAAAAGATTAACCGCCATGCGCTAGCCGCCGGGGCCACTATGTATGGTCGAAAGACTTTAAAGAAGCTGAAGAAAACTCCGGAAGAAGAGCTCCCCCGGCTAGCGGCACAAGCCGGCGCATGGGGGTTTGCGGCTAATCACTTCATGGCCTTGTCGTACAGGAGGCTAGTTTCTGTTCAGAAATATCTGGAAAAGAAGTATGAGGAGCAGGTCGCAGAGAATGTGCGGCTTCGAGAAGAGAATGCGAGGCTTCAAGAAGTCGTGGCGGTGAGTTTGACAAATGATGACGCGGTTTCTTTTGTTCAGCCCGAGCGACCTAATTTACTTTTCCTTTCTTGCAGAAACAATATGAGATGACCAACCCGGCCTTCCAAGATGAGGTGTTGCCTCATGTGGCCCAAGGGATCAACAAAGCTTTGGGTCTTATGGAAGACCGGGGCGGTCTGTGCGAAGGATTCGGGGGCACTACTTTCTCCGACCTCTTCCCTGCTTTGAAGGTCCAACTTGATGAGATCAGCCGAAGGCAGAAAGGAAAAGCCAAGGTGGGCGAGGAGGCTGAAGCCGATGCGGGCAGGGAGATTATACTTCATCAAGGAGGCGATGGAAGCGATGGAGCCGCTGAGGAGGTCGACGCGGATGACGATGTCGGCGATGATGATGATGATGATGATGATGATGACAGCTTGTCCTCTGGAACAACCGGCTCCGCTAGTAAGACCGGGCGGTCTAGTGATAGTGATTCATCAGATTCTTCTACATGAAGTGAAGGCTATTCACCCGATATTGATGTTGATGGTGTGGACTCAAGTTCCCCTGTCAAGAAGAAGAAGAAGAAGTCGGCAGACTAATGTCTTTGTTTTGATTTTATTTTTGTGTAACCGCCGGTTTCTTTTTGTTAGCCGGGCGGATAATATTTTGTTAACACATTTTGAAGAATGAATAGAAATTTTACCTATCTAATTGTCCTTCTATTGTTACTTACTTGTGGCTGATATCTTGTCTCTTCTTTTTTTTTTTTACCTTTTGCTCTTTATGATCTAGCCGTGTGGCTATCCTGATCTGAGTATAAGTGATGATTTGATGATCTTGGACGATTTATATTCATCCCGTGCGATTACTCATTTAGATCTTCGGATATCCGATATCTGATAATATGATCCATAATGGATAGACTCGTGGGACTGTAATTCAGACCGGGCAGTTTTTATCATTCAGAGATACCTCATCCTTGCTGATATAGATAATGAATAATAACTTTGCGCAGTTTGAATTCAATCCTGGCGAGTAATCAATTGCATCTAGAGAAAACTTTTGCTAAGAAACGGCTCAACCTGATCGGTTAGAGCATAATCCGGGCGATCATATAAAAAATATCCAGCTTAATTAATTATAAAAGATAGATAGTACCCGCCCGGTTAGAATACAACCCGGGCAATATATGCAGCTCAAGAAATATCTAATTTAATAAAATGGAGAGATAGATAAAACCCGCCCGGTTAGAATGCAACTCGGGCAATCATATAATTAGCTCTAGAAATATCCAACTTATAAAAGATGGATAAACCCGCCCGGTTAGAATGCAACCCGGGCAATCATATAATTAGCTCCAGAAATATCTTAACTTATATACAATCAGACCGTTCGGCTTAAAAATTCAGACCGCCCGGTCTTAATATCACAACCCTTTATTAGGGTAGACGAACACTGTTGGAGCATGCGTTCTGCACTCGTCCGGTTTGAGAATAACAAATCCCGAATGTATTTGATTCTATTTTTATTAATGGTGTGCAGGTAACAGGTATGAGATGTTCACATTTCTACTGGAGCTAAATTTGAATGTAGGAAAATTTCACGGTCGGAAAATTCCGACAGCTGATGTCGCCCAGGCGACAACAGAGAAGTTACAACTACTTCCTTCCACGGCAGCACGACGAAAGGCAGTTTTGAGCTGTCGGAAATCCGACAGCGATGTCGCCCAGGCGACAGCTCGGAGGTTTCAACAACTGCCCACGACACCACCACGACCGGCAGTTTTGCGCTGTCGGAATTCCGACATCGATGTCGCCCAGGCGACAGCTCGGCGGTTACAGCAACTGCCCGCACGACGGCACTCCAGCGGCAGTTTAGCGCTGTCAGAAAATTCCGACAGTCGATGTCGCCCAGGCGACATCGATTTTCTATAAATTGACTCCTTGTGTTCGTGCATTCTATGATTTGAGAATTCCAAGTCCCTTCCTGAGTGTATACGAACCAGAGAGCTCCAGAACCTCAAGAACTCCCATTTTTGCTGAGAAGGTTTGAAATTGAAGACGAGATCGGACGTGCTTCTACATCAACTATCATCTCGAGGCTTCAACCTTCCTTTCAGAGATCTGAATTTCTATGGAGTTTTTATTGTATCTTCTATTTTCATTTATATACATTTTACTTTGTATTGGTAGGGAAAATCGCTTCCTTGTGCGGAGCGTCTAAGTCCTTGCGTGGCTTAGGGGAAAATCGCTTCCTTGTGCAGAGCGTCCAAGTCCTTGCGTGGCTTGGTGGGAAATCGTGGCCTTGTGTGCTACGTCTAGATCTTGGGAAGATCTAGAGGATAGGCTTGGGCTTGGTCTAGGGAGAGACAAGTGATAGCCTTCCGATCCTTAGGAGAAGGATTGGTAAACAAAAAGAAATTTACATTTGTACGCCTCCGATTTCTAGCGATATAGAAATCAAATTTATGTAAACACTTTGTCATATAATATAATCATGTCTCTTTTGTGTTTACTTGATTTCTATCACTTGGCGTAATCTCTATTATATTGTGTTCTAAGTTTTCAATTCTAAATCTAAATTATTTATTTCAGTTTCTTTCATCATAAAACAATTTAGTACTTATTTCTAAAATTGCAAATTCATATTTTTCTATTCATTTAGCTAAATTGTTATTTTACCTTCGCATATTATAAAACAATTTAGTAATTTTCTTAAAATTATAAAAAGAATTTTTATTCTCTTATTCACCCCCCCCCCCCTCTAAGGGCACCGTAAGATCCAACAAGTGGTATCAGAGGTAGGTTATTCCAAACGGTTTAAAAACCAGGAATAATGGCGTCTCATGATCTCGCTTCTACTAATAGGGGAAATTTTCTTATAAATGAAAAATCTTTAGCACCACCTTTATTTGAAGGGAAAAATTATAATGGGTGGAAATTTCTAATGGAAAAATTTCTTAAATCTTTGGATATGCAAGTATGGAATATTACAATTAAAATGCCCCCAAGTATTTTAAATAAAAATGAAATGTTTTTAAATGCCAAATCTATGAATAGTCTATATTGTGCATTAGATCAAAATATTTTCAAACTTATTTGTACACTTCCTACTGCTTATGAAGTTTGGAAATTTCTTGAGAATACTTATAGTCTTCCTTCTACAGATGATGAACAAGAGGAATTCCTTATGGATCCAACAGAAGAAATCGACAAGGACTCATTCTTGGAGGATGATAAATCTAAGAGAGAAATCGACGAGGAATTTCTTATGGATCCAAGAGAAGAAATCGATGAGGACTTATGCTTGAAGGAAGAAGAATACAACATCACAATATTGGACTCATTTGTTGGCAACACATCAAGCAAAAGAGAAGACGGAAACAATTGCAAGGTAAGAAAATCAAAAACTTCTCTTTTTGTAACGAATTCTATTTCTACATCTCGTATGCTTAAAATTGCTAAACGTAAAATTTTAAAATTAAAAATTGCTAATTCCAAATTACGTTTAGAAAATAAATCTTTAAAAGCAAACGATAACGTAGAATCAAATATTGATGTGTTAAATTCTCTTTCATGCTCTTTAGTTGAAATTCCTATTCCTTGTCTTAATTGCAATTTATTAAAAGAAAAATTCAAGGAAATTGAAAAAGGGCTCTTAATTTCTAAAAGGCATATTGAAAAATTGTGAATTGAAAATGATGTTTTATCCTGTAAGTTAATACAATTAAAATCTTTTGTTGAAAAATTTCAAATGTCATCTAATGAATCTCATCATAAGATTTTGAATAACAAGGATAAATTAACTTACAAAATCATTTCTAAAAAGGATCATTTTCATACATCAACTCAAAAGGAGTTAAGTTTCAAAAAGAATTATGACCCTCACAAAATTCTTAAGAGTCACTATTATAAGTCTCAATATATTTTCAATCATGACTCAAACTTAAAAACTCCTTTTCATGAAAATCAAAATATAAAATATTATCCTTTATATTACAAGAGTATGTCTATAAGAAATAGTGGAAATGAAAATCATCAAAATAATGATCAATCTTCTAAAACATATTGTAATCCACTTTTTCAACAATCACTTCTAAAGAAGAAAGACAATCACTCTTATAAAATTTTAAACAATCCCTATAATAAAAATCATTATGATTATCAACATCAAGCTATTTTGAAAAATAATTTAAATAAACATAAACCTCCAATGAATTATTTTTCAAACAATTCACATAATCATTATATGGATTTAAGTAATAAACAACCAATGTATGAATGGAGACCCATAAAGAAAAATGACATATCAACATTAATTAAAAAGGCTCATTCATCATTATCTTCTCAAAAGCCATCACGACATATTTGGGTGCCCAAAGGAACCATTACACATGGTCAATTTTGGATACCTAAATCTCTTATCATTTAGTATCTTTCATATGCATGAAGTAGAAACAAATAAAAATGTAATATCACTACTCTACTTCATGATATGCTTATTGTCTCTTTTCTTTTGTTTATTTTATATTTTTTAAACAAACATGCTATGATCCCTCTATATTTTATGAAATATGACTTTCACATATTAAGCCTAATGTTTATCAAATCAAATTGAATTAAAATTGAACATTAAGTCATATGATTTTTAAAAGAGACCTACCTCTCATTTTTTTTGTTATATATATCCTTTTAAATCCTTTACCCATCAATGTCTTGAATTAACATTATAATTAGAATATTGAAACTATTTTTCAAGACTAATGAAATTAATTTTAAAAATGGATTTAATTGGTTTATTAAAAGGGCTTAAGCTAAAAACTAAAATGCGCAACAATTTGATTACTTTCTATGTTATTTGCTGCATTTGATAGCCCTTATTATGAAAAATATTATCAAATAAAATCAAAAACAAAAATTCATCTAAACGCATGCTTAATCTTTCAAAAAGCAAATTTTTGATCAAAACTTCAAATAACCATATCGTTTGATCCGCTCGTCCGTTTTTCGCGTTTAATATCTTTTCAGAAAGAGCACAGAAATCTCCATCTATCGGCAAACTAAACTTGCCCATTTAAGTTTGTTTGGTGCTGTCAATTTGCCCAATTTCAACTCCGTTTTTAAATGCTATCTTAGTTCTCTTGATTCGGAAATTTCTGTGTTTAAGGATTTTTTTCATCACATGATATCCTATGTATAATTGTTTCATATATTAATTTAGATAGTATGTGTGATGTGTGTCACCAATGTTTGCATGTAATTTAGACCTTAGAATCATCTTATATCATTAAGATCAAATCAAAAGTTTAATCATTTCATTATAGGTCTAAAGAAAATTAATTTGTAAACATGTCATATTACATGCAACATTATCTCCATTAATTCTATGTAATAACTTTGCATTCAAATGTATCATTCTAGCATCACTTCTTAATTTGTGCTTAAATTTATATGCTAGGTATAACATTTACAATGTTATTAAAATATCATGATAACTATGTGATTTGAAATTATATAGAATACTAAAATTCCAACAAACACATAGTTTATGAATTAATCATTAGAATATTTATGAATATTGTTTCATGAATCATATATTATCATGCAAAACCAAAGATCAATAAATTCAATTATTGAATGGCATTTTATTTCAAAACTATATATTTGTGATCTTTGTCTTTGATATGATAGCTTGATCATCATTTTCTAGACTTACAATTCAAACGTGCTCATTCAAACGAAAATCACCAATTCATATTGTCATAAGTCTAGAAGAATTAGAATTTACACACATCATGATGATCTAACATATATTCTATGCAAAAATTCTCTTTAGTCATAAATCATAATTCATGTTCTATCAAGACATATCTCAAATCGATAATAGGAATTATGAATCTTATGATAAAAATTATGAATAATGTTTTCTTTACATTATTTGATGTATTGATCTGCTTTGCTAGTGATTGCATGTATCTCTCATATTTGTAGACTCTAGAATCAACTTTGTAATGAAAGTATAAATCAAACTAAATCATCACTCCATTCTAGATCTATAATTTGAAATTCTATTTTGGAATACATGCAATATTAATATTAATCTTATGACATGACTTTAAACCCAAAACTCATCATACTAGCTTTATCACTTATTGAATATTAGTAATTGTGCTAGTTATCTCATATCGTCATCTCATAAAAGTAGATAAACTATGCGGCTTTATATAACTCATCACATTAAACAAAACCCATAGTTTATGTATCAACCCTTAGATTTAAAAGCATAGGTTTTCCAAAAGATTATTTCACCTATGACTTCATATCTCACAATAGCGTGGGCGTAGGGTTGTATGCATTAGAGACCTAACTTATAAGACATGTCTTGTCCTTAACCGGGGAGGGTTCCAGTGGGGCCTTGCGAGGCACTGGGGGGAAAGAGTGCTAGGTTGAGTGTTCTCTAGTGTGTGCATATGGGACTAACACCCCAACCTACGGCATGCGTGCAGCTCCTCATGCCCATCCGTCACTTAGTACGGGGCTATGGTGTAGACATTTAGTCAGGGTAATCTTTAATCTTAGGACGTATTTATATTACTCTTTGCATGATCATTTTATTTACTTATCACTTAAATCATGCATATTTTGGGTTGTTTAATAAAAAATGTCCTCTTGTGTCTTCATAGTTGATATCTTCATGTTTAAATGGTTTTGTAAAACACAAGAATTTGAAAAGCCAAAGTTTCATGCAAATTTGATCCACCTAGAGATCTCCAAAAATTCTGAAATTTCAGCATGGAACTACTTTAAGGACACTTAATCAATATCAATAATCAGAAATTTAAAATTTCTAAAAATCCACAAAAATATGTTAGTTTATGTGTACAAATCTAATTTTGTGTTTCTGTTTATTTTATTTTCATTTTCTTTATATTATGAAAAATCAACTACAAAAGTTCAAAATTCAAAAAAAAATATGCAAGAATATGTTTTTATTATTTATGTTTTTTTTATTCATATTATGAAAATTTTACTATAAAATTTTAAAATTCAAAAATTACAAAAATATGTTTTTGTGATTTTCTATTTTTATTTGATTTAAAAAATGATAAAACAAAAAAAAACTGTATGATCTTTATTGTCAAATATCAAGCATGTATGAATTCTATTATTTAGAATTATTTACAATGTTAAACCTTATTTCTTCAAATTACTATGAACATTGTTTTGCTTATCATGCTTTGATATATCTATTTAAAGTGCATCAATTGTATTGAAAAATGTGTAGATACAAGCTTAGCATGCCTCTAAGTATGAGTAAATGTTTTACGATTAATAATGATACATTTCACTCACTTATTTTGGTAATCAACATGTGTGTCTAAATCTAAAAATGCTTGCTTGTGTATTGTATTTGTACAATGAATTAAAACTTGCATAAGTTTATTGCCTACACTACATTTGAATTGCACTTATGAAATTTAGAAAAGTGGTTAAGTTAAAAATTTTGGTTTGCAAAACAAGTGTATTCGGAGAATGTTGTCTCACAAATGTGAACAAAAATTATATATGTAGACAAATATACCTCCACCAAGCACTGCTTGAACCTCCTGATAAGTCTTCATAAGCATTGTGAGGTTGAGTACCTTGGAAAGAATAGTAAAGTGTCGTGTGCAAACTTTGTTTATTACACCACTTTGTTAAAAATTATGTGCATTAAAAGTGTGTGAAAGTAATTTACTTGTGTTTTATTGTGCACTTTACTTTACATATGTCTTGTATTTTGATGATTTAAATCAATTGTTAACATTGCCCAAAATACACTTATGTGCACATCATTATCTTTCATAACACTTCTTCTCATGAGTATTGGATTCTAATGCTTTATCTATACTACTCTTTATAGAAAAATGCACTAGATAACCTAGCATGATCTCTACAATGTTTTGGTATCTCTTGAACTTTAAATTAAGTAACATTGTAGTATAATATCTCTTTGATATGTTCATTTCATGCTTGGTATTTTTATGAAAAAATTTTGAGATTTCAACAAGGTTTAAACATCTTTCAATTTTGAACTAAAACTCATATTTTTACTTATGCTTTTCATGCTTACAAAAATATGTTTATTATAATCTTTCGCTTGCTTACAACTCTTATCTTTTTATTTGAAATCTCTTATATATACTATGCTTAAACTCTTTATCATTTATAAGAAATGCCTCCTTACTACCCTCACCTAAACCCTCTTTTGATTCTACTAAAAGGGGAGATTAAATTGCATAAATCTAAGATTTAGGGGGAGTGCATTATAATGATATTAAACCAAAAAAATGGGTAAATTTGTAGGGGGAGTAATCATATAGGAGGTGCATACATTTACATATGCTCGATCATGAAAATCCTTCAATAAATGGTTCCTTACCTATCTTAAAAGATATACACTCATCCCTATATTCATTACTTTTGATAATATCAAAGGGGGAGAAGATACTAAGAAATCACTTAAATCACTTAAATTACTTAATTAATTAAGTGAGCTTTCATGTAGGGGGAGTTTATAAGTCGGGGGAGAATAATTTTAGAAGGAGCTAATATTAAGGGGGAGATCATATTAAGGGGGAGAACATGAAGATCATAAGTTCACACTTGTGCATACATAATGTACTTGTCACTATCTATATAGGATTTATTCGATTTCTTAGTATAAGGATTTGTTATTATCAAAAGGGGGAGATTGTTGGAGCATGCATTCCGCACTCGTCCGGTTTGAGAATAACAAATCCCGAATGTATTTGATTCTATTTTTATTAATGGTGTGCAGGTAACAGGTATGAGATGTTCACATTTCTGCTGGAGCTAAATTTGAATGTAGGAAAATTTCACTGTCAGAAAATTCCGACAGCTGATGTCGCCCAGGCGACAGCAGAGAAGTTACAACTACTTCCCTCCATGGCAGCACGACGAAAGGCAGTTTTGAGCTGTCGGAAATCCGACAGCGATGTCGCCCAGGCGACAGCTCGGAGGTTTCAACAACTGCCCACGACACCACCATGACCGGCAGTTTTGCGCTGTCGGAATTCCGACATCGATGTCGCCCAGGCGACAGCTCGGCGGTTACAGCAACTGCCCGCACGACGGCACTCCAGCGGCAGTTTAGCGCTGTCGGAAAATTCCGACAGTCGATGTCGCCCAAGCGACAGCGATTTTCTATAAATTGACTCCTTGTGTTCGTGCATTCTATGATTTGAGAATTCCAAGTCCCTTCCTGAGTGTATACGAACCAGAGAGCTCCAGAACCTCAAGAACTCCCATTTTTGCTGAGAAGGTTTGAAATTGAAGATGAGATCGGACGTGCTTCTACATCAACTATCATCTCAAGGCTTCAACCTTCCTTTCAGAGATGTGAATTTTTAGGGAGTTCTTATTTTATCTTGTATTTTCATTTATATACATTTTACTTTGTATTGGTAGGGAAAATCGCTTCCTTGTGCGGAGCGTCTAAGTCCTTGCGTGGCTTAGGGGAAAATCGCTTCCTTGAGCAGAGCGTCCAAGTCCTTGCGTGGCTTGGTGGGAAATCGTGGCCTTGTGTGCTACGTCTAGATCTTGGGAAGATCTAGAGGATAGACTTGGGCTTGGTCTAGGGAGAGACAAGTGATAGCCTTCCGATCCTTGGGAGAAGGATTGGTAAACAAAAAGAAATTTACATTTGTACGCCTCCGATTTCTAGCGATATAGAAATCAAATTTATGTAAACACTTTGTCATATAATATAATCATGTCTCTTTTGTGTTTACTTGATTTCTATCACTTGGCGTAATCTCTATTATATTGTGTTCTAAGTTTTCAATTCTAAATCTAAATTGTTTATTTCAATCTCTTTCATCATAAAACAATTTAGTACTTATTTCTAAAATTGCAAATTCATAATTTTTTATTCATTTAGCTAAATTGTTATTTTACCTTCGCATATTATAAAACAATTTAGTAATTTTCTTAAAATTATAAAAAGAATTTTTATTCCCTTATTCACCCCCCCTCCCCCCTCTAAGGGCGCTGTAAGATCCAACAAACACATGCACCTGTTTTAATAATATCTTCCTCGAATGGTTTATACAAGAAACCACAAGAGGTGAATGCCTTCCTGTAGGGAAGAAGGATAATCTACAGGCTCAGATGACCAAGTGGGTAGGTGGGCCTTGGCGGCAAACATTGCTTTCCTCAAGTGGTCATAAGAGTTGTAAGCGACTCATCTGCTCTCTTGCCTAGGGTTACAAGCCGAGTTGATCAATTGGGCAGGTGGGCCTCGGCGGCGAACATTGCTTTCCTCAGAGAGATCAACTCAGTTGTGGGCCCAACTAGGCTCCGTTTCGAGAGTACCTAAGAGTATTCGATGGTCACAGGCTATGATGATCAGTTGGGCAGGTGGGCCTCGGCGGCGAACATTGCTTTCCTCAGAAAGATCATCAAAGCTGTAACTATATCCCTTTCGGGGCACGATAGAGCTGACAATCACATAGACCTCCCTTGATGCAGGGGTGTGTCAGATATCGGCCGGGATCCAAAGTTCTGAAGACCACCGCAGCGAAATTGGCAAGCTACCACTACATGTGTGCGAAAACTCCCCGCATCACATGGTCTTGGTGGGTTTTACGCTATGACTACAATCCGAGGGGGTTCGAGCAGAATTTGGCGATATCTTAGAGGTTCGGGGAGTGAGATACGTATATATATATATATATATTCATAATGTAGAGCACCATTGGACAAGGAGAAGTGTCAGTATAGTGCTTTTTTTATTTAATATCAAGAAACGTAAAGAATGAAAGAGGTATTTTAAGGATAGAATCGTTTAAGATCGTCACCGCTCCAGGTGCGTGAGATGTCTTCTCCTTCGCTGGTTTGGAGACGGTAGGCCCCATGCTTTAATACCTCTTTGATAATAAAAGGCCCTGCCCAGTTGGGATTCAGCTTTCCAACATTGCCAGACCTGGCTGCAGCATCTACCTTCTTTAATACCAAATCCCCAACTGCAAACTGCTTTACCCTGATATTTTTGTCAAAATATTTTGCCATCCTCCTCTTAACTTCTTCCTGCCTGATTGTTGCCTCGTCCTGAAGCTCTTCGATCAGATCCAGACTATACCTGATGGCCTCATCATTGTATTCTACCCATGCTTCTCCTCCCTCTTTTGCATACATAACTCTTGGAGTGACCACCTCAAACTCTACAGGAACAACAGCCTCCGAGCCATGAGATAATTTGAATGGTGTCTCCCCTGTAGCTGAAGATGGGGTAGTGCGAAGAGTCCAAAGGATGGAGGGAAGTTGGTCTGCCCAATTTCCTTTCTGATTCAAAACTCTTTTCATCAGGAGCTGCTGGATTTGCCTGTTTGCTGCTTCTACTTGACCATTGGTCCTTGGATGATGTATCGAGGAAAACCGAAGATCAATTCCAACCTGATCGCAAAAGTTTATCATCTCGGGATTATTGAATTGTGGTCCATTATCAGTGACAATTGTCAGCGGAATTCCGTGTCGGCAGACTATTTCTCCCCAGATGAAGTTTCTGATAATTTGGGTAGTAGTCTTTGCCAATGCTTTTGCCTCAATCCACTTACTGAAGTAGTCGATCATTACTATGATAAAGCGGCGCTGGCCGCTAGCCATTGGAAAGGGTCCGACAAGATCCATCCCCCAAACCGCGAAGGGCTAGGGTGCAGTTATTGACCTAAGCGATTGAGCGGGCAGATGTTGAAGAGGAGCAAATTTCTGACATTGTACACAACGCTTGGCAAATGCTTCAGCATCCTTTCTCATAGTCGGCCAAAAATATCCTTGCCGCAGGATCCTTTTCTCTAAGGTTTTTGCCCCTGAGTGGCTACCACATTCCCCAGAATGAACTTCCTGAAGTATGATCAGGATCTCTTCTTCTGAAACACACCGTGCTGAGGGAGAAATCAAAGTTTTCCTATATAAGACTCCTGCTATTAAGTAGTAGTAGGCCGCCTTTCTTCTGAATCTACTTCTGTCCTTGATTGATTGATGAAACTCCCTTTTTGACAGAAATAATTCATAAGGGTCCTTCCAGGAAGGATTCTGATCGATCTGCATGAGCTCCTCTTTCTCTGTGGCCGGATGTAAAAGTTCCAAGGTCACCCCCCTGATGGAAAACCAAACTTTGACAACTCGTCTGCCTCTTCATTTTGTGTTCTTGGAATGTGCTCGATGATGAAGGATTTGAATTTCCTGATCTCTTCCTTAGCTAGCAATAGATACTTTCTCAGCATCGGTTCTCTTGTTTCGTAATTCCCTAGAACTTGTGAAGCCATTACAAGAGAATCAGTTTTTACATGAACATGCTCTATCCCAAGCTCTTTTGCGAGTCTTAGGCCGGCCAAGAGTGCTTCGTATTCAGCCTGGTTGTTCGTCACTGGAAAGAAGAATTTGATTGCTTGCTCAAGTTTGATGCCGTTTGGACTGATAAGAACTACTCCGGCTCCCACGGAGTTTCTTCCTGAAGCTCCATCTACATAGATGATCCAGGCAAAAGGAGATTCCTCTACTCGTTCTGGATTAGACTCCATCGTGTCCACCAAGAAATCTGCCAGTACTTGTGCCTTTATTGTCGTTCTGGGAATGTATAATATTTCAAATTCACTGAGCTCGATCGCCCATTTGGCCAATCTTCCTGAATGATCTGGCTTTTCCAGGATACTTCTTAGTGGATGATCCGAGACCACCTGGATAGGATGAGCCTGAAAGTAGGGGCGGATCCTTCGTGATGACATGACCAAAGCCAAGGCTAATTTTTCCAGAATTGAATATCTAGTTTCCGCGTTTTTGAGGATGTGGCTGACGTAATATATCAGAAAATTGCTTCTTTTTCTCCTCCCGAACAAGGACAGAGCTTATTGCATCTGGACCCACTCCCAAGTATAAGAATAATGTTTCCCCTTCGCGAGGGCTTTGGAGAAGAGGGGTTGAGGTTAACTGCTTTTTCAACTGTTCGAAAGCACTATCGCACTCTTCATTCCATTCAAACTTAGATCCTCCCCTGAGAGTTTTGAAGAATGGAGCGCTCTTATCTCCTGACTTGGAAATGAACCGGCTTAGTCCTGCCAACCTCCCCACAAGTTGCTGCACCTCTTTCTGATTACGAGGAGGGGTCATATCTAGGATGGCCTTTACTTTATCTGGATTTGGCGCGAGACCATCAGGGGTGAGAAGATGTCCAAGAAATTTCCCTTTGTTTGCCCCGAACACACATTTCAGTGGATTTAGTTTTAATTTGAACCTCCGTAGAGTAGCGAACGTTTCTACGAGGTCTTTCATATGGATTAAAAAAGTTTTACTTTTCAGAAGAAGATCATCAACGTATACTTCAAAATTTCTCCCTTTCTGCTTTTTGAAAACCGTGTCCATCATTCTTTGATATGTCGCACCCGCATTTTTGAGCCCGAAAGGCATGACAAGATAACAATAACACCCGTCGTTGGTAATGAAGGATGTATGCGGGATATCAGGTTTATGCATCTTAATCTGGTGGTAACCAAAAAATGCATCTAGAAAGTTCATGAAATTATATCCCATCGCGGAATCTACTAAAACATCTATCCGAGGCAAGGGATAACAATCTTTGGGGCACGCTTTATTAAGTTTTGTAAAATCTACACACATGCGCCATTTTCCCCCAGATTTTTTCACCATTACCACATTTGACATCCAAGTGGGGTATTGGATTTCAGAAATGAAATTGGTTTTAAGAAGCTTCGCAACTTCTTCTTTGATGGGTACCGCCAGCTTGGTTGCTACCTCCCTCTTCTTTTGTTGGATCGGCTTGAATTCAGGGGAGATGTTGAGGTGATGGCACGCAACATCTGGATCTACTCCAGGCATATCTTCCGCCGACCAGGCGAAGATGTCTAGATTCTCCAACAGCCAGGAGATCAACTGAACCTTCTCTTCTTCTGATAGCTCGGCGTTGATGATCAGCTTCTTCCCTTCCCCTTCAGCAATGGGGATCTCTTGGGTCTCCTGGGCAGGTTCCAGATAAGTCCCTTTCCGCTCTGCGCTTTCCTCGGTCTCCTCAGGGAGTTTGGACACCTCATGAATGTCAGTCTGAACCTTGGGAAGTGGTGCCTCGGTGATCACATTAACTGTTTTTACATAACATTCACGAGCAACCTTTGGATCGCTTCGGATCCGATATTGACGCCCCTCGGCAGCGAACTTTAAGGCCAAATGGAAAGTGGACACTATCGCTTTGTAAGCGTTCAGGATTGGTCTCCCAAAGATTGCACAGTAGCTGCTTGGGGCTTCCACCACTACGAAGTTTATCAGCTTCGTTATACCCCCCAGCGACACCAAAAGCTTCACGCACCCCTCCACTTCTTTCTTTTCTCCTGAGAAGCCGTAGAGGGGCCCTTCCGTGGAGAGCAGAGACTTTCCAGTCTTGAGGGCTTCAAATGTTTGGCGGAAAATGAGATTAACCGAGCTACCGGTATCAATCAGAATTTTATGTACGGTGTAGTTCTCGATGGCTGCCTTTATCACGCTGCATCATCGAAAGGGTTTGCATTTGGGGGAAGATCTTCTTGGCTGAAAGTAACGACCGACCTTTCTGGAGCAGAAGTGGAAGCGGCTGCTACTTCCTGCTTGGAGACTCTCCCAATGCTGAATTTTCGAGAGGATTCTGGCCCTGCTCCACCATGGATACAATAGATGTTGCCAAGGGGGCCAACATCATTTACTTCTATGCATTCGGCGGCAGGATGTATATCCCCATAGCAACCTGCCTCTTCTACGTCAGCATACTCCCAGGTCACTTCGACCGCTTCGTTCTTCTTCTCGGTTCGTGGTTCAACCGGGGTTTCTTGCCGGATCAACCCTCGGAGCTTCCCTTCTTTCAGGAGTTTTTCTATCAACCACCGGAGAGCCCGGCAATCTTCAGTCTGATGCCCCTCCTCTTTGTGATATTCACAATAGAGGTTTGGGTTCCGATTGCGAACTTTCGATTTCAAAGGAGGGGGCCTCTTGAAGTCAGGCCTCTTTTGAAGAATCTGAACAACCTCGTTCATGCTGACGTTAAGAGGGGTGAATGACTCCTGTGATTCATCATATCGGATGGATGGAATAGTTGGGGATGGTTGTGTGATATATTACGGCAGATAAACTGGCATTATCTGCGGAACCCCCATGGGTTGAGTGGGTGCGATGGCCAACGGCGGTTTCTGATCCTGAAACCGTTGATGGCCAAGAAATGGTTGCTTAGGCTTAAGATTTATTCCCCCCTGAGCACGAGGTTCGAAGTCAGGCCTAGATGGGTGATTGTAACGTTGCTGATGGACCGGTGCGGAACTAAACTGGTCATTGTCGCTGAGCAATTTGGCAACATAACCAGGATTAGTCTTTTCTCCCCTGATAAACTTATTGGCTAGACTAATCATCTCTTGATAGGTCTTTGGTTCCCTGATCTGAGCTTCAAATTTCAACGGCCCCTCCCTAAGGCCATGCATTAAAGCGACCCTATATAATTTTGGATCAACGTTCTGCACCTCCATTATCCCCCTTTGGAAACGGTCGACGAAGCGGACCCATGTTTCGTTTTCTTGCTGTCGTATCTCAAATAGGGTTGTCGGGCCATTCTTCCTCTTTTTAGAGGTAGAGAATCGAAGTAGGAATTCCCTACGCAATTCCGCAAAACATCTGATGGATCGAGGATGCAATCCATAAAACCATTCTCGGGCTTGTCCATCAAAGGACGTCACCAGGAGCTTGCACTTAGTTGCATCGGTGATGGTTCTCAGAGCAACAGCCGATTCAAACGCTTGGAGATGAATTGCCGGATCGAACTCCCCATTATATGTTGACAGGCGTGGTTCTCGAAAGTTATTTGGGGCCGGCTCTCCTCAGATCTCGTCCGTGAAGGGAGAACTTTCCTCAGTATCATCGTACAGAGGGAAGGCAGAGTGGCAGACTATCTCAGCTGCGGTCATTTGCGGACAGGCCGCCTGATAGGAGCGGACAGGGACTCCAGCCGGGTAGGAGTGATAAGCAGCGGCCTCAGGCGGGTAGGAAAGGCGGGCAGCCTGAGAAGTCGCCCCTTGGAAGTCGAGAACCCGAGCCGGCATCCAGTGCGCGGCTTCTTGGTAGAAGTTCCGCCGAGCCGCGGAACCTTCTTGTGGTGGCTGGGATTGGGCGACTTGTGGTAGTGGGAATGGAGGTGGAGGGGGTAGAACAGGAGTTACTGTCATGTTAACCGCGGCCTGTTGGGGGGCTAACCGTTCGATCAACAAAGTTAAAGCCTGACTGATCGCGTCCAGACGCTGATCAGTTGCTTTCTGGGCCTGGTCGGCTTCTCTCTTTGTTTGCTCCAGAGCTTCCCACAAAGAGTCATCGCTGTGGTCAGATCGGTCTCTTGGAGGGAACTAGCGGACTGACATTCTGAACCAAAGATTTCACTGACTGTCCGCGATCTGAAGGTCGCGTGTTTCTGTTCGATTCAAAAGTGCGCTTCCGAAGGAAATCGAAGGTTGCGGATTATCGGTTACTATTTGGTTAGAGAATTCAGACCGCTAGTAGCGGTTGAGGCCAGACTTCGCCCGTCGCGGCAAATGCCACTCCTGCGACGGGCTTTCCTTTGATTGAAGAGAAGTGGTTACAGCGGTTTACAAGTGAGCCGACTGGCTAGACTAGTCACAAGACCGGAAACTCGAGGCCACAGCTCAAGCAAGCGGGCTTTCGGATTTGAGTGTGCGCCCCTTGTGAACAGTGCCGCCCCCTATTTATAGGCTTGGGGGCCTTCCCGAATGGGCAGGGATAGAATAACCACATGCCCGGGTACAGGAGAAACGGGCAGGCGGTGACGGGATACGTAAAGAAGAAAAGAAAGAAGCTGCGCGGCCTGGCGGCTTGCCCTTCCGACCCGTTTGACCTGAGGCTGAAGATGCCGTGACCAAGTCAATGATGTAGAACGAGCGGCCTCCGGCTTGAGACCGTGATCTGCCCTCTGGACGTGACCTTGGCCGATCTTCATGATGCAACCCGGGTGGTCTCCGATCTGAGACCGCGGCTTGCTTTCCGGGCTTGAACCTTGAGTCTCTATAGCACAACCCGGGCGGTCTCCTACTTGAGACCGCGGATAGCCTTCTTGTCTTGGCTTTTGATAATCTTCAATCTTGGGAGCGGTCTGAAATGTCATCAGACCGCCTGGCCTGGTTTGCCCTGAACTGAGAGCCACTGATCCTAGAACCCAGCGGCCTGACCTAGCAGTTCGCCCGGTCCGACAATGATCCAACCCGAGAAGCGGTTTTCCGGGTAAACAACTATGACTTTTCTCTACATCTCTTTCCAGAGTTATTCCAGATCTTTTCCAAGATACTGCCGGCTTATCTTCTAGACGTTATACCTTATTTCAAGAAAGTCATTATGACATGGGAACTTAATTTAGAAATAAATTATGAAGAATTATCTGCCAACAAAAAAGGAAAGAATTTGAATTCCTCCAATTGAATACGACAATGAATAAGAAGAAAATAGAGGGAGAGATATAAAAGGTAGATAAACAACAAAAGACTGTGAGAGAGTCGAATTCAAAAAGATTGTCGTTGCTCTCTCCTTTACTATCTTCTTCCTCTATCAAAAATTCTTCAATCATATAGAATAACTTCAGCAAGCAAGAAGGCAATTAAAAATCTTCTATACTTAGAAGATAATAAGAAGATTCTTTTTGTTTTAGAATTAAGTCTCTCCTCTCCATCAAGGAAGCTACTGCCACTCCTGCCTGAATCCACATTATGCTATAAAGATCATATCTCCAAAACTCTGTTGAAAGGATATATCTTTTTGGAAAATTCACTTCAACACAACTTCTGTATAAGGAGTCCTAAGAATCCCTCATCAACAGATTCAGTGGTTCTAAGGGTCTCCTTACCAAAAGACTCAGTGGTTTTCATACATCTTATCAAAAATCTTGGTTCTAAGAGTCTCCGTTGGGAACAGTGCCCATAATATTCCTGATTTGAATAAGCCCTTACAATATAGATGAACACATTTGTATTTGATGCATATTCTTTCTTGTCAAAGTGATTTTAGGTACTTGACAGTGCAAGTCTAACATATGGCTAGACTTAGTGTCATTAGACATAGTTTTACCAATGCAATCTCTCATTGTGCAAAACACCATGTCGGCATATGATCTAGACTATATTAGACTTTACAATAACTCTAAATCATCAAGCATACAATTCTATTAAGTGAGCTGAAGCAAAGGGATTGCGTTGAGAAGATCAAAAATTGACTAAGGAAAATATCATCTTGGTAAGCTTCAATATCGTTGAGGGAAAGTCTAGATATCGTCTTGTCTAGATATCGTCTTGAAGTCTCTAAGCTCCAAGAAGATATCGTCTTGTAAACTCGCAGCATTTCTCTTATCGTCTTGTCTAAGTAGAAGAAGAAGAAGAAGGTTATCCAAATATCTTCTTGGTAAAACACTCTCCAAGATGATATTGTCTTGACAAGGTTCATATACCTTCTTATCATCTTAGAAGTGTGGTACATATGAACTGAAGAATTTATGTGAAGGAAGAAATTGACTAAGTCAATTATCGCCTTGGTCACTCGAAATATCGTCGAGAAACCAAGACGACATTTCATGAATATCAAGTCGATTCATTAACAAGAACTCAAATATCATCTTAAAGAAGACTGAAGATATATCAAGACAAATCGTATTGAAGATTCGACTAGAAGTTTGAAGAAACAAAATATCATCTTGAAGAAAGATCAAGCCGATTCATGAAGTAGAACCAACTAGAAGGCAAAAGGAATGAAAAATCATCTTGATGAAGAGATTGCAAAACTATTTGTGCAGACAAACATCTAGAAGAATAAAGCGTGAAATATTGTCCTATAAACTATCAGTCACCAAGACGATTCATGCAGATGATTCGGCCAGAAGAGTACTCTATGACAAATCATCTTAAATATTATCAAGGCATCTAGACGAATCGTTCAGAAGAACTGAAGTAACGCATTACAGTGCAGAATCATCCAGAAAAAGTTAAATCGACTAGACATCTAGTCGATTGGCTGAAAGACATGAATTCAAAATTAAAGCATGATTTTGGCATCACGTCATTTATTATCGTCGCTGATTGAGCCAATGAATCACTCTTGCTAAAGAAAGAGATCTTGACATAATGTCAGTACTAGAATCAACTGTTAGACATTCTTGTCTTATAAAAGGGAATGAGATGTTGATGCAAACCCTAATCAACAAATCGAAAAAGAATAACTTGTTTGTCGCTGAAAGCTCTGCTCCATTGAAAAGCTTAAGGAAGGAGAAGAAAAGCAAAAGGGCAAATCATTAATCTTCTCCAAGAAGAAAGGTCGATCACAATTGATGATTCAGATCAAGGATCATTCAGCTAATATAAGAATCTTCATATATGTAGAAGAATCTTCATCTATGTAGAAGAATCTTCATTTATGTAGAAGAAATTTTATTGTTTCATCTACAGGAAGATTCTAGTCGAAGCAAATCTTCATCAAGGCTTCAAGAAGACTCCAAAGCATTCAAGTTTATTCATTTTGAGTCTATAGAAAGTTTGGTAATAAAAGTTACTAAATTGTAGGATCTCTTTGAGATATGAGTTGTAGGATTCCCATGTGGAATCTGAGTTGTAGGGATCTGTCTAGCGTGGGTGTAGGAGGCATTATCTCTGAGGTAGGAAGCCAGGAGTGCTTCTGAGTTATAGGATCTTGTGGGATCTGAGATAGGATACTTGGTCTCTGAGGTAGGAAGTCGGATAGGGATTCTGAGTTGTAGAGTCCCTGGGATCTGAGGAAGGAGATGTTGTATTTGAGTTGTAGGATCTACAGATCTGAGTTTTGGAGGAGATTATCGAGTCTAGCACACTGCTTGATAGACAAAGGTAGATAGTAGAGTACCCAGTGACACATTGTCTTGGGGAACCACTATAAATAGCATGTCTGTGTTGTGGTTGTTGTGTGATTGTGGCTTTATTTTTACTATTCCGTAAAGTTTTAAAATAACCAACATCACTTATTCACCCCCCCCCCCCTATAGGTGAAGACATCCCTAACTTTTAAGTGATGTCAGAGGTAGGTTGTTTAAAGGAAGCTTTACAGCTTGAACAGATCTGCCCTAGGTAGTGTCAACTGCTCATCATGACTTCTGGGGAGAACTCGAAGGAGCTTTGATTCATGAAGCTACCAATCTGCAGAAAAGAGAACTTTGTTATCTGGAAGGAGAGGGTCAAGCTTTTCATGGAAGCCTCTGATACAAGGAACTTCATTACTGTTGAAGAAGGTTCTTTTGTGCCAACCAAAGCCTCAACTATTGGTCCAACCAAGCAAGTTCCAAAGAGGTACAATAAGATGGACAAGGATGAGATTATCTTGGCCATTATGATCCAAGAACTTCTTGGAAAGTGTCATAGATGATTCAACCTTTCAGAATCGGGTGCACTGCAAGATCGCTAAGGAGATGTGAGACTCCCTGATAGTCTACATGGAGGGAACTGAAGAAGTTAGAGATAACATAAAATCTCTACTAAATCAGGAATATGAAGCTTTAAGGCAGGACAAGAAGGACTCCATCTCTGAGTGTTATGAGAAGTTCTTCAAAATTTTAAATGGTCTGAGAACATATGTGAGAGAGTTATCTCTAACTATGACTCAATGACAAGTTTCTCAAATCATTGAACAAAGAATAGGACATCAAGATTTGTGTCATAAGAGAAATGGGCCACTTGGCCAATATGCATCTCCAAAACCTTTGGGAAAGCTGTTGTCCCATGAACTTCAGCTGAACACCAGAAAGCTGAAGAGGAGAATAACAGGTCTCTCAGCAGGGAGAAATCTATTGCTCTAAAGGCTGAGAACTCAAGAAGAAGCAAAGTGAAATCTCATATTACTCATAGAAGACCTGCTGAATCAGATTCTAAACCCATCACTTCTTGGTCAGAATGGTCTGATGGAGATATGGCCCTAATCTCCAAGCAGTTTAAGAGAATGCTCAACAAAAGGAGAGAATGGACGAACAGACCTTCCTTCTACTCCAGGTCAAGAAGGTCAAAGTACCACAATGACCAACCAAAGAAAAGCTCCAAGGAGGAAAGGTATAACTATAAACACAACAAACAATTTTCTACTAGTGTTGTGTGTTATGGCTATAGTAAGGCAGGGCACATCATAGTTGAATGTCCCTCAAGAGGAAAAGAGAATGAGAAGGGGGAGGAGAGGAAGTCACTCAGAGGAAAGAAAAGGGAGAGAAACTTCATTACCAAGAAATCCAATACTTTGAGTGATAGCAACAACATCTTATCAAATTCTGAAGAAGTGATGAGTCCCAAATATATACACATTTATGCACTCATCTGGGCCGATTTTCTAGTCTATGCACTTCACTTTAGACATGTTTTCACTTATATTTGATTCTCCATGCTAAGTGCACATTTAGGCCCGTTTTTGGTGTTATTTCGTATTATTCTCCTTTAGTAGTTGCTTTGCATTGTTAAGTGCCACTTTCAGTGGCTGGATTCGTGGTTGTGCTGGAACAGGTGTCATACAGGTGTTTTCGGTATAATTCTGTACAGGAACACAGCGCACGATCACTGGTTCTATTGTGCACGACCACTGGTCGTGCGCCACTGATCGTGTGCACTTACCCCCTGAAATCTGAGTTCTGTCTTCCTTATCGCACGACCACTGGTCGTGCGCCACTGGTCGTGCGAACATTGTATTTTATAATTTTCTTACCTTGCAGGCTCCGTCCAGTCAGGCGCAAGATCACAGGATGCTAGTGCGCATGACCACTGGTCGTGCGCCAATGACCGTGTGCACTGTTTATTCCAGCGCCTATATATAATCATGTTCACGAATTAGGGATAATCGGGCTTCCGGGAGCGGGTTTTCCAGTCCGTACGCCGCCGATTTCCATTTCCAGACACCTCCCCTTCATCTTCTCCGCAAGGGGAAGTCATCTCCGGTCATTCTAGACGTTCCTCCATCATCCGGAAGCATTCTCCACCGTCCGCAAGCACTCAAGCAAGCTGTCTCCATTTCTGTTCGGTGAGGAGGATAGCAATCCTGAGGTAGAAGACGACGGAAGCACGTGGAGAGATCGTGATAGTCTCTCGACGCCGGAAGCACAGTCCGCCCGAGTCCGGAGGTAGCTTGACAAACTGCCATTCCGGCCGTGAACAACCGCTAGTCTTCGTCCATTGGTTGTCCTCTTCCTCTCCCATTTGTTGTACTTTTGCGAATCATTTTAAACCTGAATATCATGATGTTTGGTTTAAATGCAATGGTTATTTCTTCTCTGTCCTCCAATGAATGTTTGTGATTTGTTTCACCTCCACGCGCTCACTCACTCACGCACGCACACATCGTGTTCGATTCGCGTTAGCAAGAGCTAGCGGCGAGTTGTGAAGAGGTGTTTGCGACCCTCACTTTCCGCACTATAGACCACTTCATTCGCATGCACACCGTCCATCCGCCTCACGAACCTCGGCATTGCGGCCGTTGCACCCATCTCGCCTTGCGAAGCGGTGATTTCGACCCGCATTTCTTTTATTGTTGTTAACAGTAGGAAACCCAAATCAAAACTCCACTTTTCGTGTTTGTTCCCGCTTGTGTAACAATTGTCACACAACGCATTTCGTTCACCCAACCTGCATTCCTCAAGAGACCGACACTCGGGGATTCTATTCCCAACATTTATTACTTGCGCGACCGGTGCACTTGCCGAAATTATCGTATCAAGTTTTTGGCGCCGTTGTCGGGGAATGAAGACGTGATGAATTCGTCTGCGTGAAGAATCGTTGCACGAGGAACTTTTCTCTTTTATTATTTCTCTTTGTTTACCTCTGTTGTCTTTGCTTATTTTTGATACGCACATCTCATTACCTTCGTTCTTTCCATCGTGCGCTAATCTTTTGGGTTTCAAGTATTCCTAGCATGACCTCCATTCAGGAATACATCTATCAAGGAAGTTTAAATGATCTAAAGGTTTAAGCACAAAGGAATGATCATGACTTCGGGATTTCCTCCGACATCATTGAGTATATGACTGGGAACTGCAAGTTCAGTGGGGATAAACATGAAGATGCGGTACAACACGTGCAGGACTTCTTAGAAATTTATTATACATGTATATTCAGTGGAGTTGAAAACGACCCGCAAAAGATCCTAGCATTTTCATTTTCCCTACATAATAAAGCCAAAAGCTGGTACTGGGATTTCCGGAAAAGAGAGGCGACCACATGGAAGCAGCTCGAGGGGAGATTTTGCATGAGTTTCAACACCGTACCCGAGTGTTGGACAAGTACAGGGAACTCATAACCTTCGGTCAGGGAAAGGAGGAGACGCTAGTTGATGCTTGGGAGCGTTTTCAATCCCTGCATCGGGGATGCTATCGTGAAGATCTATCAGAAGTATTTCTAATTCAGATTTTCTATTTCGGCGTGCTGGACAAATTCCGTCTGTTATTCGATGTGGCAGCCGGAGTGGCCCTGTTTAATAAATCGGGGAAGGACGCGTGGGAAGTGGTCGTGAATATTGTTCACACCAGCCAGCACTGGAGTCATGTCATTCTTCCCCCCAGTACTGTTGAAGTGAATGCAGTAACATTCCACGGAGCAGCGGGTCACGTGCCGTCAGGGCAAACAGAGTCGTTAGCAACTTTGGTGGTCGGGATGCTGGATAAAATGAATGACCAATCTTCCGCAATTCAACAGCTTCACTCTACTATAGGGAATCTTACCAATGTCGTTTCTGGGCTTGCAAGTCAGCATCCGGAGTCTGTGAATACCATGCGATTGAGAAGCGGTAGAGGTGTTGACAATCCTCATCGACAGGAACCACTTGTGAGGCCCACTGACAAGTGTAATTCAAACATGGCCGAGAAGCAGACTCAGATTCATGTTGAGCCAGACCTCGTGAGCGAGGCACAACCCTCGGGAAGTGTTGTTCACCCCCCATTCCCCCATAGGTTGTGAAACGAGAAAACCGAGAAGCAGTTCCGCAAATTCCTGGAAATAATGAAAGGAGTGCAAGTGAGCATCCCACTGATTGAAGCCATTTCTCAAATGCCGGGCTACTCCAAGTTCTTGAAAGACTTGATTTCGAAGCGGAAACTGTTGGAGGATCTCAAGACTATCGACCTCACTGAGGAGTGCTCCTCCATCATCTCCAATATGCCCACAAAGTGCAAAGATCCGGGCAGCTTCACTATTCCTTGCAGGATCGGTCATCACCGTTTCAGCCAGGCGCTCTGTGATTTGGGAGCATCAATCAACTTGATGCCGCTCTCTATCTTTTGTGAACTAGGTGCAGGGACCTTGAAGCCGACACGGGTAATGCTACAGCTAGCTGATCAGTCGATCAAGAAACCGTCTGGAATTGTCGAGGACCTCACAATAGTAGTAAACGGCCTCGCATTTCCAGCCGATTTTGTCATCCTCGACATGAAGGTTGATACTAAGGTGCCCATTATCTTGGGGCGGCCCTTTCTCGCCACAACTCGTGCTATCATTAATGTGGAGCAGGGGGAGCTCACGCTCAGATTGGGGGAGGACACTATATCCTTTAACGTCCACAACCCGTCGCAACTCTTCCAAATCACGGAATGCGAACCTACTGAGCTGCTTGAAGAATTCGATGACCAGATCGATGTGGGTTTGGATGACTGCAAGATGTGTTGGCGGCGCGAGGACTTGGGCAATGACGGTGCTCATTCGAACCAGCCCGATAGTCCATATTCAATCGGAGGGCCATCCAGCGATTCTGCTGATCCAAACATTTATCCGGCTCTCAAACAACTACCGGATTCTCTAAAGTACGTTTTTCTTGGAGAAAATGCCACGCATCCAGTGATTATTTCCGCAGCTCTTTCCGCCGCCAACGAAACCGCATTAGTGGGTGTGCTGAGAAGGTACCATAAAGTCTTCGGACGCTCTCTTGCAGACATTAAGGGAATCAGCCCCACGGTCTGCATGCATAAGATCCTCCTTGAAGATCAGTACAAACCCTCAGCACAGCCTCAAAGGCGTTTGAACCCAAAAATGCAAGAGGTAGTGAAGGCAGAAGTGATAAAGCTCTTAGACGCTGGCATCATTTACCCAATCAGCGACAGCAAATGGGTCAGCCCAGTTCAGGTGGTACCGAAAAAGGGAGGGATCACCGTTGTTGCCAATGAAAAGAACGAGTTGCTACCTGCCCGAATGATCACCGGGTGGAGAGTCTGCATCGATTACCGCAAGCTAATGATGCTACACGTAAGGACCATTTCTCACTCCCCTTCATTGATCAGATGTTAGAAAAGTTAGCGGGGCAGGATTACTACTGTTTCTTGGATGGGTACTCAGGTTACAATCAAATCTTAATAGACCCGTCTGATCAAGACAAAACAACATTTACATGTCCCTCAGGTACCTTTGCATTTAAAAGAATGCCATTCGGACTGTGTAATGCCCCCGCAACCTTCCAACGATGTATGCTCGCTATTTTCGCTGACATGGTGGGAGACTTCCTCGAAGTTTTCATGGATGACTTTACTCTCTTTGGCAGTAGCTTCGATTCTTGCCTCGCGAATTTGGCCAAGACTTTGAAGCGGTGTGAGAACACCAATCTTGTCTTGAACTGGGAGAAATGCCATTTTATGGTGCGCGAAGGAATTGTGTTGGGCATAAGGTTTCCTGCCAAGGGCTCGAGGTGGATCAAGCGAAGGTAAGTGTTATTAGAAACCTCCCTCCACCTACGTCAGTGAAAGGTATCCGAAGTTTTCTTGGCCATGTGGGATTCTATCGAAGGTTTATTAAGGACTTTTCATCCCTTTTGAAGCCTTTATCTCATTTACTTGTTAAGGATGTCCCCTTCCACTTCGATGATGCATGCATGCAGGCCTTTGAAACTTTACGGGGACGACTCATCTCGGCTCCAATTTTGGTGGCACCCGACTGGAATTTACCCTTTATTATCATGTGTGACGCAAGTGATGTGGCTGTAGGTGCTGTTCTCGGTCAAAAGAAAGATAAGACTTTTCACACCATTGCGTATGCCAGTCGAACTCTCAACAGCGCGCAAGCAAACTATACCACCACGGAGAAAGAAATGCTAGCCGTGGTCTTCGCCTTTGAAAAATTTCACTCATGCTTGGTACTTTCCGAAGTAATCGTGTACACGGACCACGCTGCACTCAGGTATCTTTTCAGCAAAAAAGAATCCAAATCGCGTCTGATTCGTTGGATTTTACTTTTGCAGGAATACAATTTTGAAATCAAAGACAAGAAAGGGGTGGAGAACATGATAGCTGATCATCTTTCGCGATTGGAGTACGACATGACGGCCGACATCCCCAACAGCTTTGTGGAGGAAACGAACGATTATTTCCCGGATGAAAAGTTATTCGCAATCACTACGCCTCATCCAACAGCCCCATGGTACGCTGATATTGCTAACTACTTGGCTTGTAAAATCCTCTCTCCAAATCTGTCCCCTCAGCAAAGACGGAAGCTTGCCTCTGATTCAAAATACTATTTTTGGGAAGACCCGCTCTTATTCCATACGTGCAGTGATGGAATTATCAGGCGCTGCGTTCCTGAAGCAGAGTTTCAGTCTATACTGCAGCACTGCCATGACAGAGAAGCTGGCGGGCACTTCGGGGCCGTTCGAACAGCGCGAAAAATCTTGCAATGCGGATTATTTTGGCCAACCCTCTTCAGGGACGCCCATGCTTATGTCACCAAGTGTGACGAATGCCAAAGGACCGGAAATATCTCCCGGCGTGACGAGATGCCCCTCAATAACATGCTGGTCTGCGAACCATTTGATGTCTGGGGGATAGACTTTATGGGTCCTTTCCCAATGTCTCATGGTAAGCATTATATCATTGTGGCAGTTGATTATGTCTCAAAATGGGTGGAGGCTAAGGCGGTTGCCACGAAAGATGCCAGCACGGTGCTACATTTTATCCACAAGAATATCTTCTCCAGGTTTGGGACGCCAAGAACTATTATCAGCGACGCCGGTAGTCATTTTTGTAATAAGCAGTTTGTGCAGCTCATGAAAAAGTTTGGGGTCCATCATAAAATTTCCTTAGCGTACCACCCCCAAACATGTGGACAAGTAGAAGTATCCAACCGCGAGCTCAAGCGAATAATCGAGAAATCAATACATTCAAATAGGAAGGAGTGGTCTAAAAAGGTCGACGATGCATTATGGGCTTACCGGACCGCTTTCAAAACACCTATCGGCATGACTCCGTTTCAATTAGTCTATGGCAAGGCATGACACCTCCCTGTGGAGCTGGAGCATAAAGCATTATGGGCAACCAAACTGTTGAACATGGACATTGAAGCCGCGGCCGAGGTGCGTCGTTCACAACTCAACGAATTGGAAGAGCTCCGGCATTTCGCTTATGAAAACGCTCGCATCTACAAAGATAAAACAAAAAAATGGCATGATCAACACATCATCCCTAAGGAGTTCAAAATTGGGGACCAAGTGCTGCATTACAACTCCCGTCTCCGCCTCTTTCCAGGGAAGTTAAAATCGAGGTGGAGCGGTCCTTTCTCAGTGACCGATGTCACTCCCTTTGGTGCCATCGAAATATCAGGGGATAAGGGAGACAAATTTAAGGTCAACGGGCATCGACTGAAGTTATACGATGGCACAATTATAAACAAGGAGTGTCAGTTGGTGACATTGGGAGACGAGCACCATAAAAGCGCTTACAGCTGATGTTCTGTTTATCTCTTATTTTGTGAAACTTTCTCTTTTGCACTCTTATTTAATTTCTGCACTCTTTAAACAATTATAATACAGGTATTTGGTCCAGCTTAAGGACATAAAACAAAAGCGTTGCTGGGAGACAACCCAGATTTGCTGTTTTTGATTTTCTAACTTGTTTCAATTCAGTTTTTATCTATTTTTGCTGCTTTTAGTTGTACCGTTTGCAGGTGTGCTTTGTACTTCGTGTTGGCGGATGCTGTGGATTGTGCACGAAATTAACGCCAATCTTCCGGTATGCTCAATTCTGAGCATTGGGTAACACTTCTCCCTCCTAGCTTTCAGTTTTGTGATGTCATGCTAGAAGTTTGTTTATATTTTTCATTACCATCATCATTATTCCACGCTTCATGCACCACTTCACCCACATGAGCGCGCGCTTTCCTATTTGTGTTGTTTCCAAATAAACTATTTTGGTTAGGAATGTGAATTGGGGTGTTAGCTTAGGAATTACTATTTGGAGTGCGATGTTGACTCGAGCAGTGTTCTAGTCGCACCCGCATGCTACAGTAGAATTTGAGTAAAACTAGATTATTTCTATGCATTTAATTTATGATTAGTATTTTTGTGTAGTTCTAGATGTGTTATACTCAAATGGTGAATGTGAACGAAATTGGTGATAACCCGGTGTTGTGTGTTCATGAGCACTAGTTGTGTGTTGCTCGAGTCGGGAGGAAGGTTTACCTTTCTCGTGGGCTAAGAACTTGCCCCAAGCGACTCTTGAAGCATGGGTGTGAGCGATTCTTTGAGTTAAATATGATGTAGGCCACCTTTTGGCTAGTTTGAGCCTTAGCTTTCCGTGTCCTATTCGCTCACCTTTGCAAGCCAGCATTTGTGCCTATCACTTCCTTGTTACAGCTCCTCCTCCATTCACCAAGGCCTGAAGCTTTGCCCACTTTCACAACCAAATAGATGTTTATCTGCACTCATGTTCTTGATTTGGTGTGATTTTTGGAATCTTTGTGATGTGATGAAGAAATAAATTTTATTTGCTGATTATGAACCAACCGGAGGATAAGAAAAAGAAAAAAAAATATATGTTATTGAAATGAAAATCTGAAAAAAATTTGTATTGAAGAGAAATCCTTCCGAGCGTATTAGAAAATCCGTTGGTATTTGTGAAGTAGGCCGTGTGCACACCTAGTGCTCATAATAAGTCTAGGGGTGTGTCACACTAGCTTTGTGCGTGGTTTTGTGTGGTGCAGCGTTCGGTTGACTCAATTTGGTTGCGTAGCCTTCATTTCTATCCTTGAATATCACGCCGCAACCTAAGCCCAACTTAATCCTAAAGTCCTATTGATTTATCTCGTGAGTTTACTAGCGCCGTGGAGAGAGTGTGACCGGGCAATCTTATGGCTCTCGACGCTGATGGATTTCAGCGGAGTTATTCCTGAACCCCGGCCTTGCGTAACACCCTCCTTAGTGGCTTGTTACTTTCACACCGGGCATGATCGCTCAAGTTCTTCACGATTCACCAACTGAGTATTGACAAATCTTTATTTACGCTCTAATACTTTTGTAAATTAGTTAGCATAGTTAGAATCTCTTTTTACTAAATTTCTATTTGCATGCTTCTGTTACTTCGCATTGAACTCCTTTGTGTAATTTTCGTTGTTAACTACCATTTTCACACTCCGCCGAATTCGTTTGCTCGGGACGCGCAAACAGGTAAGTCTGGGGGTGTGATGAGTCCCAAATATATACACATTTATGGACTCATCTGGGCCGATTTTCTAGTCTATGCACTTCACTTTAGACATGTTTTCACTTATATTTGATTCTCCATGCTAAGTGCACCTTTAGGCCCATTTTTGGTGTTATTTCGTATTATTCTCCTTTAGTAGTTGCTTTGCATTGTTAAGTGCCACTTTCAGTGGCTGGATTCGTGGTTGTGCTGGAACAGGTGTCGTGCAGGTGTTTCCGGTACAATTCTGTACAGGAACATAGCGCACGATCACTGGTTCTATTGCGCACGACCACTGGTCGTGCGCCACTGATCGTGTGCACTTACCCCCTGAAATCTGAGTTCTGTCTTCCTTATCGCACGACCACCTACGATAGCGCGCACGACCATTGGTCGTGCGCAACTGGTCGTGCGAACATTGTATTTTATAATTTTCTTACCTTGCAGGCTCCGTCCAGTCAGGCGCACGATCACAGGATGCTAGTGCGCACGACCACTGGTCGTGCGCCAATGACCGTGCGCACTGTTTATTCCAGCGCCTATATATAATCCTGTTCGCAAATTAGGGATAATCGGGCTTCCGGGAGCGGGTTTTCCAGTCCGTACGCCGCCGATTTCCATTTCCAGACACCTCCCATTCATCTTCTCCGCAAGGGGAAGTCATCTCCGGTCATTCTAGACGTTCCTCCATCATCCGGAAGCATTCTCCACCGTCCGCAAGCACTCAAGCAAGCCGTCTCCATTTCTGTTCGGTGAGGAGGATAGCAATCCTGAGGTAGAAGATGACGGAAGCACGTGGAGAGATCGTGATAGTCTCTCGACGCCGGAAGCACAGTCCGCCCGAGTCCGGAGGTAGCTTGACAAACTGCCATTCCGGACGTGAACGGCCGCTAGTCTTCGTCCATTGGTTGTCCTCTTCCTCTCCCATTTGTTGTACTTTTGCGAATCATTTTAAACTTGAATATCATGATGTTTGGTTTAAATGCAATGGTTATTTCTTCTCTGTCCTCCAATGAATGTTTGTAATTTGTTTCACCTCCAAGCGCTCACTCACTCACGCACGCACACATCGTGTTCGATTCGCGTTAGCAAGAGCTAGCGGCGAGTTGTGAAGAAGTGTTTGCGACCCTCACATTCCGCACTAGAGACCACTTCATTCGCATGCGCACCGTCCATCCGCCTCACGAACCTCGGCATTGCGGTCGTTGCACCCATCTCGCCTTGCGAAGCGGTGATTTCGACCCACATTTCTCTTATTGTTGTTAACAGTAGGAAACCCAAATCAAAACTCCACTTTTCGTGTTTGTTCCTGCTTGTGTAACAATTGTCACACAACGCATTTCGTTCACCCAACCTGCATTCCTCAAGAGACCGACACTCGGGGATTCTATTCCCAACATTTATTACTTGCACGACCGGTGCACTTGCCGAAATTATCGCATCAAGAAGAAGCTTATATTAGGCTATTCACTATGACCGATGACTGGGAGGAGGATTAATACCCTGCTGCCAAAGTGGGGATTATGACACACCTTACTCTCTCAGACAGTGAGTCTGAAGAGGAAGACCACTATGGGCATGTGTCCATATATGATGATGAAGATCTGGATGATTCACATCTTGCTCAGGTATGCCTCCCTTCTGCATTTTCATTACCTGGGTCAAGTAGGAAGGCTAAGAGTGCATCAAATACCAACTCATTATCTGATGAGGGGATTTATGATGGAGAATCATATGATTGCTCATCATGTAATAATGATAATCATTCTGATCTGTTGGATCAGTTTGATACTCTTTTGGCTGCTCTTAAGAAGAGCAAAAAGTTGGTCAAATCTCAGGCTGAGGAGATAGGGATCCTTGAGTCATTTAGATATCAAGTAAATGAGAAGACCAAGAAGATCACTAGGATGTCCTATGAGGTTATGGTACTTCAAAAGAAGTATGAAGCTCAGAGTAGAGCAGTCAAATCATTGGAGGGCTGTTAAAATTTTTGATTTGAATCGTTTAGGAGTAAGCAGGAGTTGCATCAACTGAGTTAAAGCCAAACAACCACAATGCCACACAGCAACACAAGAAACTTTATTGAAACACAATCTTCATTTACATTGCGAGGCATAAATGACGAGACATGATTCATCAGAATCACGGAGACGAGAAGAACAAAACACACCAAAACAAATCTGGCGGCTAGACACGCTGAGACCGCACAGACCGCTCGACTCCAGAAGTCGCCCGGCTTGACCTGAGATCGCACGAACAGAAACCGGACAGACTGCCAGCACTGCAAGACCGCACCTCAAACCGCACGAACTGGAGCTTATTGGAACAAAGAACTAAAGTTGTCGCCAGACCGCAACTCAGATCGCCTAACCGCTGAAGGTCGCCTGATCGCTGAGCTCGCTGCGAACAGCACAAGAACGAACATAAACCAGTTCGCAGACAGACTGCTGTCGAACTGTTTATTCAAGCCGCTGGGAATCACCAAGGAAGAAGACCGCAACCTGCTGATCGCAAACCTGCGAACACAACAAATAGTCAGCTCGCTTCCGAGACCGCACGACCTCAAAGTGAGACCGCACGAATTAACCCAGGCTCAGTTCTTACAGTTCTCGTTAGGAATGACGGGCCATGCACCTCTATTTATAGGCGGGTAGACGGATGTCGTCACCGCACAGGAGAGATACAATCACCACCCGTCAGATCGCCAGCGGTCACATAAGGCAGACCGTGTGATCATACCTCTTGGACGATCATCCGACCAAGACGCAGATCAGCAGACAAGATCGCGCACAGGTCGCGCGAACATGAGACCGCGCACAAGCCACGCGGTCACAAAGGTACTCCTTCCTTAGACCACCAGGAGCAAACCAGGAACCATCTGGCCGACTTCAGACAAGTCGCCAGATCGCCAGGACAGACCGCCCAGATAGACGGTCATATAAGAACAACCCGCCCGGTCTTCCAACAAGGAAGACAGGCCAACCAGCAGAACAACTCGGGAACAGACCGCAGCTACAAGGAATAGACCGGCAGAACCAGCAGTCCGCCAGAGCAACCCGGCAGAGCCATACCGGCAGAATAAACACAAGAACAAGCCGCGCGGTCATGGCGATCTCCCAAAAGCAGACCGCCTAGTCTCCTCCACTTCACTTCAAAATTTCAACAAGGGCAAGCTCCTTGCTGAAAGGATGCTTGTGGCAAGTTTCTCAAAGGCAAAGACTGTGCTCCCAATTATAGACAGCTTCTCTTCTCCCTATAGATGATGGATTGGATATAATAAAGAGAAAATGGAAAACTCCAAAGATAAAACCATCTTTTTGAAAGTCACATTGCATTCCAATGCATATGACAATGACCTAATCAATGGATGTCTTTCCAATGTATGCTCCACTAGTGGAACAAAGCCACAAATTTCAGAAAGGAGAGCAAACATTGGACAAGCCTTCAAGGCACCTCATAAGGAGATTCAAAGAAAAGATCATGGGTCATATGCATTTGGCTTGGCAGCACCAACAACCAAAGGAAAGGAAAATACACTTCCTCAAAAGCATATTCCCAAAGTGAAACATGTGATTGTGCAGCCCATCTTCTACCAGGAACGCAATCACAAGATCCATCCATGAAATGCCAACAAAGTAGCAGCCTGCTCCTCTGCTCACCAGCATCTTCACTTCATTCAGAAGGTGACCCAGAGGAGGAGGTTCAATAAATTTGAATGTTGGTGTTGTGGCAAAATTGACCACTTTGCCTTAGACTATTGGTTCAACCCAACAATGTCAAGGGCAAAGAATGCGAGGCTTGCTAGTAGTCGTGTTTTAGAGTGGCCAATATTTATGACTAACAATGATCTAGGGCCCAGAAAAATCTGGGTTCCTAAGAAAAGATAATCTTGTTTTGTAGGTACGTCCAAATACCACCCAAATGCTAACATGGTATTTGGACAGTAGGTAGTCTAGCGAGAGGTTTGAGTGGAAGCTAGGCCGGTCATGTGGAATCCTTGTCAAATGCGAAGCTGAGTAGGAGACTTAAAGCTTATTGGAACATAAAAGACTTCTTGCTAAAAGGAAGTAATCTTGGTCGTCCATCAATATCATAAAATCAAACGGTCTAGATATAAATGAAAAGGTATGTGCCTCTTGGCTTCCCCAAATATTTATGTATAAATAGAGTTGAATGTTAGATTAGGTCAATCTTTCATCATTCATAATCTCACCCACCGAAAACCTTCACAAACCCTCCCTCACTCTCTCAAGAATCTGTCATAAATGGCGCTGAAGAAGTCAGTAGAAACAATCAATGTCTGATGTGAACTTGTACGGGGAGGATTTGAGAATGCTGAAGAAGATATAAAAGAGGTAATAACTCTATGCACGAATGTGGGATTAGAGTTTGTCCTTTCAGAATCTACCAAAAATTTTGATCGAGAAGTCATGGAATTTTTGCAAAACGCAGAAATCTCCTCGAGTAGAAAGGTAGCACGATCACATGTTGCTGGACATAAAATTAACATCACCTCGCGTGGTTTAGAAAATACTCTTAAGCTTTTGGGAGTTCCGGAAGGAGAAGACAAAGAGGAAGTAAATCCTACTGACTATGAAGAGGCTCTGAAGTGGTGTGGGTACACTTGGGCACTCATTAGATCCCTATAAAAAATTAAAATATCAATCTCAGGTAGACTGATGGCAAACATTATTGGAAAAGTGCTTATTTGTAAGCCAGGATCTCACGACAGAATCTCCAAGGAAATTTTTGAACTGATGGCAAGGATTATTCTAAAGAAAAGGACTGCATGGGGGCTAGTGTTGTTTGAAAAGGTGAAGAATGCACTGAGAATCCCAAACTTTGGGAGAATTCTTTCCCTATTCATGTGCAACTCGGCAGAGGAATTAGATTTAGATCAATCCTTGGGAACCTCAATCCATTACAACAAGAAAATAGACATGAAGACTCTGGCTAAGTGGGGTCAGACCTTCCCAAAGGCTGGAGAAAAATTGAAGGCTAGCAGCTCCGAGGTGAGCAAGGGAATCCATGAAAAAGAGGAATCATCTGGAGAAAGAGAAGAAGCTAGGAAAGTAAGAAACTTAGAAATCCATGATGCAACTGAGGGGGCGAGCATTCCAGATCAAGATCAAGATAATGATCCAGTTGAGAGGGAGAGTCACATTGACCTTTCAGCCCAAGAAATATTTAGAAGTCAGGAAGGAATGACTTCAGTTGAGGGGGAGCATTCTACTGAACTTGCTGCCCTAGAGGTTGAGAAAGACACCACGGATGGGTTGTCTATTCAAGAGGACCTGAATCTCTCTATAATAGTAGAAACAATCACTGAGAGGGTTGTGGAAGAAATTACCAAAGAGAATTCCTGCAGAGAACTGTTTATATACTTAAGAGCACAAGAAGAAGAAAGGATAAACGATCTTGACCAAACAAAAAATCATGTTGAGACGGTAATAGAAGATAGCAGTGCAGTTTAAAAGACAGCAGAAAAGCTCTAAGCTGACATTCCAAACTCATCTGCAGCTGGTCAAGAAATTCCATCAAGCTCTATTATCGACCAAATAAAAATTATGTTAGATGATCACAGAAGAAACCTTGAAAACCATATGTCAAATGCCATCAAGGAAGTAAGAGTTGATCTAATGACAGAAATCAACCTCTTGAAAGACGACATGGATCATGTTAACTCTCAAATCAGTAGATGGTTTGTAAAGGCAGTTGGATTGGTGGACAATAATGTTAAAGTGATGAAATCACTTAACGAAATGCTAGATAGCTCATCTCAGGACATCTCTAATATAAAGCAATACCTGAGCAAAAATGATGAGGTATTAGAAAGTGCAATCAATCATTTGCAATAATATGTCCTCAACTACCAAACTGAGGTATTGCAGAACCAAGAAAGCATTAAGAATGACATTATACAAGATCAAGAACACATAAATCAAAGTCTGACAGGAACAATAGAAGCTTTCAAAGCTGAACTCCAACAAAGTGTATTTGAAGAAGCCAGAAAGGGGGAGAATATAAGGGCTCAACAAGCAGCATGACAAATGAATGAAATTCACATAGCTCTATGTCATCCTCCTTATGTGCCATCTGAAGAACATGATCATCAACATCATTTCCCTTCAGTACAACATTATCAACTCGGCCCAAGTCAACAAGAACATGAAGGCCTCTATATGCCTCCAGATTCCTATGACCCTGAGTATGATACTATCATACAGTCTGATAGAGGAAAGAGGATTGCTACTGATGAAGATGAATCTCTGGAAATAAAAAGGAAATATATATTGAGAAGAAAGGGAGAAAGACCCCAATTTTGAACATTGAACCCTCGGTCAAGAAGTATCATTCTGTTCACATGGGAAGTTTACAACAAAGGAGGTCTGAACAGGGGCAGATTTTACAATTCTGTGGAATGGAAAAAATATGAAAATTCAAAAACACAAAGAAGGATGCACTTCAAGAACAAGAAGCCTCATCCAGCTCCTCAAAGATACATTCTCAAACCATTCAGCTACTTTGAGAGACAAAGGCAAAAAAGGAAGAAGTTGAAGCTAAATCTGCTAAAATAGCAAGAGGGTCGGGTGGTATAATCATAATGGAGAGGGAATGATGTAGCATATATCTAATCAAGAACATTTTTAATCTATCTATATATAAAATTTGAAAGATGTTCTCACATTTGTGTCAATATCATTTTTAATATCTATGTGAACTCATCTATATTTGAGGTTCTGACTTGAAGAACAATGCTCATAATGTTCAAAGTTATTAAAAGAAGCCCTCACAATATAGATGAACACATCTGTATTTAATGCATATGCTTTCTTGTCAAAGTGATTTCGGGTACTTGACAATGCAAGTCTAATATAGGGCTAGAATTAGTGTCATTAGACATAGTTTTACCAATGTAATTCTTCATTGTGCAAACCACCATGTCGACCTATGATCTAGACTATATTAGACTTGACACTAACTCTAAATCATCAAGCATACAAGTCTATCAAGTGAGCTGAAGCAAATGGATTGAGTTGAGAAGATCGGAAATTGACTAAGGCAAATATCGTCTTGGTAAGCTTCAATATCGTCAAGGGAAAGTCTAGATATCGTCTTGAAGACTCTAAGCTCCAAGACGATATCGTCTTGTAAACTCGCAACATTGCTCCTATCGTCTTGTCAAAGTATAAGAAGAAGGTTATCCATTTATCGTCTTGGTAAAACACTCTCCAAGACGATATCGTCTTAATAAAGTTCATATACCTTCTTATCGTCTTAGAAGCGTGGTACATATAATCTGAAGGATTTATGTGAAGGAAGAAATTGACTAAGTCAATTATCATCTTGGTCACTCGAAATATCGTCGAGGAACCAAGACGACATTTCATAAATTTCAAGTCGATTCGTTAACAAGAACTCAAGTATCATCTTAAAGAAGACTGAAGATATATCAAGACAAATCGTGTTGAAGATTCGACTAGAAGATTGAAGAAATAAAATATCATCTTGAAGAATGATCAAGTCGATTCATGAAGGAGAATCAGCTAGAAGGCAGAAGGAAAGAAAAACCTTCTTGATGAAGAGATAACAAAATGTTCGTGCAGACAAATCGTCTAGAAGAATAAAGCGTGAAATATCATCTTGTGGACCATCAGTCACCAAGACGATTCATGTAGACGATTCGGCCAGAAGAGTACTTTGTGAAAAATTATCTTAAAGATTATCAAGACATCTAGACGAATCGTGCAAAAAAATTGAAGTAAAGCATTACAATGTAGAATCGTCCAGAAGAAGTAAAATCGACTTGACATCTAGTCGATTGGCTGAAAGGCGTGAATTCAAATTAAAGAGTGATTTTGGCGCCACGTCATTTATTGCCTCTGCAGATTGAGCCAATGAATCTCGCTTGCTAAGGAAAGAGATCTCTAACATAATTTCAGTACTAGAATTGACCATTAGACATTCTTGTCTTATAAAAGGGAATGAGATGTTGATGCAAACACTAATCGAAAAAGAAAAGCTTTTCTGCCGATAAAAGATCTGCTCATTTGAAAACCTTAAGGAAGGAGAAGACAAGCAAAAATTAAAATCCTTAATCTTCTCCAAGAAGAAAAGTCGATCACAGTTGCTGATTCAGATCAAGGATCGTTCAGCTACTAGAAGAATCTTCATCTGTGCAGAAGAAATTTTATTGCTTCATCTACAGCATTTGCAGGAAGATTCTAATCGAAGCAAATCTTCATCAAGACTTCAAGAAGACTCCAAAGTATTCAAGTTTATTCATTTTGAGTCTATAGAATGTTTTGTAATAAAATTTAGTAAACTATATGATCTCTTTGAGATCTGAGCTGTAGGATTCCCGTGTGGAATCTGAGTTGTATGGCTCTATCTAGCCTGAGTGTAGGAGACGATGTCTCTGAGATAGGAAGCCATGAGTGCTTTGAGTTGTAGGATTTTGCGGGATCTAAGGTCGGAGACTTGATCTCTGAGGTAGGAAGTCGGACAGGGCTACTGAGTTGTAGGGTCCTTGGGACCTGAGGTAAGAGACGTTGTCTCTGAGTTATAGGATCCGCGGATCTGTGTTTTGGCGAAGATTGTCGAGTCTAGCACACTGCTAGATAGGCGAAAGGGGGACAATGGAGTACCCAGTGACACATTGTCTTGGGTAACCACAATAAATAGCTTGTGTCTGTGCTGCGTTTGCTATGTGATTATGTCTTTTATTTTTACTATTCTGCAAAGTTTTAAAATAGCCGACATCACCTATTCACCCCCCCTCCCCTTCTGTAGGTGAGACACCCCAGGAATTTCAGTTTCCTTATCAAAATACTCAGTGGTTATTGGACACATTATCAACAATCCTGATTCTAAAAGTCTTCTTATCAAAAAACTCAGTACTGGTGATAGTGGATTCCTGCTGAGGCAAAAGAGTGGATGTACCCGACATTTGGGGAACCACTATAATTTCTTATGTCGTCTGTGCTGCAATTTCTCTGTGTTTTCTCTATGCATTCTTTTCTTCTCTTTGGTATTTTATTTACTTGTGATAGCTAAATAATTGTGGTTGTGATATAACTTGAATATTGAGGGATGAAATTAAAATCAGTAAAACAATCTCAAAAAAATCTAAATACTCTATTCACCCCCCTTTAGAGTACTTCTCAAGAGTTTGTCTTCTCTTTCAATTGGTATCAGAGGGAGGTTGATCAGAAAAGGCTAACACTTTGATTAACAAGATCCTCATATGACTAATCACTTGAGAAAAAGGTTTATATCACAACCATGAGCATATCACAAACTAAAAAAATATGCAACCAAAAATCACATGTTTGTAATCTAAGTAAATTTTCTTTATGAAAGTCTAGAATTATTTATATATGAATTCTATTGATGAAGACATCTTTGAATCTATTTTTACATGTTTTATAAATCCCACATGGATAACTGATCATGTGCAAACTGTGCTCGTTGCCAAAGCTGAATGGCCAGAAGATGACAAGAATGTCAAAGTGTGTGATACTGAGACCAGGGACATTCTGATATCAACAATGTCTGATGACATTTTTCAGAAACTAGCCGACAGCTTTCAGTAAAAAAAAATCTGGGACTCCCTCACCAGATTAGTAGAAGGCTCAATTGAAGAAAGGAGAAATGAAAGATCGTCTCTAATTTCTCCTGAGTGCACTAAGGACACAAGGGACAATGCCAAGAAGGACAAAGATTTTATTACTGAAATCTGGAGCCAAAGCGAAGAAAGCTCCTCTGGCTCAGATAATGAAGAATAGGCTGAGGAATTTGAAGTCAACAATATGGCTCTCAATGACCCAGACCTTGAAGAATTTAATGTAAAAGATCGAGTAAAAGAGTTTAAATCTAAGAGACATATGTTGTCTATATTAACTACCTTAATTTCTTTTCCTTCTGAAAAGCACTCAAAATTCTTGTAAAAACTGGTATATCAAATAAGGGGGATTATTGGGAAAAACCCCACCTCTTGATTTGATATACAGTTTTAAGAGTGATTAATTAGGATAAGTCTTAAGTTGTAAAGAAATACTATGTTTATTTTATTGGGTAACACCCCTAGAAGAATATGAAGAAACTAGCAGAGCATTTCTAAGTCAAAGACTTGCGTCGAATGGTATTCGACGCAGCGACGATAGAAATCGACACATCGTCAATAAGTAATCAGAGCAACTTATAGTTCTCTCCAGATTCAGAATTCAGAGCTATGTCGACTTTTTCAGCCCTCTGGCCTCTTCTCAACTCATAGTTGCATTGACTTCTGTAGTATAGGAAATGTCGACTTGTTCAACATTGCGTCAAATTCTCAGTATCGTACAAATACTCCGACTTCTTCTCTACATCTCTTTCCAGAGTTATGACAAATCTTTTCCAAGATACTCCCAGCTTATCTTCAAGTCGTTACACCTTATTTCAAGAAAGTGATCATTATGTCATGAGAACTTAATTTAGAAATAAATCATGAAGAATTATCCGCCAACATAAATGAAGGAATTTGAATTCCTCTAGTTGAATACTTCAAGGAATAAGAAAAAAATAGAGGGAGAGATATAAAAGGCAGATAAACAACAAAAAATAGTGAGAGAGTCGAATTCAAAAAGATTGTTGTTGCTCTCTCCTTTACTATCTTCTTCCTCTATCGAATTTTTTTCACTTACGAAGAATAATGCAACAAGCAAGCAAACAAAAAGGCAATCAAAAATCTTCTATACTCAGAATATAATAAAAAAAAAATTTAGAATCAAGTCTCTCCTCTCCATTAAGGAAGTTGCTGTCATTCTTGCCTGAATCCACACTGTGCTATCAAGATCACATCTCCAGAACTCTATTTAAAGGAGATATCTTTGTGGAAACTTCACTACAACCCAACATGTGTGCAAGGAGTTATGAGGATCTTGTTGGAGCATGCGTTCCGCACTCGTCCGGTTTGAGAATAACAAATCCCGAATGTATTTGATCATATTTTTGATTAATGTTGTGCAGATAACAGGTGCAAGAATAACATGTTTGCAATTGGAGCAAAATACCGATTTTCCAGAAATTGGAGCTATCGGATTTCCGACAGCTAGCTAACGGATTTTCGACAGCACACGATTTCTTCCGTTCTCGGATCTCTACTCAGCGGTTTAGAGTTATCGGATTTCCGACAGCAGTAACGGATATCCGACAGTGCACGATCTTCCCGCAACTCTACGACGTGCAGCAGTTACGCAAGCTAACGGATTTCCGATAGTGATATCGGATATCCGACAGCCCACGATCTTCCCGCAACTCTACGACGTGCAGCAGTTACGCAAGCTAACAGATTTCCGATAGTGATATCGGATATCCGACAGCCCACGTCTCAACCACGGCCTCCACTTCGCGCAGAAACTTCGAATTAGTGGGACACGTGGCAGCCTCTGGAGATATCAGATTCTGGCGATACCTAGCTAACGGACGGCGACATCTCTTTTTTATTAAAAGGGTTCAGAACTTCGTGGATTTCATGCTTTCAGACTTTCAAGCCTTCTTCCTGAGTGTTATCGTCCAGAGAGCTCCAGAGAACGAAAATCCCCATCCTTGAAGAAGAAAAGAGAGAGCGAAGCCGAATATTGTACACGCGTTCCAAGGAGACTTTCTCAAGGATTCTTCGCTTCTTTGGTCCAGAAATTCTAAAGGGGGTTTTTATTTTGTATTTCATTTATATTTACATTCATCTTGTAATCGTTGTAGAAATCGTCGTCTTGCGTGCGACGTCTAAGTCCGTGTGAGGCTTAGGGGAAATCATCACCTTGTGTATGGTGTTAGATCCTTGTGTGGTCTAGGGTAAATCATCATCTTGTGTGCGGTGTCAAGTCCTTGTGTGGCTTGGGAGAAAATCGCCGCCTTGTGTGCTGCATCTAGATCAAGATTTGATTTAGGGGGAGGCTAGTGTCTATATCTGAGAGATATAGGCTATAGCCAACCGGTCCTTAGGAGAAGGACCGGTGAAAAGAGACAAGAGATTTTATTAATTGTAAGCCTTTGATTCCAAGCTTTATTGGAATCATTTCTACTCATTATCTTTGATGAAATAAAATCTTGTTTTTAAATTCAATTATTTGTCTCTATATTCATATATTGTTTCGTTTTTATAAAAATTATCAAAGGTTTACATTGCCCTTATTCACCCCCCCCCCCCCCCTCTAAGTGCGCCACAAGATCCAACAAGTGGTATCAGATGTAGGTTAATTCCTTATAAGGTTTAACCACCTGGAATTATGGCGCACCATGATCATGCATTTTCCGAGGGGCAAGGAATAACTAGACCACCATTATTTACGGGTTCCGATTATAATTATTGGAAAACTAGGATGAGGTATTTTTTAATATCATTAGATATTGAAGTATGGAATATGGTTGAAACAAATTATACTCATCCTACTTTTACAATTGGTGATATTGTCATGGAGAAACCCAAAGATAAATGGGATGACCAGGACAAATTAAAATGTAAAAATAATGCAAAAGCAATGAACGCATTATTTTGTGCTCTTGATAAAACTGAATTTAATAGAACCCGCGCATGTCAAACTGCATATGAAATTTGGAATTTATTGGAAATTACTCATGAAGGTACCTCACAGGTGAAGGACTCAAAGCTTTTCCAATTGGAGTCAGAATTCGAAAAGTTCAGGATGGAGGTAGATGAGGATTTGGATACCATATACACAAGATTCACTAAGATAGTAAATGACTCAAAAGTCTTAGGAAAAAATTTCTCAAATGGTGATTTGGTAAGAAAACTTCTTAGATCTCTCCCCCCTAAATTCAATCCCAAAGGGACGGCTATTTCTGAATCTCATGATCTTAAAGCTCTTAATATTGAAAGCCTGATTGGGAACTTGAAAACTCATGAAGTTGAATTGAAAATTCAACAACAAGAGTATATGGAGCCAAAGAAGAAGGGATTGGCTCTAAGATCTAAGAAGGAGGAAAGTAGTGATTCTGAGGAGGAAGAAGAAGATGAGGAAAGTTTATTTGTTAGAAAGTTTAGAAAATTTATGAAAAATCTAGAGAGGAGGAATTCATTTAAGAAGTATTTTAAGAAGAAGACATTTAGGAAGAAAAAAGGAAAGGAAGATGATGAGGAGGAAGAGAGACCGCCACCGGAGTGCTATCACTGCAAGAAGTTAGGACACATCCGAAGCAAGTGTCCAAAGTACTTGAAAGAACTTAAAGAAAAGAAGCACAAAGGGAAGAAGAAGGTGCTGAAGGCGGAAACATGGGATGATACTACTTCTGAGGATGCAAGCAGTTCAAGCTCAAGTAAAGAAGAGGAGGCCAACATGTGCTAAATGGGAAAGAGCGTCATATCTAATGACGAATGCAGTGTCCAAAGTGACACTGAGGTAACTCCTCCAACCTACGATGAATTATTTTCTGAATTTTTAAAGACTTGCAAATTTTTTGAAAAGAGTTTAAAAGATAATGATCTTCTTAAATCTGAAAATGAAATTTTGCTTAAAGAAAACAAAAAATTGTTAAATGAAATTGAGACTATTGGAAAAGGAAAACTTTCTTGCCAAGAGTGTGATCACTTTTTGGGAAGAATTAAAGAACTTGAAGAATCTCTTTCCAAATCTCATTCTACAATAAAAATTCTTACTAAAAAGAATGAGATTTTAGAGAGAGATCTGAAATCTTCAATTTCCAAAGTTCATGAGGGAAAGAAATCTTTTGAACGTAGATGTGTAAATCAGTATCCGAGAATACAGAAATGAAAAACCAGATTCATGACTTAACGATATCCATGAAAAAATTTGGAATGGGCCGAATATACAACCATCATTCTCCGAGGGTAGGACTCACCCAAGGCCACGTAGACAGAGGTCAAAGTCAAAGAGTCAATACGGCAGTCAAGCATAGGAGCAGAAGACAGCCTAGGTGAGTAGGGGTGCACTCGTGTGAGTAGCCCAGATACTCGCCAAAAGGTGGGCGACCATAGGTGATACTCGCCCATTTGCCCGGGGAGATCGCCTCAATGTCGCTAGTCGCCGGGCAGGGGCTGGGCTATAAAAACCCCCCTACCCCTTAGTTTTCCTATAAATAGGACCCCAGGGGTACTTGGATTGGCACCTGGACTTGAGCTTTCGAAACCCAGCTCTTACATCCTCGAACCTGTCACATTTGGCCGCTACTCCCGGTACTAGCCAAGTCGGTGCCTTCCTTATACCCTGCTCGGCCATTTTTTGGTCTTGGAGGGGAAGTCTCTTCGGAGCTTCTGGGTACGTGGTGGGACCTCCCTGCCGCAGCACCTGGGGTCCTGTTAGTTGCTCTTCTAGCTCCTTCGTAGTCGCCAGCCAGGCCATCTCGTTGGGCTGCTGGGCGAGTAGCCTCCGGCTGCATCGGTTCAAATTTCGAGGTCAGGATTTTCCTGGCGTCAACACCGAAGATCATTGGATATGATCTTATGATACCAATGCCATGGATCTGGAAGGTTTGGACTCGGATACACGTCAGGAAGCTATTGCCCGGCGATAACCACTGTCGCCGGCGACAGCGAAAAGTCCAGAAAATCTATTTTTAAAAATTCTGAAGTTAATAAATTGTCTAATACTGCATCCTCATCCAGTAAAAGTCCAGAAAAGTTATACTCTTCTCAATACATTACATGTGCCAAATGCAATAGATTTGGTCACACTACGGACACTTGTTGGAGGAAAGGAAAAAGTAAAATTAAACAAATCTGGGTGCCTAAGGCTTCTACCTATACTATGGGTGAAACCACTTGGGTAACCAGATCTTTACTCACCTCTTCTTTCTAGGTGTGTTGGCAGGCTAAGGACAAAGAAGACGTGTGGTACTTGGACTCGGGTTGTTCAAAGCACATGACGGGCAATAAAGAGAAGTTCCTTAGCCTGGAGATGAAAAAAGGAGGAGTTGTTACATTCGGAGATAATGGAAAAGGAAAAATCATCGGCATCGGAGTTGTGGGTAACAAAATTTTTTCAATTTCAAATGTTTTATTTGTAGAAGGATTAAAGCATAATTTGATTTCTATTAGTCAATTATGTGATAAGGGTTTAGATGTTTTATTTGAATCTTCTACAAATTTGTGCAAAATTATTAATTCTAAAACAAATGAAATTATTTTTACCGCACCTAGATGTCATAATGTATATATGATTAAATTTCTTGATTTTTCAAATTCTACTTTAAAATGTTTTTTATCAAAAAATGATGAATTAGAATTATGGCATAGGTGACTTGGACATACTAGTGCCAAGTTTAATTACAAAACTTTCAAAAGATAAATTAATTAAAGGTTTACTATTGTTAAATGGAAATTTATCTTCTTCATTATGTGTGCCTTGCCAAAAAGGAAAATTTTCAAAATCATCTTTCAAAAGTTAAAATGTTATTTCTACCACTAGGCCACTTCAATTAATACATATGGATTTATTTGGGCCTATTGGAATTTCTAGCTTAAGAGGTAGAAAATATACATTTGTATTGATTGATGATTATTCTCGTTTTTGTTGGACTTTATTTCTAACCTCCAAATCCGGTGCTTTTTCAGAATTTTCAAAATTATGTTTGCGTATTCAAAATGAATTTGAGTTAAAAATTAAACGCATACGATCGGATCATGGAGGAGAATTTGAAAATGAAAAGTTTATTTCTTTTTGTACGGAGTTAGGAATTAAACATGAATTTTCCGCTCCACGCACACCACAGCAAAATGATGTAGTGGAGAGGAAAAATAGAACTCTTCAAGAGTTAGCCCGTACGATGCTATCTGAATTTAAATTACCAAAATCTTTTTGGGCTGAAGCGGTTAGTACGACATGTTATGTAATTAATAGAGTAATGTTTCGCCCTATTTTAAAATTAACTCCTTATGAATTAATTTTTAGTAAAAAACCAAATGTTTCTTATTTATAAGTTTTTGGTTGTAAATGTTTTATTTTAAATTCTAAAGATTCCTTAGGAAAATTTGATGAAAAATGTGATGAAGGTATCTTTATTGGCTATTCTTCAACTAGTAAAGCTTATAGGATTTTTAATAAAAGAACAAAAATAGTTGAAGAATCTATTCATGTTAGGTTTGATGAGTTTGTTTCATGTGTAGAAAAGAAAATTACAGGAAAAGAAGATGAACCCCTTCCTTCGGTGGAGAATGATGATGAAGAACTTGGAGAAAATGAAGAAGAAAAAGAAGAAGAGAGAGAAGGAGAAAGAGAAAAGATAGAGAAGGAGAAGAAAGAGAAGAATATGTGCCTCCAAGTGAATTGAGATTTTCAAAGGATCATCCAAAGGAGCTTATCATTGGAGATCCGCAAAAAGGGGTTAGTGCTCGTTCATCGTTACAAGTTTTATTTTCAAACCTTTGCTTTGTCTCTGAAATAGAACCAAAAGATGTTTCCACCGCTTTAAATGATGAATTTTGGTTTTTAGCTATGAATGAAGAACTTAATCAATTTGAACGTAATAAGGTTTGGAATCTTGTAGAACGACCCAAAAATCATCCTGTAGTTGGAGTTAAGTGGATTTTTAAAAATAAACTGGATAGTGAATCTAGAATTGTTAGAAATAAAGCCAGATTAGTTGCAAAAGGTTATGCACAAATTGAAGGGGTAGATTTTGATGAAACTTTTGCACCCGTAGCAAGATTAGAAGCGGTTAGAATATTTCTTGCATTTGCTTCTTTTAAAAGCTTTAAATTATATCAAATGGATGTCAAAACCGCATTTTTAAATGGGTATATAAAAGAAGAGGTTTATGTAGAACAACCCCTGGCTTTATATGTAAGACCCTATTTTTTTTTTTTTTTTGCAAAAACCACCGGGTCTTAGGCCCAGAACCGCCGTTTTGCGGTGACACCTTCGCTCGAGAAGGTCGCCACTACAAAATGCCGATCCTGCCGGCCAAATCGATCACAAGAAAAGTAAGCTAAACTGATTAGTAGAACAAGCTAAGTCCACATCACATATATAAATAACTCATCGAAAGATGTCCACAATGTAACTGAAAAGAAAGGAAATAAGATAGCTAGGGCCTTGCCCAATACATCAGATCCTCACTACATGATTCACTCGCGGAAGCAAAATAACTAAATCAACACTCACGGATCCTGTCATCTGAGCTCCTGAGCTAGACTGCCCCGCCTCCATTTGCACCGGCCTCCGGTGCTGCTCCGTCGCCGCGGTCTCCTAAAATGATAAGGTCCACCGACCGTCAGTCATAAAGACTCAGCCAATTCCCCACCCCTCCCCCCAAGGCTCCTAGGCACCGGATGGGAAGGAGGAAGCGGAGGACAAACAAGGGGTAGAACAAATGCAGGTGACAAGGAAATATCTACGCTACACAGGTGATATATATATGTAAATGAAACCAGAAATAAAAACAGCAGGGTAAAGTATAGGTAAAGCAGTAATGAGTAAATGTAGAAACAATTAAATATTATAATATTAACCATTGATTTATAGGAGTGCCCATACAAACCTATAGACCAAGGGGTCGTTTAGCAGGGCCTATCGTATAAAAAGTCCCATACCAATTTATATGATAGGTGTCAGGGGTTGAATGCAATGGTTATGCTATGACATGCAAATATGTTGTTATGCGGTGATCAAACAAGTGCAACTCACCCACTACGACTCTATGCGCATAGACCTTTAGTTCCCCCTTTTTGGAGCGAGCTAGACTCCCCGGATACTCCCGTAGTGGCAAACGGAAGCGGTGGGTTGGGCCCCGCCCACCTCTAGGTTGGTAAATGCACTACCCGACCTAGACCTATCGTACGCCTCCACTAAACCCGCGGAGCGTCTGCGTACTCTTACTGACTGGACCGCCAGATTTTATGGCTAAGTACAAACCCGCACTAGCCGAGCCCAAGTATCAACGTCGGTGCAACGACCGCCAACACTAAGGACCCACCACCTTATGCACATGCAAGATATCTTCCAACAACACCGAGCTACAAGCTCCCCGGGCTAACCCGCCCGCCACCAACAAACATCTCCGAAACAAAAGATCACCGGATTAAACCGGCCAGACTTCCACAAACACATTCTCATAATAACTTTCCTGCTATAGAAACTTAGGTGCTAAAAGACGCTTAACAGGAAAAGACGATCTTTCGTCAATCCCCGGACGACCTATTCCGAGGGTGGCACTCCACCACCCTAAGACTTACCAAACCCTAACTCCTCTAGGGATCCAAACATAACACAAGGCTACTACCCAACCTTCATCACCCCAGACCCAAGACCATCAGTTTGACCTTTAACCCCAAAGTTGTCTAGTTGCTAAACGCAGACCAACCTTAACGTTTTGATGCTCATAAAGAGAGGTACACTAAATAACCATCTCCTTGACCCAAGGGATTTACTGGGGACCCATGCTACCTATTTCAGACCAAATCTAGGGTTTCATAATTTTTCCAATAATAAAAGTATTTTAAATAATTTTCCAAAGGGCCATTTTACTAAGGTTTGAACTACAAGTGTACTTTCCTGACCTCCACTGCCTACTCCAATTTTTACATAAATCCATAGTACCTAATAAACAGTAGGTATAAAATTTTAGGAAAAACCAACAAGATTTACTATTTTTAGAAATTCCAAAACACAATTATTTCCAATAAATTACAAAGGAGGTACCCTCATATGATCTCTAAACCTTTTGCAAGTTGGTACAGTGGTGTCTCATGATATGATATTCAGTCCTACAAAGTTTGACCATGTTCCACAGAGGGCATATTTGTAATTACATCCAAGGATATATTTGTAATCTCTTCCAAAATGAACTAGAGGTACCAAAAATATTGATCCATAAATTATGGGAAAATTTCAGTGGTTATATATTGTTATGAAAAGACAACCAGCAAAGTTTCATGCACTTACAGTAACTTATCATCATAAATTTAACCAACCCAAAAATTGCCAACAATGAGGAATATTACAATTTGGACCTCCAAGGGTTAACTCATGTTCTAACCAATTCTTCCAGAGATTTATATCATTAAAAACATGTTTATGACAGAAGATGGTAAGTTGATAAGTACTATTTCTCCCTAAAATCCCAAACCCTAATTATTTACAAATTTACCCAAGGGTTTATTACCTAAGATGGGCAACTCCAAATCCCTCCAAATTCTCACAGTAGCATTCCCTAGTCACTAAGGCCACCTCCCCAAAATTTCAAGTCAAACCATTAAGTTTTGTCCCCTCTTCCTTCATTAGCTTCTAATTGCACCCCTTAAGGGTTTAGCCTAGGGTTAGGGTCTAAACTTCTCCAATGGCTCTAATAGGAACTCCAGAGATTTATGATATCAAAACTTAGTGGGTGACAGAAGATGATTAACCACAAAGTAATATTTCTTCCTAGAACCCCAAAACTTAAACATTTACAAATCTACCCAAGAATTAATTACCTAGGTTTGACAACTCCAAACCTCTTCAAATTCACAGGGGAGGTTCCTCTGGTCACTATGACCTTCCCTCCAAAATTTTAGGTCAAACCATTAAGGTTTGACCCTACTTCCTTCATTGACCTCTATTTGCACCCCTTAAGGGTTTAGCCTAGGGTTAGGGCCTAAACATCTCCAAATCCACTCAAACCTCTGGGGAGGGGATTATACCACTCTTAGGACTCAGAGAGGTCTATTACACTTCTCCCCATGGGCATTTACTCCTACCTCCTTCACAAACCCTAAAAGGCACCATAAACTCAACCATTAGGATTCATGGGCAATATAGGTCCTAACCCACCCCAAGTGGCTCCTTGGGGTGCCTCCTACCTCCCAAGGCAGTGACCAAAGTTACCCCAACAATCAGTGGGAGGAAACCCCTCCACACTCCAAAACTAGCTTGGGTTTACCTTTACCCTAAACATAACCTTTAAGTGAAACTAGTCTCAAAGATCTCCCTACCTTGCCCATGTCCATGCTACTCACTATACTGACCATGGGTCAGTGAAAGACCACCCAAAATCCTACCAACATTTGGTGGGGAGTGGAAATTCCAATGGGTACCTATTTGGGGTGCAAATAGCAATTTAGCCCCTTTTTGATTTACTAGGGCAAAACCCCTCCAATGGCCACCAAACTTGGACCAGAGGTTGGCATGGGAGAGGGTGAGGTGCACCCCAAATATGGAGCCAAAAGACCTTGTGGAAGAGTGGGGGCACTCACCCAAAGTTTTGCCTAAACCTAGGGAGCCTAAGGCTATTTTGGTGGAATACCCTACCAAAACAACTCCATAAATCATGATATTTTAACCAGGGCCTATACATACCCCTTAGGACCACCCATCCAAGTTTGGAAGGGTTTTGAGGTGTTTAGGACACCTAATTAGGTTAAACTAGGATTATTGGTCTTTCCCAAAAATTAAGAAGAAAACTTCTCCAATCCTTGTGATCTTTGGACATGACCTAAGTATGCACAAGACTAGACTACACCCCAAAAATCAAGTCATTTGGAGTTCTATAATGGGGTGGGCATCAAAAATGAGTTCTGATTAGCCCTAAAGACAGCCTCCACTAGAATGAGTGATGAGCCCTAACCAGGACTCCAAATTGAGTGATCTCAATTTTGTATAAAACTAGACCCAAAGGGCTACATTTTCTATGTTGACCACTTTTCATGATTCGGCCTCTAAGTATTTTTCCCAGATTTAAATAGAGGCTGCATTTTAATCACAGAATTAATAAGGATTGAATTAAATTAGCACGAATCTTAAAGCAGATCGGGCGGCGCCGGGTCATCGTCCCCAAGAAATCAGCGGCTGAGATTTACCGCGCCTGGGCCGCCTTGATAGGTGATTTCCCGGCCACCTGAGCGCCGCCCCGGCCGACCAACGCCACCACCACCTCCGTTGAGGTGGGGGCCGGCGATGAGCGGTGTTTGATCGGCCGGAGGTGGCCGGAATCGCGTTCTGTAAGAGGATACCCAACCCGATCAACGGGGGGCAAGGCCGGCTTGATTCCCGGCCAATTGGCCACGGATCGAGCCGCCGTCGATTTGGATCTAATCCTTAGAGTTCAGGGAGGAGAACGGGACCTGCTGGAGGGCTTGCCGTCGGGTCAACCTCGAGTACACCATGGGAGCTGCCGTCGGTTGAGAAGCCATGCCAATTCCTTCCTACAGTGCACGAAATCCTCTGGAAGCTTGGGGGTTTCTCTCCTCTCAGGTCTCTGAAGGTGAAGGGGGTTTCGATTGGGGGTGGTGATGGCTTTAAGCTCCATGGCCATTAATGGCTTCTTCGGTTTCTCTCCAAGGCCGGCCCCTCTTCCTCTCCTTGCCTTAATTCCCTTGTGTAACTGATGGAAACTTCTCCCAGCTGGCTGAGGAGTTGAATGGAGGCATCAATTGGGGGGGCCAAGAGGTAAAACCTCTTAATGGCCATGAATGGCCTCTTCTCTCTCTCCCAAAAATGGTGAAACCCCCATTTTCTCTCTCCTAATCACCATGGTCGGTTTCTACACTCTCTCCTGAGTTTAATGATGGTCCACATGGGCTGGTTGACCATCCAATTGAGCTAGCCCAAAGAGATTGGGTTAGGTTTGAGCATTTTGACCTAAATTGGGCAATTTTGACTTTTGGTCAAATTGGTCAATTGGGGAACCCTAGGATGGGGCTTTTGGGTTCAATAGGTTTTAAATTAAGTTTAGGAACTAATGGTGGAGTCAATTTGGTCATATGGTTCTTGGTTGACCCAATCTAAGATGATTTGACCAAAATAGGCTAAATTGACTTTGGTCAAATTGAGCCCTAGGGTTGACTTGGTCATGGGGCTTTTTGGTCCACTAGCTCCCCTATGACATGATAGCCCTATGGGTGAGGTCAATTTAATGTGGTGAAGGTCAATTGGGGTACTTGAGAAGAAAGGTCATTTTGACCTAAAAAGGGCATTTTGGTCAATTTGCACCCCTGGGGGTCCCATGATGGGGCTTTTGGGTCCACTAGGTCTATAATGGTATTCTAAACCTAGGGGTGTGATCAATTTGACATGGTAAGGGTTGATTGGCTCTAAATGAGCTACTTTGACCAATTTGAGGGTTTATGTTGACCTTAGTCAAATTGGTCTCTTAGGTTGACTTCAATGGGCCCTTGGTGCCCTAAGGGGACCCCTAAAGGGTTAGGGACACTATGGTGGGGTCCAAGGGTTAAGTTGAAGCCCTAAATTCCAATCCCAAGCTTGGAAGATGGGAATTGCTATTTGCAGACCAAGGTGGCTTCCTCCTCCTTTCCTAAGCTCTTAGGTTCAAAAAGGTTCTTCCTATGGTTTTGTCATGACCCAGTCATGACAAAACCAACTTAGGGGTCTAGCAGTTTGGGGGATGTTACAAATCCCAATATATAAAAATAAAAATTTCGTCCCCGAAATTCAGACAAGCCTATGGGGTTTCTACTAGAGGAAAAACTGTAACATCCCAGAAAAAGTAAGTTGTACCTGTCGTAAAAAGCTGCGGATATTTTTACTGCATCAAGTCCAGTGGCTCCCAAGTATGTTCTTCCTGTCCATGATTCCTCCACAGGACCTTGACCAGTGGGACCTTCTTGCGCCGCAAGACTCGTAGCTCTGTGTCGTCTATCCGAACCGGCTCCAAATGAATCGATCGATCTGTAGCTACTGGCCCCTCAGAAGTAGACACCTGCTGCTCAGGCCGAAGTAAAGCCTTCCTAAGTGAAGAGACGTGGAATACGTCATGCAGTCCCTCCAAATCCGGCGGTAGCTCCAGTCTGTAAGCCAAGGGGCCGATCCGCTCCAGGATCCTATAGGGTCCCATAAACCTTGGACTGAGCTTCTTCCGGCCGCGAACCCTCGAGACTCCATGCATCGGACGTATCTTCAAGAAAACCCAGTCTCCCACCTGGAACTCCACCATACGATGACGCGCATCGTAATACTTGGCCTGCCTGCTCTGGGCCTCCAGCATCCTATCTCGAATTAACCTCACCTGGGCCTCCGTGTCCTCCACGAACTCTGAGCCAAGAGCCTTGGGGTCCTCATCCTGAATCCAAGATAACGGTGTCCTGCACCTCCGTCCATATAATGCCTCGTAAGGTGCTCTGCCTATGCTAGCCTGGTGACTGTTGTTATAAGAGAACTCGACCAACGGCAACAGTCTCTCCCAAGGCTCCCCACGGTCTAGAATGCAAAGACGCAAAAGATCCTCCAAGGTCCGATTGGTGCGCTCCGTTTGCCCGTCTGTCTGGGGGTGAAAAGCTGTACTGAAGGTCAACCGGGTGCCTAGATAGGCCTGCACCGCTCTCCACTCCCTTGACGTAAAACGTCCATCTCGGTCGGAAACTATCGTCCTTGGCACACCATGATAACGGATAAACTGCTCCACAAACTTTCGAACCAAAACTCTGACTGAATCATCCTTCCTGATCGGAATGAATCTAGCCACCTTCGTCAACCTGTCGATGATCACCCAAATCGAGTCATTCCCCGTACGGGATCGGGGAAGACCATGAATAAAATCCATCGCTATATCGTCGAACTTCCACTCCGGCACTGGGAGTGGCTGCAATAATCCTGCGGGGTTCCGACACTCCGCCTTCACAAGCTGGCAGGTCTCGCAGTGGGTCACAAAATAAATGATATCTCTCTTCATACCCGGCCAGTACATGGTCCTCTTCAGATCTGCCGTCATCTTGGTAATACCCGGGTGCACTGAATACATACTGCAGTGAGCCTCTGCCATAATATCTTCCCGGATCTGATCTCCCGCCGGCACATACACCCGACCTCTAAAACTCAACAGGTCGTCCTTCATCGAATAATCTCCAGCTGAACCTGCCTCCAAGGCTCTGAAAATCGGCTCCAGCTTGGCATCCTGTCTCTGCCATTCCCTGATGCGGTCTCGAATGTCATAAGTGGCACCAGTCGCTGCTAGGTACTCCTCGTATAGCTCCGGATCATCTTCAGATACCAGGGAGATCCGCATATCTTCGAACATTCGCACCAACTCCATGGCCATCAGCTTAGGCTCTGCTCCTGATGTAGTAGCTCTCCTGCTCAGAGCGTCTGCTACCACATTTGCCTTCCCTGGGTGGTAATGCATCGTATACTGGTAATCTGATAAGAACTCCACCCATCGCCTCTGTCGGATATTCAACTCCTTCTGCGTATCTACATACTTCAGATTTTTGTGATCTGAGAATATGTCGCAGTGGACACCATAGAGGTAGTGTCGCCAGATCTTAAGAGCGAATACGACTGCTCCCATCTCCAAATCGTGCACTGGGTAATTCCGCTCGTGGTCCTTCAACTGGCGGGAGGCATAAGCTATCACATGCCCGTTCTGCATCAGAACGGCACCCATCCCCTGATAAGATGCATCCGTATACACTTGAAATCCTTCCTTCCCCGACGGAAGGGCAAGGATGGGAGCTGAAGTAAGCCGACCCTTCAGCTCCTGGAAAGCTGTCTCGCACTGCGGCGTCCAAGTAAAAACAGCATCCTTTCTTGTCAGAGAGGTAAGCGGGAGGGCTATCTGGGAAAACCCCTGAACGAACTTCCGGTAGTAGCCGGCAAGTCCCAAGAAACTTCTTACGTCGGTGGCCGTCTTTAGCGGCGGCCAGTCCCGTACTGCCTGAACCTTTGCTGGATCTACTGCCAAGCCTGCTCCACTGATGATGTGGCCCAGGAAGGCCACCTCCTTCAACCAGAACTGACATTTACTGAACTTAGCATATAACCGATGCTCCCGCAGCTTCCCCAAGGTTAGTGCCAAATGCTGCGCATGCTCCTCCTCCGTCCTCGAGTAGATGAGGATGTCGTCGATGAACACTATGACAAAGATGTCAAGGTAAGGCTCAAACACCCGGTTCATCAAGCTCATAAATGCTGAAGGTGCATTTGTGAGCCCGAACGGCATCACCGTGAACTCATACAATCCATACCGACTGCTGAAAGCCGTCTTCGGGATGTCCTCCTCTTGGATCCTCAGCTGATAATAACCTGATCTTAAATCCAGCTTCGAGAAGCAGTGGGCTCCCTCTAGCTGGTCAAAGAGCTCGTCTATCCTTGGCAGAGGATACGTGTTCCGTACCGTCAGCCTATTCAGAGCTCTGTAATCGATGCACAGTCTGAGCGTCCCATCCTTCTTTTTCACAAATAACACCGGTGCTCCCCAAGGTGAGGAACTCGGCCTAACGAACCCTGCTTCCACCAGCTCCTGCAGCTGGCTCCGAAACTCTACCAACTCCTTTGGGGCCAACCGGTAAGGAGCTTTGGACACCGGCTTGGCCCCTGGCACCAGCTGAATCTGAAAATCCTTCTCGCGGTGCGGTGGTAGCCCAGGAAGCTTCTCTGGAAAGACATCAGCAAAATCTCGAACTACCGGGATACTTGGCACTGAGTCCTTGACTTCAGTCGCCTCGAAGAGCACCTGGTAAACCTCATCTCCCTGCAGGTGGGCCTTGACGGCCTGAATGGATGATAAAAAGAGACGAGAGGTAGGTTGAGTACCTTCGAATACCACAACACCGTCTTTATGCTCTAGCACGATCCGCCTAGCCGGGCAATCAATCCTTGCCTGGTTCTCATACAACCAACTCATGCCCAGGATCAGGTCGTAATCCCTCATCTTCAGAACAGTTGTCGGGACTTCGAACAGTCTTCCTCCAATCTCCAGACTCATTAGGCATGTTAAATTTGTTAAGACCTCTGATCCGTCCGGAAATCTCACTCTCCTATAGTCGCTTTTGAAGTGCTTGAATTGGTCTAGGTCTTCGATAAATTTGGCCGAGACGAACGAGTGCGAGGCACCCGTATCGAACAAGGCAAAAGCAGGTTTGCCGAAAACGGAAACTAAACCTGAAGGGTTTGACGATTGGTTCAAGGCTACGGTAAAGCTAAAACTTTCAAAACATTAACTATTTAAAATTAAAAGCGACAAGTACCTGCGATGACCCTTGCCGGGTCCCTGAGCCTGGCCAAATCTAAGGCATAAGCCTGCTCTCTGTAGTGCCTCCGATCGTCACCCTGAAATCCACGGCCTCGACCACGTCCTCGGCCTCCGGGATGCTGGCCCCGAGGTGCTGCCTGTAGTGCTGGAGGAGCATTCCTCTGGGGGCAGTTCCTCTTGATGTGGCCGACCTGATGGCAGTGAAAGCACTCCGGAGGTTGCCCATTCCCTCCAATCCTTGGCATCTCTCTCATCTGCAGAGGTTGAGGAGCCAGCACTACCGGCTCCCTTTGCTCCTGCCTCTCCCCCTGACGGGGTCGGACCTCCGTCCTTCCTTCTCCAGCGTCTCTGTTTCTCGGCTGATCTCTCCTGCCATTTCTTCCCTGGTCCTCCATGGGTCTCTTCCTCCAACGAACAACTTGCTGGTCTCCTTCCAGCTTCTTCGCCATCTCCAGAATCCTGGACATACTACCGTCGGAGACAAAAAGGAGGGCCTGCCTCAACTCGTCACGGAGGCCCTTATAGAATCTCTTAGCATATCCCGTATCGTCCAGTTGGTAGGATACCGCAAACCGGGACAGGTGGGTGAACTCCTGGTGGTACTCCAATACTGATCTATTCCCCTGCCTTAACTGCAAAAATCTGTCCTCCAGATCGTCTCTTGCCGACTGCGGCACAAAATGTTCCAGCAGTGCCATCTTGAAATCTTCCCACAAAACGTCTGCTGCCTCAAGTCCCGGGTAAGCTGTAGCCAGGAACCTCTTCCACCACCTCTTGGCATGAGACTCCAAGCAAGAAACCACCAGTGGCACCTCCATGTCTGCCGGGCACTGGATTCCTGACAACATCTCCTCCATGATGTCTACCCATTCTTCGGTCCTCACAACAGTCTCCGTCCCGATGAATGCTGGTGGGGAGAGACCCCGAAAGATGCTCAGCCAGTTGGCCCCGGGGTTCTGCTGAGGAGCCGGTGCTTGCTGTGCCCTGAATGTCTCCAAAATGGCAGTCAGAGCCTGCCCCAACTCCGTCTGCTGGAACGGGGTAGGAGCCGGTGGTGGTGGAACGACGTTCGGAGCCGGCGGGACTCCATGCTGAGGTGAAGGTTCCGTTGCCGGCTACATAAGAAAGATTGCACTTATAAGGGACTTAGCTAAAGGGAAGAAGAATTCAGCTATAAGTGGACTTTTACATGTGATTTTCCCTATGGGCACACCATTGCTTCCGCTGCTAGTTTGTCCGCAAACTAAGCTCGCGCGGGGTGGCCCAGGGTTTGTGGACTTCTTTTCCTTGGATCGATGTTTCCTCTGATACCACTTGTAAGACCCTTTTTTTTTTTTGCAAAAACCACCGGGTCTTAGGCCCAGAACCGCCGTTTTGCGGTGACACCTTCGCTCGAGAAGGTCGCCACTACAAAATGCTGATCCTGCCGGCCAAATCGATCACAAGAAAAGTAAGCTAAACTGATTAGTAGAACAAGCTAAGTCCACATCACATATATAAATAACTCATCGAAAGATGTCCACAATGTAACTGAAAAGAAAGGAAATAAGATAGCTAGGGCCTTGCCCAATACATCAGATCCTCACTACACGATTCACTCGCGGAAGCAAAATAACTAAATCAACACTCACGGATCCTGTCATCTGAGCTCCTGAGCTAGACTGCCCCGCCTCCATTTGCACCGGCCTCCGGTGCTGCTCCGTCGCCGCGGTCTCCTAAAATGATAAGGTCCACCGACCGTCAGTCATAAAGACTCAGCCAATTCCCCACCCCTCCCCCCAAGGCTCCTAGGCACCGGATGGGAAGGAGGAAGCGGAGGACAAACAAGGGGTAGAACAAATGCAGGTGACAAGGAAATATCTACGCTACACAGGTGATATATATATATGTAAATGAAACCAGAAATAAAAACAGCAGGGTAAAGTATAGGTAAAGCAGTAATGAGTAAATGTAGAAACAATTAAATATTATAATATTAACCATTGATTTATAGGAGTGCCCATACAAACCTATAGACCAAGGGGTCGTTTAGCAGGGCCTATCGTATAAAAAGTCCCATACCAATTTATACGATAGGTGTCAGGGGTTGAATGCAATGGTTATGCTATGACATGCAAATATGTTGTTATGCGGTGATCAAACAAGTGCAACTCACCCACTACGACTCTATGCGTATAAACCTTTAGTTCCCCCTTTTTGGAGCGAGCTAGACTCCCCGGATACTCCCGTAGTGGCAAACGGATGCGGTGGGTTGGGCCCCGCCCACCTCTAGGTTGGTAAATGCACTACCCGACCTAGACCTATCGTACGCCTCCACTAAACCCGCGGAGCGTCTGCGTACTCTTACTGACTGGACCGCCAGATTTTATGGCTAAGTACAAACCCGCACTAGCCGAGCCCAAGTATCAACGTCGGTGCAACGACCGCCAACACTAAGGACCCACCACCTTATGCACATGCAAGATATCTTCCAACAACACCGAGCTACAAGCTCCCCGGGCTAACCCGCCCGCCACCAACAAACATCTCCGAAACAAAAGATCACCGGATTAAACCGGCCAGACTTCCACAAACACATTCTCATAATAACTTTCCTGCTATAGAAACTTAGGTGCTAAAAGACGCTTAACAGGAAAAGACGATCTTTCGTCAATCCCCGGACGACCTATTCCGAGGGTGGCACTCCACCACCCTAAGACTTACCAAACCCTAACTCCTCTAGGGATCCAAACATAACACAAGGCTACTACCCAACCTTCATCACCCCAGACCCAAGACCATCAGTTTGACCTTTAACCCCAAAGTTGTCTAGTTGCTAAACGCAGACCAACCTTAACGTTTTGATGCTCATAAAGAGAGGTACACTAAATAACCATCTCCTTGACCCAAGGGATTTACTGGGGACCCATGCTACCTATTTCAGACCAAATCTAGGGTTTCATAATTTTTCCAATAATAAAAGTATTTTAAATAATTTTCCAAAGGGCCATTTTACTAAGGTTTGAACTACAAGTGTACTTTCCTGACCTCCACTGCCTACTCCAATTTTTACATAAATCCATAGTACCTAATAAACAGTAGGTATAAAATTTTAGGAAAAACCAACAAGATTTACTATTTTTAGAAATTCCAAAACACAATTATTTCCAATAAATTACAAAGGAGGTACCCTCATATGATCTCTAAACCTTTTGCAAGTTGGTACAGTGGTGTCTCATGATATGATATTCAGTCCTACAAAGTTTGACCATGTTCCACAGAGGGCATATTTGTAATTACATCCAAGGATATATTTGTAATCTCTTCCAAAATGAACTAGAGGTACCAAAAATATTGATCCATAAATTATGGGAAAATTTCAGTGGTTATATATTGTTATGAAAAGACAACCAGCAAAGTTTCATGCACTTACAGTAACTTATCATCATAAATTTAACCAACCCAAAAATTGCCAACAATGAGGAATATTACAATTTGGACCTCCAAGGGTTAACTCATGTTCTAACCAATTCTTCCAGAGATTTATATCATTAAAAACATGTTTATGACAGAAGATGGTAAGTTGATAAGTACTATTTCTCCCTAAAATCCCAAACCCTAATTATTTACAAATTTACCCAAGGGTTTATTACCTAAGATGGGCAACTCCAAATCCCTCCAAATTCTCACAGTAGCATTCCCTAGTCACTAAGGCCACCTCCCCAAAATTTCAAGTCAAACCATTAAGTTTTGTCCCCTCTTCCTTCATTAGCTTCTAATTGCACCCCTTAAGGGTTTAGCCTAGGGTTAGGGTCTAAACTTCTCCAATGGCTCTAATAGGAACTCCAGAGATTTATGATATCAAAACTTAGTGGGTGACAGAAGATGATTAACCACAAAGTAATATTTCTTCCTAGAACCCCAAAACTTAAACATTTACAAATCTACCCAAGAATTAATTACCTAGGTTTGACAACTCCAAACCTCTTCAAATTCACAGGGGAGGTTCCTCTGGTCACTATGACCTTCCCTCCAAAATTTTAGGTCAAACCATTAAGGTTTGACCCTACTTCCTTCATTGACCTCTATTTGCACCCCTTAAGGGTTTAGCCTAGGGTTAGGGCCTAAACATCTCCAAATCCACTCAAACCTCTGGGGAGGGGATTATACCACTCTTAGGACTCAGAGAGGTCTATTACACTTCTCCCCATGGGCATTTACTCCTACCTCCTTCACAAACCCTAAAAGGCACCATAAACTCAACCATTAGGATTCATGGGCACAATAAGTCCTAACCCACCCCAAGTGGCTCCTTGGGGTGCCTCCTACCTCCCAAGGCAGTGACCAAAGTTACCCCAACAATCAGTGGGAGGAAACCCCTCCACACTCCAAAACTAGCTTGGGTTTACCTTTACCCTAAACATAACCTTTAAGTGAAACTAGTCTCAAAGATCTCCCTACCTTGCCCATGTCCATGCTACTCACTATACTGACCATGGGTCAGTGAAAGACCACCCAAAATCCTACCAACATTTGGTGGGGAGTGGAAATTCCAATGGGTACCTATTTGGGGTGCAAATAGCAATTTAGCCCCTTTTTGATTTACTAGGGCAAAACCCCTCCAATGGACACCAAACTTGGACCAGAGGTTGGCATGGGGGAGGGTGAGGTGCACCCCAAATATGGAGCCAAAAGACCTTGTGGAAGAGTGGGGGCACTCACCCAAAGTTTTGCCTAAACCTAGGGAGCCTAAGGCTATTTTGGTGGAATACCCTACCAAAACAACTCCATAAATCATGATATTTTAACCAGGGCCTATACATACCCCTTAGGACCACCCATCCAAGTTTGGAAGGGTTTTGAGGTGTTTAGGACACCTAATTAGGTTAAACTAGGATTATTGGTCTTTCCCAAAAATTAAGAAGAAAACTTCTCCAATCCTTGTGATCTTTGGACATGACCTAAGTATGCACAAGACTAGACTACACCCCAAAAATCAAGTCATTTGGAGTTCTATAATGGGGTGGGCATCAAAAATGAATTCTGATTAGCCCTAAAGACAGCCTCCACTAGAATGAGTGTTGAGCCCTAACCAGGACTCCAAATTGAGTGATCTCAATTTTGTATAAAACTAGACCCAAAGGGCTACATTTTCTATGTTGACCACTTTTCATGATTCGGCCTCTAAGTATTTTTCCCAGATTTAAATAGAGGCTGCATTTTAATCACAGAATTAATAAGGATTGAATTAAATTAGCACGAATCTTAAAGCAGATCGGGCGGCGCCGGGTCATCGTCCCCAAGAAATCAGCGGCTGAGATTTACCGCGCCTGGGCCGCCTTGATAGGTGATTTCCCGGCCACCTGAGCGCCGCCCCGGCCGACCAACGCCACCACCACCTCCGTTGAGGTGGGGGCCGGCGATGAGCGGTGTTTGATCGGCCGGAGGTGGCCGGAATCGCGTTCTGTAAGAGGATACCCAACCCGATCAACGGGGGGCAAGGCCGGCTTGATTCCCGGCCAATTGGCCACGGATCGAGCCGCCGTCGATTTGGATCTAATCCTTAGAGTTCAGGGAGGAGAACGGGACCTGCTGGAGGGCTTGCCGTCGGGTCAACCTCGAGTACACCATGGGAGCTGCCGTCGGTTGAGAAGCCATGCCAATTCCTTCCTACAGTGCACGAAATCCTCTGGAAGCTTGGGGGTTTCTCTCCTCTCAGGTCTCTGAAGGTGAAGGGGGTTTCGATTGGGGGTGGTGATGGCTTTAAGCTCCATGGCCATTAATGGCTTCTTCGGTTTCTCTCCAAGGCCGGCCCCTCTTCCTCTCCTTGCCTTAATTCCCTTGTGTAACTGATGGAAACTTCTCCCAGCTGGCTGAGGAGTTGAATGGAGGCATCAATTGGGGGGGCCAAGAGGTAAAACCTCTTAATGGCCATGAATGGCCTCTTCCCTCTCTCCCAAAAATGGTGAAACCCCCATTTTCTCTCTCCTAATCACCATGGTCGGTTTCTACACTCTCTCCTGAGTTTAATGATGGTCCACATGGGCTGGTTGACCATCCAATTGAGCTAGCCCAAAGAGATTGGGTTAGGTTTGAGCATTTTGACCTAAATTGGGCAATTTTGACTTTTGGTCAAATTGGTCAATTGGGGAACCCTAGGATGGGGCTTTTGGGTTCAATAGGTTTTAAATTAAGTTTAGGAACTAATGGTGGAGTCAATTTGGTCATATGGTTCTTGGTTGACCCAATCTAAGATGATTTGACCAAAATAGGCTAAATTGACTTTGGTCAAATTGAGCCCTAGGGTTGACTTGGTCATGGGGCTTTTTGGTCCACTAGCTCCCCTATGACATGATAGCCCTATGGGTGAGGTCAATTTAATGTGGTGAAGGTCAATTGGGGTACTTGAGAAGAAAGGTCATTTTGACCTAAAAAGGGCATTTTGGTCAATTTGCACCCCTGGGGGTCCCATGATGGGGCTTTTGGGTCCACTAGGTCTATAATGGTATTCTAAACCTAGGGGTGTGATCAATTTGACATGGTAAGGGTTGATTGGCTCTAAATGAGCTACTTTGACCAATTTGAGGGTTTATGTTGACCTTAGTCAAATTGGTCTCTTAGGTTGACTTCAATGGGCCCTTGGTGCCCTAAGGGGACCCCTAAAGGGTTAGGGACACTATGGTGGGGTCCAAGGGTTAAGTTGAAGCCCTAAATTCCAATCCCAAGCTTGGAAGATGGGAATTGCTATTTGCAGACCAAGGTGGCTTCCTCCTCCTTTCCTAAGCTCTTAGGTTCAAAAAGGTTCTTCCTATGGTTTTGTCATGACCCAGTCATGACAAAACCAACTTAGGGGTCTAGCAATTTGGGGGATGTTACATTATAAATGAGAAATATCCAAATTATGTTTATAAATTAGATAAAGCGCTTTATGGATTAAAACAAGCGCCTCGTGCTTGGTATGATCGATTAACTCAATATTTGTTAAAGCACGATTATAAAATAGGAAGTGTCGATTCTACACTCTTCATTAAGCAAATTGATCATGATTTAGTTATTTTGCAAATTTATGTTGATGATATTATTTTTGGTGCCACTAATGAAGAGTTGTGTAATGAAGTAGTTCAAATTATGAAAAATGAATTTGAAATGAGCATGATAGGAGAACTTTCATATTTTCTAGGATTTCAAATTACACAAAAACATGATGATATTTTTATATGTCAATCCAAATATATTCATGATATGTTGAAAAGATTTGAATTTGAAAATCTTAAGCATGCAAACACTCCTATGAGTGCTTCACTAAAATTAGGAAAAGATGAAAGTGGAGTTTCAATTGACCAAACCCTTTATAGAAGTATGATAGGATCCTTATTATATTTAACCGCATCTAGGCCTGACATTATGTTTGCCGTTTGTTTATGTGCTAGATTTCAGGCTAATCCTAAAGAGTCACATTTAAAAGCGGTGAAACGCATCTTTCGATATCTTATAGGAGCATCTAAATTAGGATTATGGTATCCTCATAATGATTCCTTTATTTTACATGGCTTTTCGGATTCAGATTATGCGGGATGTTCTTTTGATAGAAAAAGCACAAGTGGCACTTGTCATTTTATCGGCCCTTCACTTATTTCTTGGTCGAGTAGGAAACAGAATTCTGTTGCCCTCTCTACTACCGAGGCCGAATATATTGCACTAGGTAGTTGTTGTGCCCAAGCTCTTTGGATGTCACAAACATTAGAAGACTTTGGCATGCAACAAAGTAGTGTGGAATTAAAGTGTGATAATAAAAGTGCTATAGACTTAACTAATAATCCCATATTACACTCTAGATCTAAGCATATAGATGTCCGACATCATTTTATAAGGGATAATATTAAGAAGGGTAATGTAAAAATCAACTTTATAGGCACGGATAATCAACTAGCGGATATATTCACTAAACCGTTACCGGATTCCCGTTTTTCTATGCTTAGGCTAGAATTAGGAATCCTAGACATTTCACAATGATTATATCACTATTTATAACCTATAAAATTTAAAAAAAAACCATCACAATAGCTATACATTTTTTTTTTTAAAAAGGAGGAAGGAAAACTAAATCTTAAACGATCAAAATATACACATTCACCAACATAAATCATGTTCAAATATTAAAAATTATTACAGAATTTTAACAAAAGAGTACTTAAAATGACTCATAAAAGAAGTTCACAAAATTAGAGAGAGATCTGGGCTGGGCAGCTGTCGGATGGCGACAGTAGGATGTCGGATGGCGATAGCTCCCAGAAGTCTTTTTCAATCCGAATCCTCCTCATTTTGACTTCCTGCTCCACTACTTTCTGGAAGATCATAATCTGATCTCCTTATCACTGTCTTCTTCCGTCGAGCCTGACTAACCGATTGGCGTCGCGGCTCCTCCTCCGTCGGCACTTCCCATTCCGCGGCTTCAGCAGGCGTAGGCTTTAATTTAAGTCCCTTAACAAGGAACTTCATGAACTTCTGCATTCGCGTCCGATCCTTCTTCACCTCTACTTTGTGTTCTTCAAAAGATCTTCTATGCTCTTGAAAATATTCAATGTGTCTATCCAATTTTGTTTGGAAAGAGTCGAGTGCTTCCCGCATAGACCCTCCACGTGCAATAGGAGGCTCTCTCATTTCCGTAGTAGGCGGCTTCCGTTGACTTTTCTTACTCTTTATACCCGCCGTTTGATATATATCCGGGACACAATCTCCAACATAAAAGCTTTGATCTATCCATGTGTATTTCTTGAATAGAATATGCTGGATAATCGCACCCAACGGGAGGGTGTGTGCCTTTTTCCACTCAGGATTTTTGAGGCGGAATGTATATCGAATCATAGACAAAAGAAGATCGGCCACATCAAATAATTCGTTCTCCACTATATAATAAGTCACAAGACTAAATTGAGTCGTAATACTATGGGTATCACCGGACTTCAACATAATCGTGTGCCTTAGTATATCTTGAACAAGACGAGCATCGGCTGTCAATGTCGTCATAATGGTTATAAGGTTCTTTGTAGAATTTCCATGCAAAGACATGTTCATTAGGGTCCAATCTCTCTCTAGTATATAATTCTCCACTATGTCCAAAACATTCTCACTTCCCATTATTCCAAATTCACTTCTTAAATCAATGGGAGTGATCTCCACATATTGTCCTTGAATTTTGGATCTAACTCCTCCATTCAAATCCGTATATGAAGGGTCCTCAAGATGATTATAAAATTCTCGTACTAAATAGGAGGAGAAGATATCTTGGATAATGACTGAAAGTATACCTGCCTCAGCAAGCATATAATAGACACGTTCATGTCGGGGGAGATCAAATTCCACAACTTTTGAAATTCCGATTTGGGCTTTCTCTATGCCCGGATAACTTTGATAAGACGAGTGAGCGTATCCTGACTCACTCTTTCGCGATCTCCAACTGGATGACATATCTGCATGAGAGATAAGAAAATTAAAACAAAAAAAATGGACCTGTCGGATATCCGATACCCCTCTGTCGGATATCCGATAGCTAAAACTTATGCTTCCGAAAAATAATTTCACAAACATTCTTACTCTCACAAATACACAAATTTTTCACACAGAAAATGTTCTTCAACATCTATATAATTTTGACAAATCCTTGGTGAAAACATTATTCATCATCTTCTTCCTATAAAAACAAAGTTCTAATTTTTTTTTATATATCACCATCACAAGATCTAAACCCTCTTTTGAACACCAAAATCTAAAATATCTAGATCTCCTAAAATGATTCTTCACAAAAACCAAATGAAAACAAAGAGGAATATCAAAATCAAGCTCTACATTTTTCTCTTCTTCACAAAAACTCCATGAAAACCAAGATCTAAAATGTCTAGATCTACATTTTTTTCTTCCCCAAAACTCAATGAAAACCAAGAGGAATATCAAAATCACAAAAAATTTGAAAACTTTTAAACAAAACTTGAAAAATCAAAGTTCCTCACCTTAGATCTGAAGGTTTTCGGCGACCTGGAGCTCTAGATCTCGGAAATTTTCCTAAAACTGAAGTGAGGTGTCGGTGGAAAGACGAAACACGTCTTTTTATTTGTTTCGAGATATCGGATGGCGACATCCAGCTGTCGGATTTCCGACAGCTCCAAAAAAAAAATTACATTGCTATTCTTCACTAGCTTTTTCATTCCCTCTATCTATAACTGTTCATATGAGATATTTTTAATCTTGCATAAATGATTCTTCATGTGTTATTTTTTTTGTAAAAATAGCTTAACACATGATTATGGTGTTCAATCTTAAGTTATCATTATAATGACACTTTCATATAGTCATTAAGAATTATTTTCGCATGCCTCTAAGTATAAGAAATCTTTTATCTATAACAATGAGCAATCACAAACACTAACTTTAGTAATACATGTTAATAAAATTTATTTTATACATATATCATGATTGCTCGAACATAACAAAATACATTTCATAAATGCCACCTTTAACTTTGATACTTTGCACTTTTTAAAATTATACCATTTTTGCATGCAAATGAATTCGGAGATCCTTAGCATATATGAATATTCAAACAAAAAAGGAGGCAAATTCAAATGCAAAACAACATTTTGCCAAAAAAATTTGCAAGAAATAAATAAAAAATTGAAAAGGATCCTCCACCAAGCACTACTTAGCCTCCTGATAAGTCTTAATGAGCATTGTGAGGTTAAACACCTTGGAAAGAATTGTAAAGTGTCTTGTTATGCAAAAACAAAATGGTCCTTTTATATATTTGCAAAGTTTCTATAAGTTCATAAGTTTGGCTTTATGCATATTTATGTTATGTTTAACAATTCCATGATCATGTATATTTATTTTAAATATATTCATATGTATTCTTTCTTAAAGTATCACTACTACACTTCATTGTTATTTATAAAATTTCTTCTTATGAGAATTGGACCGAAATAATTCAATATTCTATATTCTCATGTGTCTTTCTCTGATAATTGAAATTGAATCTCCTAATGGTTAAGTATATTTGCTTCTATACATTATAACACATTCCTAGAATGCTTAGCCTAATCTCTACGGTTTCCTATCTCAATATCATATCACTTACAAAGCTTCCGCTAGTGTACTCCAACTTTCCCTATATTCTTTTTTATTTTCTACCATATCTCTATAATACTCTTTCCTCGTCTCTATTTATTACTTTTGATAATATCAAAGGGGGAGAAGATACTAAGAAATCACTTAAATCACTTAAAATACTTAATTAATTATTTGAGCATTCATGTAGGGGGAGTTTATATGTAGGGGGAGTTTATATGTCGGGGGAGTTTATATGTCGGGGGAGAATATTTTGGGGAGATCATATCATATTAAGGGGGAGATCATGGAGATCAAAAGTTCACACTTGTATACACATGATATACTTTTCAATATCTCTATAGGATTTATTCGATTTCTTTTTATAAGGATTTGTTATTATCAAAAGGGGGAGATTGTTGGAGCATGCGTTCCGCACTCGTCCGGTTTGAGAATAACAAATCCCGAATGTATTTGATCCTATTTTTGATTAATGGTGTGCAGATAACAGGTGCAAGAATAACATGTTTGCAATTGGAGCAAAATACCGATTTTCCAGAAATTGGAGCTATCGGATTTCCGACAGCTAGCTAACGGATTTCCGACAGCACACGATTTCTTCCGTTCTCCGATCTCTACTCAACGGTTTAGAGCTATCAGATTTCCGACAGCAGTAACGGATATCCGACAGTGCACGATCTTCCCGCAACTCTACGACGTGCAGCAGTTACGCAAGCTAATGGATTTCCGATAGTGATATCGGATATCTGACAACCCACGATCTTCCCGCAACTCTACGACGTGCAGCAGTTACGCAAGCTAACAGATTTCCGATAGTGATATCGGATATCCGACAGCCCACGTCTCAACCACGGCCTCCACTTCGTGCAGAAACTTCGAATTAGTGGGACACGTGGCAGCCTCTGGAGATATCGAATTCTGGCGATACCTAGCTAACGGACGGCGACATCTCTTTTTTATTAAAAGGGTTCAGAACTTCGTGGATTTCATGCTTTTAGACTTTTAAGCCTTCTTCCTGAGTGTTATCGTCCAAAGAGTTCCAGAGAACGAAAATACCCATCCTTGAAGAAGAAAAGAGAGAGCGAAGCCGAATATTGTACACGCGTTCCAAGGAGACTTTCTCAAGGATTCTTCGCTGCTTTGGTCCAGAAATTTTAAAGGGGGTTTTTATTTTGTATTTCATTTATATTTACATTCATCTTGTAATCGTTGTAGAAATCGTTGTCTTGCGTGCGACGTCTAAGTCCGTGTGAGGCTTAGGGGAAATCATCACCTTGTGTGTGGTGTTAGATCCTTGTGTGGTCTAGGGTAAATCATCGTCTTGTGTGCGGTGTCAAGTCCTTGTGTGGCTTGGGAGAAAATCGCCGCCGTGTGTGCTGCGTCTAGATCAAGATTTGATTTAGGGGGAGGCTAGTGTCTATATCTGGGAGATATAGGCTATAGCCAACCGGTCCTTAGGAGAAGGACCGGTGAAAAGAGATAAGAGATTTTATTAATTGTAAGCCTTTGATTCCAAGCTTTATTGGAATCATTTCTACTCATTATCTTTGATGAAATAAAATCTTGTTTTTAAATTCAATTATTTGTCAAATGTTTAAATTGCCCTTATTCACCCCCCCTTTAAGTGCGCCACAAGATCCAACAAATCTCCCCTCAAAAAATTCAGTGGTTCTAAGAGTCTCCTTACGAAAAGACTTAGTGGTATTCAAACACCTTATCAAATGTCCTGGTTCTAAGAGTCTTCTTATCAAAAGACTCAGTGGTATTGAACACCTATTAACATTTTTGGTTCTAAGAGTCTCTTTATTAAAAGATTCAGTATTAATGATAATGAATTCCTGCTGAGACAGAAGAGTGGATGTACCCAATATTTGAGAAATCGATATAATTTCTTGTGTCATCTGTGTTGCATTTTCTCTGTGTTTTAATTTCTCTCTGCGTGCTTTTCTTCTCTTTGATATTTTTATTTACTTGTGATAGCTAAATAATTGTGGTTGTGATGTAACTTGAATATTGAGGTTGAAATTAAAATCAACAAAACATTCTCCCAAAAATCTCAGTAATCTATTCATCCCACCCTTTAGAGTGCTTCTCAAGAGATTACCTTCTCTTTCATTATCTTATAATTATTTTAATATTGTAATTTCAATAAAATTTGGGATCTGTACGAGATTAAAATTTATTTTATTTTAATAATCAATCATCATACAATTGTACTGTCAAACAATTAAAACAATCTTTCCGTTACAAACATCACGGCAATAGTCGTTCCTCTAAAGAGTTTCACTCATTTTTTTCACAACTGTACAAAACAACTCATTTTCTCATCACTGTTTCACACTAGTGTTTCTCCCAGCATCTAGCTGAGCCAAACAGATCCTACCACATATCCAGGAAACATGCTACATGCAATATCACCCCTTCTGGTGGAGGTCCAGGATGAGCTTGATAGCCTCCCGGTCCTAGAGGATTGGATCTGTCGATTGGGCTAGAAGATTTAGGGTCTACTGATCAGGCTTGGATGGCAAGTGGAGGTGTTGGTGATAAGTGGGAGTTGGTGGCACGGGCTCTGAATGCAGTGGATGCAATCAATGACCGTAGGTGTGAATAGCCAGCGGGCGAACCCAATTTCTGCTCGTCTGGAAACGACAGTCGGAGGAGGGATAGGCGACCAGAGGAATAGTTAACGGCGAGGTTGGTGTGTAGGTAGACGTTCTAGGGGAGAATATGTTGTGCAAAACAACTCATTTTCTCACAAGTAGAGGTTGGCTGGGACCAGGATCCTCTCCAGTTCGCATGAACTGGATAGTATCGAGTTCACGGTCACGATTTCATCTCCCAAATCCGTCGGCGATCACTTGCTGAGTTGACGAGTGCAATTACTGAGTTGACGAGCTGACTTTTGAGAGAAGAATTCGGGACCGTTCGATCATGAACTGGATACTATCCAGTTCAAGCGAAATGGAGAGGATCCCCTTTCGGTTGGCTGAGGCTTGTAATAACATGAAATCGAAATGGAGAGGATCCCCTCTCGGTTGGCTGAGGCTTGTAATAACATGAAATGACAATATTTCGTCAATAAATTACAAGAAATGGGGATGTAACCGAAGCGATATTAGGCGGTCGTCCCTGTTTGTCTCTTCTGACCGAGGTCGTCCCGTCACCGCGAGATCGAAGAGGCGACGCGCGCACGGATCCACAGCAAATAAAGGCTGGCGAGCGACGGTTCTCTCTTTCCCGACATGGTATAAGATGTGCACAGGGCCGTGGGGTTGGGTCGTCATCTCCCTCTTTAAGCTTTTCTTGTCGCCTGGAACTCGGGCGTAGAGAGTAGCAGCAGTCGCCCATCGGCCGCTCTGGAATTCTTTGTTGACGACGGATATTATTCCCAGTTCTCTCCAACGCACCCGATATGCCTTGGAGCGTGGTGAATGACGGGGATGGTATGCCCCGGATCATCCTGACGGAGCCTAGCGGTTCTTCCGCCGAGGTATTTCTGTGCACGCCACAGTATTCCTTCCATTTCTTCCCACCCTTTCTTAAATTTGACCGAAAATTGACTGATATTGTCAAATTAGAGGGCGATTTGCATTTTTGATTCAAGGGTTTCGGGGCTGTGGGTTTATCTATCACTGCTAGGTCATTGACATACCTTATGAGTTTTGTTGCTTTATTCTTTTTCCAGGTTCTTTTGTATGGCGGACAGGTTGTGTCGTGGAAAAATGATCGGCGAGAAGAACTGCTTTTTATGAGCACGAAGGTATTTGGATAAGTTGAATCATTGATACTCGGTAGCAGATTAATCCTTATTTTTTCTTCTCTTCACTGGACAGTCGTCTGGATTTCTTTTCTTGTGGCACTTAGTATATGTTGTGTAATTAGACTAGTGGACGGTCCCTTTCCATGATTAAGTGAATTCTAGGGAAGCAGTTTGTCAAGAACTTGATGTTACGACTGAAGCTAAAGAGGAGTGCAGGCCTACTCTCTGTCTGCGAATAAGGAGGCGGGAAAAGCTTTTGAACTCTGTTAATAAGGAGGGGTGTTTGTTTGTCTTTTTGTTGTGTTTTTTTCTTTGCTCTATAAATAGCGGGAAAGGGGGTAGTCGAGGGTAAATTTGAAAACATTGAATTCTTGATTAGTTGTTCTTTTTCAGAGACGCGTGAATGCCTCTTGAGATTGAGTGATCTTCCGTTTAGCGGTTTAGGAATTATCAATTCCTTAGGATTGATCCAATTATCAATTTCCATGATGTCGCGCATATCCCGCCAGTTTACTAATTGGGAGGAATATTGCCAGACCTTCCACCACCGTTTTGGGTCTTTGTTGTTTGCGGACCCGATGGGTGAGCTAAAGAATTTGCGTCAACGGTGTTCGGTTCAATCTTACCTGGATGAGTTCGATCTTCTATTACACCACGTTGAAATCTTGGAAGAACGTACTGTCAGTTTCTGTCTAGCTGGTCTCCGAGATGACATTGAGTTTGCTGTACGAATGAATGTTTCAACTGAAGACTCTGCTTGACGTGTTTTCATTGGCTCGTCTCCAGGAACATCGCAACGCCTTAGTAGGTAAGAGATCTAGCTTTACGTCTGTTAGTTCTGAAGTTCATAGTGAGCGCCCTTCTCCCTCACTGCACCTGTTCCTAAATCATTTCCGAATGTGACGCCTGGGGGGGGGGGGGGGGGGTCCTCTTCTTACACATTCTTTACCTCTCGGTCCGGACGACGTCTCATTTTTACAGAAATGGATGAGAATAGAATCCACCGATTGTGTTTTTGGTGTGACAGTAAATATACACATGAACATAGGTGTTTGGAACGGCGACAATTGTATTCTCTGGAATTAGTGGTAGATGATGAACTTGCTTCATCTGCACAAAATTTGGATGATGAGTCTCCTCTTTTGGAGGAAGCGGAAGATGATCAAGCTCCTCCTGCGGTATCAGTACATGCTTTGTCTGGCATTATGAATTTCTATACGATGCGGGTTACTGTGTGCCACCAGGGCCACCCGATTAATGTGCTCATTGATTCGGGGAGTACGCAGAACTTCTTGGATCTTCAAACATCTCAACGTTTGCACTGCCCTTTGGTACCTGTACCTGAGTTTAATGTGGCAATCACTAATGGAAAAGGCATCGCCAGTAGCTACAAGGTGCTTGACTTCTGTTGGCGGATGCCTGGGGTTATGTTTGCTTCAGAGGTGTTGGTGCTGCCTTTGGGGTGTGGGGGGTGGGGGGTGGGGGTGGGGGTGGGGTGAGGCTGTGCTGGGTATCCAATGCTTAGTCACATTGGGTGTCGTTAATTGGGGTTTCAATAATTTGAGAATGGTGTTTATGTGCCAATGGAAGAAAATTTCTCTTAGGGGTTCAAAGAATGTTGCTGGAGCTTGGTTGAAGTGGAGAAGAATGGAGAAGGTGCTATCCAAACCTGGCCAATTGCAGATGATGGCTATATGTCATGTTCATGAGATTTCTCCTCAGAGGCCTTTGTTCATTGATGCCCAAGCAATTGTGCCTCAGGTGGAGGGAAGTATGTTAACTAAAGCGGAGGACCTATAACTTCAGGAACTCCTCCATGACTTCAGGGATCTATTTTCTCAACTTGTCAGGCTGACTCCAGGTCGTGGACATGGGCATCACATTCCACTTAAAGATGGAGGAATCAAAGTGAATTTGTGTCCCTCCAGGTGCCCCTCTACAGAAAACAAAAAGAAAAAATTAATCCAAGAAATACTGGCGGCAGGAATTATTGAACACAACAATAGTTCATTTTGCTTACCGGTGGTATTAGTCAAGAAATTGGATGGCTCTTGGTGTTTGTATGTGGACTACAGGAAGTTAAACTTGTATACGATCAAGGATAAGTTCCCCATTCCCATAGCAGAAGAATTAGTTGATTAACTATATGGGGCTACCTACTTCTCTAAGTTGGATTTGAGGGCAGGTTATCACCAAGTCTTGATGGCAATGGAGGATGTGCATAAGACGGTGTTTCGAACACATTATGGGCATTATGAGTTTCTAGTAATGCCTTTTGGCCTCACGAACGCCCCTCAACATTTCATAGCTTAATGAATCACCTCTTTGAACATCAACTACGGAAATTCATTTTAGTATTCTTCTATGACATATTAGTATTCAGCAAAACATGGGGTGAGCATTTGGAGCATTTGACGTTTGTTTTTCAAAGGTTGAGATCTCAGAGGTTATATGTGAAGAAGAACACGTGTTTATTTGGACAACATCAGGTCCAATAATTAAGGCGCATGATATCCCGGGAAGGAGTGGCAACAGACCCAGGAAAGATTCAAGCTATGATGGATTGGCCTCCTCCAGCAACCATCAAGAAACTGAGGTTTTTTTTTGGGGTTGACTGGGTATTACATGCGCTTTATACAGGGTTATGGATTGCTTGCTAAGCCCTTGACAGAATTGTTGAAGATGAAGTCTTTTAAGTGGCCGCCTGAGGCTGACACAACCTTTGAACAATTAAAGTTGGCGGTCTCTAAGTCTCCCGTGTTGTGCCTACCAGATTGTTAGAAACCATTTATCCTAGAGACCGATGCTTCAGATAGGGGTGTTAGCGCAGTACTCGTGCAAGAGAGCAGGCCGGTGGCTTATTTTAGCAAGGCCTTGGGCCCTCGTAACGCCGCTTTATCTGTGTATGATAAGGAGCTCTTGGCATTAGTAATGGCAGTGCAACATTGTCGCCATTATTTGATAGGGTGTTTGTTTATAATTCGAACTGATCACCAAAGTCTTCGATTTCTTCTGGATCAAAAAATGGCAACCCCTGCACAACAAAAACATCTCACAAAACTCCTTGGGTATGATTTTCAAATCCAGTATAAGAAGGGGGAGGATAATGTATGTGCTGATAGTCTTTTTAGGTGTTTCCCTCAGGTGGAGCTCAACGTGTTGGTGACACTATCCTCTGATATTCTACAATAAATTAAAGGTTCCTGGTGCAGGATCTTTATCTCCAAAAAATAATAACGGCAAAAGAGGCGAACGTTGAGAATAAGCCTATTTATGTGTGGGCTCACGGTTTGCTCAAGAGGAAGGGGAAGTTGTCGCAAATAATGAGGAAAGAGCTTAGGTCTCCAATGTGGAGTCCTAACATATATATATATATATATCTCAAAGACGAATAATTACAATCATGTTCAAACACCATACACGATATATACAGACCATATGAAATACAATGATAATAATAACTCCAATACTCCTCAAGCTAGAGCAAAGATGTCAATCATGCCCAGCTTGGAAATGGTCAAATCTGAACGAGTAGGGCCAACAACTTTAGTGAAGGCGTCGGCAAGCCGGTCGGTGGAGGATACGCAAGTTGGAAGAATAGTCCCAGTACGAACGTGATCACGCAGAAAATGAACATCCATCTCGATGTGCTTGGTGCGCTCATGTAGCACCGAGTCCTGAGTAAGAAGGAGAGCTGATTTATTATCACAATAGAGGGTCGAGCCAATAGTGAGGGATAGACCGAGTTCAGTCAGCAGTGATCGGAGCCAAACCAACTCAGTAACGTCGTAGGCCATAGCGCGGTACTCTGATTCAGCTGACGAGCTAGATACAATGAGTTGTTTCTTACTCCGCCAGGAGACAAGATGATCACCATGGAAGACACAGAGACCGGATGTGGAGCGCCGATCGGTCAAAGAGCCAGCAAAATCAGCATCAGTGAAGAAGGAGAGACTGGAGGCACTATCAGCCCGATAGAACAGCCCAAGACCAGGAGCGCGCTTAAGATAGCGAAGAACACGTCGAGCAGCCTCTAGATGAGATGTCTTGGGAGAATGCATAAACTGGCTCAAAACGCCCACTAAGAAGCTGATGTCAGGCCTAGTATTGATCAAATAGATCAAGCGACCAACCAGACGCTGGTACTGAGAGGGGTTCGATAGAGGATCACCAGATTCAGCATGAAGGCGATGGTTGGTATCCATAGGAGTACTCGCAAGACGACACCCAAGTAGACCCGTGTCCCGAAGAAGATCTAAGGTGTACTTGCGCTGCGATATGGAGATTCCCTTCCGTGAGCGAGCAACTTCAAACCCAAGGAAGTAACGGAGGGTTCCAAGGTCTTTCACCTCAAAGGCTGAGCGTAATGTAGCTTTCACCTCAGAGATGCCAGAAGAGTCATCCCCGATGAGAATAATATCGTCTACGTAGACCAGGACAATGACACGACGACCCTCTGGAGTGGCACGAATGAAACAAGTGTGATCTACACGACACTGAGTGAAGCCGGATTGAAGGATAACTGAGCTGAACCGTTCAAACCAGGCACGCGGAGACTGCTTTAAGTCGTACAGAGATTTGTGCAGTCGGCGTACTCTCCCTGAATACTCCCCCTTAAGGGCAAACCCTGGAGGAGGAGCCATATAGACCTCCTCCTGTAAATCACCGTGCAGGAAAGCATTTTTGACATTGAGCTGGTGGAGCGGCCACGCCCGAGAGGCAGCAAGCGAGAGCAGAAGGCGGACACTGGTCAACTTAGCCACGGGAGCAAACGTGGCACCAAACTCGTCAGGAGCCTGAGCAAAGCCCTTGACCACCAAACGAGCCTTATATCGGTCAATGGCTCCATCAGCAGAGTACTTCACAGTATAGACCCATTTGCACCCAACTGCGTGTTTTCCGGGAGGAAGAGGAACCAAAGACCATGTCCTAGTATGATGGAGAGCATACATCTCCTCCTCCATGGCCTGAACCCACCACGGGTCAAGGAGAGCCTCACCGGTCGAAGCAGGTAGGCGAACAGAATCAGCAACAACCACAAAAGCCTGGTAAGAGTGTGAGAAACGCTGGTAGGAAACAACACTAGCCGACGGGTGCTCAGTAACAGAGGAACGAACACAAGTACGCTTGCCCTTGCGCAGGGCAATAGGTAAGTCAACAGAAGTAGGGGAGAGAGGCTCAAGAGAGGTACCTGCGACCGGAAGAAGTTGCTGATCCGGGACTGGAGGAGAAGTGGGTGTACGTTGGCGGCAAGAGTAAGTCAGCAGGACAGGCGGAGCAGCAGGTGGATCAATGGCTGGTGAAGGTGGAACAACCGGAAGAGGTTGCACAACAGAAGGAAGAACAGGTGAAGGCAAATGAGCAGAAGAAGGGAACCTCCTCATGAAATGTCACATCCGTAGAGTAAATAACACGGCGCAACTGACGGTCATAGCAGCGGTAACCCTTAGTGGTAGTAGAGTAGCCGAGGAAAAGACAACCGATGACCCTGTCGTCGAGTTTAGTCCGAGAAGGGCGACGATCCTGGACAAAACACACACAACCAAAGACGTGGAGGGGAATGGGAAAGGCGGAGACGGATGGATGGATGAGGCTGTAGGGGGTAACGCCACAAAGAGGACGAGAGGGAGTCCTATTAATAAGGAAAGTTGCTGTAAGAAGAGCGACACTCTAGTAGGACTTGGGGACATTCATTCCCCGAAGAAGACACGAACATAGTCTAAAAGGTGGCGGTTTTTGCGTTCAGCCACCCCATTCTGCTCGGGGTATCAGGACAAGAAAATTGGTGGAGAGTGCCCTCATTCCGGAGAAAGAGATCAAAAGAACGAGAGGAATATTCACCTCAATTGTCAGAGCGAAGGATATGAACAGATGTGCCATGCTGAGTCTGTATTATACTAGAAAACTGAGAATAGACAGATAGGACCTCAAATTTATTTTTTAGAAGATAAACCCATAAGCAACGAGAATAGTCATCAATAAAAGTCATAAAATAAGAGAAACCATCAAATGATATAACCGGGGCAGGGCCCCACACTCAAAACAAGAAGTAGCACGACTAACAGAAGGAACATATGTGTTGCGTGTGTGTTTCGACAGCTCACATACATCATAGCGAAAAGAAAAAACAAAAGACACATCAAGACAAACAAGCACCATCCGCTGAGGGCTAGCATGGCCGAGACGTGCGTGCCAAAGCGAACTGGACGACAAAACATGGGAAGCAACAGAAGAGGTAGGCGGGCAGGTGCCGGTAGTGGTGGTAGCAACAGTGGGAGAATGTAGCTCCAGGTAGTATATCCCACTCCTCTCATATCCCGTACCAATAGTCCTCCTGGATCTCAGGTCCTGAAAACACAACGATCAAAAAAGAAAGTTACTGAGCCGTTTAAAGAGCGAGTAATACTACTAACAGAGATTAGGTTGAGAGCCAACTGAGGTACAAGAAGAACAAAGTCAAGAGAGAGAGGAAGAGAGAGGGACGGTGCCCCGGCTGAGGACATGGGTAACTGAACCATCAGCAAGGCGCACATCCCTGTGAGAACAGGGGACAACCTGAAGCAGATGGGAAGACGTACCAGTCATATGATCAGTTGCACCAGAATCAATCACCCAGGGTGACGAATCCTGGTCAACCGTGGCCACAGAGCAAGCAAACAGAGTACCTGAGGAAGAAGAAACAGTGGAAGCAGAGGCAGTAGTGGAAGGTTGAGACTGCTGGAACTGCTGAAACTGGCCATCATGTGACTGAAGTCGGAGGAGTTGACACCCAAAACATGCTCAACGGGCTCGGAAGACTCGGCAGAGGCAACAACGTGCCTGGGGACACTACCAGGAGTGGTACGCTCAGAGCCCCTCAGGTGGGGGTATAGATGATAACAACGACTACGATCATGATACATGCGCCCACAGTGAGAGCAGGGGCCAGGAGGGCCCGCGGAGCCACGACCACCAGGAGAGCCACGACCGCCAGATCGACCACCCCGATTCCGAGAGCTGGAGGTGGGACGGCGGTAAGAAGCGGTAAGAGCCATCTGCTCAGTAGGAAGAGAAGAGATAGTACGAGCGCCGAAAAGACTAGATTGCCTCTGCATACGTTTCTCATGCTCTGCAACAATGGAGTAGGCCTTAAGAAGATCAGGCAAAGGAGACATCCCCACAATCTGAGCACGGGTAGACTCATATTCGGGGCGAAGCCTCATCAAGAACTGATGTCTCCCGTCGCTGGCGCTGTTTCCGAATAAGAGTGATATCATTAGGAGACTCCAGATCACTAAGAGGCTCAAGATCGTTGAGCTCAAGGAAGCGATCCTGTAGGTAAGTGAAGTACTCCTGAACAGAACGCTCCCCCTGAGTGGATGAAGCGATGTCCTGAAAGATGCCGAAGATCTGGGCATCAACACGCGTGTGGCCAAAGGTACGCTGGAGGGCGGACCATAGTTCAGAGATATCCTCAAAACACATGAACTGACTGAAGATGCGGGGCTACATCGAGCACTGAATCCATCCAAGAACCATGTACTTTTCGGTAGACCACTTGACTAACTCCTCTCTCTTGTCATCCTTGTCGGTCGGTTTGGGCATAAGAGGGCCGCCGGTCAGCCATGAAAGCTTATTCTGGCCGGCGAGAGCCAATTTCATCGAAGTCGCCCACGACAGATAATTTTTCTCATTAAGGAGAATGATAGTAATCCGTCCCGTAGAGGATCTATAGGAGTCCTTGGAATCCATGAGGCAAGGAAGCAATGAGCAACAAGATCCCTCCCGCAAAGGAGATCGGAGACCGAAGAAAGAAGGACAGAAACTTCACATTCATAGCATCAAGAACGGCTCCATGGAGAAGACAAGGGCACTCCGGGATCGGGGAGAGAAGACGCTGCTATTAGAGAGGAGGCGGTGCTAGAAGGTGCTGTGGGTTCGGAGAGGGGAGGCGCTCCGGGATCGGAGAGAGGAGGCACTGCTGCGGGTTGAGGAGGTGCTGGAGACGGAGCTGACGCTGGAGAACGACGCTGGAGAACGCTGGAGTCGACGCTGGAGAATGCTGGAGTCGACGATGGAGCTGCTGGAGTCGATGCTGGAGAACGTTGGAGTCGACGCTGCTGTGGGTCGATGAGGCGCTGCTTCTGCGAGAACGGGAGGCGCTGCAGGAGACGGCGCTGGAGAACGACGAGTACGAGAGCGGAGGAATCATCGAGAACGGGAACGGGAATTGGCGAGAACGGGAACCCTAATTGGAACTCGCTTTGATACCATGTCGCAAATAATGAGGAAAAAGCTTAGGGCTCCAATGTGGAGTCCTAACATATATATATATCTCAAAGACGAATAATTACAATCATGTCCAAACACCATACACGATATATACAGACCATATAAAATACAATGATAATAATAACTCCAATAAGTTGGTGGTTGACCATGATATGGCGGTAAAAAATAAACATCTCAGTTTTACCATGACGGAGCAGTGGGGGCCATTCGGGAATCATGGTCACCTATTAATGGATGAAGCGTATGTTCTATTGGAGACGGATGAAACCTGAAAATTATGCCTACATTCAGAAATGTGAGTTCTGTCAACGGTGCAAATCTGATAATCAGAAGCCTATGAGCCTACTTCAACTTCTGCCGGTCCCGAAGAGTGTGGGAAGAAATTTCTTTAGACTTCATTGACGAATGACCAATGAGCTATGGGAAGACAACGATCCTGGCGGTGGTGGACAAGCTTAGTCAGCAAACTCATTTCATGGCACTAAAGCATCCATATACAACTGAAAAGGTGGCGAGGGTATTCCTAAACTCAATTGTTCGTCTACACGGACTGCCTAAGTCCATGGTGAGTGTTAAAGATGCAGTTTTCCTCAGCTCTTTCTGGCAAAAATTGTTCTGCATCCTCCAAGTCCAGCTGAAAATGTCGACGACATACCACTCCAAACATATGGTTAGACGGAGGCGGTTAACCGCTGCGTTGAGGTCTACTTGAGATGTATGTGTTTCGAGAAGCCAAAGGAATGGATGAATTGGTTGGCGTTAGCGGAATGGTGGTACAACACCTCGTTTCACATCGCAATCAAAATGATGCCATATGAGGTGGTCTAAGGCCAAGAACCCACACTTCATTCTCTCTATCTGGAGGGTTCAACACAGGTGGAAATGGTTGATCGATCTTTGGAAGCAAGGGAGAGAGTTGATTGATCTTTGGAAGCAAGGGAGAGAGTCATCTCCATTTTTAAGTTCAACCTCCATCAAGCCCAAAACAGAATGAAGGTTCTAGCCAACATGAAGAGAAGGGAGTGGTCATTGGAGGTTGGCTCTTGGTCATTTATTCGAATTCAGCCTTACAAACAAGTCTAAGAGCTCATGGGTTTCACAAATTGTCTCCAAAGTTCTTTGGCCCATTCCAGGTGGTGGAAACAGTTGGGGAGGTGGCGTATAGTTTTAAATTGCCCGTGGATGCCAAAATACCTCATACCTTTCATATTTCTCAACTGCGCGAGCATAAAGGAGAGGCACATGTACATGTTTCTTCTCTACCAACCACGGTTAAACCTGATGGCAATATCCTTGTCGAGCCTCTAAATATTTTGGAGCGGCGCATTGTGCAAAAAAATGGCAAGGTAAGTTTTTAGTCCAATGTGTAAATGGGACACATGCGGGAGCTACATGGGAAGACCTGGAGCTGTTGCGGAGGCAATTTCCTCAATTTGTTCCTTGAGGACAAGGAAGTTGAAGAAGGTCGGGGCAGTGCTAATACTGAAGCTAAAGAGGAGTGCTTGCCTACTTTTTGTCTGCAAATAAGGAGGTGGGAAAAGCTTTTGAACTCCGTTACTAAGGAGGGTTGTTTTTTGTATTTTTGTTGTGGTTTTTTCCTTTGCTCTGTAAATAGCGGGAAAGGGTAGTAACGGGTAATTTTGAAAACATTGAATTCTTGATTACTTGATCCTTTTCAGAGACGCGTGAATGTCTCTCGAGATTGAGTGATCTTCCGCTTAGGAATTATCAATTCCTTCGGATGATCCAACATGTGATTCAAACCCTATTTCGTATTCCCTTATTGCCATTGTTAATTGAATGAATTGTTGCGGATTGCTATTCTCCTGTGAATCTCATGTGGATCATCTTCTTAATAAACATGTGCAGGTTAGTTTCAACTCTATAACTCAAAAGGGTCGTAACACTTGACTCTCTACAAGCTCCCATGCGGCCTTATCTCCTCTTTGCCACTCCGCGTAGCCTAGCTAAGTCAGCCTCATGCAAGGTCTTGGTGGTGATGAAGAGAAAAGTGGGGAAACAACTCAAGAGAAAACTCACAAGTGAAAGAACTCAAAGAACTCTATTGCTTGTCCAAAACTTGGATGCTTACAAATGAGGGGGCCTTCCTCTTTTATAGGCCCCAACGAATTTTCCCTCCAAAGTATGGGAGGATCTAGAATGCCTACTTTCTAGACTATTCTATACATCTCTAGTATTTACAATATGCATGAATCCTGTCTTATTCCAGAGTGTTCTCATGAGACAACTCTAGAATTCTCCATCATCTTCATGCCTCTTCTTATGTATAAGACTCAAGATTTCTCTAGAATCATTCCGGGGCTAGCACCAAAGATGGTGAGCCGTGACATCCTCCCCACCTATCTTGGCGACGTCCTCATCGCCTTGTGCTGTTGAAGGATAACCTTGAACTGTCACAAGTCTTTTAATAGCTCCCATGTTGCCTCAGACTCTGGCAATCCCTTTCATTTAATTAAGTATTGTGTGCATGGTTGCACACCCCTTCTTTGTACCACTATCTTTATAAGCACCAACTCCTAGATAAAGAGTTCTCAATTGAACTCCCATCACCAACTGAGCCGATGAGAAACTGAGCTGCAACTCAATTGGTGATGAGAGTTCAATTTATAACTCTTTATCTAGGAGGTCGGTTGTTTGATTCCCGGCCTTAACAACCTACTGTGGCACTGGCTGGCCCGAAAATGGGTTGGGGTGTACGGGCTGCAAACCCTGATAAAGCCGCCCTGGTGGATTCCAAGGTAGGCCCTCTGGTGCGACTCTAGGGTGGCAAGCAAGTGTGATGTCTGTCCTGCATCATAACCACTCTAGAATTCTCCATCACCTTCATGCCTCTTCTTATGTACAAGAATCCAGATTTCTCTAGAATCATTCCGGAGCTAGCACCAAAGATGGTGAGCAGTGACAAGTTGCCATGTTTCAGATGTACATTAATAATATCAGTAATTAAATATAGTTGGTAAAGTTAGCATATACATTATGTGGTTGATTGCTCCAGGGTCATTTCAAAAGAATACACAGTTTCCTTGATGACTGCCAGTCTGAACAAATTTTCGCTAAATCAAATATTTATGGAGCTCTCTAAATCTGACTGTAAATATACATGGGACTCATTATGAAAATACTGTTAGCTGGTTCCTGCTTATTCATTTGTTTTTTAATATGTGACTCATTTTTGTAATTCCCGAAGTAGCGTACCGCTATTTACCTTCATAATTTGATAGAGCTGAAGCTGAAACACTGTCTTGCATTTTACCTGAGTTCATGCTACATAAATTAATGACTTGCTAGCTATCTTCTTCCATGGTAGTAGAGTGTGCCAATAGAGGTAATAGTTTTCTGTTAGTGTATTACCTCCCTCTTATTTTAAAATTTTCACTATGGACTATATTTGGAAATATGAAATATTAGTAAAAATAGTCTTAATTCAGGAGGTATATATTTGATAATTGCAGGAATACCTACATTTTCACCACAAATTGTTCATTTACTTAATCATACAAGATAAAAACATATTGTGTAAAATATGTTTGTTAAAAACTATGATATATATTGTTTCACTTTACTACCAAAGAAGAAGCTATTTGGCAAGTCATTAATTTTTGTGGCATGAACTTCAGCAAAATGCACACCATTACTTTTTTTTCCACTTTATCAGCAGACAAAGGTAAATGACTGGGTGGCTTGCATGTTTAAGATAGATACAACCTATCATGACATTGTTTTGATATTATGATGTTTTTTTCATTTTACTAGGTATGTTTTCCTCTTAAAATCAAATTTTGGTTTGCTTTTTTCATGTAGAGGTTAGTAATCATCCTATAGGTTAGATATCCAGCCTTGCTACTCAGTGTGCTGGAGTTCTTCTGCAACATTGTAAGAAGGAAAAATTGTGTCAGGATATCGTGATACATTTTACATGAATGATAGACAAGAAGACAACTGTTCAAAGTATTAATATATTTGATAGAAAATATAAGCTAATGCAATTTGTTTTTGAAAAAATAATGACTTCCATTCATTCTATCAACTTTTGTCATGTCCTCTATTTCGTAATCAAATTTCTGATGTTTTGATCATTTTTCCTTCCATTCCCAACACAAAATATGTTTGGAGCTCATGCCATAATTTTCCCCTCATGACCTTGGTGTCTTACTTTTTGAGAAAAGAAAGAAGACTTCTATCTCCAAGCACCAAGTATAGCTCACATATAGCTTGCTTAGTTTTGGAGTGAAACAATTGGATTATGATTGAATTGTTAAGAATAATTTGTCATTTAACCTGTACTTCCGACACATCAACATAGCTTACTCTGGTCTTAAAGCTGGCAATTGTGCTTCTATATTGAATTTTCTATATGTACTTGTATATAGTTGAATGTAGAGGTGAGGAAAATAGAAGCAAATATTTATTTTCATTTAATGTGCTTGTCAATTAACCTATCCATATGTCTAAATAAACCATCTCTTACTAATAAATATAGGCATGAATATCCTTTTCATTTTGTTGTTATCATTTGTCTTAACCTGTTTTGGTTCAGGTATTTGAATTGAGATTTTTCACCATCATTCTTCATATTTCTAGGATCAAATCTCTGATTATTGACATTCTTAACTTATCATGGACATGATTTAGAGATACTACTTATGATTCAGTGGGATGGGTAGATGTTACGCCCCCGGACGGATCCGAAGGCGACAACGGGGCTGAACCAACTGGTTCAGCCCCCACTCTCTGAAGAACGGCCCTCGGGGGCTGAACCCACCCGGTTCAGCCCCTATTGGGCCGGCCGACCCCCTTGGTCGGCCGACGTCGGGTCCGGGTATAAATATACCTGGAACCCCTCCTTGATGGTTAAGCAAGATAATATTCAGGTATTCTTCTCTCTCTTAGAAACCCTAGTTTTCTCTCTAGTTTCTTCCCCAAATCTCTACCTAGTTCGTAACAATTGGTATAAGAGGATTCGTCGTCCAAATTTTGTCCGCCGCATTGCTCCGATCCCGCCCGACACCGACGATTCCGACGTCGACTCCACCGACTCCGCTCGACATCGACGCCGATCCCGCCCGACATCGACGATTCCGACGTCGACTCCAGCGACCCCGCCCGACATCGATGATTCCGACGTCGACTCCACCGATCCCGCTCGACGTCGTCCTATCCAGCGCCGCTCGACGTCGTCCTTCCAGCCCCCGATCTACGTCGATCCCGCCCAGATCCGCGCCTTCGGCCACAGAACCGCCGATCATGCAACAGTTCCGCCTCGTGCGGCTCCCGATCCCGATCCAGCGGCTTTCCCCGATCCCGATCCAGGCCAACATCGTTTCCAGCGTCCTTCTGCACCTCTTCTGTGATTCGTCAACGATAACAGGCTTCTTTCCCGATTTCCTCTCGCTGAGTATCTCGTCCGATTTCTACAACGACCATGGTGACTCGTTCCCAAGAAGAATCCAATCGGTTGGCCACCTTCGAAGAGAATTACACCGGGTTGGCCGACAAGGTGGCGGCCATCGAAGAACAGTTGAAGGCTTCAGAAAAACGATTGGCAGAAAAGATAGATACGCGCATGGACGAGCTAAAAAGTTTGCTGACCCAGCACATCAAAGGTCCGACTATTGCGAAAGAGACCAACGCAGTCCAGATTCTCATTCCGTCTTCAGCATCGGGACACAAAGACGGTGCGGTTCGAGATGGTACCGATCGGGCCTCCATCTTCACTAGGGGACTTGGAATCGACACGTCTGCCATGGATTCCCCTCCATTCCAGTGGCGCCATGAGGACCAGGAGCACATTTCAGATACAATCGAGTTCGAGGTATCTACCCTGACCTTGCCAGGAGACTCCGCACCGCCCACTATGACCGTTGCGGGGTGGCTCGGCCAACAACCGGTGACCATTATGATTGACACCGAGAGTACACATAACTTCCTCAACCCGGCGGTGGCACAGAAGCTTGGGCAAGAGATCATTAAGGATGCTGCGTCCCAGGTTATGGTGGCAGGTGGACGCACGTTGCACTGCGAAGGCAGGCTTCCGGACGTGAGGGTCAGTGTGCAGGGATACACCGAGAAGATGGATGTCTACTTCTTGCCCATCCAGGGGTCCGATGTGATTCTGGGGACCCAGTGGTTGCGTCAGCTGGGGAGGGTCACTCTGGATTGGGATGAGTTGACTATGGGGTTTGCTGAGGAAGGGAGGGAGTACTGCCTGAATGGAATCAGAATCTTACCAGTACAGGGGCCTTTCTTCGATGCTTGGAGATTGCAAGGAGACGAGCATGACGTAGCTGGGAGGGCGCCGAAGGAAGGGACCGAGCCACCAGATTCCCACCTTGAGGACAAGCTGGGTCTTGAAGGGGTAGGGAATGTTACGCCCCCGGACGGATCCGAAGGCGACAACGGGGCTGAACCAACTGGTTCAGCCCCCACTCTCTGAAGAACGGCCCTCGGGGGCTGAACCCACCCGGTTCAGCCCCTATTGGGCCGGCCGACCCCCTTGGTCGGCCGGCGTCGGGTCCGGGTATAAATATACCCGGAACCCCTCCTTGATGGTTAAGCAAGATAATATTCAGGTATTCTTCTCTCTCTTAGAAACCCTAGTTTTCTCTCTAGTTTCTTCCCCAAATCTCTACCTAGTTCGTAATAGTAGATAGCTAACCTCAAAAGTTTGTTAGGGATGCAACAATGTAGTTTGACTAAACTACTATACTTCTACATTATGAATTAGCATAAATATGATTACATAAAAATATGCCTATAGACACATATTTACTTGGGCAAATGTTTGCCCCACTCATAACAGATACAAACACAGTAAAAATAATCACGTTCATCTCTGCATGCTGTTACCTATATAAATGCATCAACGTTACACATAATTTTTTTAGAGTGCTGACTGGTTCAGGACGTACATATTTATCTTTCCTTCTTTTATGAGATATACGTAAATAGTGTGTTTGATCTTGTAAATAGTACGTGCCATTTGGCTTGCCAATTACATGTATAACGTTTTTTTTCAGGGAATTTTAAAAGCATCTCTTGACATGAAACTGAAAGTGGTGACACATCATAGGTCTTTATTTTGTAGCAGTAAAGGTGTTAGGCATCCCATGTACTTTTCCCAAGTATATACTTCCGGTACAGTTAATTAATAACAACACTAATTTGAGAATATATTCCATCCCAAATGAAGCCTCACTTCTGCATATGCATTGTTAGTAAGATTGGAATTACTGAATGGTAGTCCTACCAGGTATTGCAGTACAGTAAAAGACTATGTCTCTAATGTTTCATGCATTATTTCTTTCGAACTATCTTGGATCAAGTACATAAATTTTTTATTACAGTTCTCAACTATACCATATGTATAACCCGTATTTGACGAGTAGGGCTCAGACCTAGTTATAGGCTCTCTGACCTCAGAGGGTTGACTATTGACCATAGGGAAGGGTCTCATCGAAGACGCGGGGAGCTCGACTAGAGCTCGGCAGGCTAGTGCAACAGCTCGCCGACAAGCTCCTCTCAGGCTCGCTTGCGAGTCTGCCTCGGAGATCGTCTGCTCGCCAACGACCTCGTTCAGAGCGAGCCGGCGTGCTCGCTCAACAGTCTTAAGCTCGTTCGCGAGCTCTCTATCTAGGCGACGTCCAGATCAGCGAACATGGCTCAGTCGACCTCGCCTAAAACAATCTTAACTAGTTCGCCGCTTCCAGAGTCTCCCAAGAGTAAGGTCGCCCAAGAAATAGGCTTTTAGTGTCCAACAAAGGGGGGGGGGGGGGGGGAGGCATTCGCAGACCATGTACCCCATTGGATTTTTTGTGACCATGTAAGGATGCAAATTTTTGTGAAGGCATGTTGACCCCCCTCCCCCCCAAGGTTCCCAAACCTACAGTGTTCGCCTCTCTTCTGTCTAACTCAGCTTTGACTTTAGGAGGGACAGTTCCTATAAACTTTCGGGTGTGTGGCGGGACCTCCTCGCTGTAGCACGCGAGTCTCATTTGTAAGCAGTCCAGAGATCTTCTTAGCCTTCTGACTTCTTCTTTTTGTGTCTTGCCAAGGGTCGGCCGCTAGATCAGTAACCTTTAGTCACCCCCTTGGTCTGAATATTATGAATCAATTTTATTGGTTCCAATACTTTGGTGCGGTGAGCGTGGACCGTGATCGGTGGAGGAAACTGTAGTGAGAGATCTAATGGAGAACGACAACGGGCGAGAGTCAGAAATCAACAACTCGCGAGGTGCTAGCGAGTTCATTACGCGAGTTGACTTTGCGGAGTTTAAGAAGGACATGATGGAGTCACTGCGAGCTCTTTTCGTGCCCGGTGCCGAGGTTGCCACGACCTTGCCACCAGTCGTCACCTCGGCAGCGGAGGCCGAGCCGTCTAGACGACATGGGAAGGGGGTCGCCGCCCAGCTGGAGGAGTGACCTCGGTTTGAACAGGCCCAGTGCGTAATCCCGTGAGCTCTTCGATTCTGCGAGGACGAGCCAGCTCGCCAATTGCCAGCTCGGCAGACCGGGTGGACAAGCCCGTTTTGCGAGGAGATTTTGAGCACTCCCGTTCCAGTAGGGTTTCACGAATCCGCTCTCAGCTACTTCACTGGAAAGGATGATCATCTCCATCATCTGCAGTGGTTTGAGGATGTTGTTTCCATCCGTAGCATGACAGATGCCTTCAAGTGCAGATTTTTCATAATCACCTTCAAGGGGATGACCCGATACTGGTTTCACCAGGTGTCGGCTAGTTCAATCTACTGTTTCAAAAATCCGCGCCGATGATTGATGTTGTGCTTCACAACGTCTAAGAAGAGGAAGAATTGAACGACATCTCTCTTTCTTCTAAAGCAAGTCCCCAGGAGACGCTGAGGAGTTACATTGACCATTTCCAGGAAGAGGTCCTAACTATCCAGGAGGTGGATAGTTACACTTTGCAGCTCGCTCTTACGTTTGGCCTGCAAGAGGGGTTGCTCAAGATGGAGGTATGCCGAGATCCCCCCGTCTCTTTTGAAGACCTAATTGACCGCGCAGGGCTGTTCATCGAGGCGGAGGAAACCAACAAAAGTTTCCATGCCTCTTCGATGAGGTTGACAAAGGCAGAAGAGTTAAGGACCTCGTGAGGAGGTAGGAGGCAGGAAGATGCCATCAGCAAGGCGGAGAGTTCAGAAGGCCGGGAACTATTCTGGAGCCCAGGGAACCTGGGAGGAGGTTCTAGGCCCCGGTGAATAGACCTCCTTGAAAGCCAGCAAGAATGGGACCTCGTCAGTTTGGACCCGGTCTGCGTCGTTCTCCCTAGCGTAAGGTTCGTTTCAACGCGCTGGAAAGGCGTCTGGAGATCCAACAGATCCCCACCTTGGCAGGCGACGACGATAAATCGCCAAGGTCGTCAGCAGCGGAGGAGAATTTCGAATCATGGGGACAACAAATGGGAAATTCAGTACTTTACTGCGATTTCCATCAGGCGAAGGGGCTTGCCACTTCGGCATGCCCCGAGTTTCTGGAGATGAGGAGCTACGGAGGAGGAGCCAGAAGAATTCATCCCGTGGCAGATGTTTGTTGACAGAGCTTTGGGCAAGAATTCCCTCGTAGTAGGGATTGTCTTGATGACCCCGCAGGGGACAAGGATCGAACTAGCTATAGAGATCCTTTCCCGGTCACCAATAATCAGACCGAGTATGAGGCCATCATCGCAGACCTTCGCTTGGACAAGGAGCTTAGAGTTCAAGATATCCGAGTTCACACAAATTCGTTGGTGATTGCGTCCCGAATCCTTGGAGAGTTTGAGGCCAGGGAGCCAATTTTGCAGTAATACCTCGTGAAGTTCAAAGGATTGATTGACATCTTTCGATATTTCTTCGTACACCATGTACTAAGGGAGGAGAACAGTGCAACGTACCGTTTGGCCAAATACGGTCCGAGCGCAGGAGGTACCCTCACCGGGCTTTTCAAACCATCCATAGAAGAAGGGGAATTGATGAATATCGAGTAATGCCAGTCATGGATGGATCCTTTCATTACCTATCTTACCACAAAGAAACTCCTGACTGCAATAGAGTACAAGCGGCGCTTCCGATATAAATCATCCTACTACCTGCTCCATGATGGGGCCTTGTATCAGAAGACCATTTTCGGTCCTTTGGCTCAGTGCCCCTCGAAGGTCGAGATTCCTCGAGTTTTGGAGGAGATACACTCCGGCGAGTGCAACAGTCACTCAGGGAGTCGTACGCTGGAGAAAAGGATCTTGAGGCAGGGGTACTTCTGGCAAACTATTCAGAAGGATGCGAAGAGTTTTGCCCAACATTGTAAAAAATGTCAACTCTATGCTCTGTTACAATTGTTGCCAGTTCAGCAGTTGAGATCTATCACCTCCCCGTGGTCATTCGCCATTTGGGGATGGACCTGGTGGGACCCTTCCCTCAAGCTAGCGGTTGAAGAAGATTCATTTTAGTGATGATCGACTACTTCACCAAGTGGATATAAGCGAAGACATTGACAAAGACAACATTTCAAGTAGCGAGGAACTTCATCTGGGGTGACATCGTGTAAATGTTCGACATACCGCAGGCCATTGTCATAGATAACGACCCTCAGTTCACCATCGAGCTGGAGGAGTTTTGCAGGCATTTAGGGATCGACATGCGCTTCGCTTCGGTGCATCACCCTCGAAGCAACGATCAGGTGGCGACAGCTAACAAGCTTATTCTCAATCTTTTAAAAAAGTGGAGAATCTTAAAGAAAACTGGGTGGAGCAGTTCTCTTCTGTTCTATGTGCGTTGAGGACCACTCCAAATTTGTCCACGGGGGAAACTCCGTTCAAGCTGTCGCATGGGTCAGAAGCTCTTATTCTAACTGAGTTCGAGGTTCGCAGTTCGAGGGTGGTTGCAGCTGAAGATGGAAGTGAGGAGTGGCGGCTCGTGAATGAAGAGGCTCTGAAGTTCTCCTTGGACTATGTCAAAGAGCTCTGAGACCTCGCCGCGACAAGGCAAGAGGAGATCAAGAGAAGAATGACCAAGTACTTCGACAAACACATCGGGATCAAGCAATTCCAAATGGGCAACTTGGTCACGAAGAAAGTCGCCGTCGCTGCTAGATCATCAGCCATCCGGAAGCTCAACCCGAATTGGGAAGGGCCGCTCATGGTCCTGAAAGCTCTAAAGACCGGAAGATACCGCCTGCAAAATCAGGATGGTGGCGCGCTTTGGAACACTTGGACTGAGGATGTCTTGAAAAGGTTCTATCCTTAAATCGTCAGCTCAAGACGAGCATCAAGCACGCAATGGGTCCCAGTAAAACTTGTACTTTCGTATTGTCCTTGTGATACGATTTTCTAAGCTTTTCAATAGAAAAACACGTGCTTGGTTTTATATTCAATACAACGTCAAGAAGCGTCCAATTTCCGCAAGCATTCTAGATCATGAATCTCCACCTCGCCACTGGCACTCGAAACCTTCAGTCGAGTAACTAGGTGACGCATTGGGCTCCGAAAGTCTCCATAAGTCCACACATCTGCAATAACAGTCGAGATTAGCTCCCCCGTTGCACGCTGACTGATTGACCCTCCCAAGAGCTCATCCTACATACCCGTCTATTGGTTACTAGAAGGGAGGACGAAGTCATCATCTAAAACGTCTTATAAGAGACCGAGTCCCCAACAACTGTAGAAGAATGCCCCTTGAAGGCTATTTCTAGTACCCCATAATTCATTAAAATACCCACGACTGGGTGAACATTGGAGCAGGTCAGTTAGACAGATCTCACGTCGAGTTTAACTAAAAGTGCGGTCTATGCCACACGTGCTTATTCTAGACCTGAGTTTCACTAACTTTATCAAATCACATGCTGCATAATGATGTATGTTTCCTTTCCCTGAAAGTATGAAGCCTCGAGTAGGAGAGTCTCTATAAGTCCATGCCTCTGCGCTGACCGTCTGACCCCTCGAGTGCTCACTCCGTGTTCTTGATCAGACGACGCCTCGAGTAGGAGAGTCTTCATAAGTCCACGTCTCCGTGCTGGCTGTTGACCCCTTGAGTGCTCACTCTGTGCTCCTGATCAGATGACGCCTTGAGTAGGAGAGTCTTCATAAGTCCACGCCTCCGTGCTGGCCGTCTGACCCCTCGAGTGCTCACTCTGTGTTCCTGATCAGATGGCGCCTCGAGTTGGAGAGTCTCCATAAGTCCATGCCTTCGTACTTGCTGCCTGACCCCTTGAGTGCTCACTCCATGTTCCTAATCAGATGACACATCGAGTAGGAGAGTTTCCATAAGTCCACGCCTACGTGCTGGCCGTTTGACTCCTCGTGTGCTCACTCCGTGTTCCTTATCAGACGACGCCTCGTGTAGAAGAGCCTCCATAAGTCCACGCCTCTGTGCTGGCCGTCTGACCCTTCGAATGCTCACTCCATGTTCCTGATCAGACGACGCCTCGAGTAGGTGAGTCTATATAAGTCCACGCCTCCGTGCCGACCGTCTGACCCATCGAATGTTCACTCCGTGTTCCTGATCAGACGGTGCCTCGAGTAGGAGGTCAGTTAGGCAGAGATCATGTCGAAGTTAACTAAAAGTACGGTCTATCACATGCGTGCTTATTTTAGACCTGAGTTTCACTAACTTTATCAAATCACATGCTGCATAATGATATATGCTTCTTTTCTTGAAGGTATGAATCCTCGAGTAGGAGAGTCTTCACAAGTCCATGCCTCCGTGCTGACTGTCTGATCCCTTGAGTGCTCACTCCGTGTTCCTGATCAGATGACGCCTCGAGTAGGAGAGTCTCCATAAGTCCACGTGATGTAGCCTAAAATTAGGATTAAAAAAATACGTTATCTTGAGAGCTCGTTTTAAGTTTTGAAAATAAGGCCGAGCGGGCCAAACCGAAATTTTGCGCGCGTAACTCAAACTCGTCGCCAAGAACTTTAGAGATTCGTTATTTTCGTTCGGGAGACGCACTCGTGTGCTTGTTTGGTTTGATACTTCCACAATAAGATAAAATATGTCCGCAAACAGATCTCAAATAATAACTTATGGAGTAAATAAAAGAGCAGTAATTAAAGGGAGAGAACGTACGACAAGCTCAAACGTTATTTAGGAGAATACATAAAATTAAGCTGATTCATTGGAGCGGGAATACGAGATAAGTTACCCAGGGAAGAATCGGTCCTCCAGATCCGAAGCAGTCGGAAGATGTCGTAGCAGTCGATTGACGGAAAGCTTGCCGAAGTCGACGTCAACCGACTCGTCTGTGGCGCTGGAGTCAGATCCCGCGATCGCCGGCTAGACTGGTTCACGGGTCGAGGACTGGCGGAGTAGTTGTCGTCGACGCCAGAAATGGGTGACGCCGTCGACTGTACGTCTGGAGGCTGTGGCGAAGCGGAGGTTGTCGGATCGGCCGACGATGCTGGCGAGGAAACAGGGGGGTGCGGCCGGTTCGTAGGAGAACGGGATTTCGTTCTCTATGACCCGGCGCTGCCTTTCTTCTGTACGGTAGTAGTTTTAATAGGGGGAGAAAATCCAAATGAGGACTTTCTAAAAGTGGTTTTTCAATATTTGGAATTTCTTAGGCTGGATTTCTAAACGAGGGTGGCTGATATTTGGAATATTTGGATTTGTTTTTGGCTGGATTTTTAAATGAGGATACCCAAGATTTGGAATTTATTTACGGAGGATATTTGGAATATTTGGAATTGCTTTAGGCTGGAATTTCTAAATGAGGGTGGCTGATATTTGGTTTTCAATTTTGTGTATTCTCCTGCGTAATTTTGAGCTTGCCGTTGGCGTCCTAACTCCTAAAATTACTGGACCATTTATTTAAGGTCTTACCGGGTGGTCAGACCGATAAGCCGCAAATCACATACTGGTGCGTAAAACAAGAGTACATAGAGTAAATAAAATGCGTAAATAAAACTTGATGCGCCGCAGGATACATCAATTCTCCCGGGGTTGAAAAAGCTCGACCCCGTCGAGGTCTCCACAAAGGCTAGCAATAGAAAGATCTGGTCGTCGTCGTTGTTGCTCGTCTGTACTGACCCAAGAGCTGTCTGTAACGTCCCGTCCCTTCCACGAGACTAGATAACGCTGGTATGTCCCGTGGCGAGTGCGGAACTCCCGTACATCAAGTACCTGGTCAATCTCCTCAGTAGTAGGTGTCAGTGCTGGTGCCAAGTCAGACGTTATCTCTGGCGCTGCAACCGGTGGGTTGGGGCTGGAACTAGGCGGATCTCCATAAAATAGAGTCAAATCAGCCACGTTAAATATCGGTGAAGTACCAAATTCAACGGGCAAATCTAGAAGGTAGGCATTCTCCCCTATGCGCTTTCGGACTTGGAAGGGACCAAACTTTCTCTACTGTAGCTTATGATACGTACCCGGACTGAATCTCTGCTTCCTGAAATAAGCAAAAACCCAATCTCCTTCCGAAAAGTACAACTCCCGGCGATGACGATCGGCCATGGATTTATATTTTTCGGAAGTAGCTCGCAATTTATTAGCAATAATTTTATGTAATTCCTTTAAATAATCTATATGAGCTTGCGCATCAACGGAAGTACGTTCATGAGATGGAAGTGGATGGCGGTCAAGCAGATGGGGTATGGAAAATCCATAGACAATCTCGAAAGGAGATTTATTAGTGGAGCGGTTAATAGAGTTATTAAATGCGAATTCTGCTTGCGGTATTATAATATCCCATTGCTTCGGATTCTCCCCAGATAAACACCTAAGTAGATCGCCCAAACTTCTATTAACGACCTCGGTCTGTCCGTCGGTCTGAGGATGATATGCGCTGCTAAACTCAAGTTTGGTTCCCAATCGAGCCCATAGTGTCTTCCAAAAATAACTCATAAAACGTGTATCCCTATCAGAAGTAATAGACTTAGGAATACCATGTAAGCGAACAATTTCTTTAAAAAAATAATCAGCGACGTGTATGGCGCTAGATGTTTTTCGACACGGTATAAAATGAGCCATTTTTGAAAAGCGATCTACAACCACAAGAATAGAATCGACTTTCCTCCGTGTGCGAGGAAGTCCAACCACAAAATCCATAGAAATATCGTCCCACGGTCTCTCAGGTATTGGTAAGGGCGTATATAAACCAGTGTTTTGTGTGTTCCCTTTATAGAGTTGACATGTCATGCAGTGCCTAACAAATTCGATGACATCGTTTTTCAGTCTAGGCCAATAATAACGAGCAGTGGCTAAGTCCAGCAATTTTGATTGACCTACGTGCCCACCTAATCCAGATGAGTGAAGCTCTTGAAGTAACGTGTCCCTAAGCGGTCCTTCGCAAATGCAAAGCCGGGTGCCTCTAAATAAGTATCCCTCTCTCAGTACGTACTGGGTAGTGGGGTCAGTCCCACTATGCTAACATGAGAGCCAAATATCTCGAAAAAAGGGATCAGTAGCGTATTGGTCGCGCTGCGAATCTAGTGTGGTAATATACGGCTGTAACATGACTAGAAGATGGGAGCGACGACTAAGTGCGTCAGCTACTCGGTTAGTGATACCAGGTTTGTGCTTTAAATGAAAAGTGAACTTCTGCAGGTAAGCAGCCCACATGGCATGACGTCTAATCTCCTTTTGGGAGTTCAGATGCTTTAATGCCTCGTGATCGGTATTCAGCACAAACTCACGCTGAATCAGGTAGTGTCTCCAATGACGGAGAGCCTGAACGATAGCGTAAAACTCTATGTCATAGGTGGAATATCTAGTCTTCGCCTCGTTCAGCTTCTCACTAAAGAATGCTATGGGTCGACCCTCCTGACTCAAAACGGCTCCAATCCCTACAATGGACGCGTCACAGTCAACCTCAAATATTTTCTCGAAATCAGGGAGTGCTAAAACAGGTGCACTCGTTAGCTTTTCTTTAACGAGAATAAATGCTCGCTCAGCTTCAATCGTCCAAATAAACGTACCTTTCTTCAGGCAATCAGTCATCGGTGCTATCAAGGTACTAAAATTTCGAATAAATCTCCTATAAAAAGAAGCTAGCCTATGAAATCCTCGAGCTTCAGTAATCGTTCTAGGGCTAGGCCACGATTCTATCGCCTTGACCTTTTCTCTATCAACCTTAATACCATCAGATGAAACAATATATCCTAAGAAGGTCAGGCTGTCAGTCAGAAATGTGCACTTCTTCAAATTTATATAGAGTTTGTTTGTGCGAAGGATCTCTAATACTTGCCTAAGATGAATTAAGTGCTGATCAGGATCAAGACTATATATCAAAATATCGTCAAAGTACACCACTACGCAAACTCCTATGAGTGGCCTAAGCACTTGATTCATCACTCGCATGAATGTGCTGGGAGCATTGGAGAGACCAAAAGGCATCACCAGCCACTCGTATAATCCCTCCTTAGTCTTAAACGCGGTCTTCCACTCATCCCCGGGTCGAATCCTAATCTGGTGATATCCACTCTTTAGATCAATCTTTGAAAATATGCGGGATCCACTAAGCATGTCCAACATGTCGTCCAAACGGGGGATGGGAAAACGATATTTAATAGTAATTTTGTTTATCGCTCTGCTATCGACACACATGCGCCAAGTCCCATCTTTCTTAGGAACTAATAATGCGGGGACGGCGCATGGGCTCATACTCTCCCTAACGTGACCCTTCAAAATCAACTCGGTCACCTGCCTATGGAGTTCCTCATGCTCTTTCGGACTCATACGGTAATGGGGAAGGTGAGGTAAACTAACTCCTGGCTCTAGGTCGATACAGTGCTGAATGTCCCTCATCGGGGGAAGCTGATCGGGCAACTCTTCCGGCATAATCTCAGAGATTCATCAATAAGGGGATGCACTGTACTAGGGATATCTAGTGTGGTGGGAGTCGAGTCAATACCGGATAACATGTAAACTACGTCACTATCCTTCATCTCCTCCTGGAATTGTGGCCCAGTCAGTAACATAGTGGCGGAGGGAAAGGATATCGCAGATACGGTGCTAGAAGGATGGGCAGGTCTCTCGGGGGCTCTAGGAACGAGACTATTCTTCTGGGGGAGAAGAACAATCTTGCGCCCATTGCGCTCAAAGGAGTGAGAGTTCTTTATCCCATCGTGAATGATGTGCCTATCGTACTGCCAGGGTCGTCCTAGTAAGATGTGACAAACCTCAAGGGTCGCAACGTGACACCAAACCGTATCGTGATAAGTGCTACCTATGGAAAACTCTACGAGACACTGATGTGTAATAGGAATGGTCGTGCTACTAGTGACCCATGACAAACTGTAGGGCTTTCCTAGCGGTTGTGACTTTAATTTCAACTTATCCACCATACGCTGAGAAACAAAGTTCTCCATACTACCGCTGTCAATAATGATGGAGCAAAATTGCCCCTGGATGCGTGCGGTCGTACGAAAAATATTGTTCCTCAACCACTCTTCGTCAGTGGAAATTTTAGGAGTTAGGAGGCTATGTTGGAGAACGCATACTAACTGTTCAGGTTGTTCTCCCTCAATTTCGTACTCACTCTCTAACTCGGGCTCAGGAGTCGGATCAGGATGGGAGTCACTAAGGAAGACCCCATACTCAGGTTCTGACCCACTCTCAGAATCAATGACGGCGACGAAGTGGCGTCGCGGGCACTCAGAAGATTTATGTCCCGGCTCCATACACTTGAAACATCTAAAGGTGCCAGCCTGTGGTCTAGTGCCGACAATCTCCTTGCCTCTAGTGGAGGTGGTGGGTAAGGCGGGAGTGCTCGGAGGCAAAGTGGGGCGAGGGGGTCCGGTAGTCCGAGTCACCGAAGTGGAAGTGTGAGTAGATGGGGGTCTATCTGTAGACCTAAACCCGGATGTCCTCTTCTGCGAGGCCTCGGCTCTACGTGCGCGACTCAAAACTTCTCCTAAGTCCTTATAATCAAATAACTCCAGTTGATCTCTAATGGAATATCGTAATCCGTTCAGATATCCGGAGACAACCATGTCATCGTCCTCTCGGAGATTGAGGCGAGACTGGAGTACTAGGAACTCGTTCGTATACTCGTCTACTGTTGACTTATCTTGTCTTAGATTGTGGAACCTGCGATATAGGGTTTGCATGTAATCAGAAGGCACATATCGTTTTCGAATTTGTTCTTTAAATCCTGCCCATATGATGATGGGTGGCATGCCTAAATTAAACCTAGTTCGCTCTATTTGTTCCCACCAAACTAACGCGGGACCTTTAATTCTCATAGTGGCGTACTCAACCTGCCTAGCTCGGGGCATTTGCTTCCAAGCCAAGTAGCGGTCCATCCTGGCACACCAATCTAAACAACGTTCGGGTTCTAAGTACCCTTCAAAGTCACCAACGTCTAACTTGACTCCCATATCCCAACGAGGACGGTCATGAGGTTCGTCAAGTGGCTCGGGTTCGGGTTCGGGCTCCGGTTGTGCAAGCTCTAGCGGCCTAGGGTTCGGGTTTACTTCGTTCACGGGTGCGCGGTTTATGTGTATGGTGGCTTCGATATTATTAACCGAAGTACGCAACCCATTCATAACGTGTGTGACACTTCCCATACCCGTGGTGATAGTTTCTATCGCTTTCATTAGTTCATTCATTCGGGGCTAAGTTCCCAACACTAGTTTCTAGATTATCGACACGCTTATCCATTTTTTAATATTGATTTTAATCCCTAAATTTTTTTTTTTAATTTTCAAACAAAAAAACAAAATCTTAGAAAGTTATTTTATACTTTTTTTTGTCAAATTTAAATGAGATTTATCCGAGCGGGTAGAAAACAATTTTTTTTTTAAAGAAAGCACAAATTTTGAAATGAAAAGGGAAATAACTTTCTAAAAAAGATTATATTAAATATATATATATATATATATATATATATATTTTTAAATCGGATCGCTTGATTCGCGATAGAAGCGAATCAAATAGCTCTGATACCAAACTGATGTAGCCTAAAATTAGGATTAAAAAAAATACGTTATCTTGAGAGCTCGTTTTAAGTTTTGAAAATAAGGCCGAGCGGGCCAAACCGAAATTTTGCGCGCGTAACTCAAACTTGTCGCCAAGAACTTTAGAGATTCGTTATTTTCGTTCGGGAGACGCACTCGTGTGCTTGTTTGGTTTGATACTTCCACAATAAGATAAAATATGTCCGCAAACAGATCTCAAATAATAACTTATGGAGTAAATAAAAGAGCAGTAATTAAAGGAGAGAACGTACGGCAAGCTCAAACGTTATTTAGGAGAATACATAAAATTAAGCTGATTCATTGGAGCGGGAATACGAGATAAGTTACCCAGGGAAGAATCGGTCCTCCAGATCCGAAGCAGTCGGAAGTTGTCGTAGCAGTCGATTGACGGAAAGCTTGCCGAAGTCGACGTCAACCGACTCGTCTGTGGCGCTGGAGTCAGATCCCGCGATCGCCGGCTAGACTGGTTCACGGGTCGAGGACTGGCGGAGTAGGAGTCGTCGTCGACGCCAGAAATGGGTGACGCCGTCGACTGTACGTCTGGAGGCTGTGGCGAAGCGGAGGTTGTCGGATCGGCCGACGATGCTGGCGAGGAAACAGGGGGTGCGGCCGGTTCGTAGGAGAACGGGATTTCGTTCTCTATGACCCGGCGCTGCCTTTCTTCTGTATGGTAGTAGTTTTAATAAGGGGGGGGGGGGGAGAAAATCCAAATGAGGACTTTCTAAAAGTGGTTTTTCAATATTTGGAATTGCTTAGGCTGGATTTCTAAACGAGGGTGGCTGATATTTGGAATATTGGATTTGTTTTTGGCTGGATTTTTAAATGAGGATACCCAAGATTTGGAATTTATTTACGGAGGATATTTGGAATATTTGGAATTGCTTTAGGCTGGAATTTCTAAATGAGGGTGGCTGATATTTGGTTTTCAATTTTGTGTATTCTCCTGCGTAATTTTGAGCTTGCCGTTGGCGTCCTAACTCCTAAAATTACTGGACCATTTATTTAAGGTCTTACCGGGTGGTCAGACCGATAAGCCGCAAATCACATACTGGTGCGTAAAACAAGAGTACATAGAGTAAATAAAATGCTTAAATAAAACTTGATGCGCCGCCGGATGCATCACCACGCCTCCGTGTTGGCCGTTTGACCCCTCGAGTGCTCACTCCATGTTCCTGATCAGACGACGCCTTGAGTAGGAGAGTCTCCATAAGTCCACGCCTCCGTGCTGACCGTTTGACCTCTCGAGTGCTCACTCTGTGTTCCTGATCTGACGATGCCTCGAGTAGGAGAGCCTCCATAAGTCCATGCCTCCGTGTTGGTCGTCTGACACCTTGAGTGCCCACTGTGTTCTTGATCAGACGACACATCGAGTAGGAGAGTCTCCATACCTCCACGCCTCCGTGCTAACCGTCTGACCCCTCGTGTGCTCACTCCGTGTTCCTGATCAGAAGATGCCTCGAGTAGAAGAGTCTCCATAAGTACACGCCTCCGTGCTGGCCTTCTGACCCCTCGAGTGTTCACTCTGTGTTCCTGATCAAACGATGCCTCAAGTAGGAGAGTCTCCATAAGTCCACGCCTCCGTGCTGACCGTCTGACCCATCGAGTGTTCACTCCGTGTTCCTGATCAGACGACGCCTCGAGTAGGAGAGTGGAGATAAGTCCACGCCTACGTGCTGGCAGTCTAACCCTCGAGTGCTCGCTCCGTGTTCCTGATCAGACGACGCCTCGAGTAGGAGAGTCTCCATAAGCCCACGCCTTCGTGCTGGCCGTCTGACCTCTCGAGTGCTCACTTCGTGTTCCTGATCAAACGACACCTCGAGTAGGAAAGTCTCCATAAGTCCACGCCTCTGTGCTGGCCTTTTGTCCCCTCGAGTACTCGCTCCATGTTCCTGATCAGACGATGCCTCGAGTAGGAGAGTCTCCATAAGTCCACGCCTCCATGCTGGCTGTCTGACCCATCGAGTGCTCACTTCGTGTTCCTGATCAGATGACGCCTCGAGTAGGAGAGTCTCCATAAGTCTTTGCCTCCGTGCTGTCCGTCTGACCCATCGATTGCTCACTTCGTGTTCCTGACCAGACGACGCCTCGAAGTAGGAGAGTCTCCATAAGTTCACGCCTCCGCGCTGTCCGTTTGACCCCTCAAGTGCTTATTCCGTGTTCCTGATCAGACGACGCCTCGAGTAGGACAGTCTCCATATGTCCACGCCTTCGTGCTGTCCGTCTGACCCCTTGAGTGCACACTCTGTGTTCCTGATCAGACGACACCTCGAGTTGGAGAGTCTCTATAAGTCCACCCCTCTTTGCCAGCCCTCTGACCCCTCGAGTGCTCACTTTGTGTTCCTGACAAACGACACCTTGAGTAGGAGAGTTTCCATAAGCCCATTCCTCTGCAATGGTGGTCGGGATCAGCTCCCCCTTTGCATGTTGTCCGTCTGACCTCTCGAGGGCTGACTCTCCCCAGAGGATGAATCTCTTTGAGTGAAGTTTTCTATTTTCTAAAAAGCTCATTGACCTATGAGCCTAAGCGAGCCCTCGCTCTCATCGTCCTACGAGCCTAAGCGAGCCCTCAGTCTCATCGTTCTATGAGCCTAAACGGACTCTCCAATTTTCGAGAAGACATCAAAACAAATTCAAGATTAACATAAAAAAACAATGCAAAAAATCATTATCTTTCTTTTTATGTGAATGATCTGTGTGTACATCTTGTAAGAAAGAACAAAAATCAAAAGGATCTCGCCGAGCTCATCACACAATGTCCGCTGACGACTTACTCCCTGATCGCTGCGAGCTGGAAGAAGTGCCACCAGTCTCCCCAGCCGAGCCGTTGCGCTGAGAGGGCTCGCCTTTGGATTTGCCGCCGCGGTCAGAGGAGGCCGAGTCACTATCACTGGACGAGGACTCGTTGGACCTGCTCTCGAAGATCTCGGGAAGGAGAGTTACGACGGTCGCGACCTCATCTTCTTCCACCAGCAAGCCCATACGCCACAGGCGAGTGAGCATGGGCTCGCCACCAGAGCGGACGCTCACGCTGGATAGTTCTCAGGTCGGCCCGAGTAGTACATGCGGTCCTTCATCTTCGTCGAGGTTTCTGGAGGATGGGGGAGCAACTTGCCATCTCGCGGTGGCGAGATCCAACATTAGCGACTCCACCTCGCCCTTGAGCTTCGCGATCTCCTGCTCCAAAAGGGAAATCTGCTCCGCTTCACGGACTTCGACGGCCTGGAATCAAAGAACAAAGTTAGAACGCGTTCTCACGCGCGAGGTAAAGAATTTAAGTGGTCCGAGTTTACCTCGGTGCCCTCAGTTGTCGATTGTGCTTTTTGGAATTTGGTAAGCTCGACCTCGGCTTTGGCAATTTTTCCCCAGCAGTGGCGAGGGAGACCTTGGTATCGCGCAGCGCCTTGTTGTTGTGTAGATGTCGCCTCACTAAAGCGTGGAGGAGCTCGTCCTTCCGTAGAACAGAGCGCAAGGCCTGCCACGCGAGAAACCACGAGCTGGCCTGGGCAAGCTCCTCAACGTCGTCATGCCCGTACATCGCATACAGAACGTTGAAGGCGTCATCATTGGGCTCGTCATTCCCAGCCCAGGAAGGCAGGAAGGTGCTGACAGACACCCGGTTCTGAAGATCGTCCCATGCGAGCAGAGGCTTGCCGGAAATATCCTTCCCCTTGGCACTTCGCCCCAAGTTCGAGTGCCCCTCGGGGTCGTCGGCGTCAAGCGTCGCGACCTCAACTATGTCCTGGTGCGCGGCTGCCTTCGTGCGCTTCTTAGTCTGCTCAGCAGAGCTCTCCATCGGGTGCAGTGGCCTTTTGCCCTTGGGGTCGACAGGCGGCTCGTACTCACCTATCTCAATCACCCCTGACATCGCAGGAGGTGGTGGGTCAGCTTGCCCAGGACGCGTGAACTCAGCCTCACTTATTTTCACCCCGGGAGGAAGGGAGCGTAGACCTACAAAAAAGCAAGGAATCGTTAAATTCCGCGGAATAAGTCGCCAACGTATCTGCGAGGTAAGGAGGGCTCGCCCATACCTTCGTCCAGGTTAATGAAAAGAAGTTCATCCACACGTCGGCGCAGCTTGACGACATCAAGCTGCATCTGTAAAAATGAGTTGTACAGAAGCTTCGATGCCTCAGGTTGGCGCGTCTTATATGTCGCCGGATCCCGCTGAACGTAATGGAAAGGAAGCGAGCCGAAGGGACCTCACACGATGACAAATTTCTCATGCCATCAGTGAACTTTATTTTGCATCTCCTTGATCTTCACTGAGCCCCCGCTGAAGTAGGCGACCCCCTCAGAGTTTGCTTTCATGGTTAGAAGTCTCCGAAAGACGGTGAAGTCAAAGGTAACGTCGGCCTCGCGGAGAGAGCAAACCAAGGCCATGATGGCCGCGATCCCATTAGGGTTTTTCTGTGCTGAGACGAGGCCGAAGTGAATTAAGATCCGCCGAACGTCTGACCAAAGAGGGAGGCGAAGAACCATATCGAAGTGGGACAGGGGCAATACGAGCTCCTCCATAAAAATGTGTTAATGTGCTCGTCTTTCACGGCTCGCCGAGCATTATACTCAGTGTTGTAGATGTAGGTCGACATGTCCGACATGTCGGCCGACATAAAGGTTTTGGGGACAAAACGCCACGACATCAATATTTTAAGCAAAAATGTCATTTTTGAAAATATCGCCCGATATATCGGTTTAACCCCGATATATCGGGCGATATTTCTCGACCGATATATCGCCGAGAGTATTAAGTTTTTTTTTTTCATTTTTTGAAGAGACCAAACAAAAATATTTTGTTTCGTGCTTCATTTCGTGCATCTCTAAAAGTTTAGCGTCGAGGACTTTCTCATCTCGCTCTCATTTGGTGATTTTTATGTTGTTTATTGCAGTCGACATTTCATTATTTAATTTATGAACATACACAATGTGTATATATGTTTATTGTGTAATTTATAAATATACATTATGTATACAATTATACATATTTATAAAAACTATGTATATATATATATGAATAAATTTATTTAAATATTAAAATCCGACATTGTAAAATATCCCCGATATATCCTCCGCAATCCGTCATCTGACATTTCAAACTCAAACTGACATGAACCCGACATCCGACATCTGCAACCTTTTGATTATACTATGTAGGTAAGTGTCAAGCGTGAAAGACTGCGAGCTCTTCTAGAGTTGTCGTGGACCTTGGAAAGGTACTCACTGCAAAATAAGCCGCGCAATGGAGGCGACCTTCCCCCTTTTTTCCAGGCGACCCCATGTCGGAAAAACAGGGAGTGGAGAGAGCACGGCCTCGCAACACTCACATCGCTAACAACAACTATGTAGAAGAAAAAAAGCAGTTATTGAGGCAGGGGGTCCCCTATTTATAGGAGTTGACCACCGACATAGTGCGACCGGGCTGATGGTTTTCATGGAGAACTCCCTGACTGGCGAGCTCACAGACCTACGAGCACGTCAACATGAAAGCAATAATATGCTTACCTAAACCCTAATTCTAGCGAACTGAACCCAATAAATGCGAGTTCTTCTTGGACAACGATGAAGCCCTCGTAAAGTGGCGAGGTCGGCACGCGAGCTGAAAAAAATGAATCGCTGCAGACATCACATCGGGGCAAGATAATAAACATAAGGCCTAAAATAAGGTCGCATCATTATTAAAAAATGTCGCCATTTACAACATTACAAATTAAAGTTACAAATTATTAAAATGGAAAGAAAGGAGGCGAGGCCCTCAGGCCGCGAAGAAGGGATCTCGGCGTTGCGAGGCAGAGACATGGCTGAAATGCCAGCCGACATCGTGCGTAACCCTGAGTTCATCCAGCGCCTTGCGTGAGCTCTCCCCGTATTGACGAATAATATCCTCAGATCGCGGATATGCTCCGCCAGCGTCTTCAACCGCATCTCCTTGGAAGGGACCACAACAACCAAATGGGCCCGAAATTCGCCAAAAGACTCGTCTGGGTCGACAAGGAACTCGTTGACCGGCGAGGTGACACGTCGACGAAACAGCTCGGCGGGAGGAGTTGGATCTAAAAAAATGTAAGTCTGCAAATTTTCGGTTTTTTACTTGACAAAAGCATCAAAATATAGGTCGCCTACCTCGACGTCGATCTGGACTCTGCCCGCCTCAGCGAGGAGAGTAAGCGCGAGGGGAAGGTGGCGAGGTCTTCTATCCTCACGATCGTGGCAGTAACCTCGAGATTTATATCATTGATGAACCCTGGTGGGCTCACCAACATCTGCGCAGGGCGGCACCACTTCCTCCTTCCCGCGAGGTGTAGGCTTGTTGGCGTGCGCGCCGGAAGAGGTCACTGCTTCAGGGACACGAGAAGAAATGGGCAATGGCGCCAAGACGACATCCGGTGCGGATAGCCGGCAAGTCCTTGACAAAGGAGGGCGAGGAGGATTCGACGGCAAGCGCCGTTCGGCAGAAGAAATGGAGATTGAGGAGACGACGGTGGTGGTCACCGCAGGCAAGGCGGATTCAGGCTGACCTTGAGATCGCTGCCCGCCCATAATGGTCGGGATGGTAGTGACTGCGAGGTCCAATAGGAAGCAACATGCTTTGAGTTCGGTGTTAGCTCCTCAGCCTTGGGGCTAGCACAAGACGAGGGTGGCCTCGCATCCGACAGAGTCTCGGCGGGACCTCTTCAAAAGAAAGCGGGGTCTTGGACACCTTGCCGGCAGCACGAGCTGCACACGACACAGTTAACAATGACATAAAAGAATGTTCTTGAGCAAAGAATTCTACTCACCAGGTAGGGCGACAAGGATGAACCTCATCTCGCATGAGGGGGCTTCATCATACCCTCCTCGCGAGGGGGTGGCGACGTCAGTCACATACAGTCAGGTCCATGACGGACCCGAAGGCGCCCTGAAAAGCCGCACCGCGGCAGAGCAAGAAATTAGGGGTGATGTCAAGACAGACGGTGTTGGACAAGGATGAACCTCATCTCGCATGAGGGGGCTTCATCATCCCCTCCTCGCGAGGGGGTGGCGACGTCAGTCACATACAGTCAGGTCCATGACGGACCCGAAGGCGCCCTGAAAAGCCGCACCACGGCAGAGCAAGAAATTAGGGGCGATGTCAAGACAGACGGTGTTGGATAAATCCCGAGTTCGAAGTTACCTCGGTCGCTTACTCCGGAAGCAGGTCTGGGAGCTAGTTAGGGGCGGAGGAGGCGGCGTCCTTCTTTGCAGGAGGCTCGCTACCCTCTCCGGAGGGCTCGACCTCGCTTGAGCTTTGGACTTTTAAGTCCTCTGTCTCGGCCATCCTCTTCCTCTTCTTCTTTTCATTCATCACGAGCTTGAGATCGTTGCGTGGGGAAAGTCCTTTGAACTGACTTCAGATGTTCACCGCGGCCAACTCTTTAGAGGCCAACACCGGGCTGCCTTTCTTCGCGGCAGACACCTTGGTCCTCACCTCAGCGGGCGAGGTGTTCCTCTTCTCGACGACGTGGTGATCTTCTTTTCGTCGGCCATGATCCTGGGTGCAGGCGCCAAGGGTCTCAACCTCTATTTATAAAGGGGCCAGAGCCGAGACCCAGCATCTCGGCAGAATGCAGCTCGCCGAATAATGGTTGGATGATTCTTTCTGAGCTCTATGCGAGCTCGCAAACATCGGGGATTGTGTACAACTTGTATTCGGCGAGTAGGGCCCATGCCTAGTTATAGACCCTCTGACCTCAGAGAGTTGACCGTTGACCAGAGGGAGGGGCCTCTTCGAAGACGCGTGGAGCTCGACTAGAGCTCGGCAGGTTAGTGCAACAGCTCGCCGACGAGCTTTTCTCAGGCTCGGAGATCGTCAGCTCACCAGCGACCACGTTCAGAGTGAGTCGGCGTGCTCGCTTAACAGTCTTAAGCTCGTTCACGAGCTCTCTATCAGGAGACTTTTAGATCAGCGAATTTGGCTCAGGAGACCTCGCTTAAAGTAATCTCAACCAGTTCACTGCTTCCAGAGTCTCCCAAGAGTAAGGTCGCCCAAGAAACAAGTTTTTAGTGTCCAGCAAAGGTGGGGAGGGTATTCGTAGACCATTTACCCCTCTGGTAGGACCTCATGACACAAGTTGAAGGCACGTTGACCCCCCCAAAGGTTCCTTAACCTGCAGTGCTCACATCTCTTGTGTCTAGCTTAGCTTTGCCTTTAGGAGAGGAAGTTCTTATAAACTTCCGGGTGTGTGGCGGCACCTCCTCGCTGTAGCACGCGAGTCTTGTTTGTAAGCCGTCTATAGATCTTCTTAGCCTTCAGACTTCTTCTTTTTTGTCTTGCCTAGGGTCGACCGCTAGATCAGTAATCTCCTTGGTCTGAACATTTTGAATCAATTTTGTTGGTTCCAACACCATCACTATTAAACTCATCAATGTTGGAAGAGTATTGGTTATGAGCTCTTTATTTAGTTCATGTATTGTGTATTTTGACATTATTTATGTATTTTCTGTAGGGTTTAGGGTTAGAATTTTAACATCTGGTGTTTTATATTCCAATAACTTCCATAAATGAACTAGGTGGACTTGCTCCACTTTCTCTAACCTTGGAGGGACAATCTACCCATTTTGCTTGGACCACTCCACTAGTTCAACCAAGGGTGGATGGCCACACACTTGGCCGAGCCCTTTTGTTCAACCAAGAAGGGATGGCTAACAGGCCATCATGGCCAACAAGGCATCTTGGCCAACACATCCTTGCCAACAAGCCATCTTGGACGATCACCCTCATCATTCCAAGGGGTGATGGTACACACTGAAATGGATGGAAATAAAATAGTGGAACAACCTACAATCATGAGGTATGCTTGCTCCAAAATCTCGAGGGTTGGTTCTCCCCAGATGTTCACTCCAGAGAGAGCTTACAATACTAGACTCCAAGATGCTCTAAGACTCCTCACCACTCCTTATTTTGGAGGGGAGACTACTAATTACCAAAATACCCTTAACACATCATATAATAATACTAGATGCTCCTGAACGAATGGGTTTGGATCTCATCTTGTCTAGGGCGGTCATGTGAGTACATGTACTTGGATGCATTTACATATCAATACTCTGCCCATCAAATCAGATCTTGTCCTCAAGATTGAGTCTTGGTGGTGTCATCCTCTAGCTCAAGAGTCAAGAGCCTCGGAGTCAACACCACTAACATCGTTGTCTTCAACAGCATGCTTCAGGCACAATTCTTTAACAAGACATTTACGAGTAGGGGAGTAAGATTGTTTGCTGTGAAAACAAAGGCCCGGACATAGGAGGCTGGGGTTATTTTTGTGGGAAAGTTGGTGTGGTGGGGGATTTGGATTTGATGGGGGAACTTGTTGCAGTGGATGGAGAGGGGGTACCGACATAATCGGTGTCAGGGGAGCTTCTTAAGGCTACAATGGAGGAGGGGGTTGCGCTTGTTGGCGGTGGTCTAGCATCCAACTGCAACTCGGAAGTCCTTGGTACTGCTTTAAATTTTGCTTCCACAGTCATCTAGATAGTGGGCTCAGAGTGCGCAAGAGAATACAAATGTGAGGGTTCAAGTAGTGCATGAAGTAGCGAAGGTATTAGGCCATTGATAAACCGAAAGTATGTGCTAGCTCCTCAAAGTTGTCTACACATGCCTCCACAAAATCGACTTGATGAACGTCACAGTGACACTCAAAGGTGTTCCTAGAACACTACGCGTTGTAGCTCATTATTAGTTCCTCCATTAGCATTGCCGATGTCATATGTGTTGTCGACTGTCGAAGCCAACACTTCTAATTCAGCGCAGACTGCCTCCATGCAGATCATTGCTAGAGGTGCCTTGCTTGCTTCCGTGGTGAGATGTAACTGTAACGATTGTTCAGCCCACACAATCCAACCTAATGTGTGGGATCCATCAAATAAGGGCAGTTCCACACGTCAAGGTGGGTGCTAAGTGAAGGAGGGATGATTAAGGCCGACGTAGGGCTCAATCAACTACTTTTTGAAGGATGTCGGGGAGAGCTGATTCAAATACGTCCATGCGAGAAAAATTGCCCATTAAACACTCTACCTCGTCGAGATGTTTTGCCAAGGCTTGTGTCTTGGGCATTTAGCAGCGAGGGAACACCGGCTGTGGAGCACAACACCAGAATGAATCAGTGGCGTAGGAACTTTACGAAGTAGAGGCGAGGAAGAGATCAATGACTGCCCACAAAGGAATCCGCACAGACGAAGGGAATCTAAAGAAATCAGTAGTAGTTGGACTGGGCAAGAAGCTGTAGTGGAGCTCTTGGTGAGAAGATGCAGTTGAGCTCTGGTTGAGACAAAGTGGGATGAAGCCTCGCGAGCGTCCGTTTATTCACTGATAGGGTTGCAAAGCACTTGCTGTGCAACATTAGGTCTGTGAGTCTGTTACGCACACGCGCCATCGTATTTTATTATTACTGTTTTTTCTTTAATTAGATTAGGTTTGATGTGAGCCCCCTCCTCCCTATATAAGGAGGAGGTATGAGAGTGTTAATGTTATCTTTGGATCATTAGGGATTTAGGCTCTCATTTGAGAGAGGGATCATTGGAGGAACCAACCTCCTTGATCTTGGCCGGACTTCGATCCGGATTGTATCCGTGTTTCTTCTTCGATTAATGCAACTTCTTTTCTTGTTCGTATTATTTGGTTCGACCTGCCGTTCCGCCCGCTGCTACAGGCGCCGGAGTCGTCCTCCCCGGTGTCCGTGCGCTCAGCAACCCCGCTTCCGCTATCCGACGCCGCACAGCACGCCGACGCGTCGTGCATAACTGTAGTCGCCGCCTGATTCCGCGATGTGCGCCCGCTTCCGCCTGTGCACGCCTCGATCTGCTCGACACCGTGCCAGATCCTTCGACCCGGCACCGCCAGATCCTTCCCCCCAGCGCCGATCCTTCCCCCCGACACATCTCCGCTCGACCCAGCACCCGATCCGCTCCACATCTCCGCTCCAGATCTCCGCTCTAGATCCGGAAACCGCTGCACATCTCCACCCCTGATCCTCTCGACCCAGCGCCAACTCCTTCGACCCAGCGCCTGATCCGCTCGACACTCTCCGCCGCCGCTGCGCCCGCCTGCTTCCCCTCTCCGCCGCCGACTTCGACAAATCTCCGCCCTCTCCGACACTCTCCTGCGACACTCTATCCCTCGTGCATCCTCATATGCCAAAGAGGAGGATGGAAGCCCGCGTGGAAGCCCTCGAACACTCCCTCGCCACCATCAACTCTCGTCTCGAGGCTCTGACTGAGCAGTTCGCCTCGATTCTGACCATGCTCCAGAAATTGCAGCCCACCCAGCACTCCGGGCCCTCTACCACCTCAGTTGTGGGCTCCCCCAGCACCGTGCTCCCCGATGCTTCCGCAGCGGTGGAAGTGCCTCCTCCACTGTCCCGTGGACCTGACATGCCTACCTTCAACGGGTCTGACCCCCTCGGGTGGATTGCCTGCGCCGAGCAGTTCTTCAACATTCACCAGACCGCGCCGACACAATGGGTCTCCACCGCAATCATCGGCATGGAAGGGTCGGCCCTCCATTGGGTCCGTTGGCTCCGACAGACCTTTCCCGACCTCACCTGGACAGCTCTCTCTGAGGCCCTCATTCAGCGGTATGACGCCCGCTACTCCGGCCCCATGATCGAGCGACTCTGCGGGGTCCGTCACACTGGCTCCATTGACTCGTACATTGATGCCTTCGTGGAATTAGTCACCCATGTCCCCGGTCTTCCCCCAGACCATTACTTGGGGTTCTTCATGAACGGCTTGCAACCCCACTTCCGCTCCCGTCTCCGCACTCTCCAACCTTTAACGGTTCACCACGCCATTGACCTCGCCCCCCTGGTGGAGGCAGAATTTCTCGCGACGTCCGACGACATTCCTTCCCCCTCACCTCCCTCTCGGCATCCTTCCTACACATATTTCTCGACCCATCCGAAACCTACACCTCCGCCACCTCCTCTACCTCGGCCACCAATGATGCGTCCTCGCAACAACCGGCCTGTCCCTACCCACCGCCTCTCCAACCCGGAGTACAACGACTTACGAAGCAAAGGCCTGTGCTTCCGCTGCAAGCACCCCTACTCTCCTGGTTATGAGTGCTCCGTGAAGGAGTGTCGTGTCCTCATCGGCGACGACGTGGCCGCGCTCTCCGCCGCCGACTTCGACGCCCTGCTGCTCTCGGACGGACTACCGGACGACGTCCCGGGCACCTCGACGGCATCCCACTACTGACCGGCGGGCGGCGCTCCGACCTTGGGGTCAAGGTCGCTTTTCTGACGGGATGTATTGTTACGCGCACGCGCCATCGTATTTTATTATTACCTTTTTTTCTTTAATTAGATTAGGTTTGATGTGAGCCCCCTCCTCCCTATATAAGGAGGAGGTATGAGAGTGTTAATGTTATCTTTGGATCATTAGGGATTTAGGCTCTCATTTGAGAGAGGGATCATTGGAGGAACCAGCCTCCTTGATCTTGGCCGGACTTCGATCCGGATTGTATCCGTGTTTCTTCTTCGATTAATGCAACTTCTTTTCTTGTTTGTATTAAAGTCGCGTGACAAAACTGGCTGACGGGGCGTTGCGCCGATCGACTTGTAGTTGTCATGGTCCGCAGGGGGTGGTTGGGGGGATACATCGGGGGCATGGTTTCTGTTGGTTCTAGACAGAACGACAAGGCCAAGAATACTGGATCGATTAAGTCTCATGATGTCGGTAAGGTGGGGGAAGCGTCAAGTCTGACCAAATTTATACGTAAAAATAGATTGCATTAAAATAGAGTACAGTTGTGAGATATTCTCTCGCCAACTTGTTGTGGATCGGTTTCTTATAAGAGTCCTCTTCAAAGAAAGCTTACAATGATTGACTCCAAGATACCCTCTGAGACTCCTCATTCTCCTTATATAGGGGGAGAGACTATTAACTAAGAAAAAAATATCCTTTAATACATCATATAATAATACTATATGCTTTTGGATGGTCGGGTCTGGAACTCCACTAATTTTTAGTGCTCCATGCTATTTGTTGATCTTTATGTTTGGTATTGTTTTCACTATCTTTGAGCTTACCTAATTATTTAATTCCATATTTTTTTTATACTGTATGTGTAATTTAAATTTTGGGAAACCGGATTCTTTATTTTGAATTCTTAGGAAGTTGTCCCTCTATTGAGTCGAGATTTCATTTAACACTTCATTTTTATTATTCAACGAGTACGTGTGCGCGTCTTGATTCCAATTGGTCCCAAGGCACCCTCATATTGAATTCTTATTTTGGGTATACATCATGGGCTCTAGAATCGATTCCGACCCATGGTGGTGGAACAACTTTGACAGTGAGGGAGGGGGCAAGAAAGCTGAGGGTAGGTGTCAATGTCAACATGGGACCGGGAGGTAGTTGCCTTGGTTGGCTCTGTGACAAGATTGGGAGCATAAGTTATTGGCGGTTGAGGGATCATGTAAATTAACAAGAGCAGGGTACAGAACCGACAGCGGGAACGAGATGGGATCTCGTTTCATTTGGTATTGTTCACTACGCCTTTACCATAGTTTTTTGGGTATCTTTACTTAAATTCGTGCTTATATATGAGTATCCTCAGTAGTTTGCAAACTATCTTTCATGTCATATTTTATTCGATATTGCAGAAGAAGAGTATAGGAAGCCCAATGTAAATGCCCACTTTTATGGACCATTAGAACTATCTTGTATAGCTTAGTCTCACATTGTGGTTTAGAGTTGAGATGTCACTCCTCACAACCATGAATATGCGTTCATGTATTTGTATTAAGTCTATGAAATAATAAAATTATTATGTCCCGTTTGACGTTATTTTACTTTATATCAGAGCAATACAATTCCCGAAGTCCGTTCTCATCGATTTGAGCTCCCGCTCTCGCCTATTGAGCTCCCCTCTCTCACCTATTGAGCTCCCGCTCTCGCCGGCCGGGCGCCCGCTCTCGCCGGCCGGCGCCCGCTCTCGCCGGCCGGGCGCCCTCTCACGCCGGCCGGGCGCCCGCTCTCGCCGGCCGGGCGCCCGCTCTCGCCGGCCAAGCGCCCGATTATCAGTAAAACTCTATGCATGGTGCCCTCTTTGTATTGGACGTTTGAAGAATTCTTTATTTTAATTGCTTGCATGATCTCTACGATTGATACAATATTGGAGTGTAATTTTTATATTGATTCCGGTAAAACATGACTTATCAACAATGAATTTCTTGAGGAATCATATGTGGAATTGGCGTATGTATATTCAACCTTACCTTATGAACGCCGATGAACCATTTGGTCGACTCACGACTTGCGACGTCTTTCTTCCTCTCTTGGATAAACAATTCACAATTAATTTAGGGAACATTTACCTTTTCTGACGCATGGTAGTCTATGAGAGTGGTATTTAAACAGATGCAACCCTAGGTGTAGGTAGTGTCATGGAAAGTCCTAACCACTTCTAAAATGATGCACACATGCAATATGGAGTTCGAGTAAAATTTACGAGTGAGTAATATGCGAATAAACCTTGCAAATCAACACGAAGTCAAAAGAACAAACAGGTATATCATTACATCCATAGTAATATAGTCTGAGCATGCATTAGAAAGAAACACATACTCAAAATAACAATTTATACTCGTATGTAGAGGCAGTAGGGATGTCAGGCATGGAGATTGGTATGATCCGGGGTGACTTCACTCTTGTGGATATGCAATAGGAAGGCTTGCAGTGCTACTGGAGGTGGAGGAAAAAGGTGAGGGGGGTAAAGGATGCATAAGAGGTTGGTGGAATGGTGGTGGTTTAGTGGGCGAGGAAGAGGAGCAATACTCTGATGGACGTGGTGGAGATAAAGCGATGGCTGGTGGTAGGGGAAGCGGTGGTTACAGAGGGGTGTGGCGTTGTTGGAGGCGGCGACGAGTGGACCAGTTGTTGTAGGTGAGGTAGGGGTGATATCAAGTCGATTTCGATCGATTCTGACTCGGCTCGAAATCAAAATTTTGGACTCAAGATCGGCTTGAAATCGATTCGATTTCGAGCCAACTCGAATCAATTTCGAGTTGGCTCAAAATTAACTATTTTTAGTAAAAATTAAATTAATTGTGTCAACGCATTGCCATAAAAAAATAAAGAGGTGCATGACGTGTGAAGTAAAAAAAAGCTCTGTCACATCGTCGACAACATTGCGGGTCCAAAATAATGCTTTATAAGATTCTACATAAATACATAACGGTGTTTTCTATCGTGCAGGTGATCCCATCATATAATACTTTATAAGATTTTGTATAAAGAGAGTTTTCTATCTTGCGGGTCCCATCATATAATATTTTATAATAATGTAAGAGTTTCCTATCTTGCAGGTCCCAGCATCGACAACATTGCCATAAAGAAATTCTGTCCCAATTACAACCACTTTGGCTTCGAGCCGCTCAAGCCACGAAAAAGTAAAAAAAAAAGAGGCGCGTGCCGCTTGTTGTGTGAAGTAAATGATTTTTATTTTAGAGAAACTGCACTCCTGCTGGCAGACTGCCATACTGCAACGCCGATTGCCGAACCAAAAAAATAGAATTATTTAATTGAAAGTAAATGGAGCTGGCTCAAATAAAAAATCGAGTCGGCTAGAATAAAAAATCGAGCCGGCTCGAAATCGATTTCGAGTCATTTTAATTCGAGCCAAAATGATTCAAATCATTTTATTTCGAATTCGATTCGACTAAAAATTCGAGCGATCTTCGAGTTTCGATTATTATGCTCAACCCTAAGGTGAGGAGAGGGTCGGGGAAGGAGGAGGGATGAACCCTAGAAGTCATCACCTGGGGGGACTCACAGAGTCGCATCGTGAGAGGGCCGATGGTTACAAAAAATTGAACTAAAATCTCGATAGCCCCCATTTCTAACATACAGGTATATAAATAGGAAAAAAGATAGGACAACCGGTATGGACGGCTCATAATGCGTGTTTATATAAGTTGCGATAAATACTAATAACGTCTAAAAATAAACACAAAGACATGAAAACATATCGAAACGTCGTCCGAACGCATCCGTGGACTCAGATCGGATGCATAGCAAGTCATTGCGTCTTGAAATAGACACGAGTAGGCTATCGGGGTAGTCAAACTCCTCACACATGGCGATCTCCATCATTTTCTTGGCTCTTAATGGATAAACTGTATACGGACAATCTTAATAGAAGTGATGCATTCCCCATCATTTCTTTGGGAAACTTTAAGCTGTCTCATTGTCTTGTTACTTTCACTGTAGGCACCGCCCCCAAGTGAGCCATTCTTCTGTGTTAATATCTAAATCCAAGATGTAATGGTGTCTTTGTAGTTTTCACGAAAGTTGTTGTCTACATACATATATAGATATACTATGTTAGTGTTACGCATGCGATTTTGTGCGCATGAGTCACTACCATGAATGCATACATACAATAGTACACCTACCTTGATACATGCATGCATATTTTTGTGTATTGCTTGCTATAAGTAAAAATGATTTGTTTTTTTTATCTTGAAATTCCTTCTTAGTACCTTTCTAACTTTTTTTCTGCACTATAGGCCGTTATGAAACCACCTAAAGCTATCAGGGGAGGAATTCCTATATGTTTCCCTCAAGTAATGTTCTATGTGCTTCACTTTTTTTCTGAGCATTTTTATACCTTTTATTTTGTCTTCAAGTATATCTTACTGGTTCTGTTCTATAGTTTGGTAATTTGGGATCCCTGGAGCAGCATGGCTTTGCAAGGAATAGATTGTGGGAAATGGATAGCTGTGCATCCCCATTAGCCCCTCCCAAGAATCAATCCACAATAGATCTAATATTGAAGTCCCAAGAGGAGGACATAAAGACATGGCCAAGAAGGTAATCCTTTACTGCAGCTCAATGAACCGCTTCTATATACATCCTGCTGATGACCTTTGCATCATTTACTTAATGGTTAATGCAGCTTTGACTTACGCCTGCGTATTATTTTAAGTTCTGGCAAGCTGACTCTGATTCCTCGGGTGAGGAACACCGACAATAAGCCATTTACGTTCACCTTAGCAATGCGTAATTATCTCTCTGTTTCAGACATCAGGTACTTAGACTTTATTCTAGTTTGTGTTCAACAAAACTTACTGTTTAAATCCGCTGTTTAATTTATTGACTATTTCATGTAATTTCTTTTGTCTATATTATATTAAAAAACATGGGACAATCAAAACAATCTCGGCTATTGGCCATTACCCTCCATTAGGACCATCAAAATAGTCTCAGCCATTACCCTTCATTAGGACCATCAAAATAATCTTAGCACTTTCAATTTTATTCTTTCTGATCTAAAGGAACAACATAAAAAAATATATAAATGTAGTGACAGTGTACATGGTCCCCTCGTGAGCAATGCGTGAGGACAATAATGCTTGATCATCGCTTGAATGATGGTCGAGCGCTGTTGACACTGCGCATTGGGGGGGGGGGGGGGGGGCGTGCATGGTTACTGCTAGTATTATAAAAAGAATGTAGAATGCCTCCAAATATGGTAATGTTTTCTTTGTTCATTTCTGCTGCCTAACTTTGTCTATTGTATTAGTTGATTCCTTTTAACTTCCAAGTTTTAGGTGTTATTTTCTAGTTAAATTTTGTGGTGGATTTATTCTTTGACAGTGAAGTCCGAGTTGAGGGATTAGAGACACTTGACTACTTTGATAATCTTGTACAAAGAGAGAGGTTCACAGAACAAGCAGATGCAATTACATTTGATGGGGAGGTTTGCATATTTTAGCACGGATTAGTTAATATTTTAGATAGCTTCATGCATTTCCATTCTAATCGGCTTCATCTTTATTTCATGTAATTTTCTTAGAGCTGCTGATTTGGAATACAATGCGTTTTGTTATGTAACTTTTTTACATTAAACACGATCTCATCACTTTGCACATGGTGTTTTTTATTGAACATATAATTACATGATGTTTTTACGACTTACATACCATTATTTAATATTTGTAGGTTAATTATCTATTAAGCTGCTGAGGCTTTCTTGGGAACCGTAGCTTAGTCTTGCATATGCTACTAACACATGGACTTACCTAGTGTTGGGGCTTATGCACATATTTACGTTGTGTTATTTAATATTTGTAGGTTTGTTATCTATTAAGCTATTGAGGCTTTCTTGGGAACCTTAGCTTAATTTTGCATCTGCTGCTAAATCCTAAACCTACAATAGCAGTAGCATCGCCGGAGGATGGCGGGGGTGGGTGGGTGGGTGGGGGGAGAATGTCATCAGCGAAGGTTATAGTGGAGCCAGAACCGCGGCAGCCCAAGCGGGGTGTGCTCAGAAGGAGAGAGCTACCACAATCTCATTAAGGGAACGAGAAATAGATAACTTCTTGCTCACATTGCACTAGCCCAAGGGATTTAAATAGATTTACATAATGACATAAACGTAAATAAGCGGCATAAGCTCTAACACGTGGACTTACCTAAAATGTGACATTAAAGATAATCATAAAAGGATAATAAGAACCAAGACCTATAGCATTTAAGAACTAAAGCCCATAATATTTAAGAACTAGGCCCATAAAATTCCACCCCTTCTTGAAATCGAGCATGCCCTCAAGCTCGAGCGTGTCTCGGTCGGTGCGATCTTCGGGTTCCTTAACTTCGCGTCAAAACAATTCCAGGTAGCGGAAGGGCGGAGCAGATGAGTCCACGGGAGGAGAGTTCTCGTGGTGCTCACATATGTCAGAACAAATGACACAACTGTCAGAGGGTCGCCGAGGAGTAGGGGGCTTGGTAGATGCAGAATAATGACTGTCTGATGGATGTGAACACGCGAAGCAGATCACTTATCTGGTGGAACATGGATCACAATGCACGCATGGGGTGGAGCTAGTAGAGTGTTGCTCGCAATTGGGGCGGGGCTCAGAACCGACAAAGGCTGTGACCAAGGTTGTAAATATCAGATGTTGGCGACATGTCAGATTGAGTTTTTAAATATCAGATGTCGGAGACATGTCAGAGATATTTTAAAATATCGGATTTTCCATATCTTATAAATTAATTTGTTTTGTGTATATTAAGTATATTATATGTTCTAAAAGAAAAAAAATTAACATAACATGTAAAAAACAATTAGTCATCTATATCCCAAATTAAATTCGAAAAATATCCAAAATAAAAATTATAACAAGTACAATGTAAAATATATTTAATATTATATAAGAATTTTATTTTATTAGTACCAAGATTTATAGCAAATAAAGAAGATTTAAAAACTAAATATCCTTAATTGATTATAATTCTTTTCATGCTTAATAAGTTTATTTTAAAATTATATTAATAAAAATTAATAAATGTGTTGAATTTTTTCACATCTTTGTAATATGAAATAAGAAAATAGTGTAAAATAATTATACAAAATTTATTATAAGAATAACAAATTAAAAGAACGAAACATTAAGTCTAATTAATTTAAACATATATGTATATATATGTGTGTGTGTGATTTAGACATGTATTGCTAGTTTGCTAACATAAAATAGCGGACGATATGTTCAAAAGTCGTATCAGCCGATATATCAGAAAAAACGGATACATCTGCCTTTTTTTACAAAAGGTCATAATCGGTGTTTTTTAGAAAAATATCGTTTTACCCTAAAAACGACATGTCGGTTGACATGTCAGACATGTCGGAGGGCATTTAAATAGCGGTTGTGACGGAAGCAGAGGGTGATGGATGGAGGTGGCTGACAGAACGACTGTCCCGTGGCTCAAAGCCAAAGAGATCCATGGTGGGAAAGAACAAAGCTGTGTCTGGAGGAGGCTCCCAGGAGGCTGCGACGACATGGGGTGCGGTGGTACAATCATCGGACGGGGTGGCTGATGGCGGGCTTGCGCTTCTTGGTGTCGGGCTTCAACGGTGATTATGGGCCTAGCCTGTAACGTCGTCGGTAGGATTGCTGGAATGGCGAATGTCAGATCATTAAGCTTGTTGGTGAGTATGACCATGCCTTCCTGATGACAGGCTTCGGCATCCCGAATGCGTTTACATGGAGGTCATGAATGTTTGCATCATGTCCTTGATAGTATCCAATAGATTGGGCAAGTCGAGGCATAGGCCTCAGAGTATTTCACCTTTCATGAGTCAAGGGAGCAACATAGTTCAGGGTATTTACCTTTCATGAGTCAAGGCGTAGGCCTCAGAACAAAAAGAGTAAGTTTTAAAATCTATAAATAGGAAAAAAATATATGAGAAAAAGTATATAAAATCAAATAGAGACATTATAGTTAGATAAGACAGCTAATTATGTACTGCACAAGTCCTAATTCCTCAAGCTCCTCATTTTATAAGTTTTCTTTTCTTCCAATGAACATTAAAATTTGATTCCTGTGTATATTAAGGTATTGCAAAAGGAATTTAAAAGTTTGAGACAACGCAAGGGGCAAAGAGAGGAAAGCAGGACACATATCTTAGTTATTTGTGTGCGTTGGAAAAGGCATTTGATAGGAATAAGAAGATTGAAGCAAAATAATCTTTTCATTCACATTTTATTCAAATAGGTAAGAAAATTATTTATAATAGTCTAAAATGTAAGAGTTTGATAATTTAATATTATTGTGTGTAAATTTATATCATGACGCTATACCCATCAACTGGATGCAAAAAGCGTACCTGGGCATCCGAGGCAAATCCTCATTCGTAGAGCTTGTTTGAAATATTTGGACTAGAGATTTAACTGCATTCTAGTCTGTTACGGATGCAGAAGAGGGAGAAAGACGTTCATTGGTGTGGCAGGTTTATCGACGTCGCGAGGTACTCGCGAGTGACATGTCGGCAGAAGATTCTTATGTGGCGCGAAGGGTAGGACAATGACTTGTATCTTTATTTTGCTATGTGTATTTGGACTGGGCACTATATAAGCCCGAGAGACGTGTATTATGTTTTATCTTTGAAGTTGAATGAAAAAGTGGAACCTTAAGGGTTAATCTCTCATCCTCTTTCTCTCCTCTCTCCCTCTAATTTCTCACGTTGGAATTCTTCCCGATCGGTAACATTTGGTCCTACCTCGCCTTTCTTCCGGCCTCGGTCTTTGTCGCTCGAAGTGATTCTAGCCCCCCTCCCCTCGTTGCAGCGCTCGATCTCGCCCGATGCCGTGCCTGCGCTCCTTGCCAGGTCTGCCTTTGACTTTGCCTCCGCGGGTCTCGAAATTCCCCTCGACCTCGCGTTGGTTTCCCGTCGCCGCATCGACATCGACATCGGTGCATGTCTCCGCCGACTTTGGCATCGACTACGCCGGTGTTCGTCCCTGCGATATCCACACCGACCTCCGCATCCACAGTGCCTCAGCATCTCCGCCGACCTCACGTTTGTTCCTGCGACATCCATAACGACCGGGTGCAGATTTCGGCCTCTGTACTTCCCTGTTGAGTTGATCGGATTGTTCCAACCAGCGCCTCACCGTTTGCCTGCCCCCTCGGCTGCGCTCCATGACCCATTCTGACACACCGACGTCCCCTCCTCCAGCTGATCCGGCCATCCTCCATCGCCTTCACAGTCACGCCGCCGCCATCGCCTACCTCCAGGCACTCATGTTGCGAATGGACGCGAAGCTTGATGCCCTCGTGGCCGGTCGCAGACACACGTCCGCGACTATATCCAACGCGGAGTCCCCGTCCCTTCTCGGAGCACCCCCAGACTCTTACAAGGACCCACTCCTGCGGACGTCGTTTCGCCGCCGGCCTCCGGTCCTTCGACTTTTCGTCCTTCAACAGCACCGATCCCATGTGATGGATTGTCTGAGCAGAGCAGTTCTTTGATATTCAACAGATTTCGGAACCACACAAAGTCAATACAGCTCTGATCGGCATGGAGGGTTCCGGTGCGTTGGCTTCGTCAATCCACACCGGCTTTGTCTTGACCCGCTCTCTAACAAGAGCTCATTCGTCGATATGACACCCGTTACTGTCTCTGCGGTGGAGCGCCTTTGTGGCGTTCGCCAGATGGGCTCCCTCGACGACTACATTGACGAATTGATAAATCTCACCACACATGTGTTGGGCCTTCTACCGGACCACTACCTTAGCTTCTTCATACATGGGCTCCTCCCACATATTCGTGCCTGCTTGCTCACCCACCACCCGCCATCTATTGTTAAGCCCATGGACCTTGCCCGCTTGGTTGAAGTGGATTTCCAGGTCAGACCAACGGACACTGGTCGGCCACCCACGGTGATTTCTACTTGCCCGACCGCCAGACCTATTACGGCCTACCTCTCCCCATAACCAGAGACGCTGCCTCTCCCATGCCGGCCTGTTCCACCACAACATCCTCCAAGGACGACGGCACATCCCAGGTTATCCAATCAGGAGTACCACGATCTTCACACCAAGGGGTTGTGTATTCGCTGCAAACTGCTTTACTCCTCGACTCACGATTGCCCGTTAAAAGACCTCCAGGTCTTCATCGGTGAGGAGTCCGAAGTTACTCTCGCTGATTTTGAGGCACTTGAGGTGGATCCGACTGATGCGGACCCTCCAACTGCGGCCTTCCATTGCTTGGACTTTCCACTGTTTGTCGTCTGCGGTATCTCGGGACCTCAGACGATGAAGCTCTCAGGGACACTCCAGAGGATGCCTGTGATCGTGGTGATTGACAGTGGGGTGAGTCACAACTTCATCTCTCAGCACTTGGTGGATCGCTTGCAGTTGACTTTGAGCCCCGCCCCTTACTTCACCATTTGTTTGGGGGATGGTCGCCGCCGGGTCACGAGTGTCCTTTGCTCGGCTCTTCCCATTACAGTGGGTCCTTGCCCTTTCCGGGCTGACTTCTATGCCTTTACACTGGGCAGCGTGGACATTATCTTTGGGGTCGCATGGCTCCACACCCTCGACGACGTTAACATGAATAGGGATCACCTGACTATAAGGTTTCTCCAAGCGGGGACCCCTTACCCGCTCAAGGGCGACTCTTCCCTACTACGCCAGACCGTCTCTCTTCGCTCCCTTCAGAAGACGATTGATGTTTGTTGTGTTGCGTACTTATGGCATGTTGTGGACCATGATGTGCCCCTTCATCGACCCCTTAGGTCCTGTAGGCCTTCTTGGATCTCTTACCAGGTGTGTACACGCCGCCACGACCCACCTTCCACCACCCGGTTGACGGATCACTGCATCTCCTTATAGGGGGGGGGTGTCCTCCGTGTTTGTTCAGCCGTATCGGTAGGGTCACATGCGAAAGAATGAGATTGATACACTTGTGGGCGACATGCTTGTCGTAGGTATCATCCGCCCCAGTGCTAGTCCCTTCTCGAGCCCGGACCTCCTTGTCCGCAAGAAGGACGACAACTGCCATTTTTGCGTGGACTACAAGGAACTCAACAAGGTCACCATCCCAGACAAATACCCGAGCCCGATCATTCAGGAATTATTGGACGAGCTACAAGGAGCATTCTATTTCTCCAAATTGGACCTCCACGCGGGGTACCATCAGATACAGGTGCGGGAGGACATTCCCAAGACCGCGTTTCACACACATGACTACTATTATGAATTCCTCGTCATACTGTTTGGCTTGATGAATGCACCTGCAACTTTTCTGGCTACCATGAATCCAGTCGGCCCTGCGCAGCTATATCTTGGTTTTTTGATGACATCCTCATTTACAGCTCTTCCTGGCAGGACCACCTTCATCATGTGCGGATGACTCTCGCCACTTCAGGCACACACTTTTAAGGTGAACCCTAAGAAGTGCACTTTCGGTCAGACCAAAATTAGCCACTTAGGACACACCATTTCGGCGCTGGTAGTGGCCATGGACCCGGACAAGGTCCGCTCTGTTCTTCAGTGGCCCCACCTCGATCTCTCTGCGACATCCGCGGTTTCCTGGAGCTCACAGGATACTACCGACGGTTCATCCGAGATTATGGCAAAATTGTCAAACCCCTCTCCAGCATGTTGAAGAAATCCGATGCCGATACGTTCCATTGGCCACTGACGGTGATCATAGCCTTCCGGGCCCTACAACAGGCCCTGAGCACCGCCCCCGTTTTGACTCTCCCAGACTTTTCGCAACCGCTCGTAGTCGAGTACAACGCCTCCGAAACGGGCGTCAGGGCGGTTTTGTTGCAAGCGGACCATCCCATTTCATACTTCAGCCGCCTATTCGCCGCCCCGCTCTGCATATGAATCTGAGCTCATGGCCTTGATTATGGCAGTTCAACATTGGCGTCCCAACTTGCTTGACCGCCACTTTACGGTACAGACGGATTATCATAGCCTTCGGTACCTCCTCCAACAAAGGATTGTTACTCTGGCTCAGCAAGTCTGGATGGCCAAACTGTTGGGCTATATTTTCTCTATTGAGTTCCGCGCTGGCTCATCCAACCGTGCAACCGACTCTCTGTCTCAGCACCCGCCAACGGCTAGTTTAGCCTCCATTTCCAGACCGGTTTGGGATGATACTTCTCTTCTCTAGTGTGAGGTGGCGGCCGTCCCCCTCTTGTAGCCGATTGTTGCGTCCTTACGAGCGAATGCCACCGCCCACCCGCCATACAGTTTCACGGGAGATCGCCTCTACTACCGCGGCCGTTTGGTGCTTTCAGCTATGTACCAACTCATTTTCCGCTTACTCACCGAGTTCCACTCGACCCCCGAGGGGGGGACATGCTGGTGTTTTTCGTACTCATCGCCGTCTCACGACCTCTCTTTATTGGCCCGACATGTTCCAACGGGCCAAATCTTTTGTGGCGGCCTGCTTATTGTGTCAGCGGGCCAAGTATGAGGCCACTTTCTCTGGGGGTCTCCTCCAGCCGCTGCCTATTCCGGCCCGCATTTGGGAAGACATCTCCATGGATTTTATTTCCAAGCTTCTATGTTCCAAGACAACGGATTGCATTTTGGTGGTGGTAGATCACCTCTCCAATTACGCGCACTTCATTCCCCTCCACCACCCGTTTACGGCCCCGGTGGTTGCTGCATCTTTCATTGACGGGGTGGTTCGTCTATATGGGTTTCCATGCTCCATTGTGAGCGACCGTGTTCCCTATTCCCGAGCTCTTTTTGGCAGTCATTATTTAAGATGCTGGGAACCCAGCTTCACATGAGTACTACTTAACCACCCCCAGACGGACGGGCAGTCAGAGGTGATGAATCGTGGCTTGGAGACTTATCTGCAGTGTTTTGTCTGCGACCATCCACGAGCATGGGCGGATTGGCTTTCCTAGGCAGAGTACTCCTACAACACGTCCTTACACAGCAATGTCAGCACCACCTCTTTCGAGGTGGTTTATGGCCGCCCACTGCCTTCCCTCATGCGCGCTCTCCCCGGCGAATGCGTCGTTCCTTTTTTGGCCGATCTCCTCTGCGATCGAAACACCATAATACTCCAGCTCCGCCAGCACCTCCAGCTTGCGCAGGACCGAATGGTGGCCTCGGTCAACCGCCACCGTCGAGGCGTTTAGTTCACAGACGGAGATATGGTGTTCGTCAAGCTCTGCCCACACCGCCAGGTTTCAATGACCCAGAGGGCCCAGTCCAAGTTAGCAGTCAAGTTCTATGGGCCTTTGAGATTTTAGCCCGCGTTGGCACGCAGGCATACCGCCTCCGCCTCCCCCTCACATTCGTATCCACCCGGTGTTTCACGTGTCCCAGCTGAAGCGGGTCATTGGTAACCATCCTGTCGAGGTGGCGCTACCTCCGACCGCTCCCGGTGTCACCCCATCAGTTTTTCTTCCTCAGCACATTTTAGACGTGTACGATCCAGCAGGCAGAGATTCGGGTCCATCAGGTCTTGGTGCTCAGACATGATCGCCCACCTTCGGAGGCCACATGGGTGGACAAGACAAACATTTAGAATTTAGACTCAGTTTCCAGAGTTCTGCTGTTGAAACCAGTTTCCCGGTTTCAGCGTTCGAAAGGGGGTTGCGACTAACCCTTACTTGACCTGAGCCTCGACCCGTGACCGGTTGCTAGGAACTAGGAGACTCGGACTTGATGAACACTTGAATCCACAAATGGACCCCTTAAGCTGCAGCGCGGAGGTCCCACCACGTACCCGGAAGATCTTAGAGCGCTTCCCCTCCCAAGCCAATGCTGAGCCTGGGCACCTTGGAGGGCACTAAGGAACACCTCACCGACCACCTTCAACGTCAAGGGGAGGGGAGGGATAGTGCTTGCTCACACGCGAGAGAGGGGGTCAGAACCAACCAACCCTCCCAAGGTGCCCATGGGGGTCTATTTATAGACTTTCCCAAAAATGGACTGCGAATAGCCAAAATTGGACTGCGAATAGCCAAAATTCTGTTATCCGCAGTCCGATCATGACCATGAACAGTCAATTTAGAAGGAGGGGCGAGTGGGGTTCGAGGTGCCCGCTCCCCCCCTCACGGGAGGTCCTGCTTGCCTCCCCTAAGGGTGCCGGGCGAGTGGGAGGGTCTCCCCCACTCGCCCAAAGGGGGCGGCGAGTGGGAGAGCTTCTCCCACTCGCCCCCAAAGGGGGCCGACGAGTGGGAGGGCCTCTCCCACTCGCCCGGCGAGTGGGAGGACCTCTCCCACTCGCCCGGCGAGTGGGAGGGCTCCTCCCACTCGCCCAAAGGGGCCGGCGAGTGGGAGGGCCTCTCCCACTCGCCCGGCGAGTGGGAGGGCCTCTCCCACTCGCCCGGCGAGTGGGAGGGCCCAAGGGGGCCGGCGAGTGGGAGAGCCCCTCCCACTCGCCCGAAAGGAGTGGGGGGAGCGGGTGCTCCCTCCGCTTCCTCCTGCCTCTTTTTGCCTTACCCGGTCTCGACCGTCTCGGCTACCGTCACTGTCTTGGTCTCATCCGGGTCGGGTCACACCAACTCGGGGAATATGAGGGTTGTACACAATCCCCGCTCCTTGCGAGCTTGCCCCAAGCTCGGAAGGAAAGTCCAACCCACCTATTTGACGAGTGGGTGGGACCTTAGGGAAATCCACGAAAGGATCCGTTATCGGGGAACCTCTGCCAAGCTTTTCAGCTGAAATTATTTTGAGACGAAGGGGAAAACCCTTCTCCTATACACACCCCTCCTTTGAACCGAGCTCAACTGGAGGTGGAGAACACTCGACACCTTAGGTCGAGCTAAACCCGACCGAAGGTAGAGGGAAACTCAACACCTCAAGTCGAGCTGAACTCGACCCGAGGTGGGGAACGAACCTTTCTCCACTAAACACTCCTCCGGCGAGCCGAGCTCAACAGGAGGTGGAGAAAGCTCAACACCTGAGGTCGGACTAAGCTCGACCGAAGGTGGAGGGAGACTCGACATCTCTAGTCGAGCTGAACTCGACCCGAGGTGGAAGGAACCTTTCTCCACTAAACACCCCTCCGGTGAGCCGAGCTCAACAGGATGTGGAGAAAGCTCAACACCTGAGGTCGGACTAAGCTCGACCGAAGGTGGAGGGAGACTCGACACCTCTAGTCGAGCTGAACTCGACCCGAGGTGAGGAACGAACCTTTCTCCACTAAACACCCCTCCGGTGAGCCGAGCTCAACAGGAGGTGGAGAAAGCTCAACACCTGAGGTCGGACTAAGCTCGACCGAAAGTGGAGGGAAACTCAACACCTCTAGTCGAGCTGAACTCGGCCTGAGGTGGAAGGTGGGAAGTCCACACCTACCAGGGAGCTGAGCTCACCTGGAAGGGGAGGGGACTTCACACCTACCAGGGAGCCGAGCTCACCTGGAGGGGGAGGAAACTTCACACCTACCAGGGAGCCGAGCTCACCTGGAGGGGGAGAGAATTCCACACCTACCAGGGAGTCGAGCTCACCTGGAGGGGGAGGAAACTCCACACCTACCAGGGAGTCGAGCTCACCTGGAAGGGGAGGAAACTCCACACCTACCAGGGAGCCGAGCTCACCTGGAGAGGGAGGGAACTCCACACCTACCAGGGAGCCGAGCTCACCTGGAGGGGGAGAGAACTCCACACCTACCAGGGAGTCGAGCTCACCTGGAGGGGGAGGGAAATCAACACTTTCTCGAACTACCGGGGGCGGAGGACCAGTTCACATCCCAGGTGCTTACCTTCACTAAGGGGCGGAGGGATTCAACCATCTTACTGAACCGATCGTCCTTCTTGAAATCTCACCTTCCGCGAGTCAACCTGATGAACCTCCCATCTGTTGGCATGACTGGGCCTGGAGAATGGTCTATAGTCAGGGATCTTACCGATTGGAGGCGGAAGTACCCGTCCGCGTCCTAGGTGCTTACCTTCACCTGGAGGCAGAGGAACTCAACGCCTTCCCAACCTGACTGGAGGTGGAAGTACCCATCCACGTCCTAGGGGCTTAGCTCACCTGGATGCAGAGGAACTCAACGCCTTCCCAATTCAATTGGAGGCGGAAGTACCCATCCACGTCCTAGGGGCCCAGCTTACCTGGAGGTAGAGGAACTCAACGCCTTCCCAGTCCGACTGGAGGTGGAAGTACCCATCCACGTCCTAGGGGCTTAGCTCACCTGGATGCAGAGGAACTCAACGCCTTCCCAATCCAATTGGAGGCGGAAGTACCCATCCACGTCCTAGGGGCCTAGCCTACCTGGAGGTAGAGGAACTCAACGCCTTCCCAGTCCGACTGGAGGCGGAAGTACCCGTCCATGTCCTTGGTGCTTAGCGCACCTGGAGGTGGAGGAACTCAACGCCTTCCCAGTCCCCTTACCGATTGGAGGCGGAAGTACCCGTCCGCGCCCTAGGTGCTTACCTTCACCTGGGGGCAGAGGAACTCAACGCCTTCCCAACCTGACTGGAGGTGGAAGTACCCATCCACGTCCTAGGGGCTTAGCTCACCTGGATGCAGAGGAACTCAACGCCTTCCCAATCCAATTGGAGGCGGAAGTACCCATCCACGTCCTAGGGGCCTAGCCTACCTGGAGGTAGAGGAACTCAACGCCTTCCCAGTCTGACTGGAGGTGGGAGTACCCGTCCATGTCCTTGGTGCTTAGCGCACCTGGAGGTGGAGGAACTCAACGCCTTCCCAGTCCCCTTACCGATTGGAGGCGGAAGTGCTCGATGCTTTCGCGATGCAATTCCTCTTCGTGGAACCTTACCAACCTGTGCTCCCATCGGCCAGAGTAACTATTTTAAGCTAGAGTAAGAGGTACGACCAAAGAGACAATCAATATATTCATTAAGGATAAAAACGTTTAAGATCGTCGCCACTCCAAGTATTACCAAGGGGTATTCCCTCAACATTCTGGAGGCGATACCCCCCTGACCTGAGGGCCTCCAAGATCACATAGGGCCCCTCCCAATTGGGCTGGAGCTTTCCTACGTTCGCTGACCTTCCCGCAGCGTCGACCTTTTTGAGGACTAGATCTCCTGGGATGAATTGTTTGATTCTAATGTTTTTATCGAAGTACCTGGCCATCCGACGCTTCACTTCCTCTTGCCGAACCGTGGCGAGGTCCCGGAGCTCCTCAACCATATCCAGCGAGAGTCGTTGCTCCTCTTCGTTGCCGATTCTCCAGTCCTCGTCCCCTTCCTCGGCAGCTATGACCCGGGGGGATCTGACCTCGAACTCCACTGGGAGCACGGCTTCTGACCCGTGGGAAAGTTTGAATGGCGTTTCGCCCGTTGCCGTGTTGGGAGTCGTTCTCAAGGCCCATAAGACCGAGGGAAGTTGCTCCACCCAGTTCCCTTTCAGGTTCTCCACCTTCTTCTTCAGCAAGTTGACGATGACCTTGTTGACGGCCTCCACCTGCCCGTTGCTTCGAGGATGGTGGATAGAGGCGAAGCGTAGGTCGATGCCCACTTGACCACAGAAAGTGATGAGTTCATCGCTAGCGAATTGTGGTCCGTTGTCCGTTACAATGGCAAGGGGGAGTCCGTGTCTGCAGATTATTTCTCCCCAGATGAAATTCTTTATCACCTGCGAGGTCGTCTTTGCCAAGGCCTTAACCTCCACCCACTTGGAGAAATAGTCAATCATAACCAGCAAGAATCTCCTCTGACCGCTAGCCTGAGGGAATGGGCCGACCAAGTCCATCCCCCAGATGGCGAAGGGCCAGGGCGCAGTGATCGTCCTGAGCCTCTGCGCGGGTTGAAGTTGGAGCGGCGCGAAGAGTTGACACTTCTGACACTTTTTTGCAAATTCCATGGCATCCTTCCGCAGAGTCGGCCAGAAGTACCCTTGCCTTAGCACCCTCTTTTCTAGGGTCTGACTTCCCGAATGGCTCCCGCATTCTCCGGAGTGGATTTCCTCCAAGACCCTTGGAACTTCATCTTCAGTCACGCACCTTGCTAGGAGCCCAGCCAAGGTTTTTCTGTACAGGCTTCCCTCGCGCATCACGTAGTATGCTGACTTGTACCTGAACCGCCTCTTATCTAGGTCTCCTTCCGGGAACTTGCCCGAGGCCAGGAAGGTGAGGATCGGGTCTATCCACGAGGTTCTCCGATCAATCTCCATCAACTCGCCTTCCTCGATGGATGGGCGGAACAGCTCGGTCACCGTTCCTCCTGCGCGAGGACCGTGCTTCGCCAACTGGTCCGCTCGGGCGTTCTCCTCTCTTGGAATGTGTTGAATGGAGAAGGTGTGGAACCATCCGACGAGGTCCCTAACCTTCGCCAGATACCTCTGGAGGGTTGGCTCCTTTGCTTCGAACTCCCCTCGAACCTGGGAGGCCACCACCATTGAGTCTGTGAAAACCTTCACGTCCCGGATCTCCAGTTCCTTTGCCAGACGGAGCCCTGCCACCACTGCCTCATACTCGGCCTGGTTGTTGGTCACAGGGAACCGAATGTGGATCGCTTGCTCGATCCTGGTCCCATGTGGGCTGACCAGGATCACCCCTCCGCCGAGGGAACTTTTTCCCGATGCTCCATCCGCGAACAGATCCCATGCCACCAACCCGGCGGGCTCTGGTCCGTCCACTTCTTTGACGTACTCTGCCAGGAAGTCTGCTACCGCTTGTGCTTTCATCGACAATCGGGGGATGAAGCTGACATCAAACTCGCTGAGCTCCACCGACCACTTCGCCAACCTGCCCGAATGCTCTACTCCCTCCATAATGTTGCGAAGGGGATGGTCGGTCACCACCCTGATCGAGTGAGCCTGAAAATATGGGCGGAGTTTCCGGGCCGAGATGATCAAAGCAAATGCTAGCTTTTCCAGGACAGGGTACCTCAGCTCCGCCTTCTTCAGGACTCTGCTAACATAGTAGATCGGCAGCTGCTTCTTCCCCTCCTCCCGGACCAGAACCGAACTCACTGCCTCGACCCCTACTCCTAGGTAGAGAAAGAGGTCTTCTCCTTCCCTTGGCCACTGGAGCAAGGGGGCTCGCGTTAGTTGTTCCTTCAAGGCCTGAAAGGCTTTCTCACACTCCGGCGTCCATTCGAATTTTTGACCCTGGCGCAGGGCCTTGAAGAAAGGAGAGCACTTCTCTCCCGCCCTGGAGAGGAACCGACTCAGCCCTGCTAACTTACCAGTCAGCCTCTGAATTTCTTTCGCGTTCTTCGGCGATTCCAACTCCAAGATGGCCTTTATCTTGTCTGGATTGGGTTCGACCCCCTCCGGGGTGAGTAGATGGCCCAAGAACTTTCCTCGACTTGCTCCAAAAACACATTTGGAAGGGTTCAGCCTCATCTTGAACCTCCGAAGGGTAGCGAAGGTCTCCACTAGGTCTTGCAGGTGGGACTCCACATCCCTGCTTTTAACCATCAAGTCATCCACGTAGACCTCTAAGTTGCGCCCCTTCTGCTCTCTGAAGACCCGATCCATCATCCTTTGATAGGTCGCCCCCGCATTCCTCAACCCAAACGGCATCATCTTGTAACAATAACACCCATCGTCCGTGATGAACGAGACGTCCTTGACGTCGGGCGAGTGCATTCGAATTTGATGGTAGCCAGAGAACGCGTCCAAGAAACTCATCACAGGGAATCCGACCGCTGAATCTACCAACGCATCGATCCGGGGCAACGGGTAGCAGTCTTTGGGGCATGCTTTGTTCAACATAGTGAAGTCCACACACATTCTCCACCTCCCATCCCCCTTCTTCACCATTACTACATTTGAAACCCACCCTGGGTATTGGATTTCTTCCACGAATCCGGCCTCGAGCAGCTTCCCCGCTTCCTCTCTGATAGGCCCGGCGAGGGTGGGCGACACCTTCCTCTTCTTTTGGCGAATGGGGCGGATGTTCGGGTCGAGGTTGAGGCGATGACATGCCACGTCCGCGTCAATACCTGGCATCTCCGCAGCGCTCCATGCGAAGATGTCTATGTTCTGCTGGACACATCTTCAGATCTTCTCTTGATCTGGTCCGCTCATCCTCCCGCTAATTCGCACCTTCTCCGGCCTTCCACTGCCGCTAATGACTCCTTTCTCAGTCACTTCCTCTGCCACCTCTAACTTGGTCAGGTCACCCAACACATGATCTGCCTCCTCATCCCCCGTCAATGGCCGCAACATGCCGGGGGGAGGCGACCTCCCCGGTTCTTTGCTTCCCGCCATGAGACTCGGCTCGGGGCTTTCCGAATTAGTCACTTCCACGCTCACCGCACCAGAATGTTGAAACCAGTTTCCCGGTTTCAGCGTTCGAAAGGGGGTTGCGACTAACCCTTACTTGACCTGAGCCTCGACCCGTGACCGGTTGCTAGGAACTAGGAGACTCGGACTTGATGAACACTTGAATCCACAAATGGACCCCTTAAGCTGCAGCGCGGAGGTCCCACCACGTACCCGGAAGATCTTAGAGCGCTTCCCCTCCCAAGCCAATGCTGAGCCTGGGCACCTTGGAGGGCACTAAGGAACACCTCACCGACCACCTTCAACGTCAAGGGGAGGGGAGGGATAGTGCTTGCTCACACGCGAGAGAGGGAGTCAGAACCAACCAACCCTCCCAAGGTGCCCATGGGGGTCTATTTATAGACTTTCCCAAAAATGGACTGCGAATAGCCAAAATTGGACTGCGAATAGCCAAAATTCTGTTATCCGCAGTCCGATCATGACCATGAACAGTCAATTTAGAAGGAGGGGCGAGTGGGGTTCGAGGTGCCCGCTCCCCCCCTCACGGGAGGTCCTGCTTGCCTCCCCTAAGGGTGCCGGGCGAGTGGGAGGGTCTCCCCCACTCGCCCAAAGGGGGCGGCGAGTGAGAGAGCCTCTCCCACTCGCCCCCAAAGGGGGCCGACGAGTGGGAGGGCCTCTCCCACTCGCCCGGCGAGTGGGAGGACCTCTCCCACTCGCCCGGCGAGTGGGAGGACCTCTCCCACTCGCCCAAAGGGGCCGGCGAGTGGGAGGGCCTCTCCCACTCGCCCGGCGAGTGGGAGGGCCTCTCCCACTCGCCCGGCGAGTGGGAGGGCTCCTCCCACTCGCCCAAGGGGGCCGGCGAGTGGGAGAGCCCCTCCCACTCGCCCGAAAGGAGTGGGGGGAGCGGGTGCTCCCTCCGCTTCCTCCTGCCTCTTTTTGCCTTACCCGGTCTCGACCGTCTCGGCTACCGTCACTGTCTTGGTCTCATCCGGGTCGGGTCACACCAACTCGGGGAATATGAGGGTTGTACATCTGCCTTGACGACAAGGTCAATTTTCTAAAGGGCGACATTGTTACAGATGCAGAGGGAGAAGGACGTCCACCGGTTTGGTGGGTTTACCGACGTCCTAAGGTACCCGTGAGCAACACGCCGACGAATGGTTCTTGAGTGACACGAAGCAGCGCAGTGCAGACATTGCCTGTCCCAGCTCCTGTGGGTCCCGCCGCCTCCCTCTCCTCCGACGAATCTCTCTCGCCCTCCAGGCTCCAGCCGCTATTCCCGCCGACGGATCCACCTCCAGCTGCCGATGCCTCCTCCAACCTCCAGTTTGCTCCCCTTTCACCTCCGCTTCCCCCTCTGACCTTCAACAACCCCGCCTCCACCTCCTCAGTCTTCTTTTGCCTTCCTAGCACCCTTCCGCCGCCGCCTGAGCCACCACACTTGTTTCACTCTTCCAGTTCTTTTCTAGCCCATTTTCAGCTTCACCAACAAAAATCTAGTCCATCCTACCTCCTCCAACATCCACCTCAAGCGCCTTCACTCCATCCCCAACCCCAAGAACCAGTAGCCGACTATCTCGAATCATTTCCCTGCCACCAATAGTTCTTCACTGCCACAAACATCAGCATACCTTACCCGGACAAACAACACTACATCGCCAGATTGTATCCGTCACGCTGACGGCCACCTACTTGGTGAGTTTTGCATTTTAGTTTTCATTTTCCGTGTATTGTGCAGATGCACTTTTATTGTTGGAAATATCTTGTTTAATTAATTTGGCTATGCATTCGTATGTTTGTGTGCTCTAATCATCTAATATTTATTCTTAGTCCTCTTATGTAATTGCACTTTTCATCCGCTTACTTACATTGTAATGTTTGATCAAGTGTGATGTTAGTGCAAGGCTTTAAAATTAATGTTGTTTAATTAATTGCATGTCCGAAGTAATCGCATGAGTGAGATTGCATTTTCATTATGGTTTATGTTGTGAGCTTTCCATTCATTGGATTGTGTGTAGCGCGTGTGCTTTCTTTTGCACTTTCATTTTAGGGTTGGTCTTAGATCCATTGCATTTGTTTGTGATTGCTCACATTGCATTTAAGGTTAGGGCATCACACGTTCATCACATGTAGATTCGTCCTGGGTCGGTTTGGTATCAGAGTTAGGTTCGGGCTTTATTTTGATACGCAGTAGTAAAGTCTATAGGCTCCTTCATGACTAATTATCGTTGTCATCTCTCTCCTCTATTTGAGGATCTTGAACCCGTCTATACCTCATCCATAGAGCCCATTTAGAGAGATCTTCATATTATCCTGATGATTATTCTCGTTCGCAGCACACCACTTCCATAGATCGTGTCAACCCTTCGGCACGATTCCACTATGCTAAAGACTATCACTACGATGATTATCGTCATCCTTATCCCCGCGCCTGTGCGGACCATGTTGAGCCTTCAACATGACTCGATTGTCTTAGAGATGAGTACTAAGGGGATCAACATTTTGAGAATGATTTCGAGTATATGTTTTGTAATTTGGCCCCATTGTTTGACGGTTCATCGAGTTCGAAGTCCTTTAGTTATTGGCTCATGGGAATAAAACATTATCTCGATTATTTTGAATTATTCGGTAAGCGTCGCATCGAATTTGTGAAACTTAGACTTCTAGATCAGGCGAGAGCATATTGGTCTAGCTTTGAGAGGACCTATGAGCGAGATCATTTTCACCGCATCACTAATTGGATAGAGTTGAAATGGAGGTTGTGTTAGAGGTATTTCCCAACATCGTATAAGAGTCGTTTGCTCGAGAAATTATTTATCCTTCGTCAGATATTCATGTTTGTCGCCGAGTATAGGGATCGTTTTGATTAGTTAGTAGTATGGAGCACCATCCAAGAGGAGCCAACTATGACCACTTCTCGATTTCAGTCTGGACTTCGATATGAGATACATGCTGAGTTGAACTGTCACTACTTCAAGTCTCTCAGGCAGACATACTGGCTTGCCCTTCATTTCAAGAAGTGCTTGAGCGCCACTATACTTAGTCGAGTAGATTTGCACTTTAATTGTCCTATGTTGTCACTCCAAGCTACCTTTGTGCCTACTTCTATCTTCGTAGACACAAAATATGGACTTTCTGATACAAAGTCACCTCATTTCCATGAGATTCAGTGTCAGAGACGTGATCTCCCCTCAGCATTTGATCTATATTCTACGACGTTGACCAAGAGTGTTCACGAACAGTTTGACAAGTTTGTCATGATTCGCCCTCCCCCTATTCTTGACACAAATGTTGTGATTTCTCATATCATAGACCTAGTCTATAGTGTATGTCCCTTCAAGTCGCGTTATTTCACAGTGTCTAGTCCTGATTCGAGTTCGAGTCCAGAGTCTATTATTAACATAGTGATTGTTTCACATGTTCCTAGGGACACTACTGTTATTGATGACATTCCCCTGGAGTGTCATTCTGCTATTGATGAGTTCTTTGAGGAGCCTTCCGTTGAGCTTCTCGGACAGCCACCTGACGAGTTTTACCCTTTGAGAGATATTCGACTCGTCTCTGAGTTACCCTTTTAGATATATTCGACTCATCTCTGAGTTACCCTTTGAGAGATATTCGACTCATCTCTGAGTTACGCGACATCCCTTCGAGAGATCGCACCATCTACGACGAATTTTTCTATCAGTCACCTGGCGAGTCTCCCGATCACTGGCGGACCTAGATGGAGGCACACCCGGGCACGTGCCCGGGTCAGATATTTGGAAATTTTTAAATAAGTTGTACACTGTAGCTAGAGTCCTAGGCGCAGAACTTTTCAGAACTCTGATCGTGCCATAACCTCTGTCTTTTATCCTTCTTTTGCTTCACCTCCAAGCTTCCTCCTTGATCTTTCTTTTGCTTCACCTCCAAGCTTCCTCCTTGGTGCTTCGTCTTCCCGTTCTTCCTTCCTATCGTTCCCGAGCAGAGGAGCAGAGAAGCAGAGGAGCCAGTGTCGGGAGGCAACTCCCATGGCGGCCTTTGCCATGACCCCAACAAAGAATGGCATCTGATGAAGTGCAACATTAATGGTAGTGAGCTATATCTGATTTTGGGAGAAAAGCTTTAAGCCGCCATATATAATGGCTCAGTTCTTCTTCCTCCACATTACTGGAGCAATTTATATGGCAGTTTATGCACATCTCTGAAAGCCTACGATAAGTTTTCTGTTTTTTTATTGTCAATTTCCTTTTTGCTCTGTTTGAGTTTTTTTCATTTCCAATTTTTGGAGTATCAATGGAGCAATATTTTATATGTACACATTACTGGAGCAATCTTGTATATACACATATTAGTGGTGCATAAATATTTGATGATCTCCTGTGTCGTTCTCTACTGTTGTAAACTGCATATATTGAGGTTGGTTAATGACATCACCCTTTGGGTGTTTGATGAAATGCCTCATTGAACTTATGCATTTATTTCAATTGTACGTGGTTTTATTTTAAACTACACTGATATTTTCTTCACTTTTCAAGCATATTTTCACATGTAATGCACATGTTTAATTTGATCAAATTTCTTTAGGCTCTGACTTTGTGTTGGATAGTATAGTACTAGATTGTGCTAGTCTCTCCATAGGTAGACTACACGTTTTTATAAAATTCATGATGCATGTGAATTTTTTTTGGAATGTTCTATATTTTATCAAAGATTTTGTAATGCTTTTGGTTAAGTCCTAGTACTTGATAACTAGTGCCCGGGTTAACCAAATATCCTGGGTCCTCCACTGCTCCCGATGATGCACGTCCCTTAGGAGACATTTGGTTTGTCATGATATTACATCTCATTGTAGTGTCATTTGGGCGTTTGCATACTCATCGAATATTTCGACACCCTACCCGAAGAACCTCCAGATAAACCACCCATCTTTAGGAACCTTCATTACTACATGGAGTTGTGCTTAGTCAGACTATCTGGTCGAGCTTTGTTCGTTGCATTTGTTGCATGATTTGCATGTCGTACTCCGACGTAAAGTTATATTAAATAATAAAAAATTTAAAGCTTGCTCAAGTAAACAAACGAGTGAGTAAATGTTCAATGATGGTGATTCAATGATGATTTGTACATTATTTGAGAGATTCCTATTGGGGACAAATATGAATATGAGTGCTAGGCGAGTAGGTCCATACAGTGTCATGAGAGTGTCAAAGTAAAATTTCTATGAGCTTAATATTACTAGGAATATGAGTAGTTATCATGTACTCAATGCTAAGGATTTGATACTAGATGTAGAGTCACCTAGTTCTGGACCTTCAACCTTTTACCACCACTACAACCTCTCTTGTGTCTCCAACCTCCACTAGAGTCCTACCCATCACCATTGCATACCTACCCTTCACCCCTTTGATAGTTTGCTTGGTGCGTGGGACCTTCGTGGACATCCGTGATACAATGACTTTGTAAGAAGACGCTTCCTGCTAGGAGCAACAAAAAGTCCTTCCTGATTTGAGTCAGATGCACAAAGTCTTCATTCATCGGAGATGAATGTTTCTGAGCCGGAGAGATTGGTGCAGATCAACTACGCATCCGTTCGGATATTCATGAGATTAACATTTTTGGATAGTAACATGAACGATCGGAGACCATGATCGCGGCTAGCTCAAATTTCCTTATTTTATGTATTTTTCTTTTTAATTTTTAGGTGTATTTTGAGATTTAGGTTATCCGACCAGATGATCATGACCGTCGGATATTCTTAACCTAAACCCTCCTCATATGTATAATCCATTAGGTTTTTGTAGAGGGTATTGAAAATAGGCTGAAACAAAAAACAATTGCTCGGTCTTTCTTCCTCCGGTGCGATGCTGACATCGTCGATCCCAGTTCCCGATGTTGTCGATGCCCCCATCCGCCGTCTCCCTCTCCTTAGATGAATCTCTCTTGCCCTCCAGCCGCGGTTCCCACCAACAGATCCACCCTCAACTGTCGCATTACCTTTTCCGACCTCCGGTCCCCCCCTGATCGCCTCTACAGCCTCCCTCTCCGACTTTCAATAGCCCCGCCTCCACCTCCTCAACCTTCTTCCACCTTCCCAGCATCCTGACGCCGCCCGCCCGAGCTACTACCGCTTGTTTTCCCTCTTTTAGCTCTTTTCTAGCTCATATGCAACCCCCAATAACAATCTAGTCATTTCTACCTCCTCCAACAGCCACCTCCCTATTTATTCTTAGTGCTCTTATGTAATTGTACTTATCATTCGTTTACTTACATTGTAATGTTTGATCAATTGTGATGTTAGTGCAAGATCTTAAAATTAATGTTTTTTAATTAATTGTATGTCGGAAGTAATCGCATGATTAAGATATTGCATTTGCATTAGAGTTTTTGTTGTGGGCTTTCCATTTATTGGATTGCGTGTTGCGTGTGTGCTTGCTCTTGCACTTTCATTTTAGGGTTAGTCTTTGATCCAGTGCATTTGTTGTGATTGCTCGCATTGCATTTAGGGTTAGGGCATCACACGTTAGTCTTCTGTAGATTCATTTTATATCTGTTTCACAGAGAGAACCGCTCGATCATTCACTCTCGATGCGATGCAAAGAGCCTCCTGCGGTACGACGTTGCAGGTTTCCGCCTCCGGGGGTTCTTACTTCACCGCCTCCAACACCCAGGTCTGAGCCCGCCACTGCTTTCCCTTTCTTCCCTTACACCGACAGCCTCCTCCTTCGACAGAGTTCTTCTCAGTCGTCGCCGCCATCCCTTGCCTCCACCTCTGTTGCTGCCGCCATTCCTAGTCTCCAGCGCCCCCGCCACTGTCTCTACCTCCCACGAGAACCCATGTTGTAGCCTTCTCGCCCTCCTGCAGCCACCCCCCTCTTTCCGTAGCACCTTCTGAACCCCCTACAACAGCAACCGACCACTTCCCTCTCTTCCCTGCTACATCCAGCTATCCCACACCCTCAATCCTTGGCCTAATCTCCTCCCTACCATCCTTCCCTTACCCCCACTTCAAAATTTAGCCCTTCAGTCCCTGTCCAACCACAAAACAACCACCCTTCCTCCTCCGGAGTACCAACACCACATCTGCAACACCCAAATTTTTACACCTACACCGACAACCCTTTACCGATGAGTTTCATAGATTTTCAAATTTCACATTGTGCGAATGCACTATTTATTGCTAGTAATATTTGGCTCTCATTAATTTTGTTTGAGCTTTTTATTTAGATGTGTACTATTTATTCTCCCTAGACTTAATTTCAGTGCATTCTCATTTATTTGCAATTATTACATGCTTACTCAAACTGCGATATTTATGATCAATTGTGATGCCTGCGCAATATTTTAAAATTAATATTGTTTAATTAAATGCGCGTCAGAAATCATTGCATGATTGAATCATTCATGAGCATCACATTAGAGTTTAGAGTTAGTTGTCAAAAGTTCATCGGATTGTGTGTGCGTTCATCCGCATCTTCATTTTAGGGTTTGTCATAGGTCCATTGCCTTCATTGCGTGCTTGCTTGTATTACATTTAGGGTTAGGGCATTGCGCGCCCACCACCTGTTGATTTGTCCTGCGTTAGTGAATTTACCCTTGACTAGTAGGAAGATAAAGAGAATGGTGATAATCCTCTCCCGCATGAAGGTGCAGCAGTAAACCTCTTTCTCTACCATTGGTAAGGAAAAATAACAAATACAAAGAGTCCCGGCAGCGATAACCCCATTGCATTATCGTGAGCCCAACTCAATGCGATCAAGATCTTTTAAACTCACATTGGAGCAAAAATCAATTAAAAATAATCATTTGCCTCAATAAAAAAAGAAGCTTTCCCGGGCTTAGTGGGGGCAACCCATCTCTTAATTTTACTAAAAATGGGTGGTGAATAAAGGGAGACCAAAAAGCTTCCTTTGTGCATCTTCATATTCCCCTTCTTATACAGAAGAAAAAAAAAGTCTTATATTTTTGTGATCAGTGTATCTGCACTTCTTCTCTTGAATTTTCCAACCCATTTACTCAATATTAAAGTAGACAACCAAGGCATGTTGGCAAAGGTAGGTGATGGGGATCATAGTTCATGGGCGGGCTAACTCGTATCGGAGCCCATTCGGGTTTACACCCGTAGGAGGAGGGTTGGGTTGTCGTATGGACGATTCAAGCCCGTCATCATGCTCAGAACGTTGGTGGGATATTTTCTGTGTTTACTCTATTTTTTCGCACTTTATTTATATATGTTTTTATGCATTTTGACTGCCAAACAATCGTTAGTTGTGTATTTCTAGCCTATAAATATGTTTTGTGGAGTTCTTTTGGGGGGCATTGCAGGATTTTGAGAGATTTGAGATTTTGTGATCACCACGGTGCCGATTCCGTGAATTATTAGGCACTTAAGGATAATACCTATTTATTCCCCCATTTGGCCGGCCCCTGCTTGCCTTTCTATTAGATTTCACGATAGCCATTCTTCTGTTTTCTCAGAGCCCCTCGATATCCTCTGATAACCGCTTGTAAGTCTCTGCAAATCGCCTGTTTCCGCCAGGTAAACTGCAATCTCAAGCCTAATCTGGATTGTCGACCCCTTACTAGACGTGAAGGAAGGTTCTTCTGTCGGTTGCAAGCCACGCCGAAAATCGTCGGTCCCTCCCTAGACGGAAACAATGATTCTTGTGTAGCAGTCCAGTCTCGCCAACGTTCGAACATGTTGATTCTCCTTCTAGCCACTCAGTCCATTTGGTAGCCTTCTAACCGACAATTCTCCCCCCACACCCCATAGTGTCCGAGCAACTCCTACGATAGCTTGGAATGTCTCTTTTCAGGCTCCCATTGCAGTTGACACCCGTCCTTGACAAATTCCTGGAAGTAATCAACATGCCATCCGTTGGAGGTGACCGAACAGTGCATCTTGCACCCTCCCCTGGCTATTTCAGGTCCCTTGCTTCAACCGTCTGCAGTCCAGTACCAGTTCTACACCATTCCAATATTCTAGAATACAACATGCTGCAGTCCTGTATCATTCCAGCCTTTAGAAAGTGCCGATTAGTGTATTAAACAACTATTTTAGTGGTGGAATTAGTCAGTCCCACTATTCGAGCCTAAAACTGCAACAAACCAGCCCATTTTGTTTCAAATACTATTGTAAGTTCTAAATTTGGAAGTTTAGTTTCCTTTGTGTCGAATGCTTGTCGGAAATCATATGATTTTGGAATATTAACTTGTAAAAATTTGCTCAATTATTTTAATCTACTTGAAAGACTTATTCACTGATATTTTATTAAAACAATTTTACTTTAATTATTATTAGAACTTGCTCGTTGTCTTTAACGCCTAAATTTTTATTGTGCATGCAAACATGATTTCAAAACTTATTATAATTATACGCACGAACTTTGTATAATCGTTGCATCATTTAATAACCTCACTCACTACTACAATTTTACTTTAATTGTTATTAGAACTTGCTCGTTGTCTTTAACGCCTAAATTTTTATTGTACATGCAAACGTGATTTCAAAACTTATCATAATTATACACACGAACTTTGTATAATCGTTGCATCATTTTATAACCTCACTCACTACTATACTCACATTCATACATTAGAGTCACGTTAGTGCAAACTCACGCCTTGACCTTCACTTTATGCTGCTCCAGATTTGGCATTAGGGTCTAAGTTAGGGCCATTTGCACACTTCGTAGTAGTAATGTGTTTATGCATACCATGATAAGATCTCTTCCCTTAGATACGCAATCCGTTCTAACATCGATAAGTTTATGTTCGATCTCCAAAAATTATTGGCTAATCGCTTCGATCAAATGGATACACAGTTTGATGACCTTGGAAGAAATTTGGAGTCCTCGCTATTAGAGTGGATGGTCTAGATCGCCTTTGGAACCCTCGTCCTCGGGAAGCCATTAGGACGCAAGTTATTCATCGTAAGGAACATCCTTGGCGGACTTGAGGTAGTTTATGAGGGTTTTAGAAATCCTACAGTTAGTCGACACCACCCTACTCAAGAAGAACAACCTCAACCTCGATATCCCTTTCATAGAGATTGTGTTGTTCCCCACGCACGAGTCTACCATGGTAGTGATGATGATTATATAGACTATCATGAGCTCCGAAGAGGTCGTATTGGGGAGGATGAGATCACTCGCCGCATCCACATCGATGCTTGATGTAACATGATTTGCATTGTTATTTTATTTACTGCATTTGTTTTTAATTTTGTAGCGCATGTCTTCGTGCAAATTTTTTTTTTGTGTTTTGTACCGCGCTTGCGCAACGTTCGTACAACTTATTGGTGTGACCGATCAATAAGATCATGGATGAAAAGATCCGTCAAATTAGGAGTAGTGTTAAATTAGGCAAGCAAATAAATTGACATTAACAATTAAGTACTTTATATTATTTCAAAGTGTAGATAAGAGCAAAAGCTTGTATGTATTATCTTATTATATCAAAAATATAGAGAGTGAGTACAAATATATAGGAGAGAAGAGGAGAGAGATATTCCTATACAAGATGTGGGACTAAAGAGGGGAAGAATACATGGGCCCAAATACGGGCCCTCTATATGGGCTATTCCCACACTCCCCCGCAAGCTGGAGCGTACAAGTCGTAGGATCCAAGCTTGGACAGGCATTGATAGAAGAGAGTACTGGATAAGGCCTTTGTGAGGACATCCGCCACTTGTTCTGTACCCGGAACATGCTTTAACTCTAGTTTCTTCATTTGAACTTTCTCCCAGATGAAATGACAATCTACTTCAATGTGCTTTGTTCTTTCGTGGAAGACTGGGTTCTTGGCAATGTGTATAGCAGCTTGACTATCACACAAGAGGAGAGCTGGTGAAGGAAGTTTTACACCAAGGTCGGTCAGGAGGCTCTCAAGCCATGTGAGTTCAGAGACCACAGATGCCATTGCCCGGTATTCTGCTTCAGCTGATGATCTTGCAACAACAGCTTGCTTCTTACTTCGCCAGGTAATCAGGTGTCCTCCAAAGTATGTGCAGAACCCACTTGTTGACCGTCGATCGTCCAGGGACCCAGCATAGTCAGCATCAGAGTATGCCACCAATCTTGGAGTTGACGATGATGTTTTATAAACCAGTCCCTGACTAGGAGCTGTTTTGAGATACCGAAGAATCCTTTCGACGGCCTGAAGGTGAGATCTCCGAGTGGCATGCATATACCGACTGACAATACCAACAACGAAGGAGATGTCTGGTCTTGTTACCGTTAGGTAGATTAATTTTCCAACCAGGCGGCGATAGTATTCCGGATTTGGTAACAGGAGATCGGAGTCAGAGGACTGAGCACAGATTTTGTGATTTACATCCATTGGAGTGTTAATTGGTTTGCAACCGGAGTAGCCCGCATCCTGAAGAAGATCGAGGCAGTATTTGCGCTGAGAAAGGACAAGTCCATCCGGTCGTCTGGCAATCTCCAGTCCTAGGAAGTAGTGAAGGTGCCCCAGATCTTTTGTTTGAAATACAGAGCTAAGATGTTGTTTGACCGCCTGTATTCCTTTTGAGTCATCTCCAGTGATTATGATGTCGTCCACGTAAACCAGCAGAAGAACAGTTCCCGTGGACCGATGGCGAGTGAACAGCGAGAAGTCTGCCGAGCTCCGAGTAAAGCCAATTTCTTGAAGAGCCTTGCTGAACTTGTCAAACCAATTCCGAGGGGACTGTTTGAGACCATACAATGATTTTACAAGATGACAGACCATAGACTCCCCCGTGGTCTCAAACCCGGGAGGTTGCTCCATGTAAACAGTTTCGTTGAGATCGCGGTTCAGAAAGGCGTTTTTCACATCCAGTTGTAGTAAGGGCCATTGACGGTGTACAGCTACAGAGATAAACACACGAACCGTGTTTAGTTTGGCCACGGGAGAAAAAGTCTCTTCATAGTCAATGCCTTGTTGTTGGGTGTAGCCACGAGCGACCAATCGAGCTTTTAGCCGGTCAATCGTTCCATCAGGAGCATGTTTGATGACATAGACCCATTTGCACCCAATCGGTTTCTGACCCGGAGGGCGGGGAACCAGAGTCCATTTCTGGTTGGCCCAGAGAGCGGTCATTTCCTCCTCCATAGCGGCACGCCAGCCAGGATGTTGCAGAGCCTCCTGCACAGAGTTAGGAATAGAAACGGAGGATAATGAAGCAGCAAGAGTTTTAAGAGGAGGAGAGAGACAATGTAGGGAGACATAGTTCGCCATAGGATGAGCGGTGGAATTTGTTACTGGATTTGCCGGGCGCGGAGTACCCGAAGTAGAGGCCGACTGCGTAGGGGCAACGGGAGTTTGAGTGCGACAAAAGTAGACAGGGATGAAAGGTGGCTTGGTGGGGGCATGAGCAGAACTTGGGGAAGGAGGAGCCGGTGTGTGAACATGAATGATAGGGCGGAGGACATGCAGTGGGGTAGGTATTGGCGTAGGTGTGGGAACTGGAGCAGAGAAGAATGGCTGATCCTCCCGGAAGGTAACATCCGACAACACAGAGACTTTGCGAGTAGTAGGAGAATAACAGACGTAGCCCTTCTATGTACGTGAGTAGCCAACGAAAATTTGCTTGGCCTCCCTGGGATCCAGCTTGTCCTTAGACGGTCCCAGAATATGAACGTAGCACGTACACCCGAAGATTCGAGGTGTGAGGGGAAAGGCCGGAGTAGAAGGAAAGAGGAGACTGAAAGGAGTGGCATTGTTGAGGACAGATGATGGAAGACGATTAATAAGAAAGCAGGCTGTGGAGACCGCAAAGTTCCAATAGGCTTTGGGAACGTTCATGTGAAGCATGAGAGAGCGGGCAACATCAAATGTCGGTTCTTCCGTTCAGCCACACCATTTTGTTGTGGGGTGTAGGGACAAGAAGTCTGATGGATAATTCCGAATTCAGAGCATAAATTTGCAAACTCGTTGCCTATGGATTCACGAGCATTATCGGTTCGTAGAGTTTTGATGGTGGTGGAGAATTGTGTGCGAGTTTCAAGGATAAACGCCCGAAAGACACGAAGGAGCTCCGAGCGATCGCGAAGTAAGTATAACCAAGTAACTCGTGAGTAGTCATCAATAAACGTAAGAAAATATCGAAACCCAGAAATACTAGTAATTTTATAGGGTCCCCATATATCAGAATGTAATAGATCAAAAGGAGCAGAGCTCCGAGTACAATGTGCGGGAAACGAAGAGCGCGGCTGTTTGCCCAAAATACAAGAGTCACACTTAAAAGCAGGAAGAGAGATATCTGAAAGAGCCTTCTGAAGGACAGGAAGAGGCGCATGCCCAAGACGTTGATGCCATTCAACGGAGGAGACTGAAGACAGGATAGTGGGAGAAACATCAAGAAGGTAGAGCCCATTTTGCAGTCGTCCTTTACCAATTATACTCTGCGTCCGTCGATCCTGTATCAGAAAAGAAGAAGGGGTGAATGTTACTGAGCAGTCTAAATCGACAGTGAGGCGACTAACGGAAAGTAAATTAAACGGGGAGCCGGACATGAAGAGCCGAGCGGAGAAGGAGGGAGGAATTGAGGAGGATATCAGCAGAACCGGAGACAGGAACGGTGTCGCCATTGGCTACTGTGATATACTTAGGATGCGGAGAATCCAAGTATTGATGTGGTTTTAACGAGGTGATATGGTGAGTAGCACCCGAATCCACTAGCCAGCGTGGACTAGTGGAGAGGCATACAATATCTTCATTGGAGATGGAGGCAGCGGAGGCAACAGAGGCAGGTGGGCGCTTGAGCGTGTCGTAGAGTTGTTGGAGCTGGAGGCGGACTTCTTCAAGATCAGCATGAGTGGCAGGAGGACTGTCGACATCAATAGAATCAAGCGGACGGGAAGGGAGACCATGTTTGCGATAGCAAGTCGTCGCAAGGTGTCCATCCCTACGACAGAAGGAACATTTAGGACGTGGCCGGCCACCGCGACCCATGCCCGAAGGCCCTGAATGTTCTTCACGAGCAGGAGCCATGCGGACTGCTGTAGAAGACAGGTCGCTGGAGAAGCCGCTGGGAGGCCGTTGGCAGACCGCTGGAGGCCGCACGATCTGCGTGCAGGAGCAGACCGCAAAGGGAGCGGCGAGCAGGAGAGCTCGCTTGATAGAGGGGAGATCGGCTGAAGGCGAGTAGGAGATAGCTCGGCAGAGAGCGCAGACCGCAGAGGGAGCAAGAGGAGACTGGCAGGAAGAGGCCGCTGGGAGAGGCCGCAGGATCTGTCGGCTGCAAGAAAGCTGCTTGAGAGCTCGCACGAGGACGCCGCTTGAGCCACTGGAATAGCCGCACGAATAGGAGGCTGCCTGGCCGACTGAAAGAGGCCGCACGACCTGCAGACAGACCGCTAGATGCGTAGCTGCTAGAGGAGGTCGCGTGAGAGATCGCATGAGCTGCTCGAGGAGGCAGACCACACGAGACCGCTAGAGGAGCTCGCAGCGGGTTGGAGACCGCAGGAGAAGGCGGCGGCTGGAGAGGTCGCATCGGCTGAGTAAGGCAACGTCGAGACCGCAGGAGGCGCAGAACGCGCGAGAAGGGGAGGAGACCGCAGCGACTTCGGAGGAGACCGCTGAAGGGAGCTCGCACGAGATCGCGGAGGAGGCCGCTAGCACGAGATCGCGGAGGAGGCCGCTAGCACGAGATCGCGGAGGAGGCCACTGGCTTCTGTGGAGAAAGGAACTCCGAAAGGAGATCGAAGGAGATCGCTCTGGCTTCAGACGAGATCGCAGGCTTCGACAGAGGAGATTGCAGGAGGAGCGCGGTCTCCGGTAGACAGAGGTTGCGGGAGGTGAGCTCGAAGAGATGGGCGGGACCCACTTGACAGAGAGGAGGGCTATAAGAGAGCCGGAGAAGAGAGGAGGCGGGAAGGAGAGTTCAGAGTACGCAGAGGTCTGCGATCTCAGAAAAAAACAGACCGCAAGGTTGGGCGGTCAGAGAAAAAAAGGTGTGCGGTCAGAAATTTTGGGGACCGCAAATTCGGACCGATGGCTTTGATATCATGTAGATAAGAGCAAAAGCTTGTATGTATTATCTTATTATATCAAAAATATAGAGAGTGAGTACAAATATATAGGAGAGAAGAGGAGAGAGATATTCCTATACAAGATGTGGGACTAAAGAGGGGAAGAATACATGGGCCCAAATACGCTTGGAGGGAGAATACCTAAAGCCAATTCCTCACTTAGCTTCTTTTTTTCACTAAAGCTCCATTCAAAAATCCTCAATATCCAAGCAGCCGACCTATTTGAAACCCCCACAATTAATGTCCTATAATAAAACAACCGATCTATTTGAAAACCCCACAATTAATAACCTCTAATAAAACAAAAATCCATAAGCCTTTTTATTTATAACCAGTCCCTTCCCCATGAATAGGTAGACTGTGAATAACCGAAGAACGAGGCTTTTATCTGTTCTTTCGATACCCCTGCGAGCCTCCCTCTCCAAATCTTGTCGATCCACCTTCAAGATGCCCTGCCACATACGTCCACCCCCCGTCCACGCCGCCGGAAGCCCTCCCCATCCCCGGCGGCCCTCCTCCGTCGGACGCCGGCCTGTTCGACGACATCTGAGTCGAAAGTCCTTAATTTCGCCTCCATCTCCCTGCCCCGCTTCCATCCATCTTCTTCCACCCTCGATTGGCCATCTCCGGTCATGAGCATCTCCGTCCAGTCAACCACTGCCTTTCCTCCCTTGTTGCAATGGAAAACTAATGCCGCAATCACTCGGACTCCCACAAGGACAGGTTTCAGTTTGGCTGTTCTCACAGACCAAGTTAGCCTTCATCCCTTTGGCCGCCCACTGCATTTATGAGCTTATGGTATGATTCTCCCGCTAAATTTGTGGCTTGATTAGTGTTAGCATATTTTTATGCCTATTTCATAGATGAACTTTAAAATTAGAGTTTTGCTTGCTTAATTTAACATAGCTCCTCTTTGTCGATAATTTTGAAATTATGTTGTTTCATTGAAATCCCTGTGGATGAATAATTTATACTGTTGAATGCGGGCAAATGTTAGCCTATTGCGCATTTTTACAAATCGAGTGCAATCATAAAAACATCCAAACAGTCCACATATACATCCAAACAGTCCAGAACAACAATATATCTTAAATTGAGCTATAATCATACATATCGAGTGCTGGAATGTATGAAAACAATAGGAAACACAGGGTGAAAATACTATAAAAAAGCACGTATCAAATACCCCCAGGCTTAAACGATTGCTCGTCTCGAGCAAACCATTCTACCCATGGGTAGTAGACAAGACTAAATTAACATTTAGAAACTGAAAGTAAGGAGTGTATAGAGAAGTTTTATGCGCATGATGTACTAGGAAAAAAACTAGCAGTAATTTCTATGTATACTAAAAAATTATGTTTTTCAATGCAACAAATCAACAAGCTATGTCCATTCCTAAGTAAGAAAATCGAATCGTCCTAGATAGATCATAGGAAGAAAGTAGTGTCGCGGCTATGCTTAGCATTATCCTCCTAAGACTACGGGATGACCCCCAAAGGAATCCATCAATGTCGATGGTCATAGGCTTGCCCGGTCACACTTTCTCCACGTCGTTGGCTAAATCTATTTTAACAAATCAATAGGACTTAGATATAGGACGAAACGTTGGGCTAAGGTTTAAGGTGAGGTGTAGCAACGATAAACTTGGCGACATAAACACACTTAAACCAAAAGAGAGCTAATCATCAAAAATAGCTTTACCAAAGATAAAAACCGGGAAGCGACACCCCCAGACTTAGATTTTTGCTAATGGGGTTACTTCCACCATGGCCAACACAAAATTTCCTTTTCATTCAGATTTTCATTTCTTTTTCTATTTTCATTTCTTTTCTCTTTTTTTTCAATGATATTCTTTTAAGCTTTTCAAAAGCATCCAAATATAACTTTTAAAACGCACCAAATCACAACATTTCACTTAAGATCACAAGCAAACAAAATCAGATTTTTGAAGTTAAGCTCTACTATAAGTGTGAAATTAGGTTGATTTTTTAGGCATTGGTGATTATGAGGTGGGGGTGAAACAAAGAATGGGTGTAAGGCCCAACGAGTGTAAGCAATGGTAGAAAAATTTAGGCACAGATGCAAAAGCTCAATCTATCCAAAAGAAAGGCCTACGTCATGTTTGCAAAAGTAGAACTAGCCTAAGCAAATGCTTCGAGAATCGCTAGGGGCAAGTTCTAGACACCGAGAAGGGATATCCTTTCATCGAAGTCGGAGAATACCTAACTAGCGGCTTGCTACACACATTCCTATGCTAATCTATGGACACAATCATTTTCTAACTAGGAGTGGATATAAGCCATAGATGATAAGTAGAAAAAATAGCATAGGAGGCATATAAAGAAATTAAAGCTAGTATAGAATCCTATATACAAACTTGTGCACCAAACTAGAACACTGCATGAGTCACTATACACTCTCATTTTCTAAAAGAAATTTAAACTAATCTAGCACCTATAAAAAGAGTGTGAAAACCCGAGAATAAACAATTGTTCGGCTACGAAACGTGTGGGGTGCAGAAATAAATACATGTGAGTGAAGAAAAATTAAATTTGGAGCACAATTTTAATAAAAAGACGCGTACGAAATGCAGAATGATTGAATAAGTGAACAAATGGACAACGCTATCTACCCCCATATCTCAATGCATAAAAATATAAAATAAGGGATAGAGACCTCAATGCATAAAAATATAAAATAAGGGATAGAGACCTCAATGCATAAAAATATAAAATAAGGGATAGAGACCTCAATGCATAAAATATAAAATAAGGTATAGAGACCTCAATTCATAAAAATATAAAATAAGGGATAGAGACTCGTTATCCAATGCCCGAGATGGGGCATTCTGAGACGACTTGAGCTTTGAATTTACCAAAAGGTGCACCCGGACCAACCTTGGCCAATAAAAACTGCACGACCCAGTCAGATTCTGCACAGGGATTAGCGCAACAAAAACAAAACACAAAAACTAGAAGTAAGAAATAAGAAAACAGATAATCATGAGGTGCCTCCCAAGAGCTTTTTGTTTAACGTCCTTGAGATAGACCAAATACCTATATTAGCAGTTATATAGTATTGCCCATGCATAAATTAAAAGAGCAAAAGTCAGAAAATTCAAATTACTACTAATACACACTTATCAGAATAATCAACTATACGTTGATTTAAAATAGTAACTAGAAATAAAAGAAAATGGTCTGGAGACCAAGCAGTGACGGTGGATAGGAGGATCTGTCCTCCATCCCCAAATCTCCTCCTTTTTTGATCTCTTCTTCTCCTCCAATAGCACTTCATCAAAGAAGAATCTCTTGCCACCTTGCACCCACTCCTTCAGGGAAACACAAGCAGTGGCGATGTGTTCCGTCACTGCCATGTACTTTTCATGCTAGGATTGCACTTCAAGATTACCTAAGAATGGTCTATTAACTCATGCTCCTGCATGGGCATACAGGAAATAACATTAAATTTAACAGGAGGGAGAAGAGGAAGAGTAAACTTATCAATTTCAGGATTAAAAGAAAAGGGTTAAACAAAGTAGGAGTGATCCCGGTCTCACTCCCATCAGGTTTCACAAAGGGATTATCGCCGGTCACAATAATATTACTGCAGGGAATAAGTGAGCCGCAAGGAACTTCGGTGATGAGTTGGACTTTCTCCTCCGGTGATGAGGTAGGAACCTCTTCACAAAGGAAAATATCCTCCTCAGTGCAACCCGGCACAGCTTCGGGCTCCATAGGCACCTCCTGCAAAACTAGACAATCGACAAGATCAAAAGATACATGCGTAGTGAAGTCAAAAAAGTTGGAGGATAAGCAGGACTCATGATAGAATCAGGTAAAATATAGGAGCTATCCTCTGATACTGAATCCAAAGGTAGTGATGACACTATAGAGGAAGAAAACTCCAAATTACGTTGTAGTGATCAACAACTATGCTATTAGACACATCCACTATGCTCCCACGAGGACACAACGACATAGCGTATATGTCATCAGCGATGGAAGGAGATGTGAACGAAGGGAATGGTGGGATGGAGATACGCGCAACATTATCATCCTCCATTTGTAGTTTAAATTTTTCACAATCCTTCAAAGCGTGATCAGAACTTTGACAAAAACAGCTCATACCGGCGGGTCTCTGGCTAAAAGAAACCAAACTGACCCGTGATCGCGATGCTCGCAGCGGAGATGCATAATCATAATAGGTAGGTTCATTGTATGAAGATCGCATCGGGGCCAAAGATGCGGAAGGTCCATACGATGAGCCTTACGAATTATGAGCACGTCTTTCTATAAAGCAATCATAACATGGATGACTTAACAACTTACACCAATTACATTGTTGACGAGAATACATTTTTGGTGTAACGATGAATTCAAAAATAATAGAAACAGAATAAAGATTCACTATGCACGATTATAAAATGTAAGTAGTGAAAACCTGAATTTAGAAATAGTTGAAACAGAAAATTAAAGAATTTACAAGCGCGAAGAAAATAAAGAAAGCGAAAATTAAAACAACGCGATAAACAAATGGAAAAAGACTTCTAACTCCAATCCTACTCTTAAGACGAATCACACGTGTCGTGTTCCCCGACAACGACGCTAAAAACTTCATGGGGTCAACCAACGGCAGTGAACTTGTCGTTGTCAAGTAATAATAATAAGAACAACAACAACACTCAAGCCTTTATCCCACCATAGTGGGGTCGGCTATATGGATCCTTTGTCGCCATTGCGCCCTATCTTTAATCATAGCTTCACTAATGCCTAAGTACATCATATCTTTCCTTATAGTTTCATTCCATGTCTTTTTTTGGTCTACCCCTCCCCCGTTTAACATATCTAGTGACTAAACTCTCACAACGCCTAACAGGTGCCTCTAATGGTCTCCTATGTACATGTCCGAACAATCTTAAACGAGCTTCTCGCATCTTCTCTACAATTGGCGCCACTCCTGTCTTATCCCTGATACATTCATTCCTAATTTTATCCAGTCTCGTGTGACCACACATCAACCTAAGCATTATCATCTCCGCAACTCCCATTTTTTGCTCATGTACACCATTCACTTCCCAACACTCAGAACAGTAGAGCATTGCTGGCCTAATTGCAGTACGGTAAAATTTGCCTTTAAGTTTTAATGGTACTTTACGATCACATAAGATCCCAGACGCGCCTCTCCACTTCAACCAACCTGCTTGGATTCTATGTATTACATCTTTATCTACACCTCCATCTTTTGAATTATCGATCCCAGATATTTAAAGCACCCACTGCGGGAAATATCTTGGTCACCCAATTTAATGACGGAGTCATCTGACCTTCTTGCACTACTAAATTTAAGCTTTATATACTCCGTCTTTGTCCCACTCAACCTAAAACCCTTCTTTTCTAAAGTGTCCCGCCAAGATTCAAGTTTCGCGTTTACACCCTCGCGCGTCTCATCGACCAAAACAATATCATCTGCAAATAATAAACACCAAGGTATTGCTTGTTGGATATGTCCGGTGAGCTCATCTAAGGCTTCGTTTGGCGCGGCTTATTTGCTCCGGTGAGTTTGGACAAAAACGTCATTGTCATACCAAACATTTTATGTTTAAAACTGGTTTCTTTTCTTTGTAACGGTAGTAACATTTGTCATACCAAACATACATTCCATGACAATGACGTTTTTGTCCAAACTCACCGGAGTAAATAAGCTGAGCCAAACGAAGCCTAAGATAAGGGTAAAGAGATGGGCTTAAAGCTGACCCTTGATGTAAGCCAACAACGATAGGGAATTCCTGTGCTAATCCTCCAGATGTCCTCACCCTGGTCACTGAATTTGTATACATATCTTTGATTACGTCAATGTATGATACATTTACACCTTTCTTTTCTAAGACTCTCCACAAGACCCTCTTGGAACCCTATCATAAGCCTTCTCCAGATCGATAAACAACATAGTCGGTATTTAACAGGGGGTTTTGATTTTGGACTAACGCTAATGCAATGAAATAAAACAAAATTACTTTGCGGGTCACCTACACTGCTTCACACGCTCACACAATGAGGGTCGCCTTCACCTCTTCTCACCACCACGGGTCGTAAACACCGCTTCGCTTGTTGCGCCTTTCAAATGCAAAGGCCAACCACTTGCCTCTCCTTGAAAATTACTCATGAAAGTTTACCTGTGCCACAATATTTTAAAAGAGATCGCATAATTCTCATTTAAAATCTAAGCCCTAATTTTAGAATTCATTAGTTTGGTATCAAAGTAAGTTGGATTCACTCTTGTCGTGAATCCAACGATCCATTAATTAAACAAAAAACATATTCCTAAGATCTTAAAAAAAATATTTTAAAATTAGGATTTTGCTTTAAAAAAACTAGTTATTTTAAAATCTTTACGTCTTAAAAAAAACTTTTGAAATGGAGAATATTGACGAGCATCTTAAAAAATTAATGAAAAACGTTGAGATTTTCTCCGCTAATATTAAACAAGAAGTGACTGAGATGTGGACTACGATAAAAAGACTTGATGCGAAAGTACCAAAGCCTTACGTTTTTACCTGACTACTTCCCAACTCCGTATCATATATTGGAACCTGAGCTTAGGTCTACTGGTAGTCATCTTTCTAGTCTTTTCCTTTCCCCCACGAGCACCTTGGTCCCGCCTAACCCCACCATGACACTACTTTCAGTCGAGGAATTTTCTCCCGCGTCTCAGCTTCAGGTAGAAGAGTTTCTTCATCATATTTTTCTCATCCCGACTGAAGTTGTGACCCCACTTGCCCATACTAAATCACAACCTTCAGTCGTCGAGTTTATTCCCGAGCTCCTGCTTCAGGAAGAGAAACTTACTAGTGATGTGTCACACCTTCAAAGACACAGAGTCAATATCCTTTCTCTTGGAGAAGGAATTGGCTAGCGACGAGTCACTCATCTTAGATGGCATAGAATCGATCTCCATATTTCCTGACTCTCCTAGTCCACTGCAGTCGTAAACCCTTGATGTCGTAGACATTATACTTGAAGGTCACCCACCCTTGGCGTTAGAGCCTTCACACTTTATAGACTTTGTATTTGGTGACCGCACTTTTAGTTCCTTTCATTATCCTAAGATTATTGGAGAGCACGATGCGTTCTGTTGTCAGATTATCAGTCTATTCTCGCCTAGTCGTATTAGGATCGAGACTATCCCTAAAATTTCCACGTCTCATAGAGACACACGCTTTAAGGAATTTTATAGATGATTTTAAATAATTAATTTAGGATCAAATTTAAATTTTGTTGCGCTAGTCAGACTCTAACGAGTGTTATTTTTGGGATAATTAATCTGGGTTTAGTTGACGCTCATAAGTGTCTAGCGGACGAGCATATGATGCGATATGATTTACTGATTCCACATGTCGATCCAACTTTCTCCCTACTTTGCTTCTTACCTTAGTTTTTTACATTGCTTTTTCAATCCGTCTCATCCACTTTGTGGTTCTCTCCTACTTGATACTCTTATTTTTATTGGTCATTTAAATTTTTTGCATAAAATTATGACTAACAATTTGCGAGTATCTTTAGAAATCTATAATTCCATGGTTGATTTTTTCACCGGGGATTACATTTTTTCGAAGGAGATTGGTTGTCTGCCTCTTTCAGGGACAAGAGTTTACTTACAGATTTTGGTTATTCATAACCAACATGGCCGTAGCACATCATTTCTCAATCGACATTTGGATTTTCTACTTGCAGGTTACATCACAGTCTCGTCGTTGTCGAGCTCTTTCAACCCCGGGAGAATTGATGCAACCTGAGTCGCATCGTATTTTACTTTTATTTCCCGCATTTGTATTAATGTCGTGCACGTCTTTGCGCTTGTTGTTTTAATTTATTTTCACGCATGCTGTTTTATTCATGTATGTGTGTTTGTGCATTATAATCGCGTTTGTTACTCGTGCTCGTTTGTACTAGCGTTTGTTTGTATGACTTATTGGAGCGACCACCCAATTAGATCTTGAATGAAAAGGTCCATCAAATTAGGATAAGTGAGAAATAAGATCTATGTACACGATCTTGTACACGACCATGTAGAATGGAAAACCCCCCGAAATGGGCCCCAGACAACTTCACAACCCTCTATACACACAGGTAAACCTATGCAAGACATCATACAATCACAGGGAAGTCGCAACTCGGCAAGGCATTACAATGTCGGCCACTCCCTAGACGAGAGCGAATGTTCTCCCGTCGATTGCAAACCATGCCGAGAACCGTCAGTCCCTCCCTGGATGAGAACGACGATTCTTGTTCAACAATCCAGTCTCGCCATCGTTCGAACATGCGGATTCTCCTTCCAACCACCCCTTAGTCCCTTCGGTACCCTTCCCACCTCCATTTCTCCCCCCATAGTTGCCAGCCAACTCCAACTACTGGAACGTCTCTTTCCATGCCCCTATTTCGGTCGGCGCCCCTCCTTGACAAGTTTCTGGAAGTAATCAACATGCCAACCATTGGAGGTGTCCGAACAGTACAACCTGCACTTTCCCCTGACTATCTCGGCCCCCTGCTTCAACCGTTTGTAGTCCAACACCTGTTCACAACATCATTCGATTATTCAAGAATACAACCAGTTGCAATCCTGTATCATTCCAGCCTTTGGAATTGGAAAGCGTCGATCGGTGCAAAAAACAACTATTTAGTGGTGGAAATTGCGTCAACCCTGTTATTCGATCCTGAAACTGCAACCAACCATCCTATTTGATTTCATTTACTTTTGTAAGTTCTAAATTTGGATGTGTTTCCCTGTGTGTCGAATGCTTGTTGGAAATCATATGTGAATATTAACTTGTAAAAATTTGCTCAATTATTCTAATCTATTTGAAAGACTTATTCACTGATTATTTAATTAAAGCGGTCTTTATTTTTTATTCGAACTTGATCAATGTCGTTAAAATAATTTTGATTGTGCATGCTAGCGTAGTTTAACATAATTTCAAAACTTATTATATTGTACATGTGAACTTCGTATAATCATTGCATCATTTTAGAACCTCGCTCACTACTAAATTCATAAATCAGAGTCATGTTTGTGCATATTCACTCCACGGCCTTTACTTTATCAAACGTCATGACGCAAATCCAAGGGGCAAGTGTGGAGAAGTGAAATGAAGATTGAGAGGAAAAAATATAGAGGAAGAGAGAAAATGCAATGATGCTACTTCTTGAAACTAGTCATTTTTAAGAGTATGCAAGTCTTCCTATTTCAATATACTCCTTATTGTAAGTTTTTTGCATTCTTTGCCTCAGACCAAAAAGTCTCTTTCTTTCTTTCTTTGGAGAATACCACTCCATTAGAAGAGTTCATCAACTTGTTTTCACTTTCTATTGCATGTCTAAGTTTCTTTATAGTCTCAAGACTAACAAATTGAAGGATAATAGAAAGAGATTGATATAATAAGTAGAAGTTTTGAAGGGGATTATGGGACTGATGTTAAGTGAGATCCGCTTAGGAGAGAGGGAGAGAAAAACGAAACAAATTTTTTTCCCAGACCCTGTTTACCCAACTAGTAACAGCAGATCATTTTCTCATCCCCCCTCCCTTTTTCCCTCTTCTCCTATTTATGGCTAAAGTTGAAAGTAGGATTGTTTCTGGCATATCTGTTATTGTTATGGTTTCTTTTCTACGCATAAATTCAATTGCTTGTGTTGCTGTCATTACCTTGAAGTTCTTTTTCTATGTAACAAATTTAGTTTTCATCTAGTAAATAATTGTTTGGGATTAACAGCTTTATTTCCACAAAGTTGCATGCCTACTGCATAAGATTATTGTTTTTGGATCTAATTATAAGAAATTCTAAACCCTAGAATATCCTACAATTACATTGGCATAGTTACCCATCCTCTAAAACTCAATTTTTTAATTAATAGTCCGACTGTATTTTCAAATCTAGGCCAAATTATGATATTAGTCCCAAAATCTTACCCACTTTACGATATTGGCCCTTCAACTTTTTTTTTGGCTGATTTTAGTCCTCCAATTATTGAAATGTTGGAATAAGCCCCCAACTTCATTACTGTTAATTTTCTAACAGTTTTTGCTTGGTGGCTTTCATGATGGCTGATTTGAAGTTTTAAAAACAACATTTTTTCTCATATGCCTTCTTCTCCAGCTCGTCGAGCAGTTCCACAAGAACCGTGATGGCCCCTGCATGCACGACCTTCATCGTGTTCCATCCCTGTATATTGACCGTGCATGTGAGAAGATATTTTTCTTTGAGCTTTTGCTTCATCTCCATCGGGTGATGATGGGATAACCCTCTCTGCCTAAGGAGCGCTCAAGACTCATTCAATAAATTTTAGCTTGCCCATGTAATTTCATCTTGGCAAACCGAACTCATCTCCCAACAGTCATTTCGTATCAATCAAAATGATTGTCCATGTCTAAAAGACAATCGCTAAAGACCTTCAGATCTAACTGACCATCGTAGGATGGAGTATCGATCGGATGCGGCAAGTGATATCATCCTCCCCAATACAACCTCTCCGGAGCTCATGATAGTCCATATAATCACCTCTACCATGTTCGAACCGTGCTAGGGAACAACACCGTCTTAATGAAAGGGATATCGGGGTTGAGGTTGTTCTTCTTGAGGAGGGTGGTGTCGACCAAAGGAGGGATCTCAATAACCCTCATAAGCTAGCTCAAGTCTCCCTTGGAAGGGTGGAGGAGCCCGTGCAATAGGCCCTTGGAAGGGTGGAGGAGGAGCCTGTGCAATAGGAATTATGAACATGTGATCAGGATATCCCTTTATTTCATGATGTCCCTCCGATGAATAACTTGCAGCCTATGGTTTCCCGAGGACGAGGGTTCCTAAGGAGATCTAGACCATCCACTCTAGTAGTGATGACTCCAAATTGCTCCCAATGTCATCAAACTGTGCGTCCATTTAATTAAGCGATTGGCCATTTTTTTTAGAAATCGGATATAAACATATCGATGTTTGAACGGCTAGTTGCTTGGGTAGGTAAGAGATCCTGTCATGATATGCCAAAACACCTTTCCACTACGAAGCATGCAAATGACGCTAACTTAAAGCTCTGATATCAACTCTGACGCAGGATAAAGTGATGGCCTTGGAATGAGTTTGCAGTAACGGGACTCTAATGTATTTAATGTGAATGTAGTAGTGAGTGAGGTTTTAAAATGATGCAATGACTATACAAAGTCGGCGCGTACACTTATAATAAGTTTTGAAATTATGTTAACATGCATGATCGAAATTAGGCCTTAAAGACAACTAGCGAGTTCTAATAAAAATTAAAGTAAGATTGATTTAATTAAATATCAGCGAATAAGTCTTTCGAGTAGATTAAAATAATTGAGCAAACTTTTACAAGTTAATGGATCACAATCGCTGTTGACAGCGGCGGTGGAGTGCGATAGAAAGCTGGCTTTGAACGTGAACGTCCATGCAAGCACTAATGCTCGATGATGTTGTGGTCGTAGATTATTCCTGTGCAGAGTTGCAAGATCTCATGATCTGAAATGATATAGTGGAAATGAAAGTGGACATGCATTTCAAAACAGCAGCAGTAAACGATTTTCTGTTAGAATCACCTAGCAAAAATTATTAAAAAGTTACCTGCAAAAAAAGTTGGCGACTTATCCAACATTTCAATAATTGGAGGACTTAAATCTACCCAAAATAATTGGGGGACCAATTTCTTAAAGTAGGTAGACTTTTGGAATTTTGCCAAAAATAAATCTATGATTAACTTCAAATTTAAATTCTTTTCTACGTTCTAGTTCATAAATTTTGTTTATTTAGCAGGTGGACAGAGTGTATTTGAGCACACCGGGAAAGATAGCCATCATAGACCACGAGAAGAAAAAAACCCTTGTGCTGAGAAAAGAAGGCCTTCCTGACGCTGGTATGTTGCCTGTTTAGTTAACTGTTTGGGGGCGGCGCTGGCTGCGGCGGCACTAGTGCTGTGGAAGAGGAATGCTGACCGTTTGGCTGCCAGTCGTTCACTGGGCGCTTCCATGCTTAGCGAGCGCCATTTGTCGTTCCGTTTCAGGCCGCCCCAAGGCTTCCTCTGTGGCGGTCTGAAACTGAGTGACGTGTGAAGCCCATTTTGCTGCCCCAAACAGGGCCTTATACATTACGCTTTTGTGTTCCCATCCGCCATTGTTCTTATTTTCTTTCTGGTCGTCAGCTCTTTGGAACCCGTGGGATAAGAAGGCCAAGGCGCTCCCAGATTTCGGGGACGAGGATTACCAGGTTATGCTTTGCTTGGATTCAGCAGCTGTTGAGAATCCGATCACTCTCAAGCCATCGGAAGAGTGGATGGGCCGCCAGGAACTCTCGGCTGTTTCGTCGAGCTACTTCAGTGGGCAGCTCGACCCCGGCAAAGTTCTCGCTGCTTCGTGAAAATAATGTATAGTTACGGATGTTCATAGTTTCCTTTTTTCGCTTATCTGGTTATTATTTTTCTATACCTGATGGGCTTCATTGGACAACGATGGACTTCAGATATGTACCTTGTCTTTAAATGCGTAATGATGAGTTTTGCTTGCTCTTTTTTTTTAATAAATTTACCAGCTTTTTCTATACCTTTGTGTTATCCTATTCAACTGTTATGTTTCTTCTGCTTACTCCAGTATGTTTGACATCATTTACATTTTTTTGGCCAAATAGCTCATTTCAATTCTTCTATGATTTAATTAATTGTAATGGGCTTTCCATCTGCCATTTGTGTTCTTGGTTTTTGATGTTAATCTTTGAAACAATATTTGCATTGTTCCAAATTTTTCACAATTATACCTAAAAAAAATGCTATAAGGCACATTACTTGAATGTCTTTGAAAGCATTTTCATTATAATTATAGTAAAAAAAGAGATAGTAAAGGCATATGTTGGTTTTTGACTAAATATAATTTGTGGTTTACTTATCTATAGTATCTAATAAAGCAGGTCTTTGGTGGCGGGCATAAGCTCATTACATTTTATTTTGTAGATTGGTAGTCAAAACTAGTTTTATCGTATTAACACCATGATTATGCGTACAACATTAGAAATGTAACATAAACCTTACATTGTAAACAAATGTGTATGTTGTGAATCGATTAATGTTTGGATTTTGTAGATTGGATTTGTCTTACCTCGAGAAAATTCACTTGCAATATTGTTTGAGTGCATATTTATTTTAGCAAGGGCGGCACACTGCCGCTAGTTTTACAATGATAGCGAAGTGTCTTTTTGTTGTGTCAGGGACGCGTGCCGGAGAGACTCTAGGGATCGATGCGCGGTGGCACGATATAGAGAGCGGCATGTAGGGGTGTGAATTGGAAAATGGCATGCACGGCGCATTTTATGGAGCTGATTGAAGGCACACTAAGTTAAATTAGAGTCAATGGCAGAGTTTTTATATGAAAAACTAGAAAGGAGAAAATTAAAGGGGTGGTTTAAGAAAATGCACTTACAATATTTTTCGAGTACATATCTGTTTTAGCTAGGGCAACATACCACCACTCGTTTTAAAATGATAGTAAAGAGGTCCTCTTTTCATGTCAAGGACACATGTGTCAGGAACACTCGAGGGATCGACGTGTGGGGAAATGGACGGCACGCTGGGATGTGTACTAGAAAATAGTACGCAGGGGTGCGTCCTATGGAGTAGCGCATGAGGGTGTGTTCTGGAGAGTAGCGCACGGGAGCACGAAGGTGTGATCTTGTTAGTGATGCACTAGGGCGTGGTATATTGAGCGGTACTTGGGGCACGATGTGGAGAGTAGTGCACGGGGGCGTGATCTTGTGAGTGGTGTGTTGGGTCGCGATATATTGAGTGGCACGCCGGGGCATTATGTTGAGAGCGATGCGTGGTGGGATATATCTTGTAAGCAGTGCGTGGGGGTGCAATACAATGAGCGGCGCTCGGGTACTTGTACTGGAGAGTGGCGCACAAAAGCGCAGTGTGGAGAGCGGTATGCGGAGGGATTTTTTGGAGAGGGTGCTCGAAGTGCATTCTTATTGAGGCCGCATTATGAAGAGTGACATACAGGGACGTGATCTTCCGAGTGATGAGCTGGTCCTGTTCAAACTCATGATCTGAACTAAATGAGTGGCACAGTCGAGCCCCTGTTGGGGCCTTAAGTTCCGAAGGGTTTTGGCTTCGTTGAACATCTAATACACAATAGAATACGACAACTCATGCTAAGGAACCATACAAAATCAGTAAATTAAGAAAGTTAAATGTATGCTGCTGGCAAAATTATATTTTATGATGATTATGCCTGAAAGTGCGGAATAATAGCTGAGAATTACTCGAAAGAAGGTGAATAGAGATTTAAAAATCTTTTCAACAATCAATCACAGTACATGCCACAGGTTAATAAAACAGTAATAAGATATTTATGCAATATAATAAACTGAACTATAAAGTAGATCAATCTAGATGACATAAGTGTTATAGAGGTTCCTTAAATTTGGGTACGCCCTCTTTTCTACCCCTTGACTGGAATTCACTAAACAGTGCTGAGTTTTTTGATAAAGAAACTCATAGAATCACAACTGAATCTTTTGATAAGGAGATTCTCAGAACCATTGAGTCTTTTGATAAGGAGACTCTTAGAACCACTGAGTCTTTTGATAAGGAGACTCTTAGAACCACTGAGTCTTTTGATAAGGAGACTCTTAGAACCACCGAGTCTTTTTCACAACATGCTCCTGTACAACCATTTCTTTTATTTTCTTGTTGTAATCAGAAGTTCCACAGGATCACTCTTCTTTAATGACTTTAATTAGAGAATCATAAGTAAAGAGTAATTTAAGAATACCTATTCTAACAGTGTGAGTTGTTTTAGAAAATGTTAGAAATAAGCAATTTAATGAATAATAAGATTCATTGCATTCATATTAAAACATAATATCAAAAAGATATTAAAGGGGTATATATAACATTGCCCTTGTTCAAGTAAGAACAATAATACTGTTCATAAGAAAGAGAAAATTATGACAGAATCAGAATCATGTTGTTTCAAAATATGTAATGTCTCCCCCTTAGCCCAAAACCTACCTAAACCCAAAAATCATTGCCTTCTGAGGCACTTAATTATACCTTAGCTCTCCCCTGCATGTCTCAAGTTCTTCTTTAAAAATCTTCTTTAAGGAGCAACCTTCTTTCTTATCTACAACTTTCTCTATTGTCTACATCTTTTCTTAGTTTCTTCCTCCCCCTGGATGAGTCAACAGTTGCATGCTCAGCAATTTTCTCCCTCAAGTCATCGCCTTCAGACTCACGGTCCTTCTACCCCTTCTTGATTTCATTAATCAATGAAGTCAAGACCTCTTTGGTGATATGAGTCTGAATTGAGATTGACAATTTATCAACCCGACTTTGAAGATCTTTGGATTTGATATCAATAAATTCAAACAGTTCAATTACTCTTCCCAAGACTTCCTTCTATAAGAATGCATTTCCAACAGAGTCAGTGTTGTCAACTTGTGGGTTTGGAGTGGATTTAGATGATGAAGTGGAGGTTTTGACATGAGGAGAAGCATTAATATTTTTATCTTCTAAAGATTGTGATTGAGAGGAAAGGTGTATTGGAGAGTACAAAGTTGAGGAAATGAACTTCCATTTTATTTGTGAAGGAGGATACAATATACATTTTTGTTCAGGCAGGTCTACCTCGTTGGAGGTGCACAGACATGGGAATAATTGGGATATAATGATACTTAGTATTTTGCCGAAATGAATTTTGACTGATCTGATTTTCTCAACCAAGCACTTGAGTATTACCTTACCCCAGTCTAACTCCTTCTCAAGAACAATGAATGCCATTAGTTTCAGCTGGTCTTCAATAATGGCATTGTGGATAGCCATTTTACACATGTCTGCTTTTTCAATAATATCAGCAGGAAAACTTAAATCCTCTGGTAAGTCTGACTTGGCAATGTTCGCAACCTTATTCATGTGACATCCCATTTTGGTTAGGGCTTCTTCCATTTCAGCTTCAGTGACCTCAAAGTTATTGTTGAGCTCCGGGAAATCAAATATTTAGGTGATAGTCGACACATCTAAGATGATTTCGTTTTCCCATACTATAGCCATTGTGTTTGAATCGTCTTCTGTTGACGCACTTCTGTAAAATTGAATTATCTCTTCTCTATGAAGTTTTTTGCTCGAAAAGACAAACTCATCTAGATGACTACTTCTTAGGAGTTCGATGATATTTTGATACTTCTCGGTGCAGTTCTCAAACTGTAACACCCTAATCCGTTAAGAAGCATATATCAGAAGGTCCGGCCGGGGCCCCACGCCATATACTACAAAACAAACGGAAACGTCACTTAATTGAATATGGAACGACACTATACCACGAAGCCTAACTCAGAGCATTCTATGCGGAAGTAAAAGAGAGAGAGACATAATTATAAACCACAAGACCCGAACTCGGGTATGTCCACTTCTATTAACTTGGAATAAAATGTTTTACAACACACAAAAGAGGCACGACGGCCTTACAGTTTACCAACATCGGCGCGCAGGCCGGCCATACATGAAAACAGAAGAAAGGACAAAAGGCCTTCAAGGGCCGCAGCAGCGCAGGGGCTTCAGCCCGCCAAGGTCCCGCTCGGTCCAGCTCCTGTACAACAAGCCCACCAAAGACGGTGGCAAAACAGGGCAACGGTCAGCTAAAGCTGACCAAGTTATAACGACCCCACCCCTTCGAGGGGGTGGCAGTTCTAAACGTCCTTGCAAAACAGTCTCAGCAGCATATATATATATATATATATATATATATATATATATATATATATATATATAAGAGTGCGACTAGACGAGCCCACAACATTTCATATATATGCAACAACACAAACGTGGGAATGGCCTCCACGTCTCGTGCACTCAGGCACTCTTTGGTGTACTACGCCTTCCACCACCATCCACTCTTGATGGCTTTGCCCTTCGAGGCTAAAGTCGGCGGCCCGACCAGGGCTCCCCCGTGCTTTAATTGTGAACATAACGTAGTCCGAAGACTCTGTACCATTGCCTCCCGACATGCTGTCCGAGGCTTACTAATCAGGTGCTGCAATGGTGCGGTTTCAGGTTTGCCAAATGCCCGTTGTTCACAGCTCTCGTTGTACAACACGAAAAGCGGGTATGGCGTCCCTTCAGCCCAGGAATTCTCAATTAGCCGGCTCCACGGGCCGCTAAGTCATCCTCCAGGACACCCCCACAGGTCGGGTACACCGGCCTCAGGTCCCCTCAACAGGTGGGCACAACAACATCACCAGAACTCAGTCTGGGAAGCTGTCGCCCTGGCGACATTCAGTGTCGCCAGCGACAGTCACAAAACCCTAATTTGGCTTCTAGCTGTGGGTGCTTCCCGGGGCACATCCCCAGGCATTGCTGCACATGCAGTAGCACTCCCACTGCCTCAGAACACCCAAATTCACCAGAACCCAATTCTGGGAAGCTGTCGCCCAGGCGACAGTCACTGTCGCGCCAGCGACAGCTGGACAGAACTCCGTTTCTGCCTTTTAACTTCGGGTGCTCCCCGGGGCACACCCCCGGGCGTTGCTGCGCATGCAGTAGCACCCTCTATCCCTACGAGGCAAGTATAACAACGCGGGGTTTTTCCCCGGCACGCACAATACCAAAAAGTATCACCAATCCAGACGAACCGTCTCGGATGGGCTTCACACAGCGCGCCTACGTCCATCTCACGCGTGGACTCTACATGAATGCAAGCTTTGACGGGGATAGCACAAATCGACCCGTCGGAGGCCACGACCTCACCCTTTTGGGTAGGTGCCTCAACGATGCATGGGAAAGGACTAGAACATGTCCAAATGGGGTTAGAAGAGTTCGTTACCCTTAAACGCCGCTTTGAGCCCATGGCGACTTTTGGCACGGATGGAAAGGAGCGCCTTTCCCTCCTCTACGCGTAGCCACCAACGTTGAAGGGATTGGATGAGTGTAGCTCCTCCAAACCCAAGCTCCAAGCTAGGGTTTACTATTTCTCCTTCTTCTCCAAGCTCTTCTCTCTCTCTCTTAAGAACCCTTAAGGAAAATAATGAAGAAGAGGGGATTTCGGCCACAAAGTCCAACTTTGATCTGTCGCCGGGCGACAGCCATTGTCGCCTGGGCGACAGCGTTATGAACCGACTTTGACCAGCCAACAACACTGCTGCATGACCCCAGTCACCTTGTCGCCAGCATTAGCCGCCACCCGACAACGCTATCGCCGGGCGACAGCCATTGTCGACTGGGCGACAACGTTAAGAACTCCAGAAATTTACCTTCCTGATTTGGGGTCTTACAACCCTCCCCTCCTTATATAAATTTCGTCCCGAAATTTGTAAAAACACGCATATATAAAATATATCAAAAAGTCTTTACACAAAGGGGAAAAAGAGATAAACGTCACCGAAACAGCTCGGGGAACTCCTCCATCATGGTCTGCTCACGCTCCCATGAGAGCTCCTCGCGACCGCAGTTGTCCCAACGGACCTTTACCATACGGATCGCCCTGCTCCGCAACTGACGCACCTCAGCATCCTCGATGCTAACGGGCCTGACCGCCGTCTTAAGCCCACTATCCACGGGCACCTGAACCGCCACGACCACCTGCGTAGGCTCTTGCACTGCCTTCCGCAATACGGAGATGTGGAATACAACGTGTAGCCCGCTCAGTTCCGCCGATAGCGCAAGCCTATAAGCCGCCTCGCCGACGCGCTCGATGATCTCAAAAGGTCCAAGGTATCTCGGACTCAGCTTTTTCAAGCGCCGAATCCTGGAAACGCCCTTGAATGGCCTGATCTTCAAGTAAACCCAATCGCCAACGGCGAACTGGACGTCGCGGTGCTTCACATTATAGTACTTCGCCTGCCTATCCTGCGCAACCAAAAGCCTCTCCCGGATCAAACGCACCGTCGAAGTCGCCTCTTCGACGTCTTTCCTCTTGAAGAGCTTCGTCTCGCCCGTTTCCGCCCAAGCTAAGGGAGTGCGACACTTCCTGCCATAGAGGGCCTCGAAAGGCGCCATCTGAATACTCGCCTGATAGCTGTTGTTGTACGCGAACTCAATAAGAAAGAGGTGATCTTCCCACCCCTTGCCAAAATCCAGGACGCACATCCGGAGCATGTCTTCCATCGTCCTGTTGGTACGCTCAGTTTGGCCATCCGTCTGAGGATGAAAAGCCATGCTAAACTGCAGCTTCGTACCCAAAAGACGGTTGACTAGCCTCCAGTCGCTCGAAGTAAAGCGTCCATCACGATCACTGACGATGCTACGGGGCACACCGTGCAGTCGCACTATAGAATCAACATACAACTTCGCCAATTTCTCCACCGAGTCATCCCTCCGGTTGGGGATAAAGTGCGCCACCTTCGTCAGCCGGTCAACGACTACCCAGATGGCATCGTTCCCGCTCTGCGACCTCGGCAGTCCATGCATGAAATCCATGGAAATGTCATCAAACTTCCACTCCGGAACAGGCAATGACTGCAAAAAGCCACCGGACTTCTGACATTCCGCCTTCACTAGCGCACAAGTGTGGCACTTGGCCACGTAGTGAGCGATGTCCCTCTTTATACCCGGCCACCAGAAAAGGACCTTCATGTCCTTATACATCTTCGTGCTCCCCGAATGAACTGAATACCTGGTACGATGCGCCTCGTACATCAACTCATCGCGCAGCTCACCCACCTTGGGGACGCACAAACGGTCACCTCTCCACAGCAACCCGTCTCGAACCTGAAACTGGGCATCCGGCCCACCACCAGCATCCTCCGCGTAGCGCTTCAAACTCGGATCGAGTTCAAAAGCCCGGCGGACTCTATCTGCGAGGTCGTACTGCACCTCAGTCCAACTCAAACAGGCACCGACACTGCTCCTCTTCTCTACGCAAGAAATACCCAAGGCCTCCAGGTCACGTATCAGGTGCTCATCATGCATCTGAATCCAGTTGGCCTGCGCTGGAGCCCTGAGACTGAGTGCATCCGCAACAACATTCCCCTTCCCGGGAGTGTAGTGAATCTCGAAGGTGAAGTCCCCCAGGAACTCCATCCACCTCTGCTGCCGCATATTCAGCCCTTTCTGCGTCAGAAGGTACTTCAGGCTCTTATGGTCCGTGAAGATATTGATCTTCAAGCCATACACATAATGCCGCCAAAGCTTCAGGGCAAATATCACGGCCGCCAACTCCAAGTCGTGGACCGGATAGTTCCGCTCGTGCACCTTCAGCTGGCGAGAGCCATACGCTATAACCTTGCCATGCTGCTGCAGAACGCAGCCAAGGCCGCTCCCAGAAGCGTCGGTGTAGATCTCGTAGCCCTCTGTGCCGCAATTCAAACATAAGATCGGAGCCGTCGTAAGCCGCCGCTTCAACTCCTCGAAAGCCTGCGCACACACGGGCGTCCAAATGAACTCCTGCATCTTCCGTGTCAGCGAGGCAGCGCGATCCGGGAGAAGTTCTCCACGAAGAGCCTGTAATAACCGGCCAGCCCGAGGAAGCTACGGACCTCCGCTACAGAAGAAAGGACAGGCCACTCCCTGATGGCCGAAACCTTCACCGGATCTACCGCCACACCCGAACCACTAACCACATGGCCCAATAACGCCACGGAAGGAAGCCAGATCTCGCACTTCGAGAACTTGGCATACAACCGGTTCCTCCTCAGAACCTCCAAAACTACTCGCAGGTGATCACTGTGCTCCTCCTCGGACTGAGAGTAGACTAGTATGTCATCCAGGAAGACGACCACAAACCGGTCGAGGTACTCTTGGAAAGTCCGGTGCATCAAGTCCATAAACACCGAAGGCGCATTAGACAACCCAAACGGCATCACGGTGAACTCATACTGCCCGTACCTCGTACTGAAGGCAGTCTTCGGGATATCGCACTCCCTGATCCGCACCTGATAATAGCCGGACTTCAAGTCCAGCTTCGAGTATACTGTCGAACCAACGAGCTGGTCGAACAAATCATCTATCCTCGGAAGAGGATACTTGTTCTTCTCCGTCAGCTTGTTCAGCTCCCGATAGTTGATGCAAAGCCGCAGGCTACCGTCCTTCTTTTTGACAAAGAGGACCGGTGCACTCCAAGGTGAGGAACTCGGACGCACGTAGCCCTGCTCAAGCAGCTCCTGCAACTGCAGCTTCAACTCCGCCAACTCTTTCGGAGCCATACGATACGGCGAGCGGGCCACAGGCTTAGCGCCTGGCACCAACTCAATCATGAAATCTATCTCCCGCTGCGGTGGAGCACCGGGGAGCTCGCTCGGGAACACATCGGGGAACTCTGCTACTACCGGAACATCTACTAGGCTGGGCCTCGACGTTGAAGCCTCCACAAGAGCAAAGAATAACTCCGCTCCCTGCCGCACTGCCTTGGACACCTGGAGAGCAGACATCAGCATCTTGCTCGATCCACGCATGCCCGCAAAGACCGTCTCACGACTGGCACCTTGCCCAAACCTCACCTCCTTGGTGGTGCAATCGATACACGCACGCTGTTCCGACAGCCAGTCCATACCGAAGATAACTTCGAACTCAACCAGGGGGAGTAACGATGCCTTCAGGTCATACTCCCGACTACCAACTAGAACCTTTACGCAGCAACTCCTCTCCACATGCATCGAATATCCATTCGGCAGTAGGACCTCCAGTCCATCTGCAGAAGCAATCGACGGCGCACCAATACGTTGGACGAAGTCCGACGATAAGAAGGAGTGCGAAGCCCCAGTATCGAAAAGCGCTCTCGCAGGGACGCCTAAAACATTTACATAGCCTACGCCGCCAACAAGTTAGCATGAACATTAAAACAGGTGTATGAAATAGTAAAGACTGTATCTTAAATTGTACCTGTCACGGCGTCCTTGGCTTTGATAGCCTCCTGCTGATCGAGACTAAAAACTCTGGGCTGCGGGGGAGCCATACGGGAAGCAGTGGACTCAGCTGCCTTCCCCTTCTCAGAATAAGCTGGCCCCGCCTTCTTCTCTGGCCTTGGAAGCCCACTGCGGCAATCCCGAGAGAAATGGCCAGGCTTGCCACAAGTGAAACAAATAAGAGGGCCACGTCCATATGACGCGCCCGAAGCAGAGGGAGCTGGCCCAGATACTCGAGCCTTCTTCCAACGACTCAACCTCCGCAACTTCGTCGCACTCGGCGCTTTGCCCTCCGGCACTGCCTCGACCACAACCGCCTTGCCCTTTTCCCTGAGCATGTCCTGCTCAAGGGCTCGGGCTGAACCAACGAGGGTCGTGAAATCCTGCGTCAACGGCCCTGTCAAAAGATGCCGCAACTCAGTACGCAAACCTCCATAAAACCTGTTCACCCTTCTATCCTCATCATCGAAAGAAGTTCCAGCATAGCGCCCGAGGCGGGTGAACTCATGCAAATAGTCATCAACCAGTCTACCACCCTGTGTTAGAGCCAAGAACTGGTTCTCCATCGCGATCTGCTGCGACTGAGGCACATACCTTGCGAGGAAGATTCTCGAGAACTCTTCCATCGTCACATCAACCAGTCGCCTTCCCGCGAACTGGCGCCTCTCAACCTCATCCCACCACCGCCTAGCTTCCTTTTCTAGCAAGAAAAAATCAAAGGTCACCTTCTGCGCTTCCTCCGACTGTGTCGCTGTCAGAATTCGCTTCACATGCGACAACCAGTCTTCGGCCTCAGCTGGGGATTCAACCCCGGTAAACGGAGGAGGTCGAAATCCCAGAAAGTGCTTCAGCTGTTGCTCAGGAGCACGCCTCACTGGGACTTGCTCCACTCTTAGTGGCTCAGGGGCCACCTCTTGCACTGGCGGTTGGCCTTGCCTTTCAGGCTGGCCATTCAACGCAACTGGAACGACTTCAGTAACTAGCCGAACCAACTCAACAGACGGAGCTGTAGGGGCCTCAGCAGACCCACTACTCTCATGCACATCACGGGGACGCGATGGTCCCGCTGCACTTCGAGTGCCCTACACAAGTGCAACTCACAGTTAGGCGACAGCACAGTCGCAACTAACAACAAAAGGAACACTCAGGTTCCAAAATCATGCAATTATTGTTGGTTTGTTGTTACATTTTATTCATAAGTGGACATTTTTGGGTTTATTTTACGTCTCAACGGTAGCGCACACACGTGCTCACCACCCCTTAAAAGAATTCGCCCACAAATTCCTTAGAAGGATACGGAACCCTAGAAGCTGATACCAATTTGTAACACCCCCATCCGTTAAGAAGCATATAACAGAAGGTCCGGCCGGGGCCCCACGCCATATACTACAAAACAAACGGAAACGTCACTTAATTGAATATGGAACGACACTATACCACGAAGCCTAACTCAGAGCATTCTATGCGGAAGTAAAAGAGAGAGAGACAGAATTATAAACCACAAGACCCGAACTCGGGTATGTCCACTTCTATTAACTTGGAATAAAATGTTTTACAACACACAAAAGAGGCACGACGGCCTTACAGTTTACCAACATCGGCGCGCAGGCCGTCCATACATGAAAACAGAAGAAAGGACAAAAGGCCTTCAAGGGCCGCAGCAGCGCAGGGGCTTCAGCCCGCCAAGGTCCCGCTCGGTCCAGCTCCTGTACAACAAGCCCACCAAAGACGGTGGCAAAACAGGGCAACGGTCAGCTAAAGCTGACCAAGTTATAACGACCCCACCCCTTCGAGGGGGTGGCAGTTCTAAACGTCCCTGCAAAACAGTCTCAACAGTATATATATATATATATATATATATATATATATATATATATATATATAAGAGTGCGACTAGACGAGCCCACAGCATTTCATACATATGCAACAACACAAACGTGGGAATGGCCTCCACGTCTCGTGCACTCAGGCACTCTTTGGTGTACTACGCCTTCCACCACCATCCACTCTTGATGGCTTTGCCCTTCGAGGCTAAAGTCGGCGGCCCGAATACCAGGGCTCCCCCGTGCTTTAATTGTGAACATAACGTAGTCCGAAGACTCTGTCCCATTGCCTCCCGACATGCTGTCCGAGGCTTACTAATCAGGTGCTGCAATGGTGCGGTTTCAGGTTTGCCAAATGCCCGTTGTTCACAGTTCTCGTTGTACAACACGAAAAGCGGGTATGGCGTCCCTTCAGCCCAGGTATTCTCAATTAGCCGGCTCCACGGGCTGCTAAGTCATCCACCAGGACACCCCCACAGGTCGGGTACACCGGCCTCAGGTCCCCTCAATAGGTGGGCACAACAACATCACCAGAACTCAGTCTGGGAAGCTGTCTCCCTTGCGACATTCACTATCGCCAGCGATAGTCACAAAACCCTAATTTGGCTTCTAGCTGTGGGTGCTTCCCGGGGCACACCCCCAGGCGTTGCTGTACATGCAGTAGCACTCCCACTGCCTCAGAACACCCAAATTCACCAGAACCCAATTCTGGGAAGCTGTCGCCCAGGCGATAGTCACTGTCGCGCCAGCGACAGCTGGACAGAACTCCGTTTCTGCCTTTTAACTTCGGGTGCTCCCCGGGGCACACCCCCGGGCGTTGCTGCGCATGCAGTAGCACCCTCTAGCCCTACGAGGCAAGTATAACAGCGCGGGGTTTTTCCCCGGCACGCACAATACCAAAAAGTATCACCAATCCGGACGAACCGTCTCGGATGGGTTTCACACAGCGCGCCTATGTCCATCTCACGCGTGGACTCTACATGAATGCAAGCTTTGACGGGGATAGCACAAATCGACCCGTCGGAGGCCACGACCTCACCCTTTTGGGTAGGTGCCTCAACGATGCATGGGAAAGGACTAGAACATGTCCAAATGGGGTTAGAAGAGTTCGTTACCCTTAAACGCCGCTTTGAGCCCATGGCTCGACTTTTGGCACGGATGGAAAGGAGCGCCTTGCCCTCCTCTACGCGTAGCCACCAACGTTGAAGGGATTGGATGAGTGTAGCTCCTCCAAACCCAAGCTCCAAGCTAGGGTTTACTATTTCTCCTTCTTCTCCAAGCTCTTCTCTCTCTCTCTCTTAAGAACCCTTAAGGAAAATAATGAAGAAGAAGGGGATTTCGGCCTTCTATGCTGCCACCGAGCCTCCCAAGCCAAAACCAGCCCCCAAAGTCAAAGTGTAATCAATGCCCTTCATTTCGGCCACAAAGTCCAACTTTGATCTGTCGCCGGGCGACAGCCATTGTCGCCTGGGCGACAGCGTTATGAACCGACTTTGACCAGCCAGCAACACTGCTGCATGACCCCAGTCACCTTGTCGCCAGCGTTAGCCGCCATCCGACAACGCTATCGCCGGGCGACAGCCACTGTCGCCTGGGCGACAACGTTAAGAACTCCAGAAATTTACCTTCCTGATTTGGGGTCTTACACAAACGATCTATGATCAACCCAGAATCATATGTTGATTTTGGAGATAGACCATGGTCGATTTGGAAGACATTTTTTGATAGCTGAAGAAATGCAAAAAGGGAAGAATGAAGGGAGAATGAAGAGACTGCTTCTCCAAGAAGAGTTAATGATATATTTATCTAGATTTAATTATTTTCTTTTAACTAGGTTGTCTAGATAAAGAAGTATTTGACGTAAATGGATTTCTAGACATTTGTTAGAGGAGAGAGAGAGAGATGATTTACTACTTAAGTGCTGAATAGATACCGACGTTCGTCGATGACTGAATCAAACATCTTGTGAGTTGTAATCAAGAATAAGCGAGTTATTTTTCTTAATTTTTTGAAGCTTTTATATTTCTTGCGATTTAACCAATTAATCTATTATTCTACATCTTTCAATTTAACGAATTTGATCTTAATATATTTGTTTCACCTTTTAACTTTTTTTTAATTAATGTAACAGAGTTTCACATTTTATGATTCAGATTGTTGATCCACACACTAGCTGAACTCATTATCTCAATTATACATTTGAAAAGGAGCATAATGTGACTTAGGTATAGTAGGTTGTTGTAGGGAGAAGTTTAACCAGAAATTTGTTTTATTAGGATGACTAAAGTAAGCATCACCATTTAAGATTGTTGGTTGATTATACCAGCAGTCTTTCATGAAGTGTTCAATCTTGTGATAACAATAACATTCAAATCTATTGCAGGTACTTCTCCTTCTCATGGATATGGACCAATTTAAGTAAGGATTATCTTTATTTTGAAGATTAATGTTTTCAGCAAAAGGTATACTCTAAGAGGAAATCGAAGCATATGCCATCGAGAGTGAATCAATATTCGACTTATATTCATTCGCCCGTCAATTAATATTCGACGTACGGTGAATATTATTCGGAGTAAAGTTCTGAAGATTTTTCTTCATCACTGGAGGTTTGCCTAGTATTCCTTGATATGAAGGAATGTTCAAGGAGGCCTTTTTGTGATTTCTCTTTTTTTCTCCTTTTCTTATTTACTTTGATATTCTGAGAGGTAGAAGCAATATATGTATGATCTATTTGCTTCTTCCCCTTTTCTTTCACAAAAGCAACATAATTCTTCCAAGCAGAAACTTTCTCAAAATTCTTTTTTGTGGTAGGAATATCACCTAAACTCAAGTTCTTAAATCTGATAGACAAATTTTTAGAAATGGATTTAAGTTGTTGGTTTCTATCAATGAGGCTATCCTCAAATTGCTTTGGTTTGATTAATTCTTTTTTTAGATTTCTATTTTCGTACATAAGTTTATCTTTATCATTTTTTTAGAAAAACATTATCAACTATGAGTTGATATATATCATCTTCAAGTTGATTTATAGTTAATGATTTTTCATTTAATTGATTATTTTCACTTAAGAGGGTAGAATTTTCATCCAAAAGAATTTTAATCTTCCTTTTTACAGCCATGGTTCTTGTAGAAGCCCTCAAATACAAATTTAAATTTATCAAATATAAAATCAAAAGTATCTAAATTTATTACCTCATCTTCTTGAATAGGAAGTTCCAAAGTCATCAGGCATTTGCTTTCACCTTGTTCAGCTTCACTTTCTGAACTGGAGGAGGACTTAGAATCTGTCTCACTCCATGTCTCAGCAATAAAGTCTTTCTCCTTTTATTCTAGAGTTAGATTTGAATCTAAACTCCTTTTTCCTGAGATTTCTCCTTGTTATTTTCTAGGCATTCTTGAGCAATATGTCTAGTTTTCCTGCATGAATAATAGACAATTTCATTAGAATGAGTTTTATCAAACTTTCACTTACCTTTAGAGTTGCTAGTCCTTTTTCTGAAGTATTCAGTTTTGATCCATCTTCTGAATCTTTTGGCCACAAGACTCATTAGCTCATCATCAAGAGCTGAGCCTTCTTCTTCAGCAACCTTCAAAGCAATGGACTTCTCCCTTGGGGTGGAGGAAACCTTCTCCTTCAACTCACTTTCTCCTCTAGTTCTGAGGAGCATTTCATATGACTTAAGCTTGCCTAGTAGAGCCTCTATAGTGATCTCCTTATGGTATCTAGATTCTATGATTGCCCAGATTCTAAAATCCCATGAGTTTGCGAAGCACATGAATAGCTTGTCATTAATCTCAGTGAGTGAGATCTTCTTATCAAGACCTTTCAACTCACTTACAATTATACTAAATCTTTGATACATTTCAACAAAAGTCTCTTCCTGATTCTTCTTAAAGTTCTCATAATGAGAGAACAAGAGAGATCTCTTATCCTTTCTCTCATCTGAACTTCCTTCCCTAATATATGTTAGAGATTTCCAAATCTCCTTTGCTGGTTGGCACTCTACCACTCTTTGGTAAATCTCATCACTCATTGTGAAGACTAGAATGTTCATGATATTTGCATTATAAGACCTTGCTTTTTTGTCTCTTCCACTCCATTCAGATTTAGGCTTTGACAATATTTCTCCATTTGTATTAACTTTGTAGGATTATATGGACATGTATGCACATAGTCAAACATATCTTCATCAATATAATTTATATATAATTTGATTCTTGATTTCCATAAAGAAATATCTGTAGATTACAACTTGGTAGTCTTGTTGAAACATAATCTCTAATATGTGTAGAGCACGTGATTGTAAAGATTTGACAAGAATTAATTCTCTGGTATGAGGATCTTGATTAATTAAGGTGTTAACCTTTTTCTTATTAACCAAGCTTTAATACCAATTGAAAGTGAGAAATAATAACTGAGAATTACTCTAAAGGAGGGGGGGTGTGGGGGGGGGGGGGGGGGGGGGGGGTGAATAGAGATTTCAAAATCTTTCCAAAAATCAATCGCAATACATGCCACATGTTAATAAAAATAGTAATAAGAGATTTATGCAATAAAATAAACTAAGCTATAAAGTAGATCAATCCAGATGACACAAGTATTTTATAGAGGTTTCCTAAATTTGTGTATGCCCTCTCTCTTACCCATTGGTAGGAATTCACTAAATAGTGCTGAGTTTTTTGATAAGAAGACTCTTAGAAACACAGTTGAATCTTCTGATGATGAGAGTCTCAGAACCACTAAGTCTTTTGATAAGGAAACTCTTAGAACCCTGAGTCTTTTGATAAAGAGACTCTTAGAACCACTGAATTCTTTTAAAGAAGGATTCTTAAGACTATCACTAAATCCTTTGCATGAGGATTCATAAAACTCTTTTGATCTGAATAGTTGATGAAGTTATAGATGAGATGAATTTTATCGATTGTGATTGTTAAGGAGAAGAAAATAGAATGAGGATCAACAACTTTCTTTTCTTTCTTGAGGGCTTGCAGAGAATGACCCTTTTCAGTTTAGAGAAGAAGAAATTAGAATAAGATTCAGAGAGAAGATGAGTCCTTCTTGAGATCGTCAGAGAGAAGAGAAGAAGGCAATCTTTTCTTTTGAATCAGGCAATTCTATTTACTCCCATATTCTTCAGTTTGTATCTTTTCTATTTATAGGAAACCATATGAATCAACATATTCCTTCTTTATTTTAGATTCGATATAATCTATTTTCATATGAGGAGCACCAATGCCTAGATTTGAAAGACAATCACAAACTTAATTTGCTCCTTTCTTCATTTGTCATTCATTGGAAAATTTGACATAAGTCTAGCAAACCGTCAATAACTTCTCAACGCACGCCTTTGGGTTGGAAGATGATCGTCGTTCTCTACAACAAAATACTAGTTTCATTTTTAGCAGAGACCATCCTATTCCTCTCACTCTGAACAATTCTTCTCCTATCTATTGATATGACAATTTCTCAAAGTGTCCTTCTTATGTCAGAGAGAGTGAAAGAGAATTTGAAAATCCCAGAGGAGTGGAAGTTATAGTATTGGGATAACCATTTCCTATTCAAAAATAACAAATAGGAAGAACTCATCAATTTTTTGAATTCGGGCCAATTCGATGTACGTCGAATTCTTGTCGACGTTTAGCCGCAGTTCCTAACCACAAGTCAAGTCGATATGTGTTGAGATCTCCAAGTGGACTTGCATTGATTTCTCCAAGTCGACGTGCGTCGTGTTCTCCAAGTCGACGTGCGTCGTGTTCTCCAAGTCGACGTGCGTCGTGTTCTCCAGGTCGACGTGCATCGCGTTCTCCAAGTCGACGTGTGTCAATTTCTCCAAGTGAACATGTGTTGCGTTCTCCAAGTCGGTGTGCGTCGAGTTCCACTCGCCGTTATAATTTCTGTTAAGTTGAAACCAATTAACGTGCGTAGAGTACAACCATTTTGAGTCCAATTCGACAAGTAACATGCTCAGATCCCTATTTAATTACTTCTCAATTAATTAAGGACGCTGTTATTAGCAAACCTAATTTAGCTATTAGCAAACCAACTATTTTGAAAATGATTATTAGCAAACATTATTGTTATCAGCAAATCATCAAAAAAATAAAAAAAAATTAATTGCACTACATAATTGAGACTTAAATTCAATAGCCAAAAATTAATTGCAAAACCGGTATGCTACTAATTTCTAAAGCCACAAATTTACTAACAGCCGAACCCATTAGGTCAAAATGATCAACAAAATAGTGAAAAGAATCTGTTTACTTGAATAAACAAGGAAAGAAGTATAAAATTTCATTTAGATTATTCAAATCTTTTCCATTAGTAAATAATTTCAAACCAAAATCAAAATGGAAGAAATACAGAGAAATGGAAGAAATACAGAGAAATGAAAGAAATACAGAGATTAAACTTGAATACCTGACCGGTGCACCTCACTAAGTGGATTGAGGTAGCTCTTTTTGGGCGTTGTCATCACTGGCATTGGGATAGGCAGAGGGAACAAACCAATGAGATGCATCCTTCTGTCATCGTCACTGCGGTCCTTCTGTCATCAATGTTTTTGATCCGGCACCGTCGAACAACCTCACCAGAGAGGAAGAAGGGAGGCGGCGTCACAAGCAGGCGAGGAAAGCCCTAGTGGGCGGCTGTGTTTTTGCGAGGGAGGCTGTGTATTCGCGAGGGAGCCAGGAGGAAAAAAAGGATCTAGGGTTTCAGTTTAGGTGGAAAGAAGGGTAAAAGAGTTTGCTAATTGAATTATTTTAAGATTGAAAAAAAGACTTAATATTGGTGAACCTGGTTTTTTTGGTCTGCTAATAGCGAAAACCGGTTTGCTATTAACAACGTCTTTAATTAAATACCATAAATACACAATTTTGGATTTAGTCTTTCATTTATATCTAATATAAAGAAAATCCAACACAATCATTCATCCAATTTTTGTACTCTTAACACGCGACCATATAAGTTTATATTACATTAGCAGTAAGCCTAATTTCTTGATCACTTCTAGATCACATATTTCAACAATCTCTCGCTGTATCAACCATAATCTCACAAATAATGGGTGACATTATAATGCATCATTACTATCCAAGTAAAACAAGAGTTCGTAACTCAATTTAAATATGTTAACCAATATTCCAGTGCAGTTAAGTCCATTTGTCCTTGACCTCAGACTGAAATCGAGACATGGAATGGGTCGCCCTCTTTATAATTCAATCTTTATTTTCTTGATCTTCGAGTATACTATATCAAACAAATGAGCTCAATATTATATATTGACTCGATGTAGCACGATCATGAATTTTATACTCTCACTCCATTAAGGGGCCCATGGACATCACTCCTGTTATATATGAGGGACAAATTTCATTTACATCACTCACAATTACCTACATGATTTGCAATCCACCCAAAAACTAACCTTATCATCAACATTTCTCAAGAAAGACTAATTGTCATCAAAGTGCATTTCTACTTATATAATAATTATAGTGATTTCAAGTCAAAGAACCATATATACTATTGTTGCTATGAGAACTACTTGTGATAAATTCACAAAGTAATCTCATGGTGGTATGTCCAGTACACTTGTTCTTTAACAAATACTCATATGATAACATGATATCCAATATTATAACCTATGAGACTCGGCCATCAATCAACCCACATACTAGTCTTAATGTATTATCATTGTCCATTCTATAATAATACATTGACTTGGGGCGATTTAAGAATAAGTACTCATATGTTGGGTTTTCTACACATCAATATGAACAACATATCATATATGCACAACGAAAATAACAAACAAGAACAACCCAAATGAGTTTAAGGAACTTGCGATTTCATGAGTCAAGAAATGAGAAAGGTAACAACAATGAAGTACCTTGAGGGGATTGAGTCAACACTCAAGCAAGATGCTCCAAGAAGAAATCTCGAAGACAAACTCAGAGTCCCAAGCGCAGAAATCGATCGACGCCTCTATAGAAGTCCACACGAGTGAAGGAGAACCCAACGACTCTTGTCCAACAAGATCTGAGATGGAGAAAGAATGCCTTCTACATCTCCCACAGACTGCTAGATCCGACGACGGGGAGAGGCGGCGGCGGCGACGTACTGGAAGAAAGGACGATCGGAACCCTTCCGTCGGTTTTGCGGAACGCTTTCGTCTCTCTTCAGAAGTCGCAAAAGGAGATCAATCAATTAGGGCATAAAATCGTGGTCTATTTATACCCCAGGAGAAAGAGAGGCTATCCACACTCCCGAGACTAGTAGTGGAGTAAACACAGAATTTCACTGAGTAGACCAAATTCGTCAAGACAATTCGACAAATTCGTCGAGTAGAATATAATTCGTCGATACAATTCGACGATTCAACGTGACGAATCAATACGTGTTCTATCGAGACAATCTCAATGATTCGTTGAGTATATGTAATTCATCGAGACATTTCGACAAATTTTGAAAAGACAAATTATCACATATTTCGTCGAGACAATTCGACGATTCATCGAGTACAACTCAATTTGTTGAGACACTCTCGACGATTCATCGTGTACTTCCCTTCCCATCGAGACGTTCTCGACGCAACTCCAATCAGCCATAGGATTAGTCGTCCACTCATATCCAATGTTAGTAAGGCCAACACAATCCTTTATCCAACTTCTTTAACACTGTTATCTGCGACCATATAGGCTCAAATTGCATTGGCAGTAAGACTAACTGTTTGGTTTTTTTGAGATCACCTTGGAAACACCAACAGTCTCCCACTTGATCAAAAAATATCAACAAAAGTCTCGCAAACAATGAACGACATCTAGCAATACATCATTGCTACCAAAGCAATAAGAGTTCATAACTCAATAAGCCTGTCTTGACCAATGTACCAGTGTTGTTATGTCCCTTTGTACCTTACACCCGGATAGAACTAGAGGCATGGACCGTGTCACCCTCATAATTGTTCAATCGTAGTTTCCAAATCTAGAATAGACTGATTGAAATTGGTGAGCTCGATATCATATACTGACTCAACCAAGCATGACCATGCATTTCTCAGTCTCATTCCATCTAGGGGCCCTTGGATGTAACTCCTGTCATATAGGAGGACAAATCTCATATCTGTCCACACACAAACATCCAAATGAATCGTAGCATACCCAATAACCACCGTTATCATCAACCTTCTTCAAGGAAGACTTTTGATGGTATCAAAGTACGCTCTTCCTCACTTGATGAATGTTGTGACTTCAGGTCAAAGAATCACAAACACCAATGCCAGTTGAGATCTACTTATGACACATTCATATAACAATCCACAAAGTAGCCTCAAGGCGGGTCTGTCTAGTACAACTTGTTCACTAACAAGTACCCATGTGATGACTTGATATCACAATAACATGACCTATGAGAACCGGTCATCAGTCAATGCACATGCTAGTCTTAATGTACCATCAATCACCCTTCAACTTCTAAGATGATACTCCGACCAGGGACCTTTTAAGAATGAAGGTTATAATTCAACATAGGTCCTCACTGTTGGATCAGTAGGCGCCCTTAGAGGGGGGGAGGGGGTGAATAAGGGTTTTAAATCTTTTATGTTATTTTGATATGCTATAAATATTAGGAGATTGAAATAGTACAAAATAAAGACAAATTAAGTAAAATAAAATGGAGTCATGACTTTATTAATATGAAATGCAATGTTACAAAATTTGACTTCTTATAACGCTAGAAATCGAAGGTGAATAGTAAAAGTCTTTTTCATTTTCTATCCCGACTCGTATCCCCACGAACCGGTGGCTTTAGCATATCCTTCCCTAGATATGGCCTCAAGCCGCTCTAGCCAATCCTTCCTCGGATATGTCCTTGAGCACCCCTAGACCTAACCTAGATCTAGTCGCCAACACGAGGCGAATTTCTGCCCTAAGTCCTACCCAGACCCAGTCGCCAACACGAGGTAAATTCACTAAATGATAACAAGAAAAGATGTGAAATAAACAACAATAATATTAAAACTCCCTCTAGAAGAACTTCTGAAGTTTGAGATGAAGAATCGCTGTAGAATAAGAGTTATTGAAGCGGTCGTCGTTCGGATCTGGCGTGAAGAAATCCTCCTTCAGAAATTCGCAGAACTTTGGTGGGAGATCACTTTTCGGCAGAACGAGGCTCTGGAATTTTATCACTCAACCTCTCTCAAACTTGTGTGTTGAAAACAAGAGTAGAGGGGTCCTTTTATAGGAGAGATCGCTAGCGCCGCGCTAATGCTACCGCCGGCGCTATCCCCATTTAGGAAATATTCTCTGCGTGTGTATCTTCATTCCAAGGAAACCCTGCCGTATTGCCTCTTGTGCTTCACGCTACTGCCTGCGCTATCCGCTACCGCCTGGCGCTAACGCCTTCTAAAGTTGCTACTAGAATTGCACTAATTATAGCTAGCACCTGTGCTAGGTGCTACCACCGGCGCTAGTGGGCATGTTGGAATTTTGGGTTCAAAACTGGGTGCAACCTTCTTATGTTATCCTTGAGTCATATGGACTTGTTTCTTGCACACTTAAACACACAAGATCAAATACACATATGATTTGTCATTCTCAAACCTAGGAGATGCGGAAGATCATGTTCCAACAAACTCCCCCTTTTGATAATAATAAATCCATTAATGATAAATTAGAGCATTAATATATAAGCATGATGAAACCTACTTGTGTGTGTATAAGTGATGACTTAGGATAATTGTCATTTTAGGTATTTAGAATAGCTCCCCCTAAATATATTCTCCCCCTATGTGAATGCTCCCCTGATATGTAAGCTATCCTCTTATTCATTAATCATGTTAGATTTTCAATTTGATAGCGGTTTTTATGTATCATGTTAGTTCTCCCCCTTTTGTTATTAGCAAAAGCGGGTAAGGAAGCAAGAGACATAAAAAAAGATTTTTGATAACAAGAGAAGGCATGATCGAGTTTTTTAGAGGAAATGAAATGATAAGGAATTTTAAGCATAAAATTTTTCATAGTGATGAATCAGAGTTTTCAGCATAAAAATGATATGCGTGTTAGAATAACTAATATAGATTTTACCAAGCAAGTCTACCACTTGTAAAACGAAAAGAATTTTAAGATTTAAGTGATGATGTACACAAAAGTGAAGACTTTAAAAAAAGCATGAAAGTGCAAGGTAAAAAAATGGTAATGATGCAGAAGACTTATCGAAATACAAGAAGAATCTTTTTGTAATCATGATAATTCATAAGAAAAGATATAAGTTTAAGTTCCAAAAACAATGTTATTGTAAATCATTATTCATTTTAAATTTTGACAATAAAGTAACCAAGCATGAAAAAATATCACAAAGAGACTACTACAATGTTATTTCAATTCACAAATTCAAGACATACCAAACATTGTAAAGAGCATGCTAGCTTATCTAGTGCATTTTATATATAAAGAGAATATAAAATTAGCATTAGGATCCAATTCTCATGAGAAGAAGTGTTATGGAGGATAATGATGTACACATAAGTGTAATTTGAAGAGAGTAAACAAATTATTTAAACAAAAATACAAGACATATGTAGAGTAAAGGGCACAATAAAACACAAATAATTTTACTTCCACACACTTCAATGCACATAAAAAGGAATAAGTGGTGTAGATAAGAAGTTTATGGTTTGCACAAGACACTTTACTATTCTTTCCAAGGTGCTCAACCTCACAATGCTCATTAAGACTTACAGGAGATTCAAGTAGTGCTTGGTGGAGTTATCTTCGTAAATTTATTTCATGATTTTTTTGTTTTGTACAAAGTTCTCTGAATACACTTGTTTTGCGAACCAGTGTAATTTTGAAAGCACAACCACTTTTCTTAAATATTAAGAGTGCAAATAAAGGTGGTGTAGGTAAGATACTTGTGCAAAGTTTAATTCATTGTACAGTTACAATACACAAGTAAGCATTCTTAGATTAAAAGCACATGTAGACTTTGCTAAAATAAGTGAGTGAATAAAAATCATTATCAATCATAAAACATTTACTCATACTTAGAGGCATGCTAAGCTTGGTTGTACACAACCTTTTCATTACAATTGATGCACATATAAGTAGATATATCAAAGCATGATAAAAACAATGTTCAAAGTAGTTTGAAAAGATGAATTGTAATATTGTAGAAGGTCTAAATGATGGATTAAATCATGCTTGATTTTCACAATAAAGTCCATACAGTATTTTTGATATTTTGAAAAATAATTTTGATTTAAAGTTTGAACTCTTAAAATTGATCTTAGACTTCCCGACGTCTACCCTGTGAGGGGTTCGCACCGGTACTAGGAGATGTGATGGGGTGACATCCCAAATCTCTCTTTCGCAAGATACATGTAAATAGAAAAGTTAAGTTCAAAAAAATAATTTTTGATGTTTTATATTTTTATATTTGATTTTTGCATATTAAAATAGAAATTAAACAAATGAGCAAAGAAAGAAAGTAAGAAATTTTTTTATTTGTAATTTGGCTTTTGTAATTTTGTATTTTAATTTTTCAAAAATCAATTATAGGCAGAAATGCAAAAATGAGTAGTACATATAAAAGAGCATATTTTTAGGGATTTTCCAAAATTTTAAAATTACAGGAAATCAGAACCAAGCGATACCGCTCGCGCTAACGATAGCACGGGCGCTAGCGCTGCTTTAGTTAAATCCCCTTTCCCTTGTCGTTTCGGCCATTATACCTCAAGCTCTCCCGAAAAACTCTATCAGATAGCGCAGACCACGTATAGATCTAAGGTAAATCTTCATCATTTCTTATGATTTTTGTTTTAAACTTTGATTATGATGTTTGAGATGAAGATCTATAAACCTATTGGAGATTTTTTTTTGATTTAGATGTTGGATCTATAAGAATATTAGAACAAGGCAGATCTCCATTTTGTTAAGGTTTTCTTGATTTGAACTTTGAATTTTATAAAGATTTCTAGTTTTTATTTTAACCTAGAACATAAGAGATTCATGGATCTAGGAGAACATTGCATAGTAGGTAGATCAAGTGTTTTTGATCAGAAAGTTAGAGCCGACGCTAGTGCAGGCGCTATTGCTAGCGCTGGCGCTAGTTGTTTTTCTTAATTTTATTTTTTCTTATAAAAATATTGCAGATGGCACTTGGATCTAAGGGGAAGAAAAAAACAGGACTAGCAGTGGAGACAACCACAGTGGGTGTCCCATATTTTGTGGAATTTGCCTTGCCAAGACACCACCACATTATGCAGTTGTTCGCAACCTCTGAGGTATCTAATGTGTTTCTTTCGGAGGCGTTTTCCTCAGAGTTTGTACAAGAGTTTTATAGGAACTTGGAAGAACCATCTCAGGAAGGTCTGGATGGAGGTGTGCAGTCCTAGGCGCAGGGACAAATGGTTACTATTACCCATGATGATTTGAGGGAGGTGTTTGGGTTGACAGAGCACCCGAATAAGTTGGATGTAGTTGAAACGTTTCGAGCTGACAGGGATTGGACTCAGCTAAATTTGGTAGTCCACCAAAGGGCATGCAGGAGTCTGATCCAAATGGTGGCGACTCTTACAGTGGATGCCCTTGCTGTACAGGACATTTTATGCCACACAATTCTATTAAAATTGGGCGATACGACAAAGATTATAGCACAACTCAATCTTGTCTCGTATTTTATTCTTGAGGAGGAGAGATTTGATGTGGATGACTTATTGCTTTCATTGATCAGATACACATACAAGTTGCAGGATCCTTCCCGTCAGCGATACAACAACCTCCCACTTGGTAGCATTATTCAGAGGGTTATTTTTCATAGGTACCCTTCTATTGAGATTTGTTTTTATTTGATGGATTGCTTTCCTTCCATCCACAGCACAACGTACCTACGAGCGACATCACTCCCGGATGAGCCATCTACGTCCACTCGACCACCACTCAGGCGAGGAGCGTTAGCCTGAGAGACTCGAGATGATTCATTTGAATGTTTTCGAGAAGATATGGGGGAGTGGATGACACGAGTGGAGGAGGATGTGTCGGAGGTAAAGAAAGATGTCTCCAGTATAAAGAAGATGATGAAGTTTATGACAAAGGACCTAAAGCTGAATCCATCATCACCGGAGCGGAGGGAATGGGATAGCCCGGCACAGGATCCACCACGACATTCAATTCGGAGGAGTCGCAGGCGACGATCACCAAGTCCTAATGTGGAAGAGATAAATGAGACTGAGTAGAGGATAGTTATGTCCCAGGAGTACTGAATTTTGAGTTTTATAATAATACATGGTTAAAAACATGCTTCACTACCGCCTGACGCTACCTGCTAGCGCCGACGCTATCTGTTATTTGTAATTATAATGCTTTTGGATTAGTGAATCTATTTATCTGGTTCTTGAAAGTGCACAGTGTGCCTCTGAGAATCCTTTAGAAGGGGGGGGGGGGGGTAAATAGAGATTTAAATTAATTTCAATCCTAACTGTGAAAACAATAAACTTAACTAAGGATTTTTGCTCAACAAGAACACAAGCATAATAAATATGATGCAGGAAATAAGTGCAGAATAGAAAGAACTTGGGACAACACAGAAAATTAACAACCAAAAGACACACAAATTTTTTTATAGAGGTTCCCCAAAATGTGGGTACTCCCCTCTTCTACCACCTGGTAGGGATGCACCACTGTGCCTGAGTCTTTTGGTAACGAGACTCTTAGAACTATTGATCTTTTGACAAGGAGATAATGAATCACCAGATCTTTTGATAAGGAGATCTTGAACCACCAGATCTTTTGGTAAGGAGATCTTGAACCACTGAATCCTTTAAAAAGGGATTAATAAAACTCTTTTACATAATGAGAAAGAAAGAGAAGGAAGAAAGTTGTAGGAATTCTGTTCTCAGAATTCTTGAGAAGACTGTATGAAGAACAACCTATTAGATGTTCCACAGGATCCGCTCTTGATTAACCCCTGCTTTAGATAGTAATGAATTGCAGGTGCTTTGTATGTCAGATCCTTTCTACTTCTGCTGATTGAAATCTGGCTGCTAAGAGATTGTGATGAAGAGCAGCTTTCAGATAATCTGTTCTATTAGATGAAGAACATCAGAGCTTTCTTTTCTTTTCTCCTTTTATGTGTTAGGGTTCCTGAGTGAGGGAGAAGAAGAGGAAGCCCTAGCAAGAAGAAGAACAGCCAATTGTGATTAATGCTCTGTCTATTTCTGTCTTCTCTTCTCCTTTTATTCTCTCTATGCAATTTCAAATTTCTTTCCCTTTCTGGTAAGCCCTGAAAAGGTAATCTACCCACGACATTCTCTTTCTTTCCTCTTTAATTCTCGGCCGTCCATCTACTAAGAATATGGTTCCAAGAAACCTTTTTGTCTCCTTCTTTAATGCTCCTTTCTATTTCAAGCAATTATTAAGCCGTTGGGGAACGGTCTTGAAGGATATGGGCCATGAAAAGAAGGATCAAAGAGACGGCTGAAGAGATATACAATTACAGACTGTATTTGACGTAGCGTCGAATTCATTTCTTCTCTTATTGACGCAACTTCGAGTTTTATTAGAAGTAGCTTAGATTTCATCTCTGCTCTGATTGAACTCTGCTAGCCAACGTTACGTTGACATCTTATCGACATGTCCGTCGAGTTGATCTGCCTGGATCTGAACTTCATTTTCTGAGTCGAGATAAAGTTGACGTTGCGTTGACTTTAGATGGCTTCGACAGATAACCTCTTCTGCGTCGAGTTGAAGTAGATGTGAAATTTTCCGTAGATCTAGGAGTGAGCAGGAATTGTATAACTAAAAGTTCAAGCCAATCAACCAGAAGCACATGAAGCAAACACAATCTTTATTGATCAAGCAAAATTCTTCTTTACAGGGCGAGGTATACATGGCGAGACATGATTTTGCCAGTACATACAAAACAGGAGAAAAAAACAACTAAAAGATAACCAGCAGTCTGACTTCCCGAGACCGCCTGACCGCTCGACTTGACAGTCCGCCCGGCTAGAAAACAAGACTGCCCGAACTGCCTGCCTGCGCCTTGAACAACACCAGCTGAGAACCATGCGAACTCCCGGACTCCACTGATCCTCCCGAACTCCAGCAACCTGCACTGCAAGCCGCGAGACCGCCCGAACACCTTCAGAAGAGGAGGTGACCGCTGCTACCCGCACAATCCGCAGAAGCTGCACAAAACAAGTTCGATCAGCTAACCGGCTGGTCACAAAAAAATAGACCGCAAGAACAGGACGCGAGCTCAGCTTACACTTTGTGCAATAATTTTGCTGCTACAGTGACTCCTATTTATAGGCGGGCGACCTGATCCAGTCACCGCCCTATGAGATAGAGTCACCATCTTTGACCGCGCGACCAGACCGGTCAACCCGCGCAATCAGCAAAAGATCCTCCTACTTAGTGAGCTCGCCGACTTCAACTGAAGCCGCGCGATCATGACAACTCGCCCGGTCATGTTGCTCACCACCTGTGTTCGCCACCCGACCTCCTCTAGAGACTGCGAACACACCAGACCGACTAGGGCAACAGCCCGCCAAGTCGACCAAACACTTGTGACCGCATATGCCAGCTGATCGCCGAAAGATCAGCCATGCGAACACAAACCGAAGACCGCGCGACTAAGAAGACCTTAGTCCACGCGCACCGCAAAGAACCCGGACATCCACCAGATCGGGCTTCCCCCACCACGCGGTCTCAAGCACCAGACCGCGCGGTTACTTCGAACAGAAGATAGCTCGCCACACGGTCACTTGACCAGATCGCGCGGACTCACCTCGGCACCCTTGGACAGAAGAATGGTGGTCACGCCGAGTAGCCCGCGGCTAGACCAGAGAGGTCAGACCGCCAGAGGAGACCGCAAGACCGTGCGGTCAGACCAGACCGCGTGGTCTCCCCCCAGATCGCCAACTCCAACGTGGTCTCCCCTCCGTTGTCAGTCCTCAGCTTCTTAACCCGCAGGCCAAGCCGACCCTCCACAAGCTCCTTGAACTCCACAAACATGGCAAACACCCCCGCCTTCTCCTTCAAGAAATATACCCAGACATATCTGGTGTAATCATCGATCAGCACTATCATATACCTGCTGCCTCCGAGGCTTAGGGTAGCAGTCGGTCCCATCAAGTCACCGTGGATGCATTCCAACGACATACTACTCCTTGTCTGCGACTTGTCAAATGGTAATCGATGAGACATGCCGAACTGACATCCCATGCACACATGACCGTCTTCGTAGGAAGATAGACTGCGCAGGCCCTTGACCAGACCTTTCACCGCCATAGCCTTCAGCTTATCCATTCCTACATGCCCCAACCTCTCATGCCAAATGACAGCACTATCATTCGTCCGCATCTTGTCGACATAAGAACTTGTCGATAAAACGAACAAGTCTTTTGCTCTCCTCCCGACATGAACGACCTCCGCCTTCACCACTTCAACATTCCGAAGAAACCTCACTTTTATTGGGCCAAACAGAACGTGATACCTAGCGTCTACAACATTGGTCACAGAGAAGAGGTTTTTCCTCATTCCAGGCACATGATAGACACTCTTCAATGTAAGCGGCCCTCTATCACTGCCCAAGGAAACAACCCCCACCTTCTTGACACTATGCACAGTATTATCAGCAGTTATGATGGCATCATTACCTGAGTAAGGCTGCGCTGAAGTAAGCTTCGACTCGTCCCCGGTGAGGTGATGACCACATCCCGAGTCCACGATCCAGTCCTCCTGATAGTTGATAGGAGCCGCAGCTCCAACAGAAGCCGAGAAGGCTCCTCCCCATCCTCCATCATTCTGTCTGGCCTCAGCTTCCTCCTTTCCTGCAGCAGCATGCCCTGGCCGAAGATTCACCTGGCAATCCTTACTGATGTGACCAACCTTTCCGCACCTGAAGCACTTGGGACCTTCTCCCTTCTTATTCCCTTCAGCCTTAGGAGCATTGCCCCTCTCCTGCTGTCCAGAAGTTGAAGGCCCATTGCCTCCTTCAACGGTCTTCTTCTTATCCCACTTCTTCTTCTTCCTCCTTGTGAAGAGAACTTCGCCATCTCCCCCAGACACTGACACCCTCGCCATCTGCCTTGCCAGGCTCTCCTGTGAAGCAAGTAGATTTTCCAGCTCCAGCAGAGACGACTGATTTGCTCATCAGGATCCAGAAACGACTGATTTGCCTCTTCAGCTTCGCCTCAGAAATTGGCTCATCAGGATCCAGCGCTGAAATCTCGGCGCACAAGTTCTTCATCTTCAAGAAGAACGTGGAGATAGAAAGATCACCTTGAGCCGATCTGGCCAGCTCATTCTCTAGGAATTGAAGTCTTGCCACATTCTTCTTGTTAAACAGCCCATCCAGGGCTCTCCAGATCTCTGCAGCTGATCCACACCCCAAGATGTGATCAAACAAATCAGGTGATATTGCCCTTTTCAGGGCGAACTCTGCTTTGGCATTAATCCGCCTCCAGTTCCTCACCTCATGACCGTTATCCCCAATCATAATAACTTCCTCCGTGCTCTCTCCTCCAACCACCTCCCAGAGGTCCTCACCCAGAAGATAACTTTGCATACATGACTTCCACTTCTTAAAGTTAGTCGATGTAAGCATCTCAATTCCAAGACCCCTTGCTTCCATGGCTCTACCACTGGTTCCTTCTTCACAAAGGCGATGGAAACTTTTAGTTATTCACTGCTCTATCCACTCCAACCTACCTCTGATACCATGTGAAATTTTCCTTAGATCTAGGAGTGAGCAGGAATTGTATAACTAAAAGTTCAAGCCAATCGACTAGAAGCACATGAAGCAAACACAATCTTTATTGATCAAGCAAAATTCTTCTTTACAGGGTGAGGTATACATGGCGAGACATGATTTCGCCAGTACACAAAAAAAAGGAGAAGAAAAATAACTGAAAGATAACCAGCGGTCTGACTTCCCGAGACCGCCTGACCGCTCGACCTGACAGTCCGCCCGGCTAGAAAACAAGACCGCCCGAACTGCCTGCCTGCGCCTTGAACAACACCAGCTGAGAACCATGCGAACTCCCGGACTCCACTGGTCCTCCCGAACTCCAGCAACCCGCACTGCAAGCCACGAGACCGCCCGAACACCTTCAGAAGAGGAGGTGACCGCTGCTACCCGCACAATCCGCAGGAGCTGCACAAAACAAGTTCGATCAGCTAACCGGCCGGTCACAAAAAAATAGACCGCAAGAACAGGATGCGAGCTCAGCTTACACTTGGTGCAATAATTTTGGTGCTACAGTGACTCCTATTTATAGGCGGGCGACCTGATCCAGTCACCGCCCTATGAGATAGAGTCACCACCTTTGACCGCGCGACCTGACCGGTCAACCCGCACAATCAGCAAAAGATTCTCCTGCTTAGTGAGCTCGCCGACTTCAACAGAAGCCGTGCGATCATGACAACTCGCCCGGTCATGTCGCTCACCACCTGTGTTCTCCACCCGACCTCCTCCAGAGACCGCGAACACACCAGACCGACTAGGGCAACAACCCGCCAAGTCGACCAAACACCTGTGACCGCATATGCCAGCTGATCGCCGAAAGATCAGCCATGCGAACACAAACCGGAGACCGCGCGACTAAGAAGACCTTAGTCCACGCGCACCACAAAGAACCCAGACAGCCACCAGACCGGGCTTCCCCCACCACACGGTCTCAAGCACCAGACCGCGCGGTTACTCCAAATAGAAGACAACTCGCCATGCGGTCACTTGACCAGACTGCGCGGCCTCACCTCGGTACCCTTGGACAGAAGAATGGCGGTCACGCCGAGTAGCCCGTGGCTAGACCAGAGAGGTCAGACTGCCAGAGGTGACCGCAAGACCAAGCGGTCAGACCAGACCGCGCGGTCTCCCCCCAGATCGCCAACTCCATAAACTTCCAATTCAACATTTTCAACAGTAGAAGCCGTGTCGACTTCACTAGTTACTCCGACAAGTCCTTGACCTCTACATCGATACTATTCGATGTAACGTCGACTTGAGTTACTTTGACAGAAAGGTTGAACCACTTGGACTTCTAGTCAGAGCAGCGTCGATATGGACTCGATGTTGCGTCGAATTCTATTCGATGTAAATGTTAACTTAGCCCGATTTTGCTTCCCTTGATCTGGTCCTGACACCCTATGTTGAATATGATATCCTAAGACATCTAATAACCAGAATACCCTCACTATACAATGGGTACCTCAATCCTAGCAGCTAAAATCACTTTCATATAATTTGTTAAGTTAAATCAAGGGTTTTCCCAACAATCTCACCATATTTATCTTAACAAATTTTACAGATTGAATAAAATGATTTTATGTATTCTTTTGTATAAACAACAGTACATTCATTACAACATAGACATAACATAGGATAGGCTGAAATCATATGCAGGTCCATTTAGTTGACAGACAGTAAAGTTGTATACCATTGTTCTTCCCAGAATATATTTGTGTTCAAAATGAATAATCATAGAATACCTTCATATAAATTTAGGAATCCTTCTCAGGGGTCTTTCTTTTTCTTGAGAATACTTTTGATAAGACTTGCCTCATTTCAACTTTTGGAGGCACATCATCATCATCAACAGTCTCTTCACCCCCATCTCTGTTCTTCAGAGCATCTGCTTCATCAGGCTCAACAACATCAGTACTGTCTTTAGGAAGCTCCCCCTGTGTTTGTGCATTTTGCTCAACCTCTTGGGCAGCTTCCTGTGCAATCTATGCAACCTGATATAGTAGATCTTCACTTGGAGGCACATCTTGGACAACTGTTGTAGCTACAGCTTCCATTTCTATATCTAGTTTCCTCTGAATATTAGAAGCAGGTTCCTGATGAGTCCAAATTATATACATTTTTATGGACTCATCCGGGCTAGTTTTCACGCACTTGCACTTCACTTTTTGTGTATTAATGTTTATATTTTATTTATTCACAATTCTCACTTGAAGTGCACTTCTAGGCCTGATGTGGTGTATTTTCATGTTCTTCATTCCTATTTTCTTTCATGCTGTGTTTTGTGCCACTTTTAGTGGTTTTGATTTGTGTTTATGCTGGAACAGGGGTCGTGCAAGTGTTCCCCGTACAAATCTGTACAGGAACACTGCGCACGATCACTGGTTATACTGCGCACGACCACTGATCGCGCGCCTCTGATCGTGCGCATTCATTTGCAGCCCAAAGTTGCTTTATGAATTTGGCCGTGCATTGTTACGCATGGTCGTGCGTTCGATTGTGCGCTTTATTATTTTCTGCAGTTTTGTCTTGCAGGTTTTCGGGTACAGTGCGCACGATCACCAACTTCCAGTGCGCACGACCACTGGTCGTGCGCCACTGATCGTGCGCCCTATTTTCTATAAATATACAACCCGCGAAATTAGGTCGAACGATCGTTTTACTCCGCCATTTTCGATCCCTGTTCGCCTCTTCAGCTACCTGCATCATCTTCCACCACTAGGAGGTGCTCAGGGGCTATTCTTCACGCCTATCTTAAGCCCGGAGATCACCTCGGCCATCTCCGTCATCCACAAGCTTCAAAAGGAAGGATCTCTGCCCAGATTTCATCGTCAAGCTTGGGAGCCATGTATTGAAGCCGAGCGGATAGTGACACGAAGAAGATAGGTCCATTGGGAGGTAGTGACAGCCCTCCTCTACCCCGGACGTAGTTGCGGACTGAGCTTGGACGCGGATTGACAACCTTGCGATTCCAACCGTGAATCCCAACGAGCCTTCGGATTCGGTCGATTTCTTACTCTCTTTCAACTTGTAATGATATTGTAGGGTAGATTCTTGTATTTTTGGATGAAATGCACAATGATCTTTATTTGCAATGTTTATTTCATATTTCTATGAAACCATTTGGTTATTTGTGTATATGAGATGCGCCACCACTTGATCCATCACTCCATCCACTAGGTTCGTGTGCCGCACTAGCAATTGCTAGTGGCGTGCTTGTCGACGAGGTGCTTGCGACCCTCACTCCATTTGCCTACTCGTACATCTGCCCTTTCGAAGTAGCGCGCTCAAGGCCTACCTAGTCTCCATCCCGCCAAGCGAAGCATTTCATAGCGACATTGCATAGGAGTAGTTTTAGTTATTTTCCACAAACCAAATCACGCCCTTCCGCATCCATCGGACTTAAAGGACTTCAATCTCAAGTCCTTCCTCGATAGATAGCTCCACCTTACTGTGTTCCTTTGAGATCGATACTTGGGGATTTATTCCCATTTTATATTACTTGAACGATCGGTACACTACCGTTTCGTGCCGCAGTCTTACTACTGCCTATAGCGAATTCCTACTAAGGGGGTAGAAGAGTGGACTACCCAAAGTTTGGGGAACCACTATATTTTCTTGTGTTGTGCTGTGATTTCTTTTCTTGCATTTACTTCATTTGTTTAATTCTTGTTGGTGTGTGGGAAGCTCTAATCTGTGATCATACATATATATATTAACTTTGCACAAAATATTTTTAATCTCTATTCACCCCCCCTCTAGAGAATTCTATTGAGGTTAACTGTGCACTTTCAATTGGTATCAGAGGCAGGTTGATCTAAAAAGGGTTAACTCCTTGATCAAAAAGATCCTACCTCTTATTTATATATATATACTTTTCTAACAATCAATTTTCACATGGCACAAATCAAAGATTGTGCTTCCACCAGACCACCAATGTGCAATCTTGAAAAGTTTGCAGTTTGGAAAACAAGAATCTTATATGAACTCCATTGATGCTAACTTGTTTAATATTACTGTGACAGGTCCCCAAAAGCCCTATAGAAAGGATGCAAGTGGCAATGTCACACAAACACTTGTTCCAAGATCTGAGTGGACAGAAGATGAGAAGAAGGCTAGAACATATGATCTAAAGGTCATGAACATACTTGTCTCAACTCTCTCAGATGACATCTTTCAAAGGGTTGTTGACTGTGAATCATCCAAAGAAATTTGGGATGCTCTTACAAAGATGGTGGAAGGAAGTGCTGATGAAAAGAAAGATAAGAAGGCCCTATTGATCTCCCAATATGAGAACTTCCAAAAGAAGAATGAAGAGAGTATCTCTGAGATGTATGACAGATTCAGTCTAATCATCAACCAATTGAAAAACTTGGATAGAGAGATCTCCCTCACAGAGATTAATGACAAATTGCTAATGAGTCTCCCCAGTTCATGGGACTCAAGAATATGGGCAATAAGAGACACAAGAGGACAAAAGGAAATCTCTACAGATGCTCTCTTAGGAAAACTCAAATCCTATGAGCAACTACTAAAAACTAGAGAAGAGAAGAAAAGAAGAGAAAACACTCCAATCTCCTCAAAAGACAGGAACATAGCTTTAAAGGCAACAGAAGAAAGGACTCCTGTCACTGAAGAAGAACTATTCAGTTTCCTAGACAGAAGATTTAAGAAATGGGTCAAGACAGATGGATCAAAAAGTAGGGAGTCAAAACCAAGGTATGACAAAACTCCCACTAAAGAAATTATTTGCTATTCTTGCAGGAAACCTGGACATATTGCCCCAGAATGTCCAGAGAATGCTGAAACAAAGAAAGATCTGAAAAGAAAGGATCTCAAGAAAAAGGGGAAGAAGAAAGAAAGAGGCTTTATTGCAGAAGCCTGGAGTGAAACAGACTATGAGGACAGTTCATCCTCTGAGAGTGATAATGAAAAATCTAGGCAAGAAGACCTATGCTTGATGGCCTTTGAAGGCCCCAAGAATGATGATGGTGCTAAATCTTGGAGTGAGACAGGATCAGAAGAAAGCATATCTTCTGAAGATGAAAAAGAAAATAGCCTTATTCTCATTGAGGAATCTGAGGATAAGGATGAGGTAAGCATCTTTGATGAAATAGATTTTCAAAGTGATAAATTCAGAAATGATTTTATGGGAATGTGTCTAGATCAATTAAAAGCTAAACAAGAAATCAATGACCTAAAAGAACAAATTCATATGGTCAAGAACCAAAGAAATAAAAAGCATATAAGCTCAATAGATCATGTATTAAGGGCTAACATAAGAGAGAAGGAAATAGAAAGGGCTAGAATAGAAAATCAGTTCAATAAGGATAAGGTTTCTCAGGCAAAGTGAAGAATCAATAAAAATGAGAAGCCAAACTCTTAAAGAAATCACTGAAAATCAAACAATAAGACACAAAAATCTTGAGCTAGGGGCTGATCCATCAATCAGCCTAATTCCATCCAACAAGCCTGCATGGATGAGCCCTGTAAAATTCACTAAACCCATCCAATCAGCAAACCAAGAAAAAGAATCACAACATAAGAAAGAACACTTCTTCAAGGAAATAAAGGAATTTGATGAAACATCATATTATTCAGCTGATGACTCACAAACTTCATCTGAAGAGACCACTAAACCAAAAGAAACAACATACAAAGGAGTAAAAACAGAAAATGATAAAATGAAAATTTATGAAGACACAGTCGCGTCGACTTCATATCTACGCATGAATGATAATGCGTCGACTTCTACTCGACGTACCCTCTTAGATGCCTCGACCTCTACTCGACGCTTGAATAAAGATACGTCGACATCCAATCGACGCAACTTCCTCCATGCGTCGATACCAGATCAACGCAATCTAAGGAATGCGCCGAATATAAATCGACGCAACTATCAACATGCGTCGAATAGATATCAACGCACAAAAGTTCAGAGCAACTTAAATACCTTTCCTCCAAAAGCCTTTCATCCTAACCCATATTCAGGACCCATTCATCCCAATCATGATTTCTATCCTAATCAACACCTCTATCATGATTTCTATCCTAAACATGGTAACACAAATTCCCATTTTAACCAAAATTTCTATCCTAACCAAAATAAAACTTTCTATCCTGATCAACCCTTTTATTCTTCTCTAAACTCAAATTATCATAATAATAAGATAATCAAGTGCCATATATGTAACAAAACTGGCCACCTTGCCAAACAATGCTGGTACAACCAATCAAACTATCTGTAAAAATTAGTCCAAGGCTGACTTAGAACTAGGTAGAGATAAACACCTAGAATTCTTTAGGAAAATTAAAAGTCACGTCGATCTCTAATCAACGCACCGTCGATAACTCAACTCTATAAGTAAAATCGACGCATGCATCGACTCCACTCAACGCATACGTCGATAAGAAATCCTATCATCCCAAGTCAGACAATATCGACGCTCACGTCGAATTCCTCTCGACGTAACGTCGACTTCATGAAAACGAGCGGCAATACCTAAATATTTTCGGTCACATCCACGGAAGTACCGAATAATCCTCGACTTGAGCCCAGTTTCGACGCTTCACCTGACTTAAATAGTCTCTTCAGTTATAAGCCTTCACTACTCTGCATCTTTCATCCTTCTTGCTCCTCAGACCAGCCGATTTCTTCCTCTCTCTTTCACTAACCTAAAATGGCTCCAAAGACCAACTCAGGCTTCGACATTGACCTTGAGTCCTTCCAAGCAGCCGCAGAAAACTACAAGAGCATCATTGCTCTCTTTACTGAAGCTGGCCTGAACAAACTTATCTCCACAAGAAGTAAGCTCCTGGAAACAGAACTCACAGAGCTGATAACTAATGTTCAAATATCTGAACAAGGAGAAATTCAAGGAACAATCTATGAGACACCTGTCTCAATCTCAGCAGAACATATTAGGGCCACCTTTGATCTACCATCATGTATATCCTAATATCATCTTTGTTTAAATGAAATAATGAAAGAAAAAGAGCCTCTAAAAAGAATGACTAAACAAGTCTTAATTATTTCCCTATTAGGTGATGAATCCATTGAACTCACACCTGATGAAATCAAGCACTTGCTCACCACCATGAATTTCTCAAAAGATAGGCCAATCCATCTGAAAAAGATAAACTTTTCTGATGAGTACAGATTGCTGGCAGACATAGTAGGGAAGATACTACTATGCAAGATATCAGCCCATGATGCAGTGCCCAAGATGCAACTGAACATCATGGGGGCCCTTGTGCTGAAGAAGAAGGTGGACTGGGCCAGCTGTCTTCTCAAAATGATAGCTTCCAAATACTCTCACAAGGAAAATGCCTACATGAGAATCATGAGCCAAGTACTCTTCCACTCCTTCCCTGACCTATGTAGGTCAAAAGGAATCCCCATTCCTCCAGGGAAGAGGATGTCAATTGCTCTCTTTTCTAAGTGGACCAGGCAAATTCCTAAGCCTGGTTCCATACCTGAAAGAACTCCTTCTCCTCTTTCTCCTCCTCCTCCTCAAAGATACAACCCTTCTCTACCACCATCATCCACTCAAATACTCTCTACTACCCTCACAACTCCTACTCTACCTACCTCTTCTCAAACACCTGCTCAAACATAAGTTTCTCCTTCTCTTCCTCCTCCAAATTTTCCATCTTCTCTACCTCCATTATCACCCTTACCTCATGAATCAACTCACTTCTCTCCTCCTCTGTCACCTCTTCCTCCGCCATCACCTCCTCACCTTTCACACCATGAAACATCTTCATCCACTGAGGCTCTCATCACTCAGTGCATCAAATTAGCAGCTGAAAAATTCCAAGTGATGCTGGATGAGCATTGCTCCCAAATTCATTCCTCCATCCTTCACATGCACACCCAAATAGATGGGGTCAGTGCCTCTGTGCAAGGCCTAAAGACCTCTCTCTCTTCCTCTAGAGTGACAAGGTCTTTCTTAACCTCCCTGGCCAAGAAGGTCAAGAAGGGGGAGAATCTAGATGAAGAGCAGCCCTCCAATCCTAAATCTCTCTCTCACAAGTCCCCTCCTTCTTCAAAATCTGACAAAATCCTTGGGAATGAGATAGTACCTGAGCTACACAATGATGAACAAACTATAGAGGTACTTCATATAGCAAGAGAGGCTGCAAGTCAAGTAGTACTATTACAAGGGGAGGCAAGCAGAGAAAAAACTAAAAAGGAAGATATAGCAGTTGGGAAGAAAGATAAAGAAACTACAAATCAGGGGGAGCTGGATACTGATATGAATAAAGCTGGAAATGAAAAAGGACAGCTAGATGCAACTAGAGCTGGAGATGATAGAGAAATAGAAGAAGTAGAAAGATTAAAGGAAGTTCCATCCCAGGGGGAGCAATCTGCTCAGGGGGAGCTAGGTGAACTTCCTACAAATGAGAAAGAGAAACTCTCCTCTCCTAAAACAGTAGTATTCAATAGAAAGAGAAAAACCCCTCCTACCCCTCCTGAGTAATATTTGAAAACAATGCTGATATATCTTACCCTATAGTTGAATACTACTTGGAATGAACATGAAATCTGTTTATATGATTCTGAAAATTTGTTTATATGATCTTTTCTTCTAAATTTCACTTTTGATTGAGTGACATATTTCTTTTCTATACAAATGCTGTGCTGGATTGATTTTATGCTAATACAATTTCTCTCTAAGTAGGGTTAAGACAAATAGGGGGAGATTGTTGGGGAAATGATTTCTCTTAACCCCTAGAAATAAGTTGAATATGAATTCTAAGAAAGAAAAATAAGGTTAAGTAAATATGCGTCGAATACTATTCGACGCAACGTCGAAATGAAGTCAACGTTTCCTTCAGATTGAGTCGAAGTAACTTTAAGAAGATTTCGACGTATGTGTTGTCGACGCTACTCTGATTTCTAGTCGACGCATATGGAGAAGTCGATGCACCTTAGTCGACGCACCTTCCTTATTCTCCTCTCGACGTCCAGCCAAGAAGAACTCGACGTTTACATCGAGTGGTAATCGACGCACGTCGATTTATATGACAGATTTAAATATGCGCCAGATCTCTTTCCTTCTTTCAGTAGATCTGATTTGTATGGAATAAATGTCAATATTTTATAGCCGTTCTGAATCATTCTTTCCTTATATCTGATTCTTGGCTAATTTGATTAAACTTATTTGGACATTATTTGAAATCAGAATTAGTTCTTTCCTCCTACAGAAATAAATATTATGAAAACATTTTCATCTTTCTATTTCTCTGTCTGCTAATTGATTATCCTCCTATAGTATTATTTTGAATTAACAGAGCTATAAATAAAGAGGAGGTCGGCAGAAAAAGCAGAACAAGTGATTCACCACATACATTTGAAATAGAGGAAAAGCTCCCAAAAGAATAGAGAGATAAGCTGAGAAAAGTGATAGTGTGCTACAGAGACAAAGCCTTCATCTTCTCCTTCTTCTTCTGAAGCCACTCTGCTGCAAGTTCTGATAGCTCTCACAAAGAGAGAAAAGCTACAAATCTTCTTCTCTCTATAGAAGAAAAATTTAATTCACTTCTTGTGCTTCCAATCTTCTTGCTAGGAAGAAGATTCATTCTTGTTCTTATTTCTTTCTTCTTTCTTATTCTTACTTAAATATTGTAAAAGAGTTTTTAGAATCTCTCTTCAAAAAATTCAGTGTACTGGTTCTAAGAGTCTCATTGTCAAAAGACTCAGGGTGGTTCTAAGAGTCTCCTTGTCAAAAGACTCAGGGTGGTTCTAAGAGTCTCCTTGTCAAAAGACTCAGGGTGGTTCTAAGAGTCTCCTTATCAAAAGACTCAGTGCAAGATAGTGAATTCCTACCAAGGGGGTAGAAGAGTGGACTACCCAAAGTTTGGGGAACCACTATATTTTCTTGTGTTGTGCTGTGATTTCTTTTCTTGCATTTACTTCATTTGTTTAATTCTTGTTGGTGTGTGGGAAGCTCTAATCTGTGATCATACACACATATATATATATATTAACTTTTCACAAAATATTTTTAATCTCTATTCACCCCCGCTCTAGAGAATTCTATTGAGGTTAACTGTGCACTTTCAGCTGGGACGAACCAAATACCGTCAAAATGCTAGTGCAGGCGCTAGCGGTAGCGGTAGTGACTGACGGTTGGCAAACCGGCAAGCATTACGCTGCTAAGGGGCTAACGCTGATGCTAGCACTAGCGCCAGCGGTAGCTAAATCGACGAGAGACGGTCGAGACTCATTTTGATGTCCAAATTCATGGCCAAGGGAGTCCAAAAGTCCTCCCAATTGATGGGGTTTCATTCCCCCTATCAATTAGAAGAATATTAAGAGTTTTTCCAACCTTTAAGGAGGGTGAAATGAGTGACCTTTGGAGATGGCCGAAATTTTCACCATGAATGGTGTTAATGGAGGAATCCTAAGCTTCATCTCCCCCACCAGGATTTGGCTCTATAAAAGGGCTCAATGGGTGGAGGGAATGAGTTTCCCCCATTTTCTAGAAGAATTCTCATACCTAGGCACCTACCGGCATGGCACCCTAGGGCTCACGACTAACCATGGCGGACCGGCGATCGACACGACTACAAGCCGCAATTCAGGTCCTCCCCTCTTGTCTATTTCTTAGTGGGTAGATCTTATCATTTTGGCCGCTAGATTTGGGGCCAATTTGTCTCGAATCGGCATGGCCGGAAGCTTGTGATCAAACTTTCTTCCCTCGTTTAAATTTCTGATTCCGACCGCCTCCGGCCGGCCAACCACCGTACATCGCCGACCGCCACCTCAACGGGGGTGGTGGAGGCATTGGCCGACTGGGAGAGCATCTAGGTGGTCGGGAAATCACCTCCCAAGTTGCTACAGGATGGGCCAACCGTTTCCATTGGTTGATTGGAGAAGATGAAGGGATGCCCTTCGTTTGTGCTTTAAGATCCGTGCAAGTTATGTAGCGGTATATTTGATATTCCTATTTCTGTTCCTTTACTGGCAGTAGTTAGAAATAATTATAGAAAATACTTACTTCCCCCTGATAAAAAGGTGGCCAACACCAAAGTTGTAGCCCTTGGTGTGTACTTTAATTTAAAATTTGTTTCAGCCCAAAATAAGCACTGTAGCTCCCTGTAGAGCCATTTTGGTGGGGCTGGTCCGTAGGGTGGGACAACCACTATTTCTTAAATAACTTTTGATGGTATAATGACATTGGCTTGAAATTTAAAACATAGGCTGTTTGTACCTACACCCTTAACACATCCAAAAATGGGAATTTTTGGAGAAACGTTTTCTAAGGTTTTTGTAAAAATTTAATAAATTATATATTAATTAATTATAGGGTCTATGACATCCAATCCCCTCCAAATTTTTGTGGGAGGTCCTTAGGGTCATGATATGACACTGGTAAAAATTTCAGCCCAATTGGGACTGATTTGGTTGGCTAATTAATTAACCCAAGTTTGGTCAAACTAGGTCAAAAGTGCACATGATGGAATTAAGTGGTCAAATCTCATTAAGATGATGTCAAACTTTGGACACTGGTTTAGGATCACGTAAGTCACCCCCATGAGTAATTTGGGGTGATGTGGGGTGGATATGCCCTAGGACCCTAGTTCTAACCTTAGGGTTGCACTTTAAGCCTTATGAAGGACATAGGGGCATATGTTCTTGAATGGTCATGAAACGTGGTAGATAAGTTCATAGGGTGGAAATATTCTCTAGGAAATTTTATGAGAATTTTAAGAACACTTATCCCCTCTGATTTAGGTTATAATCTTTTTGGGGAGCCTTCTTATGAAAGGAATTTGTATGCTCGAATTATCTTGGATGTTGATGAATGTTTGGTAGATTGCTTGAAATCATGATATAGACCTCTGGTAATTTTTGTGTAATTATTCAATATATTTAATTAGCACTTCATTCACAAGTCATCTATTTTGTCTTAGGAATATGTTAAATTAATGAGGGCCAAATACCCTCTGAAAAATTATGAAACTTGGTGGCAAGACATTTTAGGGCATCATAGAGCTCTGTGAACATTTGTATAATTTTTGGAATTATTTATCAGTGGGTTACTTCACAATTTTCCCTTGTATGAGTTTGCTTGGAAAATTTATTTATGTGACTAATTAGTTTTGATAAATTCTAAAATTTGGCCAGTAGACTTTTCTGATTAAAATAAAGGTCTCGTAATTTTCCCATAATTTTTGGACAAGTATTTTTGGTGGTTCCTTCTTTAAATTCTAATTTGGGGTAATTATTCAATATTATAATTAGAGACCAACTCCTTACTGCAAAATTGTGATATTATGTATTTACTATTATTTTGACATCATAGATTTTCCATAATGTTATGGGGGCCATATCATAAGAATACCTTACACTTCATGTTCAATTTCATACTTGGCCAATGTTGGAAAAATTATAATAAATGCAAAATAATTAAGGAAAAATAAGATCCTCTAGATTTAGTCTTACAATATCATGATAGACTCCCAGTAATAATCTTGAGTCAGTTGGATGAATATTTGGGGTACCTCCTCTTATGCAACTCATATAACTCATTTGGTCTGCGTATAGTAAAACTGTAAACCTTGGGTAAATCGAAGACCAGTAGGTGGGAATGGAAGGTAGATGGTGTACCAAGTCTGGTTGAGAAGATGTGACGTCTCCAAAAGGATTTTATGTGATGAGAGTGTGCTTCGTGAGTTAAGGGTTAAGTTGTGCTCGGGATTGACGAAAGATCGTCTTTCCCATGGGGAGTCAGAAAACACTTAGGAGGTTAATTCAAGTGTAATGATAAGAAGGGTAACTCTAATGGGTAGTTACTAATAACATTAAGTGCCTGGGAAAGAGGGAGCTTTGGGGTGTCATCCCATCATAGCTCCTGGTACCGCTACGAGCCCCTAACAGGGTAATCCTCGGGAAGCCCATGGTTAACCCTAAATTATAGGAATAAGATGATATTGAGGATTAACTCAATAATACACTCACCCACACCTCGTGTTTAAGGGAGGTTAGTTGGTTTACAATCACGAGCGGTAGGCTCGGTGGCTATTGGCACAGACGGGTTAGTCCGGCGAGCCGGTGACTCGGAAGGTTATTGTGACGGACGGGTTAGTCCTGCGAGCCGGTGGCTCAGAAGGTTATTGTGTCGGACAGGTTAGTCCAGGGATCTTATGACTCGGGTCTTTAGTGTTGACGGTCGTCGCACTGACGTCGATACTTTGGCTCCGTAAGTATGGATGACACTTTACCAAGAAAAGTCTGGTGGTCTGGCCAGCAAGAGTACGCAGGAGCTCCACTGTTGTGTCCTTAGCGTTGAGGCATACGATAAGTCTAGGTTAGGTACTACAGATACCATCTTAGAGGTGGGCGAGTCCCAACCCACCGCTTCCGTTTGCCACTACGGGAGTATCCTTTGAGTTTTGCTAGCTCAAAAAGGGGGAAGTAAAGGTCTGTGCGCATAGAGTCGTAGTGTGTGAGTTGCACTTATATGAACATAAAATCTAACTTCATACCTTGCATGACATAGCATAAACATTGCATTTCAACCTCTACCCCTATCATACAAATTGGTTATGGGACTTTTTATACGATAGGCCCTGCTAAACGACCCCTTGGTCTATAGGTTTGTGTGGGAATCCCTATAAATCAAAGGTTACTTTTCTATTATTACTTACTGTCCTTTACATGCTCCTTATTATGCATTATTTACTGCTTTAATTATATATATACACTTGTGTAGTGGTAGTTGTTCCTGTTGCTAGGCTACGTCATCTGCTTTGTTTTATACCCCCTTGCTGTCCTCCACTTCATCCTCCTGCTCGGTGCCTAGGGACACTGGAGGATGGATGGGAGGAAACGAGGCTTAGTCTTTTTGACTAACGGTCGGTGGACCATATCATTTTAGGGGACCGAGGAGACACAACAACACCAGAGGCCGGTGCAGATGGAGGCGGGGCTGTCTAGCACGGGAGAACCGATGACAGGATCCGTGAGTGTTCTATTAGATTTTCTTCCGCAAGAGAACTTGTAATGAGGAATTGAAGTATCGGACAGAAGCCCTTTTTATTATTGTCATCTTTTATTCAACTACTCTATGTGGACCTCTAATTTCAGTTAATATATTCATGTGATGTGGATTTGACTTTCTAGTTTAACAGATATGTTACTTTTCTTCTACGGTGATCGATATGGCCGGCAGGATTGGTGTTTTGTAGTGATGACCTTCCCAAGTGAAGGTGTCACCGCAAAGCGGTGGTTCTGGGCATAAGACCCGGTTTTTCAAAAAAAAAAAAATGACGTCCAACAAAGTATATGAAACATCGGGTCGAGTACACAACATTGCATACATGATTGATCCAACTGCCGAAGCATATAAAATCAACTTCATGCGGTCCTTTTCCAAAGATATAGGACACTGGTCCTTAAAGAGACTCACACCATGAGACATGGGTAAGAATCCCTTCTTGGATTCAAGAATGCTGAACCGTTTCAGCACCTTCTCAATGTATGTACTCTGGGTCAAACCCAGCAACTTCTTCGATCTATCTCTATAGATCTTAATACCAAGTATATAAGTCGCTACGCCCAAGTCTTTCATAAAAAAAGTAGTTTCTTAGGTTGTTCTTAATAACTTGCAGGGTCAGAATGTCATTCCCGATCAACAGTATGTCGTCTACATACAATATCAGGAAGACAACTATGTTCCCACTAATCCTATTGTAAACAAAAGGATCATCTCCGTTCTTGATGAAACCAAACTCTTTGATTTTCTCATCAAAACATAGATTCCAACTTCGAGAAGCCTGTTTCAATTCATAAATGGATCTCTGCAGCTTGCAATTTTTAGTGGCTTCATTTGGAGATACAAAACCCTCGGGTTGTGTCATATACACTTCCTCAAGGAGGTTTCCATTTAGGAAAGCCGTTTTAACATCCATTTTCCAGATCTCGTAGTCATAATACTCAGCAATAATAGGCAGAATTCTGATGGACTTAACCATAACAACAAGGGAAAAGGTTTCATCATAGTCAGCACCATGAATTTGCTTGAAACCTTTAGCCATTAATCGTCCTTTGAATGTCTATACATTTCCATCCATGTCGGTCTTCTTCTTGAACACCCACTTGCACCCTATGGGTCGTACCCCTTCAGGTGGTTCCACCAAGGTCCAAACTTGGTTTGCATACATGAAGTCCATTTCAGATTTCATGGCGTCAAGCCACTTCTCGGAGTCCGATCCAGTCATAGCCTCTTAGTATATTGCAGGCTCATCATGATCCATAAGCAACACATTTCCCATCTGAGACATGAGAAATCCATATATCTTAGGCTCAAATCTTGGTCTACTAGATCTACGTAGGACTTGTGTTTCTTGAGCAGGCTCTCTAGCTACAACTTCTTGTAGTCCTTGCTCAGGTTCCAATTCTGGCTCGTTCTCAGTTTGTGGTTCTTGAACTTCTTCAAGTTATACCTTTGTAGTCATTCTGGATAAGAACTCATTCTCCAAAAAAACACCAATCCTTGCGACAAACACTCTGCCCTCAGACGACAGGTAGAAGTAGTACCCTTTGGTCTCCCTTAGATACCCCACTAGGTAACACTTATCCGACTTAGGTTCCAGCTTGTCAGGCATTTGACGTCGCACATATGCCTCACAGCCCCAAATCCTAATGAAATACATACTAGGACGCTTCCCAATCCATATCTCATATGGTGTCTTTAGAACCGTTTTCGTTGGAGCATGATTTAAAGTGAAAGCAGAAGTCTCTAGAGCAAATCCCCAAAAGGAAACGGGCAGATCTTCATGATTCGTCATCGATCGCACCATGTCTAACAAAGTACGATTCCTCCTCTCATAAACTCCATTATGCTGTGGTGTTATAGGTGGAGTGAGTTGTGATATAATACCACACTCTTTTAGATGATCACGAAACTCATGACTTAGGTATTCACCACCTCGATCAGATCAAAGTGCCTTAATCATTTTTCCCAGTTGGTTCTCTACTTCATTCTTAAACTCTTTGAACTTTTCAAAGGTTTCCCGGTTTACACTTCATAAGATATATATCTGTATCTACTGAGATCATCAGTAAATGTAATGAAGTAGAAGTACCCTCCTCTAGCCATTGAACTCAAGGGTCTGCATACATCACTATGTATTATACCCAAGAGATCATCAGCCCTCTCACTACAACTAGTGAAAGGGGTCTTTGTCATTTTGCCTAATAAACATGAATCACATCTCTCAAATGATTCATAATCAAATAAGTCCAATAGTCCATCTTTATGGAGCTTGGATATGCGTTTCTCATTTATATGGCCTAAATGACAATGCCAGAGATATGTAGGATAAGAGTCATTAGTTTTTAGTCGTTTGGTATTTTCTATGTTATATATTGGATAATTTATGTTCAAAACATACAAGCCATTAAACATTTGAGCAATGCCATAACAAACATCATTCTTATAAATAGAACAACAATTGTTCATAATAATAAAAGAAAAGCCACTCATGTCTAAACATGAAAAAGAAATGATGTTTCTAGTTATAACAGGAACAAAATAATAGTTATCAAGTTCAATAATTAGCCTAGTGGGAAAGGAAACGGTACACCCCTACGATAATGACAACAACTCTTGCTCCATTTCCAACGTGCAGGTCTACCTCTCGTTTACCCAACAGTCTTCTCCTTCCCAGTTCCTGCACATTTGTACAAATGTGAGAACCACATCCGGTATCCAATACCCAAGATGAAGGAGAGGACATGTTTATTTCTATAACAAATATACATGAAGTGGAAGTTATACTTCCCTTCTTCTTCAGATCCTCGATGTAGAGGGGACAGTTCCTCCTTCAATGCCCTGCCTTACCTCAAAGGTGGCAGTCCTTCCTTAGCTAATCACTTCCTTTTCAGTGCAGAAGATTTGGGATCTAGGCAAGACTTAGGTCCCACCTTAGTCTTCCTGAATCCCTTGCCCTTGCCTTTATTCACCCTCAATATAGGGATAGCAGGCATGGTCTTCTTCATGTTGTTCTCGACAGTTCTTAACATGCCTAGGAGCTCAGACAATGTCTTGTCAATTTTATTCATGTTATAGTTCAAGATGAACTACTCGTAACTGTCCGGCAATGATTGCAGGATCAGATCAGTAGCCAACTCTTGGCTCAAAGGAAACCCCAGTCTCTAAAGGTTCTCGATGTACCCAATCATCTTGAGTACATGCATTCCTACTGGATCTCTAGCTCCCATTTTGCACTGAAATAAAGCCTTCGAGATGTCGAACCTCTCTTGTCGAGCCTGCCCTTGGAACATTTTCTTCATGTGCTCGATAATCTCAAAACCACACATATTCTCATGTTGCTTCTGAAGCTCAGAGTTCATGGTAGCGAGCACGGGGCATTCAACATTTAAGGATTCATCTTGATACTTCTTGTAAGCATCTTTGTCCGCTCGGGATGAATAACCGCTCAGCACTTCAGAGGTATCTTCTTCCAAGATATAGAGCTTGCACTCTCAGGTTTCTGTACCAGTCTAGGAAGTTAGTCCCGTTGAGCTTATCCTTCTCAAGGATAACTCTTAGGGACAAGGTGTAGTGAGATCCACTTGCCATGGAAATTCTACAAATATTATGCAAAATAGATTTTAGTACTATATTTCAAAATACATTTTATTTAATAAGGACTTTTATTAAAAAAACTCCCACTATTTTATTCAAATTGATAACCCTTAATATCAATTCAGAGAGTTTATACAATCGAGCTACTCTCTTAGTGGATAGGATCCTTATTTCACCAACACAATGAGTCCGCTTTGGCGTTCCTCTCATAATGCAGTTATTTAGGTAGACAACACTTGCCAATTGCATCATTATGCAACTCTTGTATGGTTGGTGAATAACTCTTTATTTGCATCCATCATATGGTGCATGCCAACCCTATGCCTCTAGGCACTCGACCTTTGAAGTCACCTAGTTAAGTTGGACCCGATGTCGACAGTGGGATATCACGATTATCCGCTCGCACCCTTACCAAGATAGGTTAATGCACCTTGCTTTGGCAAACCCACACTTCAGCGATTGAGGCAGGAAGAGTGTCATCCATCGGAAGGCATCCATATACTTAATATTGGATAAGGGATATTATGATAGTCGACTAACATTTAGTCATTATACACTAAATAAAATACAACATTCACAATCCAAATACATCTCAGATGTGCACAAAAAGAAATTATCAACACTTTGATAAAAAGGGCTAAATCTGAATATTTAGAACACATCTAAATCTCCAGATTGACATGCATTGGACATGGGCAAAAACAACTCCACTTATGCAGTAGACAAGCTCGTCTCTCAATGTCAGATTCAAAATCTAAGACATTTGGTTTCACAAACCATTTAGAGGGACCGTTACTACAAATGAGAAATAATTTCTGAAACAATGAAATCGCAATGCAATCACATGCGTTCCTAGCGGGGTTCCAATTTAAACCACTTCATCAGAAACCTCACATCCAGGAAGAAATTCGGACATTTAGAACACTTCTAAATTTCCAATTTACATGCACTGGATCGCAAACCTCCCCCTGATACCACTATTGGGTTTTCTATACATCAATATGAACAACATATCATATATGTGCATAGGAAATAACAAACAAGAACAACCCAAAACAGTTTAAGGATCTTGCAATTTTATGAGTCAAGAAATGAGAAAGGTACCAACAACGAAGTGCCTTGAGGGGATTGAGTCAACACTCAACCAAGATGCTCCGAGAAGAAATCTCGAAGACAAACTCAGAGTCCCAAGCGCAGAAATTGATCGACGCCTCTATAGAATTCCACACGAGTGAAGGAGAACCCCACGACTCTTGTCCAACAAGATCTGGGATGGAGAAAGAATGCCCTCTACGTCTCCCACAGACTGCTAGATCCGACGACGGGGAGAGGCGGAGGCAACGTACGCGAAGAAAGGCCGATCAGAACCCTTCCGTCGATTTTGCGAAATGCTTCCGTCTCTCTTCAGAAGTCGCAAAAGGAGATCAATCAATTAGGGCGTAAAATCGTGGTATATTTATACCCCAGGCGAAAGAGAGGCTATCCGCATACCCGTGACTAGTATTGGAGTAAACACAGAATTTCGTCGAGTAGACCAAATTCGTTGAGACAATTTAACGAATTCGTCTAGTAGAATATAGTTCGTCGATACAATTCGACGATTCGACGTGACGAATCAATACATTTTTCGTCGAGACAATCTCGATGATTCGTCGAGTATATCTAATTCGTCGAGACATTTTGACAAATTTTGACAAGTTGAATTAACACATATTTTGTTGAGACAATTCGACGATTCGTTGAGTACAACTCAATTCATCGAGACACTCTCGATGATTCGTCGTGTACTTCCCTTCCCATCGAGACGTTCTCGACGTAACTCCAATCAACCATAGGATTAGTCCTCCACTCATATCCAATATGAGTAAGGCCAACGCAATCCTTCATCCAACTTCTCCAACACTGTTATGTGCGACCCTATAGGCTCAAATTGCGTTGGCAGTAAGACTAGCTGTTTGATTGCTTTAAGATCACCTTGGAAACACCAACACATTTCTCAAGGAAGACTAATTGTGATGAAAGTGCATTTCTACTTATATAATAATTATAGTGATTTCAAGTCAAAGAACCACATATACTATTGTCACTATGAGAACTACTTGTGATAAATCCACAAAGTAATCGCATGGTGGTATGTCCAGTACACTTGTTCTTTAACAAATACACATATGATAACTTGATATCCAATAATTTAACCTAAGAAACTCGACCATCAATCAACCCACATACTAGTCTTAATGTATCATTATTGTCCATTCTATAATAATACATTGACTTGGGGCGATGTAAGAATAATGTTTCATATGAAATATAAAATCTCACATTCAAGTCACCCACTTAAATTCCTATGGAAACAAATATTTAAATGATAACATTATGCACAATTATTCTATCAATGTAGAAAAAAATAGACGTAATAATAGAAAGTGACCTAAACAAATAAATAAAATAATAGTACTAGTCAGCACATGTACATAAAACTGATAAAGCTAAAATCCACAAGTCTCGCACTAGAATTGATAATGCAGGTATTTAATACTTAGTGATCTAGTATAACCATCATGCTTCCTCTTAGGAAGAGCTTTCATTAGTGGATCTGATATATTATCGTCAGTCGACACTCTACATATATTCCCATCTCCTCTATCAATGATCTCTCGAATGTGGAACTGGTGATGTATTTTCTTCAAGCGCTAATGAGATCTAAATTCCTTGGCATGTGCAATGGTTCCATTATTGTCATAGTAAAAGCTCACTGACCAATAATGCAAGGAACTATATTAAGCTCACTGCTGAATTTCCTAATCCAAATAGCCTCCTTCACTGTAGTAGCAATAATGATATACTAATCCTTTGTAGTAGAGTCATCTACTGTCTATTTCTTTGAACTCTTACAACTTATAACATCTCCATTTATGCAAAACACAACTTGATTGAAACTTTGAGTCATCCTTATAATTTTGGCATCTGACATCAGTGTAACCTTTTATACCAAGTTCATCTACATCATTATGTACCTAGTATACATCATTAGTCCTTCTTAAGTACTTTAGGATATTTTGACTACCATCTAGTGACTTTCCCCTGGATTTGACTGGTATTTGGTAGTCATGCTCAATTTATATAAGATGTCAAGATGAGTACATAATATTTCATACATGATTGATCCAATTGCATAAGCATATAGAATCAAACTTATGCAATCTTTATTTCCTGAGATTTAAAACATTGAATCTTAGATAGATTCACACCATGAGACATGGGTTAGAATCCTTTCTTAGAATCAAGCATATTGAACCGCTTTAATATCTTATCAATATATATGCTCTATGTTAACTTAACTAGCTTATTTTATCTATTTCTATATAGATTTTATACCAAGTGTATATAGTTCCCTAACAAAGTCTTGATAAACTGCAGGATTGGAATGTCATTCTCAATGAGTAATATGTCATCCACATATAACAGTAGGAATATAACACTAGGAATATAACACTAGGAATATTTATCTTCTTGTAAACACATAACTCATCTTCATTCTAAATGAAACCAAACTCTTTAATTATCTCATCAAAAAGAAGATTCTAACTTCGAGAAGTTTGTTTTAATCAATAAATAGATCATTGCAGCTTGCATACCGTTTCGACTTCATGTGGAGATACAAAACACTTAGGATGTGTTGTTTACACATACTCAAGGAGGTTTCCATTAAGAAAAACCTTCTTGACATCTATTTGTCAAATTTCATAATCAAACTACGTTGCGATAGCAAGCAAGATTCTGATGCACATTACCATAACAACTGAGAAAACGTCCCCTCATAGCCAACATCATGAATTTGCTTGAAACATTTAGCCATTAATCTCCCTTTGAATGTTTGTACATTCTCATATATGTTTGTTTTCTTCTTGAAAACTCATTTCACCCTATGTGTTTTACCTTTTTAGGTGGTTCAATCATGCTCATACTTGGTTTGTATACATGAAGTCCATTTTAAATCTCATGGACTCAAGCCACTTCTCAAAGTTTGATCCGTTTATAGCATCCTGATAGGTAGTAAACTCTTCTTGATCCATGAGTAATATATCACCTTATTGACTCATGAGAAATCCATATATCCCTGGCCCAATATGTCATCTATCAAATCTATACAGAACTTTTATTTCTTAAACAAGTTCTTTTGCTACAATAATTTGTAGTCCTTGCTCAGGTTCATTCACATCTTGTGGTTCTTGAACATCTTCAAGTTCTATCTTATTAGTTATTCTAGAAATAAACTCATTTTCTAGAAAAAACATCATTCCTTATGACCAACACTTTGCCCTCAGAATGATTATGCAAATAACATCCTTTAATTTTCTTAGGATGCCCCCATAAAATAACATTTATCAAATTTGGGCACAAGTTTGTCAGATGCTTGATGTCTCGTGTAAGTCTCACAACCTTAAATCTTTATAAAAGACATACTAAGATGCTTCTTAGTCCATATCTCATATGACGTGTTTAAACTATTTTAGTAGGAATATGGTTTAGTGTATAAGTTATTTTATTTAAAGCATATCCCCAGAAGGAAATATGAAGATCTACATTACTCATCATAGATCGTATCATGCCTAACAGGTACGATTTCACTTCTCAGAAATATCATTATGTAGTGATGTTTTAGGTGGAGTGAGTTGTGATACAATACCATACTCTCTCAAATGGTCTTGAAACTCCCGGCTTAAATATTTACCATCACAATCATATCGCAACACTTTTAATTATTTTTCCTAGTTGATTTTGTGCTTTATTTTTGAACTCTTTGAACTTTTCAAAATATTCAGACATGTTTTTCATAAAACACACAAATTTATATATAATGAAATCATTAGAAAATATAATGAAGTAATAAAACACCCTTTAGCCACAGAGTTTATGATTTTGCATACATCAGAATGTATTATATTAAAGAGATCTTTTACCTCTCAGTATGAGCAGTGAAATGGATCTTAGTAATTTTGCCTAATAAATATGAATCATATGTCTCATATGATTCATAATCAAATGTGTCAAATAATTCATCTTTATGAAGTTTGGAATTACGCTTCTCATTTATATGGCCTAAATGATAATGTCAGAGATATGTAGAATTCATGTCATTTGTTTTCAATTTCGTAGAATTATTAATATTATAGATGGGCTAGTCTAAGTTCAAAATATAAAGATCATTAAATATTTATGTAGACATAAAAACAATATTTCTAGTAATAAAAATCAAACATGAAATAAAAAAAATATTTCTAGTAATAACAAGTATATAATAGCAGTTCTCCAACTATATTACAAGCCTAGTAGACGATGATAAATGATAAATTTATATAACAATGGCAACAACCCTTGCTTAATTATCTACTCATAGGTCCACCACGCCTTTAACCAACATTATTCTCTTTCTCAGTTCATGCATATTTACACAAATGTGAGAATCACATATGATATCTAACACCCAAGATGAATTAGCACTGCCGAAAATGTGATTTTTTGCACTGGAAACAAGTACAAAATTTTGTCAAAAACATTCTTACCAGGGTGTGCAACCCTGTATTACCGAGTGGGAGAATGAACGAGAAAAGGCGTGAATGGGCGACATGGTGAGTGGGCCATTTCGTGCTAGCACTCACCCAGTGTCCGGGGAGAGTGGCGAGACTCGCAGGCTGGGTCGCGCGAGCAACACTCGTTCGTCGATCAGGGGTGAGTGGCGATTCGTTCACCCCATGAGGTACTCGCCACACCTGGGTGAGCTGAAAAGAACTGCATCGACTCGCCTAAAGCTAAGTCAATACCACTGGCATGCAATTAGCCTTTCCAAACAATCGGATTCCGCTGTTGGCAGACCAATTTGGGCTGCATTAAGAAAAATCAAAAGGCAGGATCTCGCTATCCGCATGACATTTTTAGAAAACTATAAATAGACCCCCCCAAGGGCACCTTTAGAGAGAAGGTTTCTCTCTCCTTTGACTAGCTTTGGTTGGAAAGAGGGTTCTGGATTGCGGCTTACTATAGTTTCTAGGTGTGTGGTCAGGAACTCTCTAGTAATCTCCAAAGTGTCTGGCTCTGCTTTTGGCTTAGGAGAGGAAGCTCTCTATGATCTTCTGGGTGCGTGGCGGGACCTCCTTGCTGCAGCTCGAGGGTCTATTCTAGTTTTTCCACCAAAAGGAGTGAGGTTTTTTGTTCCGATAGTCTTGCCCAGTGACTCAACTTAGGAGAATTAAGTGCAAGCTACACCCTTGGTCCGAACTCCTCATTGAACCGTGGTTTCTGGGTTCAACATTTTTGTGCGCTGAGCGTGGTCCGTAGCTTGTTTGGAAAATCCTAAGTAAGTCCCATGGCCAAAAACAAAGGTCAAGGAGCCAACCAGGACCCCCCTCTACCCACAGGAGGGTATGTGACTCAGAAGCACTTTGTCGAGTTCAATAAAGTTTTCCTGGAGATGGTGCGATTCAACCTCACACCACCTGATGAGATCTCCACTCATTGGGTATTGGTGCCCGTCCAGACATCCTTAGGAGAGGATGTACCGGGCAGGCAAGTTGGAAAGAGGTTGCTGGTGGAGGAAGGCGAGCGAGATTCGCAGGGGTGGGAGCTGTTCCCCAGCCCGCCCTGCACTCGCCGCTCGGGAAAAGAGATCACGCTAGTCGCCTCGGCTCGTTAGGAAGGGCATGGGAGTCCTTTCTGCCACTGATTCTTTCAGCCCCTATTCCCGAGGGCTCAGAGAACCAGTCATGACTTACTACACCGACAAGGATGACCCCGTCCAACACCTATAGTGGTTCGAAGATGTCATCTCCTTCAGGCAGATGTCGGACGCCTTCAAGTGCCGAATCTTTGCCATCACCTTCACGGAGAAGGTGAAAGTGCACAGTGTGCCTCTGAGAATTCTTTAGAGGAGGGGGGGGGGGGGGTGAATATAGATTTAAATATTTTCTTACCCTAACTATGCATACAATAAAAATACTAAGGTATTATGCACTGAACAAAACCCAAACAGAATAAATAAGTGTTATAAATATAAAGCAGGAAAACAACAAGCTATAAAAGGGACACCACAGAAAATGCACAACACAGAAGACACAAGATTTTCATAGAGGTTCCCCAAAATGTGGTTAGTCCTCTCTTCTCCCTCCCTGCTTGGATTGCCAACTAATTCAAATCTAGATTCAGCTGGATACCACAAGCCAAGTTCAGGTGTACCCTTTAGATATATGAGTATTCTTTTTACAGAACTCATGTGGGATTCCTTTGGGTCAACCTAAAACCTAGCACATATACAAGTAGCAAACATTATATCAGGTCTGCTAGCTGTCAGGTAGAGAAGAGAGCCAATGGCTGCTCTGTAAGTCTTCTGATCAAAGGACTTACCCTTTTCATTTCTATCCAAAATAGCATTAGTAGCCATGGGGGTTTTCATAAAAGAGGCATTTTCAATCCCAAACCTCTTGACACTACAAGAAAAACATCTATTAGCAAGGTTAAAAATTCCTTGCAAAACACAAAATTTTGTTGCTAATTTAGATTAGCAACAAAATTTGATACAAAAATTATTCATAGCTAATTTAAGCCTAGCTAATTTTAGCTAGGTTTATTTTCCTTTCTATTCAGCAAGAGATATTTTTCAAGATTTTTTTTGCTTACTAATTCACCAAGGAATTAGCAACAAAGAATTTTTCACTTTCTGACTCAGCAAAAAATTTTACCAACAAAATATTTGTTGCTAATCAGCAATGAATTATTTTGTCCCTAATTTTACCTAGCAAGTGATTTGTTACAAAATTTGTAGTTAAAAATATCAAATATTATAAAATATATTGATCATGTCATTGATTTACACTATGGGTAAATTGATTATAAAATTTTAAATTGAATCAACAAACAATGAATGAATACATTGTAAACAATACATTTTTTAATATACAATAATATTTAAAAATATTTATAAATTAAATTATTTTCAATTATACATAACAAGTGGCAATGCATAACAATTGATATATCAACTATCAAATAGGTAAACCAATAGAAAATTTCAATATGATTATATATATATGCAATCAAATGTCATACTAACAAAATTTTGATACAGAACCAAATGTTGATACTTAATCAAATATCAATACATAACAAAATGTCGACACATATTCAACACAAAACAATCTAATTGTCATATTACATGATGAGAATCATGAACAAAAGTAATCGATAAGTGTGATATTTACGAACGAGCAGCTCGCACGTACGGAGAATGATCATGATTTTCTGAAGATTGGTGTTGAACTGGAGAATGATCTTGATTTGAGGCTTGATACTGAATATGAGGATATTGACAAGATACTCGAAAATATCCAGGAGCTCCAAACTAACCGCCTGATGCAACTTGAGCAGGAAAGTAGCTAGGAGCAGTTGGAATGGAGAATTGACCCAAGGAACAATATGATCCTGGAGAAAAGTTTTGGCTTGAATAAATACCATGCATAGCTAGTGCGGCAGAAACAACATTTTTAACAACATTATCAATTCTTTGGTCGATGTTATTTCTCATCTCCTTTTGTTGTCTCTCTAACTCTTGCTAACGACCACCGCGTTGTTCAACTTCAACCTGACAAGAGTTTATGCTTGAACTAGTGGCAGAGAATATCATATCATCATTATATGAGTTGCCAAATCCGTAGCAATGCCCATGTTTTGGTCCACCTGATGCTTTTACCCATAAATCATGATCATATGTGGATGAACCTTGGATAGAAGGCAATATCATTGATTCATTGCTTTGAGATTGCTTCTCTTTAAGTTTCGCAATATAAGCATCCTATAAAATTAATTAAAACCAGAGTTAGTATCATTGCTAACAAATAATATATTGCAAGTCTATTAAAAAATTAAGAGAAGAAAACTACTAACATATATTTTCTCTGATTTTTTGTCCACAAAAGTTCCTTGCCCTTTTTTGTTTTATGTGTTCGAATAAAAACTTATTCATGAGGGACTGGTATCCCACCATTTTTGTGGGCCTACAATTTAACTCGCTTAAATACAATTTTATACAACTAAAATAAATTAAATAAATATTTGAGAAAAAAAAATAGTGTTGCAAAAGGAAAAAATTTTGAAAAAAATATTCACAAGATAATTATAGCATTGTCATAACTAAAAAGTTAAGATGAAAAATTCAATGGCCTTCTGAAACATAATGCTCAAGAAAAGAATTAGAGATACTCGATAAAGATTACATCCCTTACCATCCTACGTGCATGATGAGGAATAGAAATTGTACCCCCAGAGCTCTTAACCACCCCAAGGCCATCTCGATCAGATAATTGATTTATACGGTTACTTGTTTGGCGATCCTTAAATTTACTTGCATCCCATATATCCCATAGTCCATCAAATATTTCTTTTTTCATCCATGTCGGTGGATTTCTAGACCTTGACTTCGCGGTTCTTCAGATGCGCCTCATCTCTAATGTCATTGTTCTGCTGAAATAACTCTTCCAAATTTTATAAACTTGTTGCTCTGTAAAAGGAGCACGCCAAGTAAATTTTGCCTACAATATTAAATAATTTGAAGTTATGTTATTCAATACAACATATAAATTAATAACTAATTGAAAGACACCTTTTACCTTAAACTTACTAAATAAGTTAAGCTTTACATCATTCGGAATTTTATTAGAGTTAGGCCAAATTCCATTGAACCAACCTCTTAGATCGTTCAACATGGACCGTGGTGCAACGATACTAATGAAGCTGTAAATATGACACTATAATATAACAAATTTAATTATTCTAAAAAAGCCACGTGAATTTCACCATTGCATTTGAAGATCACAAGGTAGGAAATTTTAATTCTATAAAAACAAGATTACCATTTCCCCAAGATAATGAGTATCTCGCGACCATCTTCATCATGCTCAACCTCATCTTTGAAACTTGAATATTCTGGCTCTTGTTGGTCCAAACCAGAAAGCATGCAATCAGCTTGTTGTGCATTAACCTCCTCAGGCAACTCTTGCTCCTCATCCATTTCATTATGTGAGTTGGAATCTATGGTTGAATGATTATTTGCATTTTCCATTAAGAGACTCAAGAAACTATCATCCTGAATTCTATGAGATAATAATCTACCGCCTCTTCCTCTAGTCCTCATAATAACTATAAACAATGTTATCCTATATCAACAAAAAAGTATAGAACATCATCTAGTTTTCAAAATATAACAAGTCTTTAGAAAATGAAACCACTAAAATCAGCTAATAAACATACACAAAAGATTGAACAGAATCACAGAAAATATCCACTCAGAATGCCCCGAAACCAAAAAAGAAGTTACATGATAGATCTAGCATATAACTTTAAATGTATGTTTAATGTCAATTCTAGATAATGTTATTTATAAAGCATTAATGGAGTAGCAGTGGAAGCGGTCTAGAAAAACATGAATAACCGACTGCTCCAAATGATTCGTCACTCAGCAATGACGAATCACAGAGAAATAATTTAAACTAATAATATTTAGGCTGACAAAATAGAAGAAACTTAAATGTAACACTTACAAAAAGAATTGACTGTGTATGTATAACCGGCCGCTCCAAATGATTCGTCACTCACTTTAGCAAGTATCCTCAGGCAAACTCCTACCAGACCAAGAATAATAAAATCAATTTCTTGTGTTCTTGCCTCCCGCAAACACTGTTTACAAATCCTGGATTTGGAAAAAGTATTTGAGGTTATACAAATGTGAAACACCCATGTACCATGAAAAACCAACTTCTATCTCAAGAAACAATTTCCATTCAGTCATATGGAAACAATATTCTATTTTCCATCATGAAACAAGGCACTGCTAGTTTAGGAATAATTCAGTTGAAATAATACCTTCCCAGGAAGTATTTATACTGCTGGAGAACGTCGGGGGTAGTGCGATTAGATAAATCTTTTGCTTTTGATAGACCATGATCTAGATGTTCTCTTCTATTCTCAAATGCATTCATCATGGTAATGATTTCCATTAACTCATTTGCTTCAAGGGGTACAACATTTCCATTAAGTTGCATCCACCTAAGTGGGAGTTGCCTAACATTGATCTCTGGAGGCTGTACTATGCCCTCTAAGATATCAATGAAGTAATATGGAGGATTCACATGCTCGGGGACATCAATCCCAAGGCATGAGAACTAATCTTCAACTTGGTTTACAACCCCAAGGTATACAACCAGACCACATTTTGCTAGTAGTACCATATCATCAAACATTTTGAATAAAATGTAGCTAAAATTGGAAAATAATACCATTTCCCCAAGATAATGAGTGTCTTCTGACCACCATCTTCATCCGTGATTAATCCTTATATAATTCTTCATCATCCTCTGATTCAGACGAGTCAACATTTTTTCATACTTCTCGCCTTGGTGGTTGTATATCAAGGTTCACTTCTTCCGCTTGAACACGAATATCAATTAAAGTAGTAATGTCATCGAGTACAACATGAGCTGGATTAGAAGTCGAGGTTTCCAGATAAAATTCGTCTGATTTTGTATGTTGACTATGCATGAGGTATGACTTATCTCGCAAGTGCTTCTAGCTTTAACTTTGAAAACAGCTCGCCAACGGTGATCAAGTGCTTTCTTTCTCCAAGGATATGATGTGTAGTATACTTGATGACATTGAGAAGCAAGAAAAAAAGGATTGCCTTCAACCATGATACGATCATTATTAATATCAACAATTTAATATCTTGGGTGAATCTGTGTCCCTCATTTTCCAGTGTCAAACCACTTACACTTGAACATCATTATAGTATTGGTAATAGGTCCTATAAAACTCAACTCCAGGATTTCTAACAACTCACCATAGTAGTCTTCACTAGAATCATTATAATAACTCCCATTGACATAAACTCCACTATTCATTGTAGATTTTGCATCTCCATACTCAAGCATATGAAATCTATATCCATTCACAAAATATTCATTCCAACACTTAACAATGCTACTAAACCCACAAGCAAGTATTTTGATGTCGTTGTCTATTATTTGATTTGTCGGATTCTCAACCTATTGAGCATAAAAATAAATTATAATGTTAATATGGACAATATACATTACATAAAGCTATAATAAATAACAACATATTTGCTTACATAATTTTGAAACCATGTGGAAAACTCTTTATCACGCATAACTCCTAATACCTTAGGAGTTAGATCTGGTATTTGAGCTTGTTTCTACGCATCATAAAGTCTATAAAGCATATAAAGTTAACACTCTTAATTAATAACTAAAATAACTTAAACATATAAATATTACTTAATCAATATATTTGGAGAGCTCTGTACAATTCAACAATATATATTGTACATGCATCCTTCTCAAGTGGAGTTAAAATACGCATCTCCTTTTTGGGTCTAAATGGTCGACCAGGAGAATTGAACACAGATAAATGATTAGGTTCAACCTGAATGACATTATCATTACGACCTACACTTGTAGACCTTGTTTCCACATCAGCAGAAAAGAAATGAGAACAAAAGGTTGAAGTCTCTTCAATCAAGTATGCTTCAACAATTGATCCCTCTACACGTGCTTTGTTCTTTACCTTATGTTTCAAAGTGTTCAAAAACCTATATATACAAAAGCCAGTACATACATATAATATAAAAAAGAAAAATATTTTAAGGAGATATTTACCTCTCAAAGGGATACATCCAACTATATTGAACAGGCCCACCAACCCTTGCTTCTTATGCCAGGTGTATTGGCAAATGCTCCATGGAATCAAACAAAGCAGGAGTAAATATTTTTTTCAAGTTTGCACAATATTACAACTATGTTCTCCATTTTTCTCATGTCTGATTCATAAAGAATATTTGAGCACATGTCTCTAAAATATTGGCTTAATTCAGTTAAGGCATTCCATATAAATTCTGGCAATAAATCTCGAAATGTAAGAGAAAGCAACCTCTCCATAAAAACATGACAATCATGGATTTTCATTCCATGTATACTATAATCATCCAAATTAACACATTTACCTAAGTTAGACGCATACCCATCTGGCAACCTCAAAATTTTTATCCACTTTAACACCATCTCTCGTTCATCCTTCGACAATGTATAATTTGCCTTAGGTTTAAAATGCTTTCCATTCACCTCTTTGATCTCAAGATCCCGACGCTTACAAATGTTTTTAGGTCAAGACGAGCATTAACATTTTCCTTAGTTTTACCTTTTACATCCATAACAGTGTTAAATATATTGTCAAATAAATTTTTTTCAATGTGCATCATATCTAGGTTATGTCGTATCAAATTTGTTTTCCAATATGGTAAGTCCCAAAAGATGCTTCATTTCAACCAATTGTGTGATTCACCAAACCCTTCAATTCTTTCATTATCTTTAATCTTGCCAAATTGATTGTTTAATAATAATGCTACCACAACTTCGAGTTGATGACCAGTTAATTGAATAGGAGGCGCATCTATCTCAATTCTTCCCTTAGTGAAGCCATCCCTTTGGTATCTATATGGATGATCTAATGGCAAAAATTTACGATGATAATAAAAAAAACATGGTTTTCGACCATGTTTAAGTCTAAACAACTTGATATGATTCATGCAATATGGACATGCTAGTTTTCCATGAGTACTCCAACCCGACAACATTCCATATGCAGGAAAATCACTGATAGTCCACATTAGTGCTGCTCTCATCTGGAAGTTCTGTTTTTTTGATATATCATAAGTCTCAACCCCAACATTCCATAATATCTTCAATTCATCTATCAAAGGTTGCAAATAAACATCCAAGCTCCTACATGGACTCTTCAGTCCAGGCACAAGTAAGGTAAGAAACATATATGGTCTATCCATACCCATCCATGGTGGTAAATTATATGGTGTGATAATAACTGTCCAACATGAGTATGTTAAATTTTTGAAGTGGAAGTGGAGTTGAGCTAGGCGGTCTACGGATTGGAGACCGCAAAGACCGCGCGATCTGCGCTGGTTCTCTGGTTGGTTGTGTCTCAGGCGAGTTATTCTGAGCGGTCTGATCTGGGAGACCGTTTTCAGTCCGGGCGGCTTGCGCGGTTGATCTAGCGACTTGTCCTAAGTCGGCCAGATGTTCTTGGTCTGCTTTATTCGGAAGAAGACCGGGCGGTCTGTCTTGTTGAGACCGCGGTGACCGGGCGGTTTGGTTGTAACCGCAAGGTTTAATAAAGAGCTGTGGGCTTTGTTGAGCTCGGGCGGTCTGCTTTACGAGACCGCTCTCGATCTGATGAGCGATTATTGTATCCCAGTTTGTGCGGTGATGACATCCATCTGTTCGCCTATAAGTAGGGGTGCAGGGCCCATCAGAAATAATGAGAACTATAAGAACCAAAATTGGCTTGATTGTGTCGGTCTTAATTTGAGGCCGTGCAGTTTGAGATTTTGTCTGACCGATTTGTGTGTTCGCAGGTTAGTGGCTAACAGCTTGCAGTCAGCTTGTCTCCTTCTTCCAGCTTTGAATAAACCAGTCCGGGCGGACTGTGTTTAGGTGTTCTTGTTCTGGTGCATCGGACTCAGTTGACCAGGCGGTCTTAAGTGGCCAGGCGGTCTTGAGTTGCGGCCTGTCTCAGTAGCAGTTCTTTGTTCAGAGTTCGCGGGTTCTTTTGTGATCAAGACCGTGCGGTCTGGGCGATCAAGAAGTGCAGACTGTTTGTTTTCAGCATAGGAATAAAGAAGCAGGCCGGTGGTCTATGGTTGTGGTCTGGCAGGGGCGGCTTGTACTCTGTTCGCACGGTCTCAGCGGCTTCCGTCCGGCTTGCCTATTCGCGCGGTCTGGCGGTCTCAAGTCGTCAGGTCACTGCAACTTATTTTACTTGTATTTTGTGCTTCTCTCCTCCGTGATTCTTATGAATCATGTCTCGCCATGTATACCTCGCTTTGTAAAGAGATAGTTAATATCAAAGCACTATTCGGTCTTCTCATTGTCATTGTTGTGCAACATTTGAGAAAGGTTTTGTGAAGTGTGTTCCGCATTTTTTACTTCATCTCTGGACCTCAATTTTTTAACATGGTATCAGAGCTAGGTTACCGGGGTTGCTGAGGTTGATTGCTGATACTTCTCTCGGGTTTCTCAAGTTGGCTGCCATCAGTGGGATAACAATGGAAGGAGGATATGCTAGAGGTCTTAGTATTGAGCTCCTTACGCAGACTAAGTTCAAGAAGTGGAAGTCTTGCATGGAGAGCTATCTTCTTGGCAAGGATTTGTGGGAGGTTGTAGGAGGAGAAGCAAGACAAGCTGTTGTTCCTGCTAAAGGGAATGCTGAGCTCGTGAAGGCTTGGAGGAGAACAAATGCTAAGGCGGAGTTCACTCTTAAGAGGGCTATCATTCCAGAGTTGTTTGATCACATCATTGGGTGTGGATCAGCTGCTGAAATTTGGACAGCCTTGGATGGCTTGTTCAATAAGAAGAATGTAGCTTGGCTACAGTTCTTGGAGAATGAGTTGGCGAAAGCTACTCAGGGAGATCTGTCTATCTCAACGTTCTTCTTGAAGATGAAGAACCTCTGCGCAGAGATTTTGGCTTTGGACCTGGATGAGCCTATCTCAGAAGCTAAGCTGAAGAGGTACATAATCCGCGGCTTGCGGAGGGAGTATGTGGCCTTTGTGACTTCTGTTCAAGTCTGGGCCAATTAACCTTCATTGCTGGAGCTGGGGAACTTACTTGCTTCGCAGGAAAGTTTAGCTAAGGAAATGGCTGGGATGTCTGTCTCTGGGGGAGAAGGTGAGGTTCTCTTCTCTGGCAAGAAGAAGAGATGGGACAAGAAGAAGAAGACATCAAGAGATGATGGTCCGTCTACTTCATATTAGCAGGAGAGGAGCTATGCTCCTAAGCGTGATGGGAAGAATCAGGAAGGACCTAGATGCTTCAGGTGCAACAAGATTGGTCATTTCAAAAGAGACTGCAAGGTCAATCTTCAGCCAGGGCATGCTGCAAGGAAGGAGGAGGCTGGTTCCAATTCTGAAGGTAGTTGGGGTGGTGGAGGTGCATTCATGATGGGCAAGTGTGTTCGGGCCATGGATTCCATCAACTATCAAGATGATTGGATAGTGTACTCAGGGTGTGGTCATCACCTCACCGAGGTTGAGTCGAAGTTCTCTTCATTGCAGGCATATATAGGTAATGACGCTATCATTACGGCCGATGATGCTATTCATGCAGTTGAGAAGGAGGGTGTGGTTTCATTGAACGATGATATATGTACTCTTACATTGAAGAGTGTCTATCATGTTCTGGGAATGAAAAAGAACCTCTTCTCTGTGACCAATGCGGTGGATGCTGGCTATCACGTTCTGTTTGTTCCAACAGAAGTGAAATTTCTCCGAAATGTTTCAGCTGTGAAAGCTGAGGTCACTCATGTTGAGAGACGGGTGAAGGACTTGTTTGTTCTTTCAACAAGTTCTTATATTGATAAAATGAGGGCTAACGACAACGCTGCTATCTGGCACAAAAGACTTGGGCATGTTGGGATGGATACGTTGAAAGCTATGAGGGCAAGAGGCCTGGTGAAAGGTCTGCCTAGTTTGTCATCTTTCGGGGATGGTCATGTTTGTGCAGGTTATCAGTTTGGTAAGGCTCAACGCCTTCCATTTGACAAATCACAAAGCAGATGTAAAAGACCATTGGATTGCATCCATGGTGATCTGTTTGGACCTACCCACACTACCAGTCTTGGAGGTAGCAAGTATATGCTGATTTTGGTTGATGACTTCACCAGATATACTTGGGTATATTTTCTGAAGGAGAAGTCGGAAACGTTTGAGAGGTATGTGGAGTTCAAGGAGCTGGTGGAAGGCCGGCTAAACCTGCGGGTGAAGAGGTTCAGAACTGACAACGGAGGGGAGTTCATCTCCAAGGCGTTCTTTAACTTCTGCAGGAAGCATGACATCCAAAGGGAGCTTTCTTGTGCTCACACTACACAACAGAACATAGTTGCAGAGTGAAAGATCCGTCACCTGATGGAGACTTGCAAATGTTGGCTTCATGCCAAGAGTATCCCAAAGTCTTTCTGGGCAGAGGGAATGTCTTGTGCGGCCTATGTTATCAACCGGATGCCTCTCAGTCCCATCAACATGAAGACCCCTCATGAGTTGATGTTCAAGGAGAAGCCAAGTGTGGAACACTTTAGAGTGTTCGATTCTACCTGCTATGTGCATATTCCTGATTCCCTTCAAATAAAGCTTGATGCGAAAGCAAGGAAGTTAGTCTTTGTCCGTTATGATGACCGGAAGAAAGAGTGGAGATGCATGGATCCCGAGACACGGAGATATGTGGTCTCTAGGGATGTGGTATTCGACGAGCTGGCAGCATACCAATGTAGCTCTTCTGTTGAGTTACAAGGAAGCAGGGTAGATGATGGACCAGAGGAAGTTGCTCGAGAAGTTCTGGTGGAGTTGCCTGTTTCTCCAGGTGCTTCTGGTATTTCTAGCTCTAGGTCAGGTGCTTTAGGTTCTGGAAGCAGGGGGAGCGATGCTCCATGTTTACCTGAAAGGAGAGCTAGTCTAGAAGCTGCAGTTGAAGAGGTGGTTCAGAGTCAATCTCTAAGGAGGTCCAAGAGGACCATTATTCCACCTGATCGGTATACGAGCGGTAATTTGGTGAGCTTTGTCTCATGTTTCTTCACAGGTCCCCTGGATGAGAGAGAGCCATCTTGTTATGAAAATGTCGTTGGAGTCAAGGAGTGGGAAGGAGCCATGGATGAAGAGATGGATGCCCTCAGGAAGAATGAGACTTGGGACTTGGTGCCTAAGGTTGAGGGAGTTACTCCGGTGACTTGCAAGTGGGTTTTCAAATTGAAGAAGAAGGATGATGGAAGTATTGAGCGGTACAAGGCTCACCTTGTAGCTTGAGGTTTCTCTCAGAAGTATGGGGAGGATTATGAAGAGACATTTAGCCCCGTTGCCAAGATGACTTCGGTTCGAGTGGTGATCGCATTGGCAGCTTGCCAAGGGTGGAAGATTTGGCAACTCGACGTGAAGAACGCTTTCTTATATGGCGAGATTGACAAGGATATCTTCATGGATCAGCCACCTGGTTATGTATCCGAAGAGCACCCAAGATATGTTTGTAAGATCAAGAAGGCTCTTTATGGCTTGAAGCAAGCGCCTCGGGCGTGGTACGGGAAGATCGCAGAATACCTCCAGTTCTGCAGATATTTTGCTTCTGATTCAGATTCAAGCTTATTCGTAAAGAAGATGGGGGAGCTTCAGGTCTTGGTGCTGCTGTATGTGGACGATATGATCATCACGGGGAATTCTGAAGTAGAGGTAGCTAGGCTTCATGCTGAGCTAGCTATCAGATTTGAGATGAAGGATTTGGGCGAGCTCCACCATTTCCTTGGGCTCAAAGTGGAGAGGAGAGAGGACGGATTGCTCGTTTCCCAAAAGGGCTATGCAGATCGGATCGTGAAGAGGTTCGGTATGGAAGGGGGGAAGAGCAGCTCTACTCCACTGGAGGTTGGAGTTCATCTTCGGCGAGATGAAGGGAAGGTTCTTACCGATCCTTTGGTGTTCCGGGCTTTGGTCGGAAGTTTGATATACTCGACAATCACGAGGCCAGATATTGCTTATGTAGTTGGCAGGGTGAGTCAATTTATGGCAGAGCCTCAAAAACCTCATCTTGTGGCGGCTAGGAGTATATTGAAGTATGTCAAATCCACCTCGGATTTGGGTCTCTTCTACGGGAGAGATTCGAGCTTTTGCTTACACGGCTACATGGATGTTGATTATGGAGGGGATTTGGATGATCGGAGATCGACGTCTGGATATGTCTGTATGACATGTTCTACAGCTATATCATGGTGCAGCAAGAAGCAGGATTCTGTGTCTGTCTCTACCACAGAAGCAGAGTACAAAGCGTCAGCTTTGGCAGCTCAGGAAGCCATCTGGCTTAAGAGGCTTGTGGAGGACATTCATAGGGAGGTGCGAGGTCCTACTCTGCTACGTGGTGACAATGAGAGTGCTCTCAAACTGGTGAACACTTCAGTTTGTCACGCGCGTATGAAGCACATAGAGATTCATCACCATTTCAATCGTGAGAAGGTGTTGGAGGGATCTCGGACTGTGGAGCATGTGCAGAGCAAGGAGAACGTTGCTGACATATTTACTAAGCCGCTGGCGAAGGGACCATTTGGTCGATTGTGAAGTTTGCTTGGGCTGACTTCCACTTCCCACTTCAAGGGGGAGTGTTAAATTTTTGAAGTGGAAGTGGAGTTGAGCTGGGCGGTCTGCGGATTGGAGACCGCAGAGACCGCGCAGTCTGCGCTGGTTCTATGGTCAGTTGTGTCTCAGGCGAGTTGTTCTGAGCGGTCTAATCTGGGAGACTGTTTTCTCTCCGGGCGGCTTGCGCGGGTTGATCTGCGACTTGTCCTAAGTCGGCCAGATGTTCTTGGTCTGCTTTCTTCGGAAGAAGACCGGGCGGTCTGTCTTGTTGAGACCGCGGTGACTAGGCGGTTTGGTTGTAACCGCAAGGTTTAATAAAGAGCAGTGGGCTTTGCTGAGCTCAGGCGGTCTGCTTTGCGAGACCGCTCGTGATCTGATGGATGGTTATTGTATCCCGATTTGTGCGGTGACGACATCCATCTGTTCGCATATAAATAGGGGTGCAGGGCCCGTCATAAATAACGAGAACTGTAAGAACCAAAGTAAGCTTGATTGTGCCGGTCTTAATTTGAGGCCGCGCGGTTTGAGATTTTGTCTGACCAGTTTGTGTGTTCGCAGGTTAGCGGCTAGCAGCTCGCGGCCAGCTTGTCTCCTTCTTCCAGCTTTGAATAAACCAGTCCGGGCGGACTGTGTTTAGGTGTTCCTGTTCTGGTGCAGCGGACTCAGTTGATCAGGCGGTCTTAAGTGGCCAGGCGGTCTTGAGTTGCGGTCTATCTCAGTAGCAGTTTTTTGTTCAGAGTTCACGGGTTCTTCTGTGATCAAGACCGTGTGGTCTGGGCGATCAAGAAGTGCGGACTGTTTGTTTTCAGCAGAGGAATAAAGCAGCAGGTCGGCGGTCTGTGGTTGCGGTCTGGCAGGGGCGGCGTGTACTCTGTTCGCGCGGTCTTAGTGGCTTCCGTCCAGCTTGCCTGTTTGCGCGGTCTGGCGGTCTCAAGTCGTCAGGTCTCTGCAGCTTGTTTTACTTGTGTTTTGTGCTTCTCTCCTTTGTGATTCTTATGAATCATGTCTCGCCATGCATACCTCGCTTTGTAAAGAGATAGTTAATATCAAAGCACTATTCAGTATTCTCATTGTCATTGTTGTGCAACATTTGAGAAAGGTTTTGTGAAGTGTGTTCCACATTTTTCACTTCATCTCTGGACCTCAATTGTTTAACAGAGTATGGTCTAGATCCATGATTATGTGGATTAAACCCATCAGTTGATAGTGCAAGTCTAACATTTTGTGATTCTCGCAAATGTAAATTGGGTCTGGTCAAAGTGCTTCCAAGCCTCACCATCTCGTGGATGACATAATTTTCCCTATTCCCCGACATTTTCCTTATGAAATCTCATATGTTCAGTGGTAGTTTTAGACATGTACAATCTTTGTAGTCTCGGTGTAAGCACCAAATAACTTGTAGTATCAAGCGCAACCAAATATCCCAAAAGCCCGGACTGGTGGGAAGGGCGCTACTTTTTCTTTAAGGAAGTAGGAAAGGCGTTACAGGTCAAGTGAAGGAACGCTGGACCCAACAATCTCCCCCAGCATCCAGCACGACCCACAAGCTCAGAGGTGCTCCACATTGCTCAGAGGTGGCACAACACATGGCTCATAGGTGGCTTTTCACATGGCCGTGGCCGCCTGACCTGCCGGGACCCACACAGGTAGAGAAATTTCAAGATTTAATCAGCGCCCCCCCGGCCTCAAACCCGCAACCTCCTTTGATACTACTTGTAGGATCAAGCGCAACCAACTATCCCAAAAGCCCGGACTGGTGGGAAGGGCATTACTTTTTCTTTAAGGAAATAGGAAAGGCGCTACAGGTCAAGTGAAGGAACGCTGGACCCAACATAACTTAATTGTTTAAATGGTATATCTTTGTGCTTTTTCTTTCCGCTTCGATACCTAGGCTTGAACCGAGGGTGGTGACATATCATGCATTCTTGTAAGTCTGTATAATGCTTCCAATACAACGTGCAATCATTTTCGCATACATCAATTTTCTGAATCCCAAGACCGAGTAGAGCAACCACCTTCTTGCATGAATAGAAGCTATCAGGTAACCTATGACCCTTTGGTAACATTTGCCCAAATGCCTTTAGAGATTGGTTAAAATGTCTTTCACTCAAGTTTGATTCAGACTTGTTGTTTAAGAGTTGTGTCAATGCTGATAACTCTGAGTGATCCTCACAATTAGGCCACAAAGGACTATCTGCAGCATCCTTCATTTTAAAAAATTTCTTAGTACTAGAATTTGGTGTGTGTGGCTCATCCCTAGTACTCCAATCAAATTCAGGACCAGCTACATCAATAACCATATCCCCCAAAGGATTATATTGCCTGTGGATAATTTTTCCCTCAACTAATATCTGTTTCTGCATACAAATGGTAGGAGCCGAAATGGGTGGATCATCCCAAAGTGGTTCCCTTGCCTTTCCCAATTAATGTAACCACGTTCAAATTGTCTAGATATAAGGTGAAAACTAACCATATCTAGTGAAATAAATTTCAAACTTTTACAATCACAACATGGACAACAAATATTTCCTTGATCCATATATCATTGATAATGATGACATAAAGCTATGAATTCCTCAACTCCAATTCGATATTCATCTGTAACACCATATCCACCTGGACAAACACGGTTTTTAATCCAACTCCTATCTGAGGGCATGATTGTTATTCTGCAAGCACAATATAAAAATAATTATTATTTAATACATGTATATTTTTGTTTAAAATGACGAATGCATGAGGGATAATTAATTAATCAAATGTAGAATGAAAGTTACAATTACACTATGATCATCATAAAGTAAGTAAATGTGCACTTATTAAAAAAACATTTGTTGCAAAATCCTATATATTATGTGTTTATTGATTATCTTCAATTATGCAAAATACAAGTGATTTTATAATACTTCAAACCCAATTCAAAATGATGTAAGTAATATACTACATACGTGTTGCTCAGTCCATCCTTCTTCAAACAATGTGACATGAGGTAAAACATATAAGGTTGCATAAAATCTCCAGTCGATGGCTTTCATTGAGTGCTCATGTCGAGGTCTATCAATGAGCTTAATGGACAAAAAAGCATCACCCTCAACTAACCTAAAGCTAGTCACAATCCAAAGTTTAATTTATACTAAAAAATGACACATTGTTAAAAACTAAATTGCAGACTAAATTGCATCAATATAAGAAATAAGAATTCACAAGTTAAAGACTATATTCATTAGCCATGAAAAAAAGCATAAGTTCCTGTTATGGGTAGAAATTTTGGAGAGGGATCAAAGTCTCTGTTTTTGTGGGCAGTGAAAATGAGTTTGGTCGTTGGGGATCAAAGTCTCCTATTTTGGGCAGTAAAATTCCCGGACGGCTTACACTTTGGTCTTCTTCTGCAACTGCTAAACAACAAACTGGTTAAATTGCGTGGAAGTTACTTCTATGCATTAAATCCTCCATATGTAGCACAAAGAGAGAGAGCTGGAGATGAGCATCCTTAATAAATATCACGAATAACAATTATTACATAAGTGTACTATTTCACTAATCTACATAGTTTCTAAGTGTGCAATATGAATTTCCTTCCTCACTTTTGCATGTAAGCACAAGTGAGAGATGAATTTCTACCCTATAAGAATAATTGAGAGATGAATTTCTACCCCATAAGCAAATTGTGCACATGAATTCAACCTTTTCTAATTTAGATTTGCCAAAGATGTTGGAATCGAGCTTGCAGATGAATTCAACCTTTTCTAATTTAGATTTGTCAGAGAAGTAGGAATCGAGCTAGTTGTACTGTAAACAAGGATTCACATGCATTGCAATATTGAGGGTTTATAGATAAATAAAAACTGATACGTAACATACTGGAACTAAATCATTGTTTCTCCGATCCTGAGTTTTTTTGTACGGGTGGGGGTGGTGTAAGAATTTAACAGAAATTGAAATACATGCAAAATATAATTCAATTACTTTGTTGAGATGGGGAACTTGGTGGAGTTGGAAAACTTGGCAGAGCTTGGAAAATTGGTCGGCGGAGCAAGGATCTTGGCTCGGCGGGGCTGGAAACTAGACCGGATTGAAACTTGTCTGGTAGGGATGATATAGACTAGGTCGGCAAAGCTAAGGAACTTGGTCAGTGAAGCTATCGAGCTAGTCTCGCGGAGCTGGGGAGCTTGGTCATTAGGGATGTATAGCTTGGCCGTCGGAGCTAGCACCTTGGAGGAGCTGGGAGCTTGGCGGAGGGCGTAGAAGGGGAACTCGGTCGCCTGAGCTGGGCACCTTAGCCGGTGGAGCTGGGGTCTTAGGTGGAGCTCGTAAAGTTGGATGGGGGAGCGGGGAACCATGGCCGACTAAGCTAGCAGGTGCAAAGTGGTGGATCGAGAAATTATGGATTGGGGAAGAAGAAACCCCGTGAGAGTTAAAAAAGGGGCAATATGTTTTATTTTATTAAAATTAATAAGTTTGTTTATGCAATTTTGCCGCTCAAATTTTTGGGTTGGAGCCAAATGTTAAATGTATTTATTTATTTTTAACTAGCAACACATTTTGAAACAAATTATTTGTTGGTAATCATCATCAATTTTTTAGCAACAAAATTTTTTCTTTCTATTTTTGCAACAAATTATTAGCAATAATTTTTTTTTGTTTCTAGTTTTGCAACAAATAATTTTGTTTCTAATTTCGTTGAAAATTTTGTTTTTAATATTTGTTACTAATTTTATTGCCAATTATCATCATATTATTTTTCTTTCTAAATTTCGTTGCTAATAGATGTTTTTCTTGTAGTGTGATGAGTTCTCTGGTATATTTGGATTGAGATATGAAAATGTCATATGCATTTTGTCTTACTTGAAGACCAAGGAAATAGGATAGTTCCGCTATGCTACTCATTTCAAATCTTGACTGCATTAGGTAAGCAAACCTTTTGCAGAGAGATTGATCTGTTGACCCAAATATAATGTCATATACATATATTTGGACTAGCAATAGCTGATTCTTATGTGCTCTGGTGAAGAGTGTTTTATCCACTTTCCCTCTTTCAAAGGAGTTTTCTAGAAGGAAACTGGATAGGGTCTCATACCAAGCTCTTGGAGCTTGCTTGAGACCATACAGTGCTTTACCTTACTTATACACAAAAGAGGGAAAAGTTGGATTGACAAAACCTGGGGGCTTCTCCACATACACTTCTTCTTGAAGAGTTCCATTTAGGAATGCAGTCTTCACATCCATCTGATAGACTTTGATCTTCATGTGAGCTGCATATGCTAAAAACATTCTGATGGCCTCCAGCCTTGCTACTGGTGCAAATGTCTGGTTGAAGTCAATCCCCTCCTCTTATCTGTATCCTTGGGCCACAAGTCTGGCCTTATTCCTAATTATGGCTCCTGTTGAATCCATTTTGTTTTTGAATACCCATTTGGTGCCAATGACTGTGTAATTATTTGGTCTTTCAACCAATGTCTAAACCTTGTTCCTCTCAAACTGTGTTAGCTCTTCTTGCATGGCAGATATCCAGTGAAGACCACTCTCTGCTTCTTCAAACTTCTTGGGTTCATACTGAGAACGGAAGCATTGTAGCATTATTTCACTTTGAGCTGTTTCCTTGTCTTGACTCCAACTGTCAAATCTCCTATAACTTGTGTTGAAGGATGATCTTTTAAGGTCATTCTGGATCTTGTTGAGTTATGCAGGAGATTTTCTTCTTCCTGAGGAACCACTTGCTCAGTGATAGTGAGAGCACCATCCTCATTCACTGGAATGATCTATGTGGCTGGCAATTCAAGTGCTGTTATTTCCTCTTCATATGCTGCAGAATCTTCATCTGAATCAGTGCCAATCTTCTATTTTACTTTTTCTTGACACACTGATGGATGGTCCATTATTCTTAGACTTTCAACTTGTTCTACTAGATGATCTTCTTCCTGCAAAATAATGCTGGTGGAAGTTTCCTTCCCCTTATAAAACATATTAGCTTCATCAAAAACTACATGCACAGACTCCTCAATTTTGAGAGAGCTTTTATTATAGCACCTATATACCTTGCTTGAAGAGGAATATCCCAAGAATATCCCATCATCAACCTTCTTGTCAAATTTGGCAAGATGACTTTTCCCTTTGTTGAGGATAAAGCAAGTACACCCAAAAATCCAAAAGTAAGCGACAATAGGTGTCTTTCCCTTCAATAACTCATAGGGAGTCTTCAACTTAGTCTTGTGGATGAGAATTTTATTCAGAACATAATTGGAAGTTTTTACTGCCTCAGCCCAAAAGGACTTTGGAAAGTTGGATTCAGCCAATAATGTCCTTCTTGATTCAATTAGGGTTCTATTTTTCCTTTCAGCCACCCCATTTTGTTGGGGGGGGGGGGGTTCTAGGAGCTAAAAAACTTTGTCTTATCCCTTCATCCTCATAGAATCTACACATTAATTAATTCTCAAACTCAGTACCATGATCACTTCTGATCACATCAACCTGAGTATTGAATTCAGATTGAATCTGTCTAATGAATCTTGAGAGGATCTTGAAGGTGTCTGACTTAGTTTTTTAGAAAGAACACCCAGCTGAACCTAAAAAAGTCATCAATAATGACTAAAGTATAGGACTTACCTGCTAAGCTTTGCGTGGAGATAGGAACAAATAGGTCCATGTGCAAAAGGAATAGGATTCTGTGGGAATCATTCGTACCAATTGGTTTGAATGATGCTTTGATCTGCTTTCCTAGTTGGCAGGCTCTATAGGGATGGTCTTTATTGAACTTACCTGTTGGTAAGCCCCTTACTAGGTTAGGCTTGGAGAGTTTGGAAATGGTCTTAAAGTTAAGGTGACTAAGTCTCCTATGCCACAACTCACTGTTTTCTAACTGGGAGTTGAATAAGCAGATCTCTAACTTTATATACTCAAAGTCTACAACATAGACCTTACCTTTCCTAAGACCAGTCAATACTATTTGGTCAGTTCTAGAGCTAACTATATGATATAAGGACTTAGTGAATACAACTTTGTATTTACCATCACACAGCTGGCTAATTAGATTATGTTGAAGTCCTTCAACATAAGCTACCTTAGAAAAAGAGACTTACCCAGTCCTGATCAACCCATATCCTTTGGTTTGACCAAAGTGGGGATTCCGAAAAATTACCTTAGGCCCTTCCTTGGCCTTGAAGTTCTCCAGCAGTTCTATTGCTCCAATCATATGCATGGAGCATCCACTATCCAGATACCACTGCTGATTTGTGGTTGAACAGTCTCCCTTCTGCACATGAAATCAACCATTGTATAGACCCTCACATGCTGGGTCTCTTTCTTCTTTCATCATATGGAGTTATGAAAGAGTGAGAGGGTCTTTTAGTATACCCCTTATGGTGAAGAAGTGGTGCATTATTATGCAAGTAATGTTTGGCTTGTTGAATCGGTAGGCGCCCTTAAAGGGGGGGGGGGGGGGGGAGAATAAGGGTTTTATAAACTTATATTATATTTTGATGTACTTGAAAATATAAGAGATTAAAATAGAGATTTAGAATGAAGATGTAAATTGATTTATAATGAAAGAGAAAATAATTATCAATTTAGAGAAATGAAAAACAAATCAATTTTATTACCCAAAGAGAGACATGATTACTGTTAATAAAATTGATTACAAAACTAGATTTCTATGATGATAGAAATCGAAGGCGAATAATAAAAAGAATTTTTGTTTTCTATCCTGTCTCGTATCCCCAAGAACCGGTGGCTTTAGCCTATCCTTCCCCGGATATGGCCTCAAGCCGCTCCAGCCAATCTTTCCCCGGATATGGCCTCGAGTACCCCCTAGATCTACACCCTAGACCTAGTCGCCAACACGAGGAAAATTTCTGCCCTAAGTCCTACCCAGACCTAGTCGCCAACACGAGGCAAATTCACTAAACGATTGCAAGAAAAGATGTGAAATAAATAACAACAGTATAAAAACTCCCTATATGGAACTCTTGGAGAAGTAGACGAAAACCCTCAGAGTATGATCGTAGTTGATGCGATCTTTTGTCATGATGATGAGGCTTGTTGAAATCTTCTCCACGGATCCCCTTGAGCCTTCATGGATTTGTGGGAGTATCTCTCTGAACCTTCCTCTATATGATGTGGAACGAAGCTCTGTAATTTACGAGTAGGAGAGGATGAAGAAGATGGATCTAAGGGGTCCTTTTTATAGGCTTTGAGCTAGCGCCTGCGCTATCGCTACCGATGAAGCTATCCCGGTTTAGGAAATATTCTCCGCGTGAGAATCCTTCATTTTAAGCAAGTCGCCCGCCTTCTTCTTGTGCTTTGCGCTACCGCCTGCGCTAATCGATACTGCCTGCGCTAGAGGATACCGTCTGCGTTAGATGCTATCGCCTAGCGTTATCTCCTTCTATAATTACTTTCCAAAATTTCTCTAATCAGAGCTAGTGCTAGCGCTAGTGGACATGTTGGAATTTTAGCTTCAAACTTGGGGGCAACCATCATATGTTATCCTTGAGTCATATGTCTTTGTATCCTGCACACTTAAACACACAAGATCAAATACACATATGATTTGTTATTCTCAAACCTAGGAGATGCGGAAGACCATGTTCCAACAAACTCCCCCTTTTGATAATAACAAATCCATTAATGATAAATCAGAGCATTAATATATAAGCATGATGAAACCTACTTGTGTGTGTGAGAGAGACGACTTAGGATAATTGTTGATTTTGGTATTTAGAATTGCTCCCCCTAAATACATGCCCCCCTATGTGAATGTTCCCTAATATGTAAGTTATCATCTTAATCATTAGTCATGTTAGTTTTCCCATTTGATAGTGATTGATATTTATCATGTTAGTTCCCCCCCTTTTGTTATTAACAAAAGTGGGCAAGGAAGCAATAGACATAAAAGAGGATTTTTTGATAAAAAGATAAGGCATGATCGAGTTTTTTAGAGGAAATGAAATGATAAGGAGTTTTAAGCATAAAAAGGTAATGATTTCCAAGTAACTATTCTACCCAGACAATATGTCTACACCCTATCCCTGTACAAAGCGACGGATGGTCATGAGGAGCTGCACACATGTCGTAGGTTGGGGTGTTAGTCCCATATGCAAACACTAGAAAATACTCAACCTAGCACTCTTTCCCCTCAGTGCCTCGCAAGGCCCCACTAGAACCCTCCCCGATTAAGGACAAGACATGACTTATAGGTTAGGTTATCTAATGTCTACAACCCTACGCCCCCGTTATGGTGAGATATGTAATCATGGGATAATAATCATTGGAAACAATAAGCATTTGAATCTAATGATAAGTTCATAGCCTATGGGTTTATATTTTTATTTGATTTTTTGAAAAAAACTCACATAGCTATTTTGAAATCCATTAATGAATCAAAGTTTTTAGCATAAAAATGATATTCGTGTTAGAACAACCAATATAAATTTTACCAAGCAAGTCTACCACTTGTTGAAAAAAGGAATTTTGAGATTTAAGATTTTGATATAAGCATGAAAGCGCAAGGTAAAAAATATATGGTGATGATTCAGAAGACTTATAAAAATACAAGAAATATAAATCTTTAACTTTGACAATAAAGTAACCAAACATGAAATAATGTTATCAAAAAGAGATTACTACAATGTTATTTTAATTCACAAATTCAAAACATACAAAACATTGTAGAGAGCATGCTAGGTTATCTAGTGCATTTATATATAAAGAGTACTATAGAATTTAGCATTAGGATCCAATACTCATGAGAAGAAGTGTTATGGAAGATAATGATGTGCATATAAGTGTATTTTGAATAGAGTAAACAAATGATTTAATCAAAAATACAAGACATATGTAGAGTAAAGTACACAAATAAAACACAAATAATTTTACTTCCACACACTTCAATGCACATAGAAATTGTACAACTACCAAGGTGCTTTGCACACACAATGCTCATTAAGACTTATCAGGGTGCAAAGTAGTGCTTGGGGGATCACACATTTTATTTTTCAATATTGATTTTTGTGATCCGGTGTACGTAAGAATAAGTGGTTTTACAAAAATTAAGGTTTGCACAAGACACTTTACTATTCTTTCCAAGGTGCTCAACCTCACAATGTTTATTAAGACTTATCAGGAGGTTCAAGTAGTGCTTGGTGGAGTTATCTTTGTCAATTTATTTCATGATTTTTGTTTTGTACAAAGATCTCTGAATACACTTATTTTGCAAACCAATTTAATTTTGAAAGCACAACCACTTTTCTTAAATTTTAAGAGTGCAAATAAATGTAGTGTAAGTAAGATACTTGTGCAAATTTAATTCATTGCACAATTACAATACACAAGCAAGCATTCTTAGATTAAAAGCACATGTAGACTTTGCCAAAATAAGTGAGTGAATAAATATCATTATCAATCATAAAACATTTACTCATACTTAGAGGCATGCTAATCATGGTTCAACACAACATTTTCATTACAATTGGTGCACATATGAGTAGATATATCAGAGCATGATAAAAATAATGTTCAAAATAGTTTGAAAAAATGAATTGTAACATTGTAGAAGGTCTAAATGATGGATTAAATCATGCTTGATTTTCACAATAAAGTTCATACAGTATTTTTGATAAAAAGAATTTTGATTTAAAAATTGAACTCTTATAAATGATCATAGACTTCCCAAGGTCTATCCTATGAGGGGTTCGCCCGGTACTAGGAGATGTGATGGGATGATAGCCCAAAAATCCCTTTCGTAAGATACATGTAAATAGAAAAGTTAAGTTCAAAAAATAACTTTTGATACTTGTTTTTGTTTTATATTTTTGTATTTGATTTTTTGCATATAGAAATAGAAATCAAACAAATAACCAAAGAAAGGAAGTAAGAAAAATATTTTTTGTAATTTGGCTTTTGTAATTTTGTATTTTAATTTTTCAAAAATCAATTATAGGCAGAAATGCAAAAGTGAGTAGTACATATAAAATAATATATTTTTCAGAATTGTAAAATTATAGAAAATCGGACACTCGAGCTAGTGTCGACGTTAGGTCCTAGCGCATGCGTTAGCTCACAGAGAGTGCTTATTGTGAGTATTTGGCCCGGATTTCATTCGATTTTATTTCTGATTTCACTTAATTATGATTGAGAAATATAAGACCTATCTAATGCAGTGAATTTTTTTAAAGAAAATGCAAGAAGTTGCGGAAGTTAAATTTTAACTCTCATTAGGTCAAAACCCAAATTATGATTCGTGTGTTGTAATGAGTTCTTGAGAGGATGTCAACATGTTGTCACATGTTAATTGTCCAATTTTGTTGATGAAGGCAAAAGTGCTTAATAGCCTAATAACTTGGTTTAATTAAAATATCTTATAGCAAATTTATAGTTCAATTTATATGAATACTATATGATATTTATAAGCAATGATTTTAATAGTAATAGATTGGTCATTTATAAATGAAAACCTGACTTTTACTTTGATTTAATTTGATTTGTAAACATTATTTAGGCTTTAAGGGACAAAGTCAAATTTCAAATATTATATTAGGTGACCATGGCATGATGACTTAAACAGAAAAAAAAATTAAAACATATCATGAAGTAGAAATTTGTATATTTGATTTTGAAAAGAATCTACTTCATGCATTTGGTGATACCTAATGAATAAGAGATTTAGGTATCCAAAGGGGACCAAGTGTGGGGGTTCCTTTGGGTACCCAAATATAACGTGTAGGTTTGTGGGTAGATAGTGATGAATGGGTCCTATCATGTGAAGTTAATGTTTCATTTTTAATTTTGGGTCTCCATTCAAACCTTGGTTTAATGTTATTCTTATGCATCAAATTTCCATTGTGATAATCTATATATTGAAGATTATGATTGTAATGATTATTGAAGGTATTGTTCATAGGAAATTTATGAAATTTTAATTTTAAGTTGGGAGAAACATGATTTTGTAAATAATGGTGATTTTGACTTTGATTTACAAATACTTTTTGTTTCTTACTCCCATTATTTGGCTTAGTTAAGATATTCATATTCATATTCATATTCAACATGCTTTTAGATATTTCTTGATATTGTGAATTTTTATTTATTATTTTCAAAAGCAAGTTGATTTTGATGTTAATTCAACATTCTTGATCTTTAGATTATGCCTAGCTTTATTATAAGCTATTGTGATATTTTTAAGAGTGGAAATAATAGAGTCAATATGATTTTGATAATCATTTCTAAATTTCTCAAATGTTTCGTCCATCTCCTTGATTTCAATTTTATAATTTTGGCACGTAGCACAATCACTTTTCAAAGATGAATTTTCTAAAGATAATTTTTCATTAGGTTCTTTTACAAAAATAAGTTCTTTTTCAAGTTCCTTGAATTTTTCTTTAATATCATTACAATCAAAACAAGGTTTTGTATTTTCAATTGAAGATACATGGGTGAAACTAGATTAATCAGAATTTGATTCTACCAGGCTAGAGACAGTTCTCCAACGGCTCATTTATTGCCAAGAATAGAATGAAGCTTTCCAGGATACAACAAATCATTTTTTGGAAGGTATTCAAAATGAATGGACGTGTCGAGAACAAAAGAAGAAAGGAAATTAGGTGGCTGAGAGGAATTCCTTTTCAGGACAAGCCAAAAGAAGAAAGGTTTTTGAAAACTCAATCATACACAATAAGTATGAAAAAAGAGGAGAAGAAAAACAACAACACAGTTATTATATTATTCATTCTGTCGAATAGGGTCTTCATCTTCTTCCTCCTCAAACCCTAAAAGGCAGATTGACAGAACAACTCTCTCTACACAGGAATATACACTACTTCTTCTTCTCATCATCATACAGCATCAGAACTACAACAAGTGCTGAGAGAAAAGGATCAAGCAAAAACAACCCTTGCAAATCATCACTATCACAAGCAAGGGTTTATCATTTTAAATCTAGTGAAAGAAAGACAGAAGCATCATCAAAACTTCTGAAGAATTCTGAGAACAGAATTCTCTCCTTCCCCCTCTCACTTTCTTCTTACTATTTCCTTCACATGTACAGAGTTTTAAGAATCCCTCTTCCAAAGGATTCAGTGGTTCAAGATCTCCTTATCAAAAGATTTTTGGTTCTAAGAGTCTCCTTACCAAAAGACTCAGTGGTTCAAGATCTCCTTATCAAAAGATCTGTGGTTCTGAGAGTCTCCTTATCAAAAGACTCAGACACAGGTTGTGCAATCCTACTGGGGAGGTAGAAGAGAGGACTATCCATATTTTGGGGGAACCTCTATAAAAATTCTTGTGTCTTTCTGTGATTTTTTGTGTTGTCCCATTTATAGCTTACTGTTTCTGTTTTATATTTACAGCACTTATTTATTCTGTGTTGGTCTTGTTAAGTTCATAATACTTAGTATAATTTTATTGTATGCACAGTTAGGGTAAAAATATTTAAATCTCTATTCACCCCCTCTAGACAACTCTCAAAGCCACACTGTGCACTTTCAATTGGTATTAGAGATATGTTGATCACTAAAAGGTTAACACCTTGATCAAAAGATCTCCTACTCTCATTTATTTATTTTAATATTAATTAAAATCTTCTTAAATAAAATGAGTTCTAAGGATTATGCATCAACAAGAGCTCCAGTGTCTAATCTGAACAAGTTTACACTCTAGAAGGCCAGAATAAAACTCTATATGAACTCCATTGATGAAGAAATTTTTAATGTCATCCTTACAGGTCCCCCGGTCCCAATAAGAAAGATGCTAGTGGAAAAGTTACACAAACTATAGTCCCCAAAACAGAATGGACTGATGCTAAGAAGCAGGTCAAGGCATGTGATGTCAAGGCCATGAATATCCTGGTCTCAACTATGTTAGATGAAATATTTCAAGAGGTTGCTGATTACAACTCTAATTTGGGAATCTCTCTCCAGATTAGTTGAAGGCGACTCTGATGAAAGAAAAGACAAGAAGTCACTTCTCATATCCCAATATGAGAACTTCAAGAAAAAAGCTGATGAAAGCTTAGCAGAAATGCATGACAGATTCAGCTTCATCATAAATGAGCTGAGAGGGCTTGACAAAGAAATTTCTCTAACAGAATTAATGACAAGCTCCTCATGTGCTTCATAAGCACATGTGACTTTAGAATCTGGGCCATTAGAGATTTTAGATGTCTCAGAGAGATCAACTGATGCTCTACTAGGCAAGCTCAAGTCCTATAAGCTTCTACTGAAAAGCAGGGCTGAGTCAGATGCCCAGGGGAGAATATCAACTCCTAAAGAAAGGACTCTTGCATTAAAGACTGCTGAAGCAGAGTCCTCCACCACTGAAGAAGAGATTTTCAATCTCTTGGCTAAAAGATTTCAGAAATGGGTCAGGACAGAGGACTCCAGAAGGAAAGAGAGGAGTTCAAGCAAGCCAAGGTATGAAAAAACTCCTAAACAGGAGATTATTTGCTTCTCTTGTAGGAAACCAGGACACTTTGCCACTGAATGTCCTGAGGAAGAAAGGAACAAGAGCAACAAGCAGAGGAAGGAGCATAAGAAGAAATCCTTCAGGAGGAAGGATAAGAGAGGAGGGAAAGGTTTCATCACTAAAACCTGGAGTGATTCAGACTGTGAATCAAGCTCCTCCTCATCTAATGATGATGAAGAGTGTGGACCTGAAGAAGCCTACTCAATGGCTCTAGAAGTCTCCACTTCTGAGAATGAGATAACAATCATTGATGATTTTGACTTTTCCTCAAAAGATTTTAAAAATTGTTTTACAGAATTCTGTCAAGATTATATAAACAGCCAAAAGGAACTTAGAATAATCAAAACAGAACTAGAAAACCTTAGGAAAGATAATCTATACTCAATCCACTATGAGCTGTGAGATCAATTATTAAAGAAAGAAAAAGAAATACATATATTAGATAATGAAAATTCTGACTTAAAGAAAGAACTCACAAAGGAAAAAGCCTTTGAGAACTCCCTCAATGGAAGAAGTCAAAAGCTTAAGGATATCTTACAAAATCTCTCCAAGAGATTTAATCATCTTGATCTAGAATCACTACCATCCACTAGCACACTAATCCCTAGAAAACTTGCTTGGGAAAACCCTGCAGAATTATTTAGATCTAGACCTAATAACACTTTAGAATCATGTGAAGATCATAACAACAACCCTAATAAACTCACTATATTTAATAGGGTAAACATTACTAATCAACTAGGGATTTTAGGCAAACACCCCTTAGAAAAGCCAAATAAAAATAATAAAAATCTTAATAAAAAGACTCATACGTCGAATAGAACTCGACGCTTTTTTAGAGATGCGTCGAATGCAACTCGACGGAGTTTAGCTTATGCATCGACATCAATTCAAAGCAAGTATGAGGGTGCGTCGAATTATATTCGACGCAACCAATACTATGCATCGAAATATTATTGACGGAACTATGCAGACACGTCGAATTACATTCAACGCAACTCTAAAGATGCATCGATTTCTTCTCGATGCATGTTTCCTGCAAAAAATTATCAAACATCTAAATCACTCTCTACCTTTATTCCTAGGTGTTTCTGTTGTTCTAAACTTAGACATATAGCCAAACATTGCTGGCATAATAATGCAGCACTTCTTCACCTTAAGGGGAATACTGAAAGACCATCTCATTCTTTCATAACTCCATATGATGATAGAAGAAAGAGAGCCCAGCAGGTGAGGGTCTATACTAATGTTTGAATTCATGTGCAGAAGGTAGACTATTCAACCACAAACCAGCAGTGGTATCTGGACAGTGGATGCTCCATGCATATGACTGGAGCAAAAGAACTGCTAGAAAACTTCAAGGCCAGGGAAGGGCCAAAGGTAATTTTTGTGAATTCCCACCACGGTCAAACCAAAGGATATGGTTTGCTCAGGATTGGGGAAATCTCATTTTCTAAGGTAGCTTATGTTAAACGACTTCAACATAATCTAATTAGTATTAGCCAGTTGTGTGATGGTGAATACAAAGTTGTATTCACTAAGGCTTTGTGTCATATAGTTAGTTCTAGAACTGACCAAATAGTATTGACAGGTCTTAGGAAAGGTAAGGTCTATGTTGTAGACTTTAAGTATACAAAGTCAGAGATCTGCTTGTTTAACTCCCAGTTAGAAAATAGTGAGTTGTGGCATAGGATACTTAGTCACCTTAACTTTAAGACCATTGCCAAACTCTCCAAGCTTAACCTAGTAAGGGGCTTACCAATAGGTAAGTTCAATAAAGACCATCCTTGTAGAGTCTGACAACTAGGAAAGAAGATCAAAGCATCATTTAAACCAATTGGTAAGAATGATTCCCCCAGAATCCTATTCCAATTGCACATGGACCTATTTGGTCCTATTTCCACTCAATGCTTAGCAAGTAAGTTCTATTCTTTAGTCATTGTTGATGACTTTTCTAGGTTCAACTGAGTGTTCTTTCTAAAAGCTAAGTCTGACACCTTCAAGATCCTCTCAAGATTCATTAGACAGATTCAATCTAAATTCACACTCATGTTGCTGTGATCAGAAGTGATCATGTGATAGAGTTTGAGAATCAGTTAATGTGTATATTCTGTGAGGGTGAAGGGATACGACAACGCTTTTCAGCTCCTAGAACCCCCCAACAAAATGGGGTGGCTGAGAGGAAAAATAGAACCATAATTGCATCAGGAAGGACATTATTGGCTGAATCCAATTTGCCAAAGTCCTTTTGGGCTGAGGAAGTGAATACAACTAATTATATTCTGAATAGAAGTCTCAACCACAAGACTAAGTTGAAGACTCCCTATGAGTTATTGAAGGGAAAGGCACATACAGTCACTTTAGGATTTTTAGTTGTACTTGCTTTATCCTCAACAATGGGAAAAGTCATCTTGCCAAATTTGACACGAAGGCTGATGATGGGATATTCTTGGGATATTCCTCATCAATCAAGGCCTATAGGTGCTATTATAAAAGCTCTCTCAACATTGAGGAGTCTATGCATGTAGTTTTTGATGAAGCAAACATGATTTATAAGGGGAAGGAAACTTCCACCAGCACTGTTCTGCAGGAAGAAGATCAGCTAGCAGATCAAGTTGAAAGGCTAAGCATCATGGACCATCCATCAGTGTGTCAAGATAAAGGAAAAAAATTGACACTGATTCAGATGAAGAGTCTGCTGTAGATGAAGAGGAAATTACAGCACCTGAATTGGCAGCCACAGAGATCATTCCAGTGAATGAGGATGGTGCTCCCACTGTCACTGAGCAAGTGGTTCTTCAGGAAGAAGAGAATCTCCTAGATAACTCAGCAAGATCAAGGATGACCCAAAATGAGCATCCTTCAACATAAGTTATTGGAGATTTGACAGTTGGAGTCAAGACAAGGAAAAAGCTCACAAGTTTAACAATGTTACAATGCTTCCTCTCTTTCAGTATGAACCCAAGAAGTTTGAAGAAGCAGACAGTGATCCTCACTGGATATCTGCTATGCAAGAAGAGCTAACACAGTTTGAGAGGAACAAGGTCTGGACATTGGTTGAAAGACCAAAGAATTACCCAATCATTGGCACCAAATGGGTATTCAAAAACAAAATGGATTCAACAGGAGTCATAATCAGGAATAAGGCCAGACTTGTGGCCCAAGGACATAGACAAGAGGAGGGAATTGACTTCAACTAGACATTTGCTCCAGTAGCAAGGCTGGAGGGCATCAGAGAATTCCTAGCATATGCAGCCCACATGAAGATCAAAGTCTATCAGATGGACGTGGAGAGTGCATTCCTTGATGGAACAATTCAGGAAGAAGTGTATGTGGAGCAGCCCCCAGGTTTTGTCAATCCAACTTTTCCCTCTTTTGTGTATAGGTTAGATAAAGCACTTGATGAATAGTAAAATTATATGTATTTTAGTATAGTTTTAAGTAATATTATTTATATTTCATATAAATGATTGAATAAATGATTTGATTTAACTAATATTTATTTATATATATTTATAAGTAAAAATGAACTATTTAAGTATATATTTATATATGAAATTATTTAATAAGTATGTAAATATTTATGTAAGTAATTATATAAATATATACTAAATATATTTGTAAATATATATATATATAAAGTAAGCTAAATATATGTAAATGTGTATGTAAAATACTTATTAAATAAAAAGCTATGTCTATATATATGAAAATATAAGCTATAAATAAAGTTAAATAAATAAAAAACTCTTTTTTTCAACTTTTTTTTTGAAATAAACTTAGTCCCGTCGAACGACGGGACGGGATGTCGATCCCGTCGATCGGCAGATAGTCCCGTTGATTTAAACTTGTCTTTTTGAAATCAACTTCATGTTGGGCTAGAGAGCACGCAAGCCCGACCAGAGCACCTGCAAATTAGTTCGAGCAAGTACCTACACGACCGCTTAGCGGTATGCCGATACACAACCAAAAACATAGCACAAACTAACAACAATAAAAGTGACACACAGATATAACGTGGAAACCCAATAGGGTAAAAACCACGGGACGATCGGAGTCCAACCCAGAAAGTCTCCACTAAAAATGTGTAAAACAAATAGGCAATTACAAGGCTTTCCCTCCTCGATCCACACAGGATCTTCACCAACTTCGCACCACACAATGTTACAAAATAAAAAGTAGCAAGAAAATTGCAAGTTATCGACAGTGGCGGACGAGACGGATTACACAAATCCTCTCCAAGATGCCTCTTCGAATACTTGCCAAAGTCTTCTCCAGATCCAATCCGTGTATGCGAAGTATTCCTCGTCAACGTCGCAGAGACGTCCGAAAGCTCTTCCCAAATCAAGACGCTTGCCACAAAGGCCTCTCTAAGAACTCTTTCAATACATGAGATGGGAGAGGAGTGGATGCCTTACCCCTCCTCCTTCATGCCTATTTATAAGGCCAAAACCAAGGGGTAGATGGCGGTAGATAGCATGTGGAGGAAGCTTCCTTGAAGCTTCCCTCGGTCAAAGAACATATGTCGAATAATATGAAGCTTCCTTTGGCCACCTTCCTAGAAGCTTCCTTCAAGAGCACATGTTGATTTCATAGTCAACGACGGCTAACCCTTTTCACACTTGGCATGAAACACATGCTTAAAAAGCACGGTCAAAAGGTGGCTAGCCTCTTTCACACTTAGGAGAAAATTATCTCATCAGATCTCCCCCTTTTCGACTAAGTTAAGAAACATGTCAGTCTAACAATCTTCCTTCAAATATCCAATTTGCCTCCCACTAGGGCCTCCATCAACATGTCTCCCCTTTGATCAATAGATTCAGCTCCATCAAACTCGAATCCACAGTTTTCTCCACAAAGGACGGGAACTGTACCCAACAATTTATCCCCATTGCACTTATGTGGAAGAGATCGCCATGCCAGCGATCCTCACATAATGCTCAAACTTCCCCCTCGACACAGTCTTCGTAAGCATATCTGCTCCATTGTCATCCGTGTGCACCTTCTGCAAATCCAGCTCTCTCTGCTCTAGAGTATCGCGTATCCAATGATACCGCATGTCAATATGTTTGGATCTCGAGTGGAAGGTGGGGTTCTTCCCTAAATGAATCGCACTCTGACTGCCACATAAGAGTGTGTAGCGCTCCTGAGTGAAACCCAGCTCTTTGATGAAACGCTTCATCCAAAGAAGCTCTTTTCCTGCCTCAGTGACTGCAATAAACTCTGCCTCCGTAGTCGACAGTGCAACACACTTCTGTAGTCTCGACTGCCATGACACAGTTCCCCCTGCAAATAGGATCAGGTACCCAGAGGTCGATCTTCTGGAGTCCAAATCTCCAACCATATCAGCATCAGTGTAGCCCAGTAGCTCTGGCTCACTATCTCCAAACCTTAACGTCAAGTCTGACGTCCCATGCAAGTACCTCAGAATCCATTTCACAGCGCTCCAATGTTCTCTTCCGGGATTGGAGAGAAACCTGCTCACAGTGCCTACGCCATGCGCTATAGCAGGGCGAGTGCATACCATGGCATACATAAGACTACCAACTGCAGAAGCATAGGGGACCTTCTGCATCTCCTCTTTCTCCTCAGGTGTGCTCGAGCACTGGTCAACGGTAAGTCTGAAGTGAGCTGCAAGCGGCGTGCTAACCTTCTTCGCCTGATCCATACTAAATCTCTGCAGCACCTTTCTGATATATCTTTCCTGTGATAACCAAAGTAGCTTGGAGCCTCTGTCTCTCCGAATATGCATCCCTAGGATGGTCTTCGCAGCTCCCAAGTCCTTCATCGCAAATGTGGAGCTCAACTGCCGCTTCAACTCGGCAATGCGCGCAGTGCTCCTCCCGACAATCAGCATGTCGTCAACATAAAGGAGTAAAATAATGAAATCATCTGGAGCGTACTGCTTCACAAACACGCAGTGATCAAGGGTGGTCCTCCTGAAGTCGATCTCCCCCATAAAAGCATCGAACTTCTTGTACCACTGTCGCGGGGCCTGCTTCAGGCCATATAAGCTCTTCTTTAGGCGACAGACTAGACTCTCCTTCCCTTTCACCTTAAAACCTTCAGTCTGCTCCATATAAAGCTCCTCCTCAAGATCGCCATGCAGAAAGGCGGTCTTGACATCCATCTGCTCAATCTCCAGGTCTAGCCTTGCAGCAAGGCCAAGAACAACCCGGATAGACGACATCTTCACAACAGGAGAGAAGATCTCATCAAAATCAACTCCCTGTTTCTGACTGAAACCCTGCACCACTAATCTTGCCTTGTATCTGAGTGGTGTCGAGGGGTATCCCTGCTTTACTCTGAAAATCCACCGATTCTTCAGAGCCTTCTTGACCTTAGGCAATCGTACTAGCTCATAAGTATGGTTCTCATGTAGAGACTGCATCTCCTCCTGCATAGCAACCATCCACTCTTTCTTCTCTGAGCTCTGCACTGCTTCATCAAAGCACTCGGGCTCCCCCGCATCAGTCAACAAAATATACTCAGTAGCAGAGTATCTCGAAGATGGTTGTCTGATTCGATCAGACCTCCGTGGAGCGAGCTCAGCTGCTGGTATGGGCACATCATCAATGATGTCATCTGTAGGCTCGCCATCATTCATGTCCTCATGGCCTAGAAGTGGCTCAACGCCCTGCACTGGATCAGGCTCTGCGACCTCCTCAGTATCGTCATCTCCAATCATAGGAGACTCTTCATCAGTGCGAGAGTCAGCCTTCTCAGTCTTTTCAGGATCAAGCATAGTCCGATCCTCACAAAATATGGCGTCGCGGCTACGTACAAGATTCTTCTCAACCGGATCAAAGAACCTGTAGCCAAACTCGCCGCTGCGTCCATATCCCAAAAATATGCATTGACGGGTCTTAGAATCTAACTTCGATCTTTCATCCCGAGGGATGTGCACAAAGGCTTTGCAGCCGAAGACCCTCAAGTGACTATACGAAGGGTCCTTCCCATACCAGACCTTATCAGGAACATCCTCCTGCAATGCATAACTGGGAGATAGGTTGATGACGTGTGCAACTGTGTATAAAGCCGCACCCCAAAACATGCCAGGTAGCTTTGACTCAGATAGCATGCACCTCACCCTCTCCATCAAGGTCCTGTTCATCCTTTCAGCTATGCCATTCAACTGCGGCGTCTTGGGCGGAGTCTTTTCATGTCTGATTCCGTGCTCTCTGTAATATTCATCAAAAGGACCAATATACTCTCCCCCGTTGTCAGACCTGATGCACTTTAGCTTCTTCCCAGATTGTCTCTCCACCTCAGCGTGGAATCTCTGAAAAGTGTCGAGAACCTCACCTTTGGTCTTAATAGCATAGACCCAAAGTTTTCTCGAATAATCATCAATGAACGTCACGAAGTAAGATGCTCCTCCTCTCGTCTGGACCTTCAGTGGCCCGCAGACATCAGTATGTACGCGCTCTAGTGGATCAGATCTTCTTGTGGAAGTATGGCTCTGGAATGATACTCTATTCTGCTTTCCAGCCATGCAATGGTCACATATCTCTAACTGATCCACAGATAGATCAGAGATCATCTTCTTTCGGCAGAGACATCCCAGACCCTTCTAGCTAATGTGACTCAGTCTCCTATGCCATAGGGATGTGGATGCCCCGTCTCTAACGGTGTTGGCCTGAGAAGCTTCAGGTCTCCCCTCCATATAGTATAGGCCAGTGTCTCTATAACCTCTGGCCACTACTAGCGACCCCTTGATTAACTTCCAAAAATCTCCACCAAAGACACTTAAGTGTCCTTCATCACCTAGCTTCCCAACTGAAACTAGGTTGAAGCGGATGTCAGGTACATGTCGCACATCTCTTAGGATCATCAATCCTCCAGTGCTCGTCTTCAGGTGTATATCTCCTCTTCCGATGACTTTAGACGTCTCACCATTTCCCATCCTAAGCACCCCACAATCGTGAGTAGTGTAGGTGGCAAATAACTCCCTGTTGTGGGAGACATGTGCAGAAGCACCCGAATCAACAATCCAGCTTCGGTCATCATAGGAGAGTGCAGCTGTGACGTCATCTCCAACAATGATGACATCGTCCTCTGTAGATACAATAGCTGCAGTATGACTCTCCTTCCTATCATCAGTAGCCACTCCTTTCTTCCTTTCGTCATTCTGCAGAGAATAACAGAACTTCTGAATATGCCCCTTCTTATGACAATAGTGGCACTCCACATTTTGATAACGTGACTTGGACTTCCCCCTGCTTTGTCCTCTCTCGCTCTTCCTTTCTCTACTCTTGCTCCTGCCTCTCCCCCTGGGCTCAGTGTAGAGGATGTCAGCTCGTGAAGAAGAGCCTGATATCCCTTGAGACTTTCTTCTCACCTCTTCGTTCAGGATGCCACTCTTGGCAATCTCCATAGTAATGATGCCCCCGGGAGAGGAGTTGATTAGAGAAACTCTAACCATCTCCCAAGAGTCTGGAAGAGACTTCAGCAGCCATAATGCATTGAACTCATCTTCAAAGGTCACCTTCATAGCAGTAAGTTGATCAATAATACCTTGGAACTCATTCACATGATCCAGGATAGGGGATCCTTCCCTGTATCTGAACTCACCCAGCTTCTTCAGTAGATATAGCTTGTTGATGCCAGTACTCTTGGCATACAATGTCTCGAGAGTCTTCCAAAGTATCTTTGCATCAACGATACTCGCAACATGATTATAGACGTTCGGTTCTACGAACTGTCTGATGAATCCGCATAACTTCCGGTGCTCCACCTTCCACTTATTTGGATCCATGTATTTAGGCATCTCCTCAAAGATAGGAGTATGCCAGCCCTTGACGTAGATGAGATCTTCCATCAGTAAGTGCCACTGGTGATAGTTCGCGCCGTTTAATTTCATCATTTGCTCAGAGCCTGAACCCGATGTAGACTCCATCGTGCTCTGTCACTGATCGGACTGACCTCAGTTCTTTGAGCCGACTATTTACAAGAAAGGAATCAAAGAGGATAGGGAGCGGACCAATGGTCATCACCTACCGCACCCGATCACCAACCCGAAATATTCGATCGGCTCGTCTCAAATCTTAAATAGGCCAGCCTGATAACAGCTCTAATAATGAACCTGGCTTTGATACCACTTGTTGGGATCGAGAGCACGCAAGCCCGACCAGAGCACCTGCAAATTAGTTCGAGCAAGTACCTACACGACCGCTTACCGGTATGCCGATACACAACCAAAAACACAGCACAAACTAACAACAATAAAAGTGACACACAAATATAACGTGGAAACCCAATAGGGTAAAAACCACGGGACGATCGGAGTCCAACCCGGAAAGCCGCCACTAAAAATGCGTAAAACAGATAGACAATTACAAGGCTTTCCCTCCTCGATCCACACAGGATCTTCACCAACTTCGCACCACACAATGTTACAAAATAAAAAGTAGCAAGAAAATTGCAAGTTACCGACAGTGGCGGACGAGACAGATTACACAAATTCTCTCCAAGATGCCTCTTCGAATACTTGCCAAAGTCTGCTCCAGATCCAATCCGTGTATGCGAAGTATTCCTCGTCAACGTCGCAGAGACGTCCGAATGCTCTTCCCAAATCAAGACGCTTGCCTCAAAGGCCTCTCTAAGAACTCTTTCAATGCTTGAGATAGGAGATGATTGGATGCCTTACCCCTCCTCCTTCATGCCTATTTATAAGGCCAAAACCAAGGGGTAGATGGTGGTAGATAGCATGTGGAGGAAGCTTCCTTGAAGCTTCCCTCGGTCAAAGAACATATGTCGAATAATATGAAGCTTCCTTTGGCCACCTTCCTAGAGCACATGTTGATTTCATAGTCAACGACGGCTAACCCTTTTCACACTTGGCATGAAACACATGCTTGAAAAGCATGGTCAAAAGGTGGCTAGCCTCTTTCACACTTAGGAGAAAATTATCTCATCACTTCAAATCCCATTGATCGGCATCCAATCCCGTCGATCGATGGGATGGGATATCGATCCCGTCAATTTTCCTTTCCCATCCAGTCGATTACTGCCTAAGTCCCTATCGACATCCCTTCCCGTCACTCAACGGGGCGGGATGTCAATTTTCCCTTCCCGTCTTAAAAATACATATAGTTATATAATATGAAAATATAATATATATATATATGTTTCTGTATTTAACAATAAGACCCGTTTGTCTTAGTGGACTTGGTCTGATTAACTTTGGCAATGGCGTGAGTTCGAATCCAGGGCAGCGCAATTTTGCCTGGAATAAATCCAGTCAACCCGCTAGCCCGCTATCCGCATCTCAACCCGCCAGCAGTCACACACCTAGCCCTCTATCTGCAGCCCAGCCCGCCAGCAGTCACGCACCCAACCCTCTCCCCGCACCCCAGCTTCTAGAAATGCCAGCTGCTCTCAACCCCTTTATTTTTGCTAATTGCAGCCCCCTTTTTGCCTATAAATAAGAGGGCTTTTCTTGTTTTTAAGGGTTCATAATTTTAGAACCTAAGTAAGTGTTTTTCTTGTGAGTTTTTTTGAGTGTTCTTGTGAGTTCTTTTTTAGTGTTCTTGTGAGTGTATGTGAATTTTTCTTTATGTATTTCTTTGCTCTTGTTTGAGCTTTCCCAAGTTTATACTATCTTTACAAAGTTGTAATATATATTTATATATAAAAAAGTTCTTGTTCTTCTTGTTCATTTTTTCCTTATATTGTGTGTGTGAGTGTATGAGTTAGTGCTTTATTTTTATTTTAACTTAGTTTTACTTATTGTTGTGTGTGTGAGTGTCTGAGTGTAAATTTTATTGTTTTTGTTTGTATTCTAGTTTTTCATTTATGACAGTGTGTGTGTGTGTATGAGTTTAAAATTTTCTGTTTTATTTCAATTCAGTCATATAATTATCTTAGAGTGCATGTGTGTATGAGATAGATTTTCTGCTTTATTTTATTTTTGTCATTTCAATTTCGTAGAGTGTGTGTGTGTGTGTTTTTAATTTAGTGTGCACTTTTCTCTTCTTTTCTTTATTGTTTTTCTTTATTTTTGCTAACCGCATGTAATCGCGTAATTATTATCGTCATCGCTCTTTCAATTTCGCAAAATTAATCACTCGTTTAATCGATAAAATAATAGTGCATCCTTAAAAAGTAAAAATAATCAACAAGATCTGGAAAAATACGACCTTGATATTTTCTACAAAATATCTTATACTATACGCGATAAGGTATACTTGCCTTCATCGAAAGATTAGTTTGAATAATAATTACAAAATCTTGCAAAACTGTTCTTTTCTATTTACACATTTAGAGAATTCGGCGCCGTAGTCGGGGCGTAATCGTCGATATTTCAAAAGAAGAAAAGACCTTTACTTCTATTCCTCAAAATAGGATAACAGTTAGTTTCTCGAAGTAGGAGTACTCGCGAAACTCCTCGAAAATGCCCACCTAATTCTAATATTATCACAAAAAAGCTTTTGCAGATTCCAAAATTTTACACATCAAGTTTTTGGTGTCGTTCCCGGGGAGCGTGTTGTTATTTTGAAATAAGAATTGCTATTAATTTTATCTTTTACTTCTTCCTCCCCCCTTTTCTCTCGTACATATATTTTCTAAAACAAAAAACCCCCAAAAAATAGAAAAAGCTCAAACAAAAATCAAAAATAAAAAACCGAATCATCTATATATATCTTCATCCAAAAAAATTAAAAAGCTCTTTCTTTTATTTATATTATCATCAAAGAGCCCACAAAATCAAATCAAAATATTTAAAAAAAAGTTCTTTCTCTCTTCCCCTTGAATATATTATCTTACAAAAAAACAACTAAAAAATCAATCAAAACTTTTTTTTATATAAAAGTCCTTTTTTTTTCTTTTTCTTTCTCTTGTAATTATTTATCTCCAAAAAACACAAAAATCAAATCATTTTACAAAAAAAAATCTTTTTTCTATAAAAATACATGACCCGGGGAAGCTCTTCGGATAATCCGAAATTTGCTTTTGATCCCGAAATTGAGCGCACTCTTCATGAGCGTCTTCGATCTCGTGACCAATATCAACCCTTAAATCTCAAAGAGTTAGCCGGCGATACTTTAGCGGATAACATGATAGACCCCGTTCCAAATATGGCTGCGCAGTGGACCATGGCCTACTATGCTAGGCCAAATTTGGAAGATACTGGGTCAAGTGTCACTCGCCCCGCGATAGATAATAATAATTTTTAAATAAAATCCAACATAATCCAAATGGTACAATAGTCGATTCAGTTCAACGGTTTGCCAGATGATGACCCAAATCTGCACCTTTCAAATTTTTTAGAAATATGCGACAATTTTAAAATTAATGGCGTCACTGATGACGCCATTCGCTTGCGCTTATTTCCATTTTCCTTACGAACAAAAGACAAATCGTGGTTGACTTCTCTTCCAAGATGGTCCATAACCACATGGTCCGAGTTGACGAAATTTTTTTTAACAAAGTATTTTCCTCCGTCAAAAACTGATAAATTACGCACAAACATCGCATCCTTTATACAATTTGATTTTGAGTCTCTTTACGAGACTTGGGAGTGTTTTAAAGAATATCTACGTAGGTGTCCTCATCACGCGCTACCACCTTGGCTACATGTCCAAATATTCTACAATGGCTTGAATTTCCAAACCCGACAAATGATTGATGCGGCCGTCGGGGGGACGTTGAATAACAAAACCCCGGATATGTGCCAAGATCTTTTCGAGGAAATGGCCATGAACGCGTATCAGTGGAACATGCCAAGGCCGCGTCCTAATAAGCCGACTGGTATTTTTGAAGTGGATGTCACTACTCACTTAGCCTCGCAGGTAAAGCAGCTAAGTAAGCAAGTGGCAGAGATGAATGCTTCCTTCTCCACTCCCGTATGGGTGAATAATAATAATAATAATAATTTAATCAAAGAATCGGTGTATTATCTCGGTAATCAAGTTTGGGCCCCCTTCAACCCCACTAATAACCCTTATAGTAATAGCTATAACCCAGTTTGGAGGAATCGGCCGAACTTCTCCTGGAGTAATTCGAATAATGCGCAGCGGCCCCCAAATGCGAATACGCAAGGATTTCTGCACATATTTCATTAGGGATATTCGCCGCCTCCTCCAAAACTTTCTCTGCTCGAGAAAGTTTTCACTAAGTACATCGCGTCCAACAATAAAAATATCTGGAATATTATCGGATCGCTAAAATTTTTAGAAATGCAGGTTGGGCAGCTTGCGAAAATGATCTCAGAGCGACCACATGGAGCTTCGCCGGGGAATACGGAGCCAAACCCTCACAAAAATGCCAACGCTCTAACCCTTCGCAGCGGCAAGGAGGTCGTCTCCCCATTGCGGGTTGAGCCTACGATACACATTTCGACTCCGACCCCTCCACCCTCTTCATCGATTTTAATAGCTCCGAATTTTCCAATTGCGTCGAGCGTTTCGAGCCCGCAAATTCCATACCAATCAAAATTTAATAAAGAGAAGGAGGACGAACATTATCAAATAAATTTAAACATACTAAAACAAATTCAAATTAACGTCCCCTTTTGCGAGGCACTCTCTCTGATGCTGAAATACGCGAAATACCTAAAAGAGCTCCTTTCTATTAAAAAAAGCTCGAGGGTATTTTGCGCGTTTCACTTAATGTAGAATGCTCGGCGGTCCAACATAACAAATTGGCGCCCAAATGAAACGACCCGAGAAGGTTCTCCATTCCATGCCTTTTCGACAACTTGTTAATAAAATACGCCCTAGCGGACCTAGGAGCGAGTATAAATTTAATGCCCTTCTCCCTCTTAAAAAAATTAGATTTGAGCACTCCTAGCCCAACTAAAATGAGCATCCAACTCGCGGATCGCTCGATAAAGTATCCTATAGGGGTAGTGGAGGACGTCCTGGTCAAGGTTGACAAGTTTATCTTCCCGATAGACTTCATCATCCTCGACATCGAGGATGAAGTCGAGGTATCAATTATCCTTGATCGCCCGTTCCTTGCAACCTCCCACGCATTAATTGATATGAGTAGCGGTCGCCTCCTCGGAGACGATGAGGTTACTCTTCACATTAATCCCACTATGCAGAACACCTTATCGAATGATGATTCCTGCTTTAATTTGGAATTCGCGTTTGAGGATGAGTGTTCTTCGCTTTTTGAATTACTTTCTTTAACGCTAGACGATTCGGATCTGGCGAATCTCCCTCCTTTAGACGAATTGCTGCCAAATTCGCCTTTCGATTCAAAATGTTTAAAAATCACCACATCTTATGAAGAACCCCCGGTCTTGGAGCTTAAGCAACTCCCCGGCCATTTAAAATACGCTTTTCTCACTGCGAACTTAAAACTTCTGGTTATTATTTTGTTTACCTTAACCGATTCAGAAACTTCCGAATTAGTTGAGGTTTTGTCTAAACTTCTGCTAGAGGGATGGAGGTAGATAAGGCCAAGGTCAAAATCATCGAAAAACTACGAACACCTTCAAATATAAAATCAATTAGAAGTTTTCTCGGCCACACGAGTTTTTACAGGCGGTTTATTCAAAAAATTTCCAAAATAACGAAACTGCTAACCCACCTCCTAGAGAAGGAATCTCCTTTTATTTTTTATTCCGCCTGCGTAGAGTCTTTTAATATTATAAATGAAAAACTTATCAATTCTCCCATTCTGGTGACGCCAGATTGGTCTCTTTCGTTTGAAATTATGTGCGATGCGAGCGATATCGCGGTGGGAGCCGTACTAGGCCAACATATTAATAATTATTTTCATCCCATCTACTACGCCTCTTGAACGCTCACAGCCGCACAGACTAATTACACGACGACGGAAAAGGAACTTCTCGCCGTCATCTTTTCGATCGATAAGTTTAGAACCTACGTTACGCTTTCTAAAATTATCTTTTTTACCGAACACTCTGCCCTCAAATACTTATTATCAAAAGTAGACACCAAGCACCGCTTGCTTCGATGGATCCTCCTTTTACAGGAATTTGACTTAGAGATGCGGGACACGAAGGGGGCTGAAAATTTAGCGGCTGACCACCTCTCTCGTTTAGACCGCCCCATCGCGGAAGCGCTCGTCGAACCTGACATAGACGATAGATTTCCCGAGGAGCGCCTCCTAACTATTTCTAATTTAAAAACTTCTCCCCCTCCTTGGTTCGCGGATTATGCCAACTATTTAGTTGCGCGGGTCCTTCCAAAACACTTTTCAAAACAGCAAAAGAAGAAATTCTTTTCTGATTTGAAAATTTACTTTTGGGAAGACCTCTTTCACTTTCACGTCTGCGCGGACCAAGTGGTACGGAGATGCGTTTCAAGCGAGGAGGGTGCGCAAATATTGCGGTACTGCCATGAGGGGCCGGCCGGGGGGCGGGGGAATTATCAAGCCAACCGGACCGCGCAGAAAGCGCTAGAGGCAGGCTTTTATTGGCCCACTCTCTTTAAATATGCTCAAAATTTTGTGAGTAAGTGCGATAGCTGTCAGCGGTCGGGTAACATCTCGCGTCGTGACGAGATGCCCCAAAATTTTTATTTAGAATGCGAAATCTTTGATTTGTGGGGCATAGACTTCGTAGGACCCCTACCTCCCTCTTATACTAATCTCTATATTTTAGTGGTTATCGACTACGTATCTAGGTGGGCAGAAGCGCAAGCTCTCCCCACTAACGATGCGAGAGTCATCATCAAATTTCTAAAAAAATTATTTTCTCGCTTCGGTACGCCTCGCGTGATAGTAATCGAGAGGGGTACGCACTTTTGCAATGCCCGATTTGCAAAAACTTTATCTAAATATGGCGTCACGCATAAGATCGCCACCTCCTATCACCCTCTAACAAGCGGCCAAGTAGAGGTAGTTAATAGAGAGATTAAGAGAATATTAGAAAAAACCGTTTCAACGAATATGAAAGATTGGTCTTTAAAACTCGATGACGCGCTGTGGGCATATCGTACGGCGTATAAGACCGCCATCGGTTGTATGCCCTATCGATTAGTCTATGACAAGGCGTGCCATTTACCCGTAGAGTTAGAGCACCACGCTTTTTGGGCTTTAAAATTTTTAAACCTCGATCTAGACTTACCCTCTGAGAGTAGAAAATTCCAATTAAATGAACTTGATGAATGGCGTGCAAATGCTTACGAGAGTAATAAATTTTATAAGGAGCATTCTAAGTTCTACCACGATCGAAAAATTAAATTTCCAAAATCATTTGCGACGGGCGATCTTGTCCTTTTATATAATTCACGCCTTCATCTTTTTCCGGGTAAACTAAAATATAGATGGTCCGGCCCCTTTGAAGTCAAAGAGTTTTGGCCATATGGGACCGTTCTAATCTCCCACCCCGAAAAAGGCGAATTTAAAGTCAACGGTCAGTGTTTAAAACTTTATTTGGTGGGTGATCCGGTGGACGATAAACTCGAACCTTTACCCCTTCCTAACCTTTAAAAAGAAAACATAAATGCCAAATGCGTCAAGCTACGCGGCAGTAAACAAAGTGCTCATGGGAGGCACCCCATATTTATATAATATTTTCTTACTTTTATGTTTTTGCAGGGTTTATTTATTTTCTCGTCCTTTATTTTTGTACAAGCTGCCCTTTTATTTTCGCTCCTTCATACTTAAATTACAACATTAGGGACCATGTTCGGTTTTAAGTATGGGGTATCTTTTTCCGTTCTTCACAATTTTGAAAATTAAATACTTAAAAAAAAGCTAAAAAACCCAAAACTCCAAAAAATATTTCATACTTTGTAAATAAATTTGAAAAATCCAAAAAAATACTAAGAAACCCAAAAATCTAAAAAAACATTTCATACTTTGTAAGTAAATTTGAAAAATCTAAAAAAATTCTAAGAAACCCAAAAATCAAAAAATATTTCATATTTTGTAAATAAATTTGAAAAATCCCAAATTTCAAAAAAACCCAAAAATAAAAAAAATATTTTATACTTTGTAAATAAATTAGAAAAATCCAAAATAAAATTCTAAAAAACCCAAAAATCCACAAAATATTTCATACTTTGTAAATAAATTTGAAAATTCCAAAAAATTTCTAAAAAAAAAATCCCCCCTTACTTTGTTTTTTATTTTTCAAAACTAGTTTGACTTTATTTATAAGCATTTTCATTATGTTTGATTTGCCAAAACTCTTATTTGTATCATAGTTTGTAAGATTTAGATCTTTTGAATTTTAGTTGTAAAGAACACATTGTAGTTTTAATTTAATTAAAGAACAAACTTTTTAGCACTTCTTCAAGTTTACCCTAAATAACTTCTTGTTGTATTATTTTGGCAGACCATCTTTAGACTTTAATTATTCTTACTTCAAACTTGTGAAACTTTACGAATGTTCTAAATCTACTAAAAAATGCTCTCAAAATTTTTCTTAATTTATAAACTCTTGAAATTTCTAAGCCTCTTACCTCTTATTCCATATCCTTGGTAATTTTGTTCTAAAAGATCTTATATCAATGAGAATAAGATTTCATTCCGTAAACATAAGAACCCAATTAAAATTAAAAAGATCTTATGTCAATGAGAATATGAATTCGATCCGTAAACATAAGCATTGAGTATTTGTGAAGAAAAAAAAATTAAAAATGGGAACAAGATTTCATTCCCTACTCTATCCAAAAGAAAAAAAATTGAGTGGGGTGAGAGGATAAAATTCATCACCCCCAAATCAAAAATCTCTTCTCTTACCAAGCTTCCTCCTACCCCTTAGCCAATAAAATTGAAAACTAGATATAAAATAAAAAAATTTGAGAGAGCATAATTAGTAAGTTTTAATTATTCTTACAAATTTCTTTAAAAAGTTAAAGTTCTTATAATTCTATTCTAATCATGGTGTTAATTATTACAATTATTTAGGTCACTACTTAGCTAACTTTAGAAGTCTTGTTGGCTAAAACTTTTTCGCTCTTTTTAAATAATTATCATGATGTAGGACTTACCTCTTTAAATCTCCTAAATTTATTTCAAGCTTACTTTCGATTAAATAAAATTTCGGTAAATTAGAAATTCTATTAATGACTTATAGATATCTCTCTTACTTTTTCTCTGGAATATCAAAAGCTTAAGTATGGGGGTATTTGATGAATAGTAAAATTATATGTATTTTAGTATAGTTTTTAGTATAGTTTTAAGTAATATTATTCATATTTCATGTAAATTATTGAATAAATGATTTGTTTTAACTAATATTTATTTATATATATTTATAAGTAAAAATGAACTATTTAAGTATATATTTATATATGAAACTATATAATAAGTATGTAAATATTTATGTAAGTAATTATGTAAATATATACTAAATATATTTGTAAATATATATATATATATATAGTATACTAAATATATGTAAATGTATATGTAAAATACTTATTAAATAAAAAGCTATATATATATATATATGAAAATATACGCTATAAATAAAGTTAAATAAATAAAAACTCTTTTTTTTTAACTTGTTTTTTTAAATAAACTCAGTCCCGTCGAACGACGGGACGGGATGTCGATCCCATCGATCGGCAGATAGTCCCGTCGATTTAAACTTGTCTTTTTGAGATCAACTTCAAATCTCGTTGCTCGGCATCCCATCCCGTCGATCGACGGGACGGGATGTCAATCCCGTCGATTTTCCATTCCCATCCAGTCGATTACTGCCTAAGTCCCGATCGACATCCCTTCCCGTCGATAGACGGGACGGGATGTCGATTTTCCTTTCCCATCTTTAAAATACATATAGTTATATAATATGAAAATATATAATATATAGATATATATATATGTATATTTCTGTATTTAACAGTAAGACCCGCTTGGCTCAGTGGACTTGGTCTGATTAACATCGGCAATGGCGCGAGTTTGAATCCAGGGCATCACAATTTTGCCTAGAATAAATCCAGTCAACCCGCCAGCCCGCTATCCATAGTTCAACCTGCTAGCAGTCACTCACATAGCCCTCTATCCGCAACCCAGCCCGCCAGCAATCACGCACATAGACCTCTATTCGCATGCCAACTTTTAGAAATGCCAGCTGCTCTCAACCCCTTTATTTGTGCTAATTGCACTCCCCTGTTTGCCTATTAATAAGAGGTCTTTTCTTATTTTTAAGGGTTCATAATTTTAGAACCTAAGTAAGTGTTTTTCTTGTTAGTTTTTTTTAGTGTTCTTGTGAGTTCCTTATGAGTGTTCTTGTGAGTGTATGCGAGTTTTTCTTTATGTATTTCCTTGCTCTTGTTTGAGCTTTCCCAAGTTTAGACTTTCTTTAAAAAGTTGTAATATATATATATTTATATATAAGAAAGTTCTTGTTCTTCTTGTTTTTTTCTTTATGTTGTGTGTGTGAGTGATGTGTCTCCATTATATACATGTTTTAGGACTCATTTAGGCTTATTATCATGCATAGGTACTGCATATTAGGTGGATTATCGCTCATATGAGATTAGTAGTTCATTTGCATAGATAGTACCTTCCAAAGCCTTATTCTGTGTGTTATCTTGGATGTTCCCCTTTTATTCTTTTTAGTGCATATTTTATGTCGCTGGGGAGCTTTGTTTCTATGCCCCAGCGGGTATGTTTGAGTTTTCATGCAGGTTCATGGGTCGTGTGACGTTCGGAGTTTGTTTAGGAGCAGTTTATGCCTGAAATGCCACTGATCGTGCGTTTCCTTCACGCATGATCAGTTGATCATGCGCCTCTGGTCGTGCGCGTTCATCTGCTGCCCAAAAACAGCTTGGAGTTTGGTCGTGCGTTTGCTACGCACGATCGTGCGCACGGTCGTGCGATTTATTATTTTTTGTAGTTTTTCCTTGCAGGTTTCCGGCTACAGCGCGCACGACCACTAGCGGCCCAGTGCGCATGACCCCTGGTCGTGCGCCACTGGTCGTGCGCACTATTTATTCCAGCGCTTATTTATAGCTCAGCTCCGCAATTTTAGGGCAGAGAGCAATATCGGGGCGCGATTAGCCCGCCGTTTTGGGCGATTTTCATCCCATCTTCATCTCCATTCCATTTCGATCATCCGGGAGACTCCTCCAGCGATCAAGAGTTGTTTCTCTACCATCGGGGAGCCCTTCCGGCCGTCAGCAAAGCTTTCCTAGTGAGCGTTCTTCAAGTTGTTGCGGAGAAAGTGGAGATCACCGGAGAAAGTGACAGATATCCAGCACCGGAAGCACCCCTCGACCAATATCGGAAGCGGATTGACAACTCGCTATTCCGGCCGTGACCGACGACTCTCCTTCTTGAGTGATTTTCTCTTAACTTATCTTGTTATAACTAGTTGAATATTTGTGTAATGAACTTGAATGATTTGTTTGTCTATGAATGAATTATCTGGTGTTTACATAATCTACTTTGTATTGCTCTATTTTGCGTCCGCCTCCACTCCACTCCACTTCCACACACACGTTCTAGCTAGCTCACTCTAGCAAAAGCTAGAGGTGAGAGTGAAGAGGTGCTTTCGACCCTCATCAAAACCCTGCACTGTAGCCATTTCACCCACATACCGAAGCACGGCATCGCGGCCGCTGCACTCACCCCCACTTTGTGAAGAGGTGTGTGCGACCCTCAATCGTCACAGTTACTTTCCGTCCACGCGCCTTCCGAAGCACGGCATCGCGGCCGTTGCATCCATCCCGCCTTACAAAGCGGAGTTTTGACCCGCATCTCTTATTTCTGCAATAGTCTAGATCACCCATCACAAAGCCCTTGTTTTTCACTTTCTTTCACTCGTCATAACAATCGCCTCACTCTATTTTCTTATCACCACATCCTGCATTCCTTGAGAGATCGATAATTGGGGATAACTTCCCATTTTTATTACTTGAGCGACCGGTGCACTGTCGTCGTATCGCATTTCGTGCCTGCTAATCAGCAGTGCTGAAATTGCGCATCAAGTTTTTGGCGCCGTTGCCGGGGAATGCAGGCGTGATGAGATGTTGTTTGTGAGTCGATTATTTTCGAGTGAGTCTTTTATTCTTTTTAATTTATTCCCTTTCATGCTATTTTCTTCTTCTATATCATGTGGGCGCATTTGAATATCCAATGTCGTTGGTGTGGGGACACATCCCACGCTAGTGATAGGTGTCCCAAGGAGTATGGTGTTGTTCAAAAACCGTACGGAGCCCATAAGTCTTTTGGCTACTTTACTGCACCTTCGTTATCACACCTTTACACGGCTGCCGCACCTTTTGTGCCGGCAAAGCCGGCAAAGCAGTGCCTATTTTGCAAAAGTAGAGAGCACGCCTTGAAGGACTGTGATGCTTATCTTCGCGAATTGGCGGATGACGATGAGCCGGATATCCGGATCGTCCCATCTTCAAATTCTGCGAGCACAGCTTCTTCCTCTGATTACGTGTCACTTCCACCTTCACCTTTTGAAGGCTTTGGAATAGACACGTACGTCAGTGTCCCTCATGACTCCGTTTCTGATGCGACACCTCATACTTCTTCGGTTCATGTACCACTTTGCGTGGATTCGTGCCCTTGCGTGGAGAGTGAGCCCAAACTCTTACGAAGCACGACCTCTGCCGCCACGCACGAAATTACATCTGTTGCTGATGTTTTTATTGAGGTCACATTGCAGGATGTTGCGGACCTGCGCAATGTGGTGCCCACTCTCATGGAGGAGGACAGCCTTGATTGTGCTGAAGCAACCGCTTCGGTCCAGTGCGAGGAAGTCCAAGTTATAGAGGAGGCCATTGCGTGCGCTGTGGAGTCTATCGAAATCTTCGATGATATCATCAGTTTGTCATTGCCGCACCCCATGGGGGATGAAGTCGGGATTGTCCCCTCAGATGAGATTTCTTTTAGTTTTTCTTCCAATTTATATCCTGACCCCCTTTCTTTATGTACAAGGATGCAGGATGCCCCTCCTCTGGTTGATCAGACCTTATGCATAGAAGAGCTGAAAGCCTGGCGGGATGAGGAAGATATGGTGAAGGAACATCTTGTTTCCTCATCTTCGTTGGTGCTTCCCCTTGAGGATTGGTTACAAGGGGGCAAGAGGTTTTTCTTTGAAGATATAATACTGGAGGAGAAGAAGAGAGCGAAAATGGAGGAGATTTGGGGTTGGAGGCTGAGCATCTTACTTATTTTCCACCCCTACTACCAGGTCCCCGGACCTTTTTCTTTCATCAGCTGTTACTACTTCAAATCAGCTTATAGCTGATTTGTTTTGAGCTTGTAATAATAATTAGGATTTATTGACCTTTGCTCATTCCTAGACTTTATAAACTGCTTTAATACATGTATTTGGTCCACCTTTAAGGACGTTAAACAAAAGGGCTTCTTGGGAGACAACCCATGGGAACCACCCGGTTCCGTTTGCTTGATTTAATCTCTATCATGTTTTGTTTGCTTTTGCTTTTGTTTTTAGCTATGCAGGTGTGAACCTGATTGGATGAAGAGGAGGAGATCATTGAAGAAGGATTATACCGCTCTTCTGGCATGCTCTTTGGAGCATAGGTACTCTTAGCCCAGCTCTTAATCTGCTTTGAAAGATTATATTTGCTTGTGTGTCAATTCAAGTCTGGGGGGGGGGGGGGGAGCGAGCCTGTGCTTACGCTACATGCACATACATGCTAGAATGATGTGTTAGGAAATTTATATTTATTGTCTCATTGCATAACGCACACCACATGCGTTTTATTTTTACCCGTGCGCAATTATCGTGTAAATGCTTGATGAATATGTTTAGAAGTTTGATTGTTAGTTTAGGATTGAGTGTCTGAACAGGATGTGACCCGTGCGGTGCTACTAGTAGAGCGCTCACGCAGCTTAAAAATTCACGTAGAATAGATTTAATTACAAAGTTATAGTTTTATTTACTTCATTTGTGTAATTACTTAATACTCTACTCAAACGGTGAATTTGGTGAATCTAGCGGTAGCCCTAGGTCGAGTGTAGAAGAGTTGTTAGCCTCGTGTTGTTCGAGTTGGAAGGAGAGGAGACCTCGCTCGGTGGTTAAGAACTTGCCCCAAGCTATTTTCAAAATGAGTGCGTTGAATGATCTCGTTGGGAGCATGACGTAGGCCATCATTTGGTCCGGTTGAGCTTTGATTTCCCAACCTAACGTCATCCTTTGCTAGCCCCGTTGAGCCTTACCTTTCCTATTTGTTAAACTCCACTAAACGTTCACTAAGGCCCCATATCCTAACCTAAATCGCACTAGAGTCAAGCTTGAAACTTATACATATTGATGAAGATTGTGCGAAGCGGAGAACAAATATGTGGTTGTGTGATGTGGTGTGTGCGCGCAGAAAAAAGATGATGAGATTAAAAAAAAAATTTTGATTGATCCAAAATTATGTCTCTATGGATCTAAAAAAGGAGTAAAAGATCTCTAAAAAGAACCGAACCACAAGTGTGGTAGTCTCGCGCACACCATAGTGCTTAAATGAAGTCTGGGGGAGTGTGCTTCAAGGTGAAGATGTTAAGGTTGAGTTTTGTTTATTTTCCGGAGGTTGAGTGCGTTTAGCCTACGTTCTTCTACTTCATTACCGTACCTTAACCCAAGCCCAAGTCTAACCTAAAAGTCCTACTGATTCTTGATGAGATAGTCTCATGCAGTGGAGAAGGTGTGAAAGGGCAAGCATATGACCATCGACCTTGATGGATTTCTTGGAAAGCTCTTTCTTGAGATCCAATTTGAACAACGCTCACCTCAGGAGCTCACGCTATTTTCCCTAGGGCGTGACTGTACGATTCACCAATAATTCACCTTAGAGTAGTGGTATTTTGTATTTTACACTTGTAGAAGTTCTTAAAATATACTCTTTGTTTTAAAATCTTTTCTACTTTATTTTCACGCTCGTTAGTATTTACTTCCCATCGTGTTTCGCCTACACAGTTGCTTCCTTAACGTTCATTTTTCTACCATAGGATCGAGTGTTTGCCTGAGACGTGCAAATGAGTAAGTCTGGGGGTGTGATGAGTCTCCATTATATACATGTTTTAGGACTCATTTAGGCTTATTATCATGCATAGGTACTGCATATTAGGTGGATTATCGCTCATATTAGATTAGTAGTTCATTTGCGTAGATAGTACCTTCCAAAGCCTTATTCTGTGTGTTATCTTGGATGTTCCCCTTTTATTCTTTTTGGTGCATATTTAATGTCGCTGGGGAGCTTTGTTTCTATGCCCCAACGGGTATGTTTGAGTTTTCATGCAGGTTCATGGGTCGTGTGACGTTCGGAGTTTGTTTAGGAGCAGTTTATGCCTGAAATGCCACTGATCGTGCGTTTCCTTCACGCACGATCAGTTGATCGTGCGCCTATGGTCGTGCGCGTTCATCTGCTGCCCAAAAACAGCTTCGGAGTTTGGTCGTCCATTTGCTATGCACGATCGTGCGCACGGTCGTGCGATTTATTATTTTCTGTAGTTTTGCCTTGCAGGTTTCCGTCTACAGCGCGCACGACCACTAGTGGCCTAGTGCGCACGACTCCTGGTCGTGCGCCACTAATCGTGCGCACTATTTATTCCAGCGCTTATTTATAGCCCAGCTCCGCGATTTTAGGGCAGAGAGCAATACCGGGGCGCGATTAGCCCGCCGTTTTGGGCGATTTTCTACCCATCTTCATCTCCATTCCATTTCGATCATCCGGGAGACTCCTCCAGCGATCAAGAGTTGTTTCTCTACCATCGGGGAGCCCTTCCGGTCATCAGCAAAGCTTTCCTAGTGAGCGTTCTTCAAGTTATTGCAGAGAAAGTGGAGATCACCGGAAAAAGTGACAGATCTTCGGCACCGGAAGCACCCCTCGACCGAGATCGGAAGCGGATTGACAACTCGCTATTCCGGTCGTGACCGACGGCTCTCCTTCTTGAGTGATTTTCTCTTAACTTATCTTTTTATAACTAGTTGAATATTTGTGTAATGAACTTGAATGATTTGTTTGTCTATGAATGAATTATTTGGTGTTTACATAATCTCCTTTGTATTGCTCTGTGTTGCGTCCGCCTCCACTCCACTCCACTTCCACACACACGTTCTAGCTAACTCACTCTATCAAAAGCTAGAGGTGAGAGTGAAGAGGTGCTTTCGACCCTCATCAAAACCCCGCACTGTAGCCATTTCACCCATATATCGAAGCACGACATCGCGACCGCTGCACTCACCCCCACTTTGCGAAGAGGTGTGTGCGACCCTCAATCGTCACAGTTACTTTCCGTCCATGCGCCTTCCGAAGCACGACATCGCGGCCGTTGCATCCATCCCGCCTTGCGAAGTGGAGTTTTGACCCGCATCTCTTATTTCTGCAATAGTTTAGATCACCCATCACAAAGCCCTTGTTTTTCACTTTCTTTCACTCGTCATAACAATCGCCTTTCTCTATTTTCTTATCACCACATCCTGCATTCCTTGAGAGATCGATACTTGGGGATTACTTCCCATTTTTATTACTTGAGCGACCGGTGCACTGCCGTCGTATCGCATTTCGTGTCTGCTAATCAGCAGTGCTGAAATTGCGCATCAGTGAGTGTATAAGTTAGTGCTTTATTTTTTATTTTAACTTAGTTTTACTTATTTTTGTGTGTGTGAGTGTATGAGTGTAAATTTTATTATTTTTGTTTTTATTCTAGTTTTGCATTTATGAAAGTGTGTGTGAGTGTATGAGTTTAAAATTTTCTGCTTTATTTCAATTTAGTCATTTAATTATCGTAGAGTGCGTGTGTGTATGAGATAGATTTTCTGCTTTATTTTATTTTTTTCATTTCAATTCCGTAGAGTGCGTGTGTGTGTGTTTAATTTAGTGTGCACTTTTCTCTTCTTTTCTTTATTATTTTTCCTTATTTTTGCTAACCGCATGTAATCGCGTAATTATTATCGTCATCGCTCTTTCAATTTCGCAAAACTAATCACTCGTTTAATCGATAAAATAATAGTGCGTTCTTAAAAAGTAAAAATAATCAGCAGGATCCGGAAAAATACGACCTTGATATTTTCTACAAAATATCCTATACTATACGTGATAAGGTATACTTGCCTTCATCGAAAGATTAGTTTGGATAATAATTACAAAAGCTTGCAAAACTCTCCTTTTCTATTTACACATTTAGAGAATTCGGCGTCGTAGCCGAGGCGTAATCGTTAATATTTTGAAAGAAGAAAAGACTGTTACTTCTATTCCTCGAAATAGGATAACATGCAGTTAGTTTCTCGAAGTAGGAGTACTCGCAAAACATCTCGAAAACGCCTGCCTACTTCTAATATCATCACAAAAAGGCTTTTGTAGAATCCAAAATTTTACACATCAGCACTGTATAGCCTCAAGGAAGCTCCAAGAGCTTGGTATGATACCTTATCCACTTTCCTTCTGGAACACTCCTTTGAAAGAGGGAAAGTGGTTAAAACACTCTTCACAAGAGCACATAAGAATCATCTTTTACTAGTACAAATATATGTAGATGACATTATATTTGGTTCAACAGATCAATCTCTCTGCAAAAGGTTTTCTTACCTAATGCAATCAAGATTTGAAATGAGTAGCATGGGGGAACTATCATATTTACTTGGTCTTCAAGTAAGACAGAATGCAGATGTCATTTTTATATCTCAATCCAAGTATACCAGAGAACTCATCAAGAGGTTTGGGATGGAAAATGCCTCTGTTATGAAAACCCTCATGGCTACTAATGTTGTTTTAGATAGAGATGAAAAGGGTAAGCCCTTTGATCAGAAGACTTACGGAGAAGCCATTGGCTTTCTTCTCTACCTGACAGCTAGCAGACCTGATATAATGTTTGCTACATGTATCTGTGCTAGGTTTCAGGTTGACCCAAAGGAATCTCACATGAGTTCTGTAAAAAGAATACTCAGATATCTAAAGGGTACACCTGAACTTGGCCTGTGATATCCTGCTGAATCTAGATTTGAATTAGTTGGTTATTCAGATACAGAATATGCTGGATGCAGGCTGGATAGAAAAAGCACCTCAGAAACATGTCAGTTCCTGAGTGCTAGACTGATCTCATGGTTTAGCGAGAAGCAACCCATAGTCTCCACTTCTACAACTGAAGTTGAGTATATAGCTGCAGGCAGCTGCTGCTCACAAATACTGTGGATGCAAAATCAATTGTGAGATTACAACTTTTCTCTTGTCAATTCCACAATATTATGTGATAGTTCTAGTGTTATTTCTATAGATTCCAATCCTGTTCTCCACAGCAGAACAAAGTACATAGAGATAAGGCAGAGCTTGGAAAATTGGCCGGCGGAGCAAGGATCTTGGCTCGGCGGGGCTGGAAACTAGACCAGATAGAAACTTGGCCTGTAGGCATGATATATGTACAACCCCGTGTTCGCCCGTGAATTAAGCTAGAAATTGTCTCGTCACTAAGGAGTCGCGAGAACCAGGGGGATGCGAGCCGGGGCGAGCTCGCAGGAGAGAGTGTGAGACCTGGCTTCAGCGGTTGTCGCTATAAGGAAGGCAAGCAGGGCCTTCGCAGGCCGCTCGCCTAGAGAGGGTGAGCGAGTGGTACTCGCTAGGAGACCCACGGGAGCTCTCGCTAGTGGCGTTCTCGCAAGCCATTTGCCCAGAGGTAAGAAGGGAAATTACCCCTCTGCCCCTGGTGGCCTGCTGTTAGCCCCTCCGAACAGCAGAGTTAGGCTGTTAGCAGGCCAAATTGGGGTGCGCTTAGTAAAACCAAAAGGCGGAACCCTGCTATTAGTAGGTCAGTCCAGAAAAACTATAAATAGGACCCTAAGGGAACCTTTGAGGAGGACTTCTTTTTTGGCTTCTCTCTCCTCACATCATCTTTGGTTAGCATCTTCAGAGCTCACCAAGGTGCCTGGCTACAGTTCTTGGCTTAGGAGGGGAAGCGCTCTACAATATTCTGGTGTATGGTGGGACCTCCACACTGTCGCCAAGGGTCTCAGTTCTAGGTCTTCAGTCAAGTTGCTCTGAGGTATCAGTAAGCGCGAGTTGCACCCATCTTTGGGGTCCGAACTCCTCATTGGGCCGAATCCGGGTTCCAACATTTTTGGTGCGGTGAGCGTGGATAGCAGCTAGTGCAGGAAAGTTTCAAGGTAGCAACATGGTGGGAGATGAAGAGCAGGGCAATGAGTTTGGCGGCTCGCAGTAGGCGATGATGTTGGGGATGTTCGCGGACCTCAGGAGGGAGGTCCTCGAGAGCATCGGTCTCGCTTTCTCTGCAGTGCGAAATGAGTTCGCGACTCCAACACCTCAGGTGCCCCCCTCCAGGGGTTGGCGAGTGTGTTCCAGGGGGAAGGGCAGGTAAGGAGGTGGCAGGAGCGGGGCGAGACCTCTTTGGGCGAGGGCTTTTCGCCAGCCCAGCGAGCGCCACCCCGGCAGGTCCGGTTTCAGCGAGTGATGCTCCAGCGAGCGCAGTCCCGGCGAGCGCCGTCCTGGCGAGCATGGCTCTGGCGAGCTTGGGTCCTGCAAGAGAATTCGTAGGATGAGTTGATCAGGAGAGGATTGTGAGCAGGAGCAACCCCTTTTGCGAGCTGGTGCTTTCAGCACCTGTCCTGGAAGGGTTCAAGGAGTGGGACAGGGTCTACTACTGCTGCAAGGATGACCCTGTCCAGCACTTGCAGTCGTTCAAGGACCCAGTCTCTATCCGGCCGATGTCAGATGCATTCAAGTGTAGGCTCTTCGTCGTCACTCCGAAGGAGAAGGCTAGGGACTGGTTCCATCAACTCCCAATCTGGTCGATCTACCAGTTCGAGGACTTGCGTAGAGGCTTCTTGTAGCGCTTCTCGACTTCGAAGAAGAGGAAGAGGGAAGCTGAGTTGCTCTCTAATGTCAAGCAGGAGCCGGGGGAGTCGCTGGCCCATTACGCGAACCGGTTCCAGGAAGAGGTTCTACTTACCCAAGAGAAGCATGGGTTTGCCCTCCAACTCGCCTTCATGGTAGGGCTGAGGGAGACTTTCTTCAGGATGAGTTTGAAGAGGAAGGCCCCGATCTCCTACGAGGAGTTGATGGAGAGGGTGCCAAAGGAGATTGAAGGGGAAGAGGCTAACCCGGAACTCACCAAAAGGCTAGCAAAGCTTAGTGAGCCGGAAGTCAAGCAGCAGGAAGTGCGGAGAAGAGAAGATCCCAGGGCCCCGTATGTGGGGTGGAGGCATCAAGGCGGAGGAGCGCAGGTTCAAGGGAGGGGTTACGCCCCGGGAGTGGGTAACTTCCATGGGGGTCACGGGAGATCCCATCAGTTAGGATGGAGGCAGGGTCTGAGGCAGATGCCTCCCCCGCCTCAGCAGGCCATGGCGATCAGGCGAGGAAGAGGAGGAAGAGGAAGAAGATAAGGAGCAGGAGAAGGAGCGGGAGCAGGAAGAAGAAGGGGGAATAGGGGACAGAGCCCGAGAGAGGGGAAGTGGCGTTGTCGTATTGTGACTTCCATCGGGAGGAAGGGCACGCAACGACCACCTGCCTGGAATTCCTGGAAGTAAGAGAGGCCAGGATAACGGCACCGCGGGAGCAGTGAGCGGTAAGGATCGAGGAGTTCCTGCCTCAGGAAGAGGAGGATGAGAGGTGCGAAGACCGGGCCGATGTGGGGGCCCGAGGGGGGATCGGGGTGATCCATGGGGGTAGGGATTGAGGCGACCCAAAAGGGCAGCCTCCATGTCATGTACCATCGTAGCGTAGCTTCGGTGTACCTAGCCCCGCCCCGGCGGAGAAGGTTTCATTCACCCATAAGACATGTCGGGTCATGAAGACCCGTTCTGCGATGCGCTAGTCATTCAGACGGCGATCGAAAACTTCATCATCTCCCAAATCCTTGTGGATAACGAGAGCTCAATCAACGTCATATTCAAGAAGGCGTTTGACGGTATGGGGGTGGAGGCGCGAAGGGTGTTGGCCTTAGATATCCTTTTGTTTGGATTCTCCGGGGAGAGTAAGGAGGTAGAGGGGGGAGTGGGACTCCATGTAGTCCTAGGGGGCAGTCCAGGAATTATCATTTTTTCATAGTGGACGCCCCCAGCAGCTACAACGCCATCTTTGGGCAGCCACTCATCAGCGCGTTCCGCTGTGTCCCCTCCACCTTCCACCAATGCCTTAAGTTCAATGACGGAGGAGTCCAAGTTCGGAAAAGGGGAGACCCGAAGGTGGCCCGACAATGCTATGTGACTGCCATAAACACCATCTCTTGGATGGACGGGGCGGAGAAATGGGAGCGATAGATGGGGGAGCCGGCGAGGCTCGATGAAGGTGAGGAGGAAGGAGTAGAGGCAGGGTCAGAAGAACCGGTAGAGGGGAAGGAGAAGGAAGAAAGGGAGGCCCAGAAGGAAGGGGCGGAAGAGGTGATGAAGGTTCGGGAAGGAGAAGGGGAGGAGAAGGTCGAAGCACCGACTTGCGACGAGGAGAAGGAAGAAGTTTGGGGAGAGCAGTCCCGGTTGGAGGCCATGGATGAAGTCATGGATCTTGAGGTCACCACCCGGGCGGGGGTGGTAGAAAGGGTCAAGGTCAGCGGTGAGCTCAGCCCAGAGGAGCAGAAGCAAATCCTGGCCTGCATCCAGGAGAACGTAGACGTCTTTGCATGGAGTGTCGCGGAGATGCCCGGGATCGATGCAGATGTGGCTTGCCATCGCCTCAACCTCGACCCCGACACCCGCCCCATCCGTTAAAAGAAGAGGGCCATAGCAGACAAGCTAGAGGGGCCCATCCGAGAGGAGGTGGGTAAGCTCCTACAGGCAGGTTTTGTATCGGAGATCCAGTATCCAGGCTGGGTCTCCAACGTGGTTATGGTGAAAAGGGGAGGAGGTAAGTGGAGGATGTGTATCGATTTTTCCTTGCTTAATAAATCATGCCCCAAGGATTGCTACCCCTTGCTTAGAATCGACGCGCTGGTTGACTCAGCCGTCAGTTTCCCTGTAATGTCTTTTTTAGATGCTTTTTCAGGTTATCATCAGATCCATATGTACCCCCCCCCCCCCCCCCGACATCAAGGATGTCTCCTACATCATAGGGGATGGGTGCTACTGCTATAAAATGCTCCCCTTTGGGAAAAAAAATGAAGGGGCAACAAATCAGCGGATGATGGATAGGGTTTTCCGGGAACAGAAAGGAAGGAACCTGGAGGTCTATGTGGATGACCTCATGATCAAAAGCCGAGACCTAGGATCCCACCTCCGGGACCTCGTAGAGACCTTTGGAACTTTGTGAAAGTATAATATGAAACTCAATCCCCAGAAGTGTGTCTTCGGGGCTAGTCGAGGGAAGTTCCTAGGTCACTTGCTCACCCCAGCAGGGGTGGAGGCCAATCCAGACAAAGTCAAGGCTATCATGGAGTTTGGGTCCCCAAGGAACGCGAAGGAGGTTCAGCGGCTAACGGGAAAATTAGCCGGGCTCAGCAGGTTCCTCTCCTGGGCAGGAGAAAAGTGTGCACCTTTCTTTAAGGTGTTGAGAGGAAATCAAAAATTCGAATTGACCACGGAGTGTGAAGAGGCATTTCAGGCATTGAAAAGGAAACTCACTCAGGTCCGTATACTCCAGGGGCCAAGGAAGGGGGAGGACCTATCCTTATACCTGGGGGTAGGATCCGAGGCAGTGAGTTCAGTGCTGGTCCGGGAAGAAGGCAGAAGGCAGCTTTCAATTTACTACGTCAGCCGAGTGCTGAGGAAGGCGGAGCTCCGATACCCCATCCTAGAGAAATTGGCCTTCGCCTTGGTAGTATCAGCTCAGAAGCTCCGGCCTTATTTCCAAGCACATTCGATTAAGGTGGTAACCGACAACCCCCTTCGCAACATCATGGAAGGGGTAGAGCACTCTGAAAGGCTAGCCAAGTGGTCCGTGGAGCTGAGCGAGTTTGATTTCTCGTTGTACCAAGGTTATCAATAAAGGCGCAGGCGGTGGCGGACTTCCTGGCATATTATGTCGCCGAGGTGGAGGTGCAAGGAGCGTCCCACTCGGAGGATTGGAAGAAGTTAGTGGATGGGGCATCAGGGAAGCACTCCTTCGGGGGAGGGGTAATCTTGGTGAGCCCACAAGGGACAAGGATTGAGCAGTCCATCAACATTCATTTCCCAATCACCAACAACCAGGCTGAGTACGAGGCAGTGATAGCAGGCCTGCGGCTGGCCCAGGAACTGGGTGTACAAGACGTGGAGGTCTCGATGGACTCCATGGTGGTGGCGTGCCAGATCAGGGGGAGTTTGAGGCAAAGGAGCCCATCCTCCAACGCTACCTGGAGAAGGTCAAGGGGGTCATCGGGCAATTCCGCACTTTCTCCATCAATCATGTGCCAAGGGAGGAGAGCTCTCCTGCAGACCTTCTGGCCAAGTTCGGCCCCCGGGCAGGGGGGACGGTGTTGGAGCTCTTCCAACCATCCATCGATGAAGGAGAGCTGATGGAGATAGACCAGCAAGAGTCGTGGATGAGTCCCATCGTCACCTTCCTGACGTCGGGGAGGTTCCCTGAAGGGGAGGTGGACAAGCGATGGCTCAGGTACAAATCTGCCTATTACTCCATACATGCAGGTCGACTGTATCGTAAGACCCTCTCGGGACTCCTCGCCCGTTGTGTAGCCGAGGGGGAAGTCCCGAGGGTATTAGAGGAGATCCACTCAAGGGAGTGTGGCAGACACTCGGGGAGCAGGACATTAGAAGGAAGGGTGCTGAGACAAGGCTATTTTTGGCATACCCTCAACAAGGATGCGGGGGAGTTCGCAAAGAAGTGCTCCAAGTGTCAGCTCTATGCTCCACTCCAACTTCTCAGAGCTCAAAGGCTTCGGACCATCACAACTCCGTGGCCCTTTGCGATATGGGGGCTTGACCTGGTTGGTCCCTTCCCCCATGCAAGTGGTCAGAGAAGGTTCCTGCTGGTAATGATAGACTACTTCTCCAAGTGGCTGGAGGTGAAGGCGCTAGCCAAGGTGACATCCCAAGTGGTAAGAAATTTTGTATGGGGTGAAATCATTTGCAGGCACGGGCTCCCATTGGCCATAGTGACGGACAATGAGCCGCAGTTTGCCAGCGATGAGTTCGTCAGCTTCTGCACTCAGCTTGGAATAGATCTTCGATTTGCGTCGGTCCACCACCCAAGGAGCAATGGGCAGGTGGATGCGGCAAACAAAATAATTGTGAACTTACTCAAGAAGAAGGTTGCGAACCTCAGGGGAAACTGGGTAGAACAGCTACCCTCGGTCCTTTGGGCCCTAAGAACTACCTCGAACACGGCCACGGGGGAGACCCCTTTCAAACTGTCTCATGGGTCAGAGGCCGTACTTCCCATAGAATTCGAAGTGAAGTCCCCCAGGTGGTCATCGCTGGAGAAGGTGATGATGAGTGGCGGGCAGAGAACGAAGGGGGCAAAGGCTATCCTTAGACCTGGTGGAGGAGCTCCAGGATCTCGCTACCATTCGGCTGGAAGAGGTCAAGAGGCGGATGGCCCGATACTTTGACCAGTGAATCAGAATAAAGCAGTTTGAGAAAGGGGACTTGGTCCTAAAAAAGGTCGATGCGGCCGGAAGAGGAGCCTCGGTAGGTAAACTTGATCCCAATTGGGAGGGTCCGTACATTGTAAGTGAAGTGCTCAAGTCGGGAGGGTATCACCTCCAAGATGTGGAAGGGGTACCTCTCGGCCGGGCCAGGAGTGGGGACGACTTGAAACGATTCTATCCATAAGAGTTTTAGTAATTGACTTGTATGTTTTACTTTTCTTATGTAAACTTGAAAATTGTTTCTAAGCAGAAATCCCCAAGCGTCCTTCCTTTGGTACTAGAATGCCCCAGATCGATTCCGCTGCCGGGCTCTCATAGATGGTTGGTCGGGTTGATCTCTGGAGAGGCTGACAAGTAACAAGTCCTTTTGTGCTGGAATGCTCCAGATCGATTCCGCTGCCGGGCTCTCATAGACGGTGGGTCAGGTTGATCTCTGGAGAGGCTGGCAAGTAATAAGTCATTTGGTGCTGGAATGCCCCAAATCGATTCTGCTGTCTGGCTCTCATAGACGGTGGGTCAGGTTGATCTCTGGAGAGGCTGGTAAGTAACAAGTCCTTTGGTGCTGGAATGCCAAAGATCGATTCCACTGCCAGGCTCTCATAGACGGTGGGTCAGGTTGATCTCTGGAGAGGCTGGCAAGTAACAAGTCGTTTGGTGCTGGAATGCCCCAGATCGATTCCGCTATCGGGTTCTCATAAACGGTGGGTCAGGTTGATCTCTGGAGAGGCTGGCAAGTAACAAATCCTTTGGTGCCGGAATGCCCCAGATCGATTTCGCTGCCGGGCTCTCATAGACGGTGGGTCAGGTTGATCTCTAGAGTGGCTGGCAAGTAACAATTCCTTTGGTGCTAGAATGCTCCAGATCGATTCCGCTGCCGGGCTCTCATAGACGATGGGTCAGGTTGATCTCTGGAGAGGCTGGCAAGTAACAAGTCCTTTGGTGCTGGAATGCCCTAAATCGATTCCGCTGTCGGGCTCTCATAGACGGTGGGTCAGGTTGATCTTATGAAATTTTCCAAGATCTAGGAGTGAGCAGGAATAGAACAACTCAAAGCAATAGCCAACAACCAGAAGCACATGAAAAACTTCAATCTTTATTGATACTTGTAGAAACCTTCATTACAGTGCGAGGTATACATGGCGAGACATGATTTCGCCAGTACACAAAAAATAGGAGAAAAAATAAGCTGAGAAAGATAACCAGCGGTCGGCCCACTGAGAACGCCTGACCGCCCGACTTGCGAGTTCGCGCAACTAGAACACGAGACCGCCCAAACTGCCTGCCCGCGAGAACAACAACAACCGAGAACTCCGCGACCTCCACTGATTCTCCCAAACTCCATCCACCCGCACTGCAAGCCGCGAGACCGCCCAAACACCCTAGAAGAAGAGGTGACCGCTGCTGCCCTCACAATCCGCAGAAGCTGCACAAAAGAAGATCAATCAGCAAACCGCCCGGTCACAAGAAAATGAGACCGCAGGAACAAGACATGAGCTCTGCTTACACTTGGTGCGATTTATTTTGCTGCTACAGTGGCTCCTATTTATAGGCGTGAGACCTGATCCAGTTACCACCCTATGAGATAGGGTCACCACCCTTGTTCGCGCGACCAGACCGGTCAACCCACGCGATCAGCAAAAGATCATTCTGCTTAGTGAGCTCGTCAGCTTCAACATAGACAAGGAGATCGCCACTCCTCCAAGAAACCGCCCACTACCAGTGTTCGCCAACGAGACCGCAAACACAACCTGTTTGCCAATGAGACGGCGAACACAACCTGTTCGCATTGCTAGCCTTCACCAGAGACTGCAAACAGAGACCATGCGACTAAGAAGCCTTAGTCGGCGAACACTACCAGGAACCCGGATAGTCGCCAGACCGGACTTCCAGATACCTGAACCAACCATGTGCGGTCACAGCTTGACCGGCACAGTCCTGAAGTAACAACCTGCCACGTGGTCACAGAACCAGACCGCGCGGCCTCACTTCAGCAGCCTTGGACAGAAGAATGGCGGTCATGCCGAATAGACCTGCGACTAGACCGAAAAGATCAGACCGCAGATGGAGACCGCAAGACCGCGCGGTTTGCCAGACCGCGCGACCTCCCCCCCAGACCGCCAACTTCCACAAACTTCCACTTCAACTTTTTCAACACTCCCCCTTGAAGTGGGAAGTTGAAAACAGCCCAAGTAAACTCCTTAGCCGAGTGAACGACCCCTTCGCTAGCGCCTTTGTGAATATGTCAGCAACATTGTCCTGACTCCGAACATGCTCGGCCGAAAGAGACCCCTCCAGCACCTTCTCACGAATGAAATGATGCTCGATCTCGATATGCTTGGTCCTCGCGTGACAAACTGGATTTGTAACCAGTTTGAGTGCACTCTCATTGTCACCGCGGAGCAGAGTCAGACCCCGAACCTCCTTATGGACGTCTCCCACCAACCTCCTAAGCAAGATGGCTTCTTGAGCTGCCAAGGCCAAAGCCTTGTATTCTGCTTCCGTGGTAGAGACCGACACGGAATTCTGCTTCTTGTTGCACCATGATATAGCCGTGGGGCCTGCCATGAAGATGAATCCAAACGTCGACTTCCGATCATCCGAATCTCCCCCATAATCAGCATCCATGTACCCATGCACCTTGAAGCCCGCATCTCTCCTATAAAGGAAACCCATATCCGAAGTCGCCTTGACATACTTCAAAATATTCTTGGCCGTTAGAAGATGAGGCATACGTGGTTCCGCCATATAACGACTCACCCTGCCTACTACATATGCAATATCCGGCCTAGTGATCGTCAGATAAATCAAGCTCCTAACCAGAGCTCGGAACACGATCGGATCTTCCAGAATCCTCCCCTCATCCTTCCGAAATTTCATGGCCTTCTCCAGAGGTGTAGAAATGCACTTCCCTTCCTTCATGCCGAATCGCTCCACGATTCGCTCCGCATATCCATCCTGGGACACCAACACTCCACTTTCCTTCCTCTGCACCTCGAGTCCAAGGAAATGGTGAAGCTCACCCAAGTCCATCTCAAATCTGATAGATAGCTCAGCCCGAAGCTTTGCTACCTCCTCCTTCGAATTCCCCGTCATGATCATATCGTCGACGTAAAGCAGCATGATGACTTGAAGCTCCCCTCTCTTCTTGACGAACAAGCTCGAGTTAGAATCTGAAGCACTGAATCCACAGAATAGGAGATATTCTGCAATCTTTCTGTACCACGCCCTTGGCTCTTGCTTCAACCCATACAGGGCCTTCTTCAGCTTACAGACATAGTCTGGAAAATCTTCAGATACGAAGCCTTGTGACTGAACCAAGAAGATGTCTTTGTCAATCTCGCCGTACAAGAACGCATTCTTTACGTCGAACTGCCAAATCTCCCCACCCCAAAACGCCACCAAGGCGATCACAAACCGAACTGAAGTCATTTTTGCCACCAGACTGAATGTCTCTTCATAGTCTTCACTGTATTGCTGCGAGAAGCCCTGAGCTATAAGGAGAGCCTTGTATCGCTCGATACTGCCGTCTGCCTTCTTCTTGAGCTTATAGACCCACTTGCATGTTACAGGGGTGATACCCTTGGGCTTGGGCACCAGAGACCAAGTCTCATTCTTCTCAAGAGCGGCCATATCTTCTTCCATAGCCGAATCCCACTGCTTCACGCCTTTGGCCTTCTCAAAACTCACTGGTTCCCACTCATCCAAGGGACCAGCAAAGAAACAGGAGACAAAAGCTCACCATATTTCCTCCTATATAGCGATCAGGGGCAATGATCGTTCGCTTCGATCTCCTCAGGTCCTTCCCCTGACTCGCAACATCCTCAGCTGCTTCTTCCCTATCTCCCCTTCCAGACGTACTAGGAGTGTCGCTCCCCCTGCTCCCTAATCCAGATGCCTCCGTTTCAGAAATAGACATGGATGGACCACCTGGTGACAAAGGCAGCTCCACCTGAAGATTTTCCACAGCTCTCTCCTGCTCCTCCACCCTGCTTTCTGGTAATTCAACACCAGAACTCCCCTTGTACGACATCACCTCGTCGAACACGACGTCGCGAGATGCATCAAATCTCTGCGTCTCTGGGTCCATGCACTTCTAGCCCTTCTTCTGATCATCATATCCCACGAAGACCAGCTTCCTTGCTTTCGCATCTAGCTTCGTCCGAAGCGTATCTGGAACGTGCACATAGCAGGTGGAACCAAACACCCGAAGGTGTGCCACACTTGGCTTTTCCTTGAACATCATCTCATGTGGGGTCAACATGTTGCTGGGACTGAGAGGCATCCTGTTGATGACGTAGGCAGCACAAGACATTCCCTCCGCCCAGAAGGACCTTGGGATACTCTTTGCATGCAACCAACACTTGCAGGTCTCCGTCAGATGACGGTATCTGACGGATCTTCCGCTCTGCAACTCCATTTTATTGTGGAGTATGCGCACAAGTAAGCTCCCTCCGGATGCCCACCTTCCTGCAAGAACTAGAGAACTCACCAGAGGTGAACTCCCCCTATTGTCAGTTCTCAGCTTCTTAACCTGCAGGCCTAGCCGACCCTCCACAAGCTCCTTGAACTCCATGAACTTGGCAAATGACTCCGCCTTCTCCTTTAGGAAATAAACCCAGACATATCTAGTGTAATCGTCGATCAACGCCAGCATATACCTGCTGCCTCCGAGGCTTGGGGTAGCAGTCGGTCCCATCAAGTCACCGTGGATGCACTCCAACGGCATACTACTCCTTGTCTGCGACTTATCAAATGGTAGTCGATGAGACTTGCCGAACTGACATCCCGCGCAAACATGACCGTTACCGTAGGAAGATAGACTAGGCAGGCCCTTGACCAGACCTTTCACCGCCATAGCCTTCAGCTTGTCCATCCCTACATGCCCCAACCTCTCGTGCCATATGATGGCACTATCATTGGTCCTCATCTTGTCGACATAAGAACTTGTCGATAAGACGAACAAGTCTTTTGCCATCCTCCCGACATGAACAACCTCGGTCTTCACCGCCTCAACATTTCTTAGAAACTTCACTTCTGTTGGGCCGAACAGAACGTGATACCCAGCGTCAACAGCGTTGGTCACGGAGAAAAGGTTTTTCCTCATTCTGGACACATGATAGACACTCTACAAGGTTAGTGGCCCTCTATCACTGCCCAAGGAAACAACCACCACCTTCTCGACACTATGCACGGTATTATCAACAGTAATGATGGCATCGTTACCTGAGTAAGGCTGCGCTAAAGTAAGCTTCGACTCGTCCCCGGTGAGGTGATGACCACACCCCGAGTCCACGATCCAGTACTCCTGATAGTTGATAGGAGCCGCGGATCCAACAGAAGCCGAGAAGGATCCTCCCCATCCTCCATCATTCTGCCTGGCCTCAGCTTCCTCCTTCCCTGCAGCAACATACCCTGGCTGAAGATTCACCCAGCAATCCTTCCTGATGTGACCAACCTTTCCGCACCTGAAGCATTTTGGTCCTTCTCCCTTCTTCTTCCTGTACAACCCTGTATTCGCCGAGTATGTCCTAGAGACAAGAGATATTTTGTAACATTATTTCTCAGTATGTTCCAGGACAGGAAGAGAGGAGGCAAGCGGTGGAGGCAGGAGCCTCCCGCTCGCCCTTCCAAACAAAGGGGGGCGAGAGGAGGCGGGGGCCGACCCCCCTCTCGCCCCCATTCCCAGCAGGGGCGAGTGGAGGCGGGGGCCGACCCCCCTCTCGCCCCCATTCCAAGTAGGGGCGAGAGGAGGCGGGGGACGACCCCCCCACTCGCCCCCATTCCCAGCAGGGGCGAGAGGAGGCAGGGGTCGACCCCCCTCTCGCCCCCATTCCCTGCAGGGGCGGGAGGAGGTGGGGGGCGACCCCCCTCTCGCCCCCATTCCAAGCAGGGGATAGAAGAGGCGGGGGCCGACCCCCCTCTCGCCCCCATTCCCAGCAGGGGGGAGAGGAGGCGGGGGACAACCCCCCTCTCGCCCCCATTCCCTGCAGGGGTGAGAGGAGGCGGGGCCAACCCCCCTCTCGCCCCCATTCCCCAGCAGGGGCGAGAGGAGGCGGGGTCCGACCCCGCCCCCTCTCGCCCCCATTCCCAGCAGGGGAGAGAGGAGGCGGGGGGCCGACCCCCCTCTCGCCCCCATTCCCTGCAGGGGCGAGAGGAGGCGGGGGCCGACCCCCCTCTCGCCCCCATTACAAGCATGGGTAAGAGGAGGCGGGGGACAACCCCCCTCTCGCCCCCATTCCCAGCAGGTGCGAGAGGAGGCGGGGGCCGACTCCCCTCTCGCCCCCATTCCTTGTAGGGGCGAGAGGAGGCGGGGCCGACCCCCCTCTCGCCCCCATTCCCCAGCAGGGACGAGAGGAGGTGGGGGCCGACCCCCCCTCTCGCCCCCATTCCCAGCAGGAGCGAGAGGAGGCGGGGGCGACCCCCCCTCTCGCCCCCATTCCCAGCAGGGGTGAGAGGAGGCGGGGGCCGACCCCCCCTCTCGCCCCCATTCCCAGTAGGGGCGAGAGGAGGCGGGGGCTGATATAGATTTTTGCGGTTTTGAAATTTTAGTGAAGGGTTGAGATTTTCTCCAAAACTATATCTGATAAAGGCAAGTGTACCTTATCGTCTATAGTATAGGATATTAAGAAATACCAAGGTCGTATTCCACGGGGCGCGTTGAATACTTCTACTTTGAGGAAAGTCACTATTATCTTATCTAATGATATTTTGGGGTTTTGGTTCTTAGCTAAAAAAGAGAAATTGCAAGCTAAATTAAGGGTTTAGATGATGATAAAAGAGGCTAGTACTCAATCAAAAGTCACCTTGGAGTGAGAAAAGACAAGTAAAAAGAAATTAAATCTAATTCCGTTTAAATTGAACTACTTGACCGTGGAGGTTCCCGAAGCTCGAACATGCCTCTCTCGAGGTTAATGCCCAACTAAGATTAGGAAAAATCAACCGGACTCTCGTCCTATAATCGATTACCTAAAACTTGCTTTACGAGGTGAACCCCACTATTGGATTTGACTCCAATCCGGGAGATTTACGTCATCCTCTCTCGAGGGGTGCGTGCAACTCTCTTTACCCTTGAGTGATCGATTCATACTTTGAGCCTCTCGGCTAACTAAATATGAAAACTTAAGCGAAAACCATATATCGAAAGTATGGCCTCACTAATTAAAAATCAAGGATAATTCAAGTGTTTATAAAAACGGAAAAAGAAAACTTTAGAAAATCATAACTTGTCTAACTCATCCTCGGATCATTTTGATCGAGTACTAATGAGGATTAGTTAATCATGGTGGAGGGGGAAGAGAAAAAAAAATAAAAATGCATATTAAGAAACTTTAGCTAAGGAGGAGACAAAATAAAGAGAACAAACTATTTTTTATTTAAATGAAAAACTATTACAAGACTTAAGAAAGGAAATTGCAAGCTAGGAAAAACAAGATTACAAGCTTAAACTAGACTATTGCACTAAAGGAAAGCTAATACATTGCATTAGAAAAGGAAGAGAGCATGAAAATAAAGAGACATGAACATGAACATGAAAAAGGAAAACTACTCAAGATTGGCTCCAGCAGCACCTTCCCCACTCCAAAATTCTGAACTTTGAACTCAAGGAGAGCCTCTGAATTTATAGGCAAAAATTTCATGTTACACGCCCTCGGTCACGGGCGTGACCTAGGGCGTGTAATCTCTGCAGCATCGGATCCGGTCGCGGCGTGGGCTTGGCGTGACGGCGGGAGAAAATCGCACATGTCACGGGCGTGACAATTGGGTCACGGGCGTGACTCAGGAAGGCTTCATTTAATGCGGCATGGGCTAGCCAGACGCCGCGGCGGCGTGCTTGGATCACGCGGGAAGGTCACGGGCGTGACTTTGGGTCACGGGCGTGACTCAAGTTGACTTCTCAACGGCAGCTTCTCGTCTCGACGGCGGCTCCACGTGGCAGATGCTGAAATTACACGCCCCCGGTCACGCCCGTGACTTTGGGTCACGGGCGTGACCTGGGGCGTGACTGGGTGTGGACTAGCTCAACAGCACGGCTGCGACTCTGGACTGATCTTCAGGTTACACGCCCTTGGTCACGGGCGTGACCGAGGGCGTGACATGTGATTTTTCCCGATTTGTCCCAGAAATCTGCAAATATTAAAATTAGGCTAAGTTAGAATCAAAATTACAAAAAGAACTACTTATAACCTAAAATTGACATAAAAAGGAAAATTCAAATTAAATAATTACAAAATTTTCTATTAAAAACTTATATAAAAACTACTTTATCAAATACCCCCATACTTGAGGTTTTGCTATTCCAGAGCAAAAGTGTGAGACATAATTTATAAGACATCCTTAAAAAATTTTTTAATTTAAAACTAAAATTTCATTTAACCAAAAGTTAAGTTAAGAGTAAATTCAAGGGGGAGTTAAGTCCTAAATTATGATGATGATTTGAAAAGAGGGAAAAAATGTTTAGGCAATAACTTCTCAAGAAAATTAAGTAGTTTGACAAAATTGTAGAAATTATAAAACTAAATTAAATTAAAATTATAAGAACTCTATCTTAAAAGAATCTTAAGGAAAAGTAAATTACTAAATATTGCTCTCTCCATAATTTTCAACTAAAACTAGAACAATGATAATTGGCTAAGGGTGATTTCATAGAATTTGGCATAAGAAGAGAAATTTTTGAATGGAGGAAATGGAATTTATCATGAAATTTCCCTTTTTTTTTTCTTTTCTCTTTTTTTTTTCTCTTCTAATAAAAACCCAAAATGTATATGGTTTAGGAGTAATGAATTTTATCCTCTTACTCCATGCCATATAATCTTTTCAAATATTTTGGGTGCATATGTTTTAGGGAATAATGAATTTTATCCTCTTATTCCCATGACATATGATCTTTTAATACACATTTTTTTTATGCCATCAAAGGGGGTAGGGTAGGGGAAAAATAAATCTAGCTAGTTTTAAATCATATTGAGAGCAAATTCTAGTAAAATTAAAATTCCTAAGATCTAAGAAGTTAGAAGAAAGTATAATTGAAATCTAAAGAGGTTTAGGAAATTTACTACAAAATGAAGCCATTTAAAAATAAAAAGAGAAGTCATGCTAACAAAATTCTCTAATCAATTTAAAATCATAAGATGATTCTTAAATCAAGATTACCTCAAATTTAAAATTAACAAACTATGATAAACAAAATTTTAGCCAATTAAAAACTTAAACATGCTTATAAACATTCTCAACTAGATTTCTAAGAAATCACAAAAACAACAAGGAGGGAAATAAGAATTTTTTTGAATTTTTGATATTATCTTTTTTTTTTTTGAATTTTTCTCATTAAAAACTATTTACAAAGAAAGGAAACTAGATTTAAAACTTAACAAATTTTTTTGCAAGTCTTGGACTTCCCAAGGGCTACCCGGTGAAGGGTTCGCAAGGTACTAGGAGGTGTGATGGGATAAAATCCCAAACGTCCCTTTCCAAGATTTAAATTTTTCTGTTTTCTATTTTTTTTTTTTTTGAGTTTTGGGTTTTACAAGTGCTAAAATAGAAGAAAAACATAAGAAAATATATATATATTTTTTTTTTTTTTTGAAAATTTTCTAATTTAACAACTATTTACAAGAATTTACAAAGGGCTATTCACACCCCCATACTTAAAGTTAAACATTGTCCCCAATGTTTAAAAATAAGTATGAAGTAGGAAAAGATAAAAAAAAATGCAAAAACGAAAGAAGAGAAGGAAAAAGGGCTTCCCTGATTTTTTTTGAAGCTTTTGTGGGGAAGCCGCGATTACCTGCAAAAGTTGTTAAAGCAGAAAAGAAGAGACAAGAGAAAATAACAAAAGATAACTTTGGGGCGCCTCCCAAAAGCGCTTTGTTTAAGGTCGCGTAGCTTGACCCACTTGCCGATTATGTTATATGATGAAGAAAAATCGCATCACTCTTGTCATTAGGTACGTCTCCCGGAAGATACAATTTAAGGCGGTGCCCGTTAACTTTGAAGGAGCCTTTTTCCGGGTGGGAAATTAGGATTGTCCCATAGGACCAAACCTCTTTAACAATAAAGGGTCCGGACCATCGGGATTTTAATTTTCCCGGAAAAAGGCGAAGGCGAGAATTATAAAGGAGGACGAGATCGCCCGGCGAAAAAGTTTTCGGAAATTTTATATGTTTATCGTGATAAAACTTTGTTCGCTCCTTATATAATTTATTGCTCTCATACGCATTCGCTCGCCATTCATCTAACTCGTTTATTTGAAACTTCCTTTGTTCACCCGCTAAAGTGGAATCGAGATTTAAAAATTTAAGCGCCCAAAATGCGCGGTGTTCTAATTCGACCGGAAGGTGGCAAGCCTTGCCATAGACCATTCGATATGGTGTACAACCGATAGCAGTCTTGTACGCCGTACGATAGGCCCAAAGCGCGTCATCGAGCTTTATTGCCCAATCCTTCCGATTAATAGAAACCGTTTTCTCTAAAATTCGCTTTAATTCTCGATTAACCACTTCGACTTGGCCGCTCGTTTGTGGGTGATATGCAGTGGATAGTTTGTGCGTGACACCATATTTTGCTAAAGTTTTTGTGAATTGAGTATTGCAAAAATGGGTGCCCCGATCACTCACAATAGCGCGCGGAGTGCCAAATCGAGAAAATAATTTTTTTAAAAAGTTAACGACGACTCGCGCATCGTTGGTGGGGAGAGCTTGCGCTTCCGCCCACCTTGACACGTAGTCGACCGCCACTAGAATATACTTATTTGAAAATGAAGGAGGGAGAGGACCAACGAAATCAATGCCCCAAAGATCGAAAATCTCGCATTCTAAGAAAATATTTTGGGGCATCTCATCCCGGCGAGAGATGTTGCCCGACCGCTGGCAGCTGTCGCAAGTACTCACAAGGGTGTGAGCATCTTTGAAGAGCGTGGGCCAATAAAAGCCTGCCTCCAGCGCCTTCCTCGCGGTTCGGTTCGAATGATAATGACCACCGGATGGTCCCTCGTGACAATGTCGTAAAATTTTAAGACCCTCCTTACTCGAGACGCATCGTCTCACCACTTGGTCTGCGCATACACGGAATAAAAAGGGGTCCTCCCAAAAGTAATTCTTTAAATCAGAAAAGAATTTCTTCTTTTTCTGACTCGAGAATTCTTTTGGCAAGACCCGGGCTACTAAATAGTTAGCCAGATCTGCAAACCAGGGGGTAGACGACGTATTAATATCTTCGAGAGCGAGGAGGCGCTCTTCGGGAAATTTATCATCGATGTCAGATTCTATCAAAACTTCCGAGGCGGGGTTTTCTAAATGGGAGAGATGATCGGCCGCCAAGTTTTCGGCTCCTCTTTTGTCCCGGATCTCTAAGTCAAACTCCTGCAAGAGGAGGATCCATCGCAAAAGACGAGGCTTGGCGTCCGATTTGCTTAAAAGATACCTAAGTGCGGAGTGATCCGTGAAGACAATAACTTTTGAGAGGGTGATATATGACCTAAACTTATCGAAGGCAAAAACGATCGCTAGAAGCTCCTTTTCGGTTGTGGTGTAATTCGCTTGTGCCGACGTGAGTGTTTTGCTCGCATAATAAATAGGGTGGAAATACTTACTCACCCGTTGGCCTAAAACGGCACCAACCGCAATGTCACTCGCGTCGCACATGATTTCAAAAGGAAGCGACCAATCCGGCGCGACTAGAATCGGGGAGTTTATAAGTTTCTCTTTGATGAGTTTAAAAGCCAAATGGCATTCATCGCTAAAAATAAACGAGGATTCTTTTTCAAGAAGGTGGGTTAACGGCTTTGTGATTTTTGAAAAATTCTGTATAAAGCGCCGATAAAACCCCGCGTGGCCTAGGAAACTACGAATAGCTTTTACGTTTGTTGGAGGGGGAAGTTTTTCAATCACTTCGATCTTGGCCTTATCGACCTCGATCCCCATGCCCGAAATTTTATGACCAAGGACTAGCCCTTCCTTGACCATAAAATGGCATTTCTCCCAATTAAGTGCTAAATTCGTTTCCTCGCATCGCTGCAACACGCGCTCAAGATTTTTTAAACAATTTTTAAATGAATTTCCGAACACGGAAAAGTCGTCCATAAACACTTCCATCACCTCCTCTACTAACTCGTCAAATATTGCCAGCATACATCTTTGGAATGTAGCTGGCGCATTACAAAGACCAAATGGCATCCTTCGATAAGCGAAGGTGCCAAAGGGACAAGTGAAAGTGGTTTTCTCTTGGTCCTCGGGCGAAATCGGTATTTGAAAATATCCCGACAAACCATCGAGAAAACAGTAGTAGGAGTGACCTGAAAGGCGCTCTAAAATTTGATCGATGAATGGTAGGGGGAAGTGATCCTTACGGGTGGCATCATTTAGTTTTCGGTAATCGATGCACATCCGCCAACCCGTAACAGTACGGGTTGGGATCAACTCGTTATTCTCATTAGCTACTACCGTAATGCCACCTTTCTTTGGTACGACTTGTACTGGGCTAACCCAAGTACTATCCGATATCGGGTAGATAATTCCCGCGTCCAATAGTTTGATCACTTCGGCCTTAACGACTTCTTTCATGTTAGGGTTTAGCCGTCGTTGAGGCTGGACCGAATTTCGGGAATTATCTTCGAGGAAGATTTTGTGAGTGCAGAAGGAAGGGTTTATACCCTTTATATCCGAAATTTGCCACGCAATTGCGTGGCGGTGCTTTCTTAAGACAATAGCCAACTCGGAAATTTCTGAGTTGCTAAGTTCGGATGAAACGATGACGGGTAGCTTCGACTCTTTTTCTAAAAATAAATACTTAAGGTGAGGGGGAAGTTGCTTTAGTTCCAAAACGGGTGGCTCTTCATAAGATGTTTTGATTTTTAATTTTTCTAAAAATAGTGGTTCGGGTGGTCTGAAACGAGTGACTTCTTCTTCTTCCAGACAAAAGAGCTCGGCGAACTCGGACTCGTGACTCGAGGTGGAGACTAACTCGGGAGGGGAATCGAATTCCCAACACTCTTCCAGGTAAAAACATGAATCGTCGTTTTCTAATGTGTTCCGCATCGAGGAATTTATGCCGAAAGAAACTTCATCATCTCCAACCCGAAGGAGGAGCTTTCCGTTACTTACGTCAATAATGGCGCGGGAGGTGGCAAGGAAGGGGCGGCCGAGTATGAGGGGTACTTCGGCATCCTCTTCGATGTAAAGAATGACAAAGTCCACCGGGAAGATGAACTTGTCGACCTTGACGAGCACGTCCTCCACTATTCCTACCGGATATTTTAAAGAGCGATCCGCTAATTGAATACTCATTCGAGTGGGGCTTGGATTTCCTAGACCTAGTTTCTTAAATAATGAAAAAGGCATGAGATTGATACTTGCTCCCAGATCCGCTAAAGCGTGTTTTACTAACGAATTGCCAAATAAACACGGGATGGAAAACCGTCCCGGGTCATTCACTTTTGTAGGCAATTTGTTGAGTACAACCGCGGAGCATTCTGCGTTCAAAGAAATATGCGAAATATCTTCTAATTTTTTCTTATTGGAGAGCAACTCCTTAAGATATTTCGCATATTTAGGCATTTGAGAGATAGCCTCGCAGAAGGGTACATTAATGTGGATTTGCTTTAAAATATCTAAAAACTTTTTATAATTCTTTTCGGCGCTCTCGCTTTTAAACTTAGATGGATACGGAACATTAGAAGTAGAAGCGCGCGGAGCTAACGTAGTAGGTAAAATTGAAGATAAAATAGGAGGAAGAGGAGGAGAGGAAGTTACCATGGGTTCGTCCTGCTTAGAAGCCACCTCCTTCCCGCTTCGGAGTGTAATCGCGTTTGCGCTCTCCCTTGGGTTGGGCTCCGTGTTTCCCGGAAGGGCTCCTTGCGGTCGCTCGGAGATTATCTTTGCTAGCTGGCCCACTTGGTTCTCTAAATTTTTGATCGATCCGGTGAGGTTCCGGATGTTCGCTTCAGTTGTAGCAACATATTTTGCAAAAACCTCTTCAAGCGGAGAGGGTTTTTGCTGTTGCGGTGGAAAACCGGGTGGATTAAAATTTTGAGGGGGAGTTAAATTGAGAAGTTGATTTGGAGGTTGATTTAAATTTAAGGGACGCTGAGCATTTCCTTGATTGCTCCATGAGAAGTTCGGATGATTCCTATAACCCGCATTGTAGGTGTTATTATACGGAGCGGTGTTCGGGTTATAGGAAGGCCGAGGTGGATTTCCCATGTAATCAACTTGCTCTTCAAGTAAAATATTATTAGCCCAAGGAGGAGTGGCGGAGGAAGCAGACATCTCCGCCACTTGCTTTGTTAAGCGCTCAACTTGTAAAGCCAAATTTGCGTTAGCGTCTATTTCAAAAATTCCGGCCGGCTTATTAGGCCGCGCTCGGGCATGTTCCATTGATACGCATTTGTGGCCATCTCTTCGAAAAGCTCTTGAGCGGCGATCGGGGTTTTGTTATTTAATGTCCCCCCGGCGGCCGCATCAATCATTTGCCTCGTTTGGAGATTTAAGCCATTATAAAATATTTGCACTTGTTGCCAAGTGGCAAGTGCGTGGTGAGGGCATCGACGCAAAAGCTCCTTGAAGCGCTCCCATGTATCATAGAGAGTCTCCGAGTCGATTTGCATGAACGATGCAATATCGGTGCGTAATTTAGCGGTCTTTGAAGGCGGGAAATATTTATTAAGAAATTTTTCCGCCATTTCGGCCCATGTAGTGATGGATCCCCTTGGTAGGGAGCCCAGCCACTGCTTGGCCTTAGACCGCAGAGAGAAAGGAAAAAGACGTAATCGAATGGCATCATCGGTGACGCCATTGATCTTAAAAGTGTCGCAAATTTCAAGAAAGTAAGAGATATGTGAATTTGGATCCTCGTCCGGTTGACCATCAAAGGTCACCGATTGTTGCACCATTTGTATGATGCTGGACTTGATCTCAAAATTATTGTTCGCCACCGCGGGGCGAACAATACTCGATTGTGTGCCTTCCAAATTCGGCCGCGCATAATAGGACATGGTCCGTTGCGCGTCCTCATTAGGGTTTGGCTCGTTAAGATTAGGAGGATTAAGATTATGATCCATATTTGCTGCGTTAGTGTCCCCGATTGACTCTTCAGATTCTACTTGATTTCCTTGATCACGAGAACGGCGGTGCCTCAAAAGGGTTCGCTCGATTTCCGGATCAAAAGGAAGAATCGAAGTGCTACCACGGGTCATACACTAAAAAGAGAAGGAAAGAAGAAGAAAAAGAGAGAATATTTTTTGTTCTTTTTAGGCGGATTATGTTAGTCTTGGACTTCCCAAGATCTACCCGGTGAAGGGTTTGCAAGGTACTAGAGGCTGTGATGGGAATTCAAGCCCAAAGCGTCCTTTCCAAGAATTTTAATTTCACCCTTAAGATTTTCAAAAATAGAAAAACTAAAATAAAAACAACATGATAAAATTAATAGCTATCCTTGTTTCAAAATATCTACGCAAAAGTCCCCGGCAACGGCGCCAAAAACTTGATATAGATTTTTGCGGTTTTGAAATTTTAGTGAAGGGTTGAGATTTTCTCCAAAACTATATCTGATAAAGGCAAGTGTACCTTATCGTCTATAGTATAGGATATTAAGAAATACCAAGGTCGTATTCCACGGGGCGCGTTGAATACTTCTACTTTGAGGAAAGTCACTATTATCTTATCTAATGATATTTTGGGGTTTTGGTTCTTAGCTAAAAAAGAGAAATTGCAAGCTAAATTAAGGGTTTAGATGATGATAAAAGAGGCTAGTACTCAATCAAAAGTCACCTTGGAGTGAGAAAAGACAAGTAAAAAGAAATTAAATCTAATTCCGTTTAAATTGAACTACTTGACCGTGGAGGTTCCCGAAGCTCGAACATGCCTCTCTCGAGGTTAATGCCCAACTAAGATTAGGAAAAATCAACCGGACTCTCGTCCTATAATCGATTACCTAAAACTTGCTTTACGAGGTGAACCCCACTATTGGATTTGACTCCAATCCGGGAGATTTACGTCATCCTCTCTCGAGGGGTGCGTGCAACTCTCTTTACCCTTGAGTGATCGATTCATACTTTGAGCCTCTCGGCTAACTAAATATGAAAACTTAAGCGAAAACCATATATCGAAAGTATGGCCTCACTAATTAAAAATCAAGGATAATTCAAGTGTTTATAAAAACGGAAAAAGAAAACTTTAGAAAATCATAACTTGTCTAACTCATCCTCGGATCATTTTGATCGAGTACTAATGAGGATTAGTTAATCATGGTGGAGGGGGAAGAGAAAAAAAAAATAAAAATGCATATTAAGAAACTTTAGCTAAGGAGGAGACAAAATAAAGAGAACAAACTATTTTTTATTTAAATGAAAAACTATTACAAGACTTAAGAAAGGAAATTGCAAGCTAGGAAAAACAAGATTACAAGCTTAAACTAGACTATTGCACTAAAGGAAAGCTAATACATTGCATTAGAAAAGGAAGAGAGCATGAAAATAAAGAGACATGAACATGAACATGAAAAAGGAAAACTACTCAAGATTGGCTCCAGCAGCACCTTCCCCACTCCAAAATTCTGAACTTTGAACTCAAGGAGAGCCTCTGAATTTATAGGCAAAAATTTCATGTTACACGCCCTCGGTCACGGGCGTGACCTAGGGCGTGTAATCTCTGCAGCATCGGATCCGGTCGCGGCGTGGGCTTGGCGTGACGGCGGGAGAAAATCGCACATGTCACGGGCGTGACAATTGGGTCACGGGCGTGACTCAGGAAGGCTTCATTTAATGCGGCATGGGCTAGCCAGACGCCGCGGCGGCGTGCTTGGATCACGCGGGAAGGTCACGGGCGTGACTTTGGGTCACGGGCGTGACTCAAGTTGACTTCTCAACGGCAGCTTCTCGTCTCGACGGCGGCTCCACGTGGCAGATGCTGAAATTACACGCCCCCGGTCACGCCCGTGACTTTGGGTCACGGGCGTGACCTGGGGCGTGACTGGGTGTGGACTAGCTCAACAGCACGGCTGCGACTCTGGACTGATCTTCAGGTTACACGCCCTTGGTCACGGGCGTGACCGAGGGCGTGACATGTGATTTTTCCCGATTTGTCCCAGAAATCTGCAAATATTAAAATTAGGCTAAGTTAGAATCAAAATTACAAAAAGAACTACTTATAACCTAAAATTAACATAAAAAGGAAAATTCAAATTAAATTAATACAAAATTTTCTATTAAAAACTTATATAAAAACTACTTTATCAGGGGCCGACCCCCCTCTCGCCCCCATTCCCTGCAGGGGCGAGAGGAGGCGGGGGCCGACCCACCTCTCGCCCCCATTCCAAGCAGGGGCGAGAGGAGGCGGGGGCTGACCCCCCTCTTGCCCCCATTCCCAGCAGGGGCGAGAGGAGGCGGGGGCCGACCCCCCTCTCGCCCCCATTTCCCAGCAGGGGCGAGAGGAGGCGGGGCCGACCCCCCTCTCGCCCCCATTCCCAAGCAAGGGCGAGAGGAGGCTGGGGCCGACCCCCCTCTCGCCCCCATTCCTAACAGGGGGCGAGACCAGCAGGGGGGAACCCTGGGTCTCGCCCTCATTCCCAGTTAGTAGGCTCGTCGAGCCCCTCGAGGTACCCACCCCCGCCCAGTTCCGGGGGGAGGGTTTGGTCTGCGTTTAGCGCTGCAGAGCAGCGGGATTTGGCTATCCGCAGCCAAATCCGAGGGTATTATGGTAATTCCAGGGACCAGTTTTTGACTATTTGCAGCCCAACTTCAGAAATCCTATAAATAGGACCAAGGGGGCACCATTTGGAGGCAAGCTTGTTCTAGGCTAACTCTCTCTCTCTCTCCCCATTTTCTCTCTCTAGTGGGTGAGGAGAGTCTCCAGTGGTGCCCAAGCCCGGCAATTGGCTTGGGAGGGGAAGCGCTCTAAAGATCTTCTAGGTATGTGGTGGGAGCTCCCCGCCGAGCCCTTGGTCCAGTTTATAGTTCCAACACCTTCAACCTAGAGCTCTCCCTTGGGGGAAGTAAGAGTTGGCCACCCCTCAACTTTTTGGGGGCCCCGAACTCCACAGAGACCGAGAAATCGGTTTCAACATTATGGTGCGGTGAGCGTGGAGTGTGACTAACTCAAGAAACTCTCAAGATGAGCTCCATGGACGGAGGTGGAGGAAGATCCGACCCAAGTCACTCGCAGCCCCCTGTGGCTGGGGTGACGTTGGATATTTTTGAAAATTTCAAGCAAGAGGTCTTACGGACCTTCCAGGTTGCTTTCGCCATGATAGTCGGAGGCAGAAGAGGAGATGGTCCGGAGATCCCGCCCCAGCAGGTGGACGAGGGAACTCTCGGCCAACAGTCCAGGAAATAGGTACCAGTGGGGGGAGGTGGGGAGGTGCCACACCCCCACTCGCCCGTCCCCAAGGGGGCGAGCTCAGGAGGGAGGCGCCCTCCCAACTAGCCCTGCCCCTGCAAGGGGGCGAGCTCAGGAGGGAGGCGCTCGCCCAGCTCGCCCCGCCCCTCCAAGGGGGCTAGCTCAGGAGGGAGGCGCCCTCCCAGCTCGCCCCGCCCCTGCAAGGGGGCGAGCTCAGGAGGGAGGCGCCCTCCCAGCTCGCCCCGCCACTGCAAGGGGACGAGCTCAAGAGGGAGGTGCCCTCTCAGCTCGCCCCGCCCCTTCTAGCCCAGCCCCAAAGGGGGCGAGCGGGGAGGCAACCGGCCCCCACTCGCCCCGCCAAAAAAGAAGTCGAGTGAATGTTGGTGGGCGAGACCACCCCGGGTGGCGGCTACCCAATAGCTCGGCAAGCGCAGAGACCGGCTGTTCAACTCTGCGATAGCAAGGAAGGAAGGGATTTCAAAAGAGAACATCCAACCGCCCGAGGTGGAGGCAGGGGTCGAGGACACCCCCTCCACCGCCTCAGCAAACCGTGGCGATTGGCCAAAGAAGAAGAAGGAACCGCGCGGGAGGAAGAAGGGGCATCCGAGTGGAGTTACCCTACTGTGACTTCCACGATGAGGAGGGTCACGCGACGTTCTCCTGCCCTGAGTTCTTGGGAATGAGGGAGGCGAGGGGTCTGAAGCCGCAACAACAACCAGAAGAGTTCGAGGAAGACCAGGCCTGGGAGTAGGAGACCCAGTTTGGTTTCCGTCCTTAGTTTCTTTTTTCTAAGTCCATGTGTATCCATGTTTCATTTTCGTGCCTAGTGTTCTCACATGTATTAGGATGATCAATATAATGAAGGTTTTTCAAAAAATACTTAGCCCCGATGCTGGCCCGCTGACCATGCACCCACCTAGCTGGCAGGGCCGGGGACCACTCGGGGGCAGGGAGTTTCTTAAGTGACTTTCACCTCGGATGGTTCTGCTGGCCGGGCTCCCTCTAGCCGGCAGGACAGGTTGACCTCCCAGGGAGGGAAAAATTTTTGTCCACCTCTAGTTGAGCCTGGCTCCAAGAGTGTGTCGACCTTGTATCCACCTCTAGTTGAGCCCGGCTCTTGGAGTGTGTCGACCTTGTATCCATCTCTAGTTGAGCCTGGCTCCTAGAGTGTGTCAACCTTGTATCCACCTCTAGTCGAGCCTGGCTCCTAGATTGTGTCGAACTTGTATCCACCTCTAGTTGAGCCTGGCTCCTAGATTGTGAAGACCTTGTATTCACCTCGGATGGTTCTGCTGGCCGAGCTCCCTCTAGCCGGCAGGACAGGTTGACCTCCCAGGGAGGGAAAAATATTTGTCCACCTCTAGTTGAGCCTGGCTCCTAGAGTGTGTCGACCTTGTATCCACCTCTTGTTGAGCCTGGCTCCTAGAGTGTGTCGACCTTGTATCCACCTCAAGTTGAGCCTGGCTCCTAGAGTGTGTCGACCTTGTATCCACCTATAGTTGAGCTTGGCTCCTAGAGAGTGTCGACCTTGTCTCCACCTATAGTTGATCCTGGCTCCTAGAGTGTGTCGACCTTGTATCCACCTCTAGTTGAGCCTGGCTCCTAGATTGTGTCGACCTTGTATCCACCTCTAGTTGAGCCTGGCTCCTAGAGTGTGTCGACCTTGTATTCACCTCGGATGGTTCCGCTGGCCGGGCTCCCTCTAGCCGGCAGGACAGGTTGACCTCCCAGGGAGGGAAAAATATTTGTCCACCTCTAGTTGAGCCTGGCTCCTAGAGTGTGTCGACCTTGTATCCACCTCTAGTTGAGCCCAACTCCTGGAGTGTGTCGACCTTGTATCCACCTCTAGTTGGGCCTGGATCCTAGAGTGTGTCGACCTTGTATCCACCTCTAGTCGAGCCTGGCTCTTGGAGTGTGTCGACCTTGTATCCACCTCTAGTTGAGCCTGGCTCTTGGAGTGTGTCGACCTTGTATCCACCTCTAGTTGAGCCTGGCTCCTAGAGTGTGTCGACCTTGTATCCACCTCTAGTTGAGCCTGGCTCCTAGATTGTATCGACCTTGTATTCACCTCGGATGGTTCCGCTGGCCGGGCTCCCTCTAGCCAGCAGGGCAGGTTGACCTCCTAAGGAAGCAGAGTGTTTTTCCCCCGAGGAGGTTGATGCGCTATTTTGGCACTGCTAATTAGCAGGCACGGAATGCGATACGACGGCAGTGTACCGGTCGTTGTCAAGTAATAAAATAGGGAGGAACTCCCCGAATATCGATCTCTCAAGGACCGCAAGTTGGGTAGTACGATTTGCTTTTGTAGGAAATCAGTTCAAAGGATAAAATAGTAACGACGGGGGTTTTGATTTGGTTTCCTATGCTATTGCAGAATGAAGAATGATGCGGGTCTAAACTCCGCTTCGCACGGCGAGATGGGTGCAACGGCCGCGATGCCGTACTTTGGAAGGCGCGTGGGCGGAATATCACTATGACGGTTGAGGGTCGCACACACCTCTTCTCAAAACATAAAAGAAGGGAAGGGGAGCACAATGTGCTTACCCCCAACAACGAGGAATGCAATTGCACACCGAAATGGGCTTAATGGTGCACCTAGCATGGAATAGTATATGTAAATGAAAACGTGACTAAAATGTGGTGCAAACACCAGAATATCAGCCCAAATGAGTCCAAAAATATATATATAAATGGAACTCATCAGAGGTCTCGCCAGCCGGCGGGGTTGGAGGACCTCTCGGGAAGGCTTTATGTTCTTCCCAAAGTAGCTCCGTTAGCTGGGTTCCCAGCGACAATCGTCGAATATGCAGGGTTGGACATTTCTTTCCGAGCGTGTACCTCGCTCGAAAAGAGCGGGGATTGTGTACAACCCTGTATTCGCCGAGTATGTCCTAGAGGCAAGAGATATTTTGTAACATTATTTCTTAGTATGTTCCAGGACAGGAAGAGAGGAGGAAAGCGGTGAAGGCAGGAGCCTCCCGCTCGCCCTTCTAAACAAAGGGGGGCGAGCGGAGGATGGAGCCGACCCCCCTCTCGCCCCCATTCCCAGTAGGGGCGAGAGGAGGCGGGGGCCGACCCCCCTCTCGCCCCCATTCCAAGTAGGGGCGAGAGGAGGCGGGGGCCGACCCCCCTCTCGCCCCCATTCCCAACTGGGGCGAGAGGAGGCGGGGGCCGACCCCCCTCTCGCCCCCATTCCAAGCAGGGGCGAGAGGAGGCGGGGGCCGAGCACCCTCTCGCCCCCATTCCCAGCAGGGGGGAGAGGAGGCGGGGGCCACCCCCTCTCGCCCCTATTCCCTGCAGGGGCGAGAGGAGGCGGGGCCGACCCCCCTCTCGCCCCCATTTCCCAGCAGGGGCGAGAGGAGGCGGGGGCCGCCCCCCCCCCCCCCCCCCCCCCTCTCGCCCCCATTCCCAGCAGGGGCGAGAGGTGGAGGGGGCCGACGCCCCTCTCGCCCCCATTCCCTGTAGGGGCGAGAGGAGGCGGGGGCCGACCCCCTCTTGCCCCCATTCCATGCAGGGGCGAGAGGAGGCGGGGGACAACCCCCTCTCGCCCCCATTCCCAGTAGGGGCGAGAGGAGGCAGGGGCCGACCCCCCTCTCGCCCCCATTCCCTGCAGGGGCGAGAGGAGGTGGGGCCGATCCCCCTCTCACCCCCATTCCCCAGCAGGGGCGAGAGGAGGCTGGTGCCGACCCCCCCTCTCGCCCCCATTCCTTGCAGGGGCGAGAGGAGGCGGGAGCCTACCCCCCCCCCCCCCCCCCCCCCCCTCACCCCCATTCCCAGCAGAGGCGAGAGGAGGCGTGGGCCAACCCCCCCTCTCGCCCCCATTCCCAGCAGGGGCGAGAGGAGGCGGGGGCCGACCCCCTTCTCGCCCCATTCCCTGCAGGGGCGAGAGGAGGCGGGGGCCGACCCTTCTCTCGCCCCCATTCCAAGCAGGGATGACAGGAGGCGGGGGCCGACCCCCCTCTCTCCCCCATTCCAAGCAGGGGTGAGAGGAGGCGGGGGCCGACCCCTCTCTCGCCCCCATTCCCAGCAGGGGCGAGAGGAGGCGGGGGCCTACCCCCCTTTCGCCCCATTCCCCAGCAGGGGCGAGAGGAGGCGGTGCCGACCCCCCTCTCTCCCCCATTCCCAAGCAGGGGCGAGAGGAGGCAGGGGCCGACCCCCCTCTCGCCCCCATTCCTAACAGGGGGCGAGACCAGTAGGGGGAACCTTGGGTCTCGCCCCCATTCCCAGTTAGTAGGCTCGTCGAGCCCCGTGAGGTACCCACCCCCGCCCAGTTCTGGGGGGGAGGGTTTGGTCTGCGTTTAGCGCTGCAGAGCAGCGGGATTTGGCTATCCGCAGCCAAATCCTAGGGTATTTTGGTAATTCCATGGACCAATTTTTGACTATTTGCAGCCCAACTTCAGAAATCCTATAAATAGGACCAAGGGGGCACCATTTGGAGGCAAGCTTGTTCTAGGCTAACACTCTCTCTCTCCCCATTTTCTCTCTCTAGTGGGTGAGGAGAGTCTCCAGTTGTGCCCAAGCCCGGCATTGGCTTGGGAGGGGAAGCGTTCTAAAGATCTTTCGGGCATGTGGAGGGACGTCCCCGCCGAGCCCTTGGTCCAGTTCATACCTTCAACCTAGAGCTCTCCCTTGGGGGAAGTAAGAGTTGGCCACCCCTTAACTTGTTGGGGGCCCTGAACTCCACAGAGACAGAGAAATTGGTTTCAATACTTCCCTTTAGCCTTGGGAGCATAGCCCCTCTGTTGCTGTCCAAAAGTTGAAGGCCCATAGCCTCCAGTGGTCTTCTTCTTCTTATCCCATTTCTTCTTCTTCCCTGTGAAGAGAACCTCGCCTTCTCCCCCAGACACTGACACCCCCGCCATCTGCCTTGCCAGGCTCTCCTGCGACGTAAGCAGATTCTCCAGCTCCAGCAGAGATGGCTGATTTGCCCAACCCTGCACCGACGTCACAAAGGCAACATACTCCTTCTGCAAGCCACGGATGATGTGCCTCTTCAATTTCGCCTCAGAAATTGGCTCATCAGGATCCCGTGCTGAAATCTCAGCGCACAGGTTCTTCATCTTCAAGAAGAACGTAGAGATAGAAAGATCACCCTGAGTCGACCTAGCCAGCTCATTTTCCAGAAACTGTAGCCTCGCTACATTCTTCTTGTTAAACAGCCCATCCAGGGCTCTCCAGATCTCCGCAGCTGATCCACACCCCAAGATGTGATCGAACAGGTCAGGTGATATTGCCCTCTTCAGGGTGAATTCTGCTATCGCATTAATCCTTCTCCAGTTCCTCACCTCATGACCATTGTCCCCAACTGGGACAACCTGCTCTGTACTATCTCCTCCAACCACCTCCCAGAGGTCCTCAGCCAGAAGATAACTCTGCATACACGACTTCCACTTCTTTAAGTTAGTCGAGTTGAGCATCTCAATTCCAAGACCTCTTGCTTCCATGGCTCTACCACTGGTTCCTTCTTCACAAAGGCGATGGAAACTATGAGTTATTCACTGCTCTATCCACTCCAACCTGCCTCTGATACCATGTGAAATTTTCCAAGATCTAGGATTGAGCAGGAATAGAACAACTCAAAGCAATAGCCAAGAACCAGAAGCACATGAAAAACTTCAATCTTTATTGATACTTGCAGAAACCTTCATTCAGGGCGAGGTATACATGGCGAGACATGATTTCGCCAGTACACAAAAAACAAGAGAAAAACAAGATGAGAAAGATAACCAGCGGTCTGCCCACTGAGACCGCCTGACCGTCCGACTTGCGAGTTCGCGCGACTAGAACACGAGACCGCCCGAACTGCCTGCCCGCGAGAACAACACCAACCGAGAACTCCGCGACCTCCACTGATTCACCCGAACTCTAACAACCCACACTGCAAGCTGCGAGACCGCCCGAACACCCTAGAATAAGAGGTGACCGCTACTGCCCGCACAATCTGCAGAAGCTGCACAAAAGAAGATCAATCAGCAAACCGCCCGGTCACAAGAAAATTATACCGCAGGAACAAGCCGCGAGCTCTACTTACACTTGGTGCGATTTATTTTGCTGCTACAGTGGCTCCTATTTATAGGCGTGAGACCTGATCCAGTCACCACCCTATGAGATAGGGTCACCACCCTTGATCGCGCGACCAGACCGGTCAACCTGCGCGATCAGCAAAAGATCATTCTGCTTAGTGAGCTCGCCAGCTTCAACATAGACAAGGATATCTCCACTCCTCCAAGAAGTCTCCCACTACCAGTGTTCGCCAATGAGGCCGCAAACACAACCTGTTTGCCAATGAGATGGCGAACACAACCTGTTCGCATTGCCAGCCTCCACCAGAGACTGCGAACAGAGACTACATGACTAAGAAGCCTTAGTCGGTGAACACTACCAGGAACCCGGACAGTCGTCAGACCGGACTTCCGGATACCTGAACCAACCCTGTGCGGTCACAGCTTGACCGGCACAGTCCTGAAGTAACAACCCGTCACGCGGTCACAGAACTATACCGCGCGGCCTCACTTCAGCAGCCTTGGATAGAAGAACGGCGGTCACGCCGAATAGACCTGCGGCTAGACCGAAGAGATCAGACCGCAGATGGAGACCGCATGACCGCGCGGTTTGCCAGACCGCGCGACCTCCCCCCCCCCCCCCCCCCCCCCCCCCCCCAGACCGCCAACTTCCACAAACTTCCACTTCAACTTTTTCAACAGATCTCCGGAGAGGCTGGCAAGGTTACCAGAAAAGGGTCATCTCATTTAGCGAGAAGGGATGACCTCGCACAGCAAAGGAAGAGAGAGCTTGCCTCGCGCGCTAGGGGCAGAAGGCCTCCCGCGAGGCAGAGCCCTTGCAAAATATTGAGGGGGAAGAGCAGTGACCGTCCCAGACAGGCAGGCCTAACATTGGCTAACGTGAGAGGGGTGTACAAGGGATCACTTGAATCCCCAAAGACGGTGTGATAAGCCGCACAGGGGTCTCGCTCGCAGAAGACTAAAGGGTGAAGGCTCACTCCCCGTGAGATGGAGACTTGAAAAGGTTGACCCTGGAACTTGCGATCCTGAAGTAGGCGAAAAGGGTGAGGAGGTAGTTACAGATACACGTCCTGTGCGGAAGATGGGCTGCTACGCAGTAGGCAGTCGCGAGCACGGTGAACACGATAGAAAATGCGATATAAGCGCGAGAAAACAACAAAACATAGAAAGCGAGAACACAATGAAAAAGTAGGCAAAATTTTCCATTTCATTTCACTAGTTGGTTATAGGTGTTGCGGCGATCTCGCCAGCCAAAAATACAAATAAAAATACAAGTATTTTATAAGATTCACCGGAAGATCGCTCGTCCTCGCTGTCCGCTGGTGGCGGGGCTGGCATAAATAGCTCCGGGACCACGTCCTGGATCGTCAGGTCAGCCTCCTTGGCGGACAGCAGGACGGCTCTATGCATGGCCCGAAAGATGTAGCACGCCGCGGTGATAGAAGCTTCTCGGCATTCTTCCTCCCTGGCTCGCTGATCATCCTTCAGGCGGCGAGGAGACCGGGGAACGGAGGCACGAACCAGCTCGTGGTTGTGACCTTTCAACCCGGCGACCTCATTCTCCAGGCTGGAGATGCGAGTACGAAGCTCCCTGGCGGTCTCAGCATCCTATAAAGAAGAGAGTAGGTGAGCCGGTGAAGTGTTGTTAGGAAAGGAGGGAAGCTAAAGCTCGAAGACTTACCACTCCATCCTGATGACTGGGGAGAGGCTCGTCAGAGGAGAGCAGCATCACCTTTAGACTCGTGATCTCGGCAGCAGAGTCTTTGTAGGCGTGGGCGAGCTCCTCGTTATGGCACTCCAGCTGAAGGAAGCGCCGACCCGTCATTTGGGCGAGCTCCAGAGAGCGGAGCTGGGCTCGCGCACTCTCTTACGTCAGGGTCCTCGCTGTCTCGGCCTTGAAGACCGAGGAGTCCTCGCGGCCATAAAGCATGAAGTAGAGCGAGAACGCTTGTCCGTTGACCGTCGGCTGCTCCACCCAAGAAGGTCGGAGGGTGGAGATGGTGGCCTTGTTGACCTCGAGACTCCAGTAAAGCAGGTACTCGCCGGCCTCGTCCTTGTTCTGCTGGCCGAGACTGAAGTTCCAGTGATTTATCAGCATTGGCAGGGAGGAGATCCTGTCCTCCCTTTCGACCGGCTCGATGGACTCCCCTCCCTCAGGGAGGTCGGCCAGTAGGATCTCACTCGGGGAAGCCTCGGCATGCCCCTTTCCCTTCTCAGAAGGGGTATTCTTCTTGTTCTTCTTCTACGAAGGCTGCGAGGAGGGATCCTTACGGCCAGAAGACTCAGCCCTCTTCCTGGTAGGCGGGGCGGTAGGGCGAGGAGTCTCGCGGCACGCGTTCTCTCCCATCTTTGCCAGAGGAAGATCCGCGGGAACTAACCGGCTGCTCGCGTAGGGGGGATGGACGGGCAGATACCGCTCACCTGTAATGATTTCTTAATTAGAAATATTCGGCGAAAGCCTTAAGAAGAAATAAGTGAGCAAGCGCGATACATACCCTCCCCAGGGAGCACCGGTGGCAGCGAGTCGTGGTTTCAGCGGAGATGGACCACCTCGAAGTTCTTCCTGTTGAATAACTGGAATAGGGCGGCATCATGGCCGCCGAGAGGTGGGGGGCGGTAGGTGCTCTCGCCGTGCTGGATGGGCGAGAAGGGAAAGGGGCATGCCCCAGATATGTTAGCCAGCGAGACCAACATGCGAGGTTAGTATAAATGATATTTTCTATGCGAGAACAACCAGAAAGAAAGTTAAATTAAGAGACGGAACGGGCATCACTAGCCATTTTCGCACAAACAAATAATAAGTACGTGAAAGCCTCAGCAGTGGGCGAGAAATAGTTAATAAAAAAGAAAAATTGCGAAATTATTCAACGAAGTTAAACATAATGTTAGGCATCGTGGGGGAGCTCGCCGGGCAGAGAAGTGCGAGCGAGGACTAGTAGTGTATCCATTTCCACCAACCACGACCTCACACTCCTGGACGTGGCAGAATCCTAGGGTAGTGATACGCGTTGACGGCGCGCGCCTTGTGTTGAATTAAGCGAGCGTAATCGTCCACTCGCGCGAGATGCGTCCCTGGGGAGGTGGCCGCCTCGCCGATATCTTGCGGCATTTCGGTGCGGAGCCGCGCGCACTCATCCAGTAAAGAGGCGTGCCGCTCCTCAGCCATTTCTCTGTCCCTCTTCGCTTGGAGGTGAAGTTCCTGCAGCATCCGTCCTTGTTTCTGGAACAATTCGGAGGTGCGCCTCTTCATGGCCTCAAGGTCTCACGGGTCGCCTAGGAAGTCATCCATCTGCTCCGGCAAAGGAATGGGCGACATTGTCACAACCCGCATTTTCCCAAGAATATAATACGTATTATCAGAGCAACGGGAAAATACGCATCGTGATGCCACGCCTGCAGGAAACGACTACAGACGCTCAGGAAAACACTCCTTACGATAATTTTATAAAAGACATCCGTGTTCGGATTAAAAGAGAAATTTTCATTTTTAGCTTAAGACCGCGTCCCTCGGTCTGGTGGATCATCTAGTCCACAAGTAGAAAACTATACATACGCAGCGGAAAATAGGTTTGTTTGTTTTTTAGCCTACATGAGCATGAAAATAAACATCCAGAAATGATATGCACATATCTAGGTTTAGTATAGTAAGAAGGATTTTTCTACGAATTTCAAAGTATGCGATCTTTATTTAAAAGCATGATATGCAAGAACGATATTTTTTATATCAATAAAGTAACTACTACATCTTAGCAAAAAGGCTTCCCAGAGAGCAAGTAGGTAAAGTACTCAAAGTAACAGCAAAGCAAACAGTAAGTAATCTAAACAAAAAGCCATACGGGCGCCAACAGCTGACACGAACCCGCAGGGAAGAAGGAAAAACAGCTAAAGGAGAGACAACAACTAAGCAACTTCCCCATACCTAAGAGGGGAAGGGCCTCGACAGGAACACTGAACGACGCCGCTCTAACTCCTGCGGCGGATGAAAACCTGAACCTGAGACATTCATAAGAAAAGAATGCCTCAGCCCAAGAGGGTGCAAGAAAACCAAGATTAGCAGTAAGAGAAATAAGAGAGTGCAGAAAGGAAAACTAAGCAGGTAAACATCTATAATCTTACAACAACCCGAGCCAGCTCAAACGAGTGCACTCGGTAAGAAGAAAAGCCTGCACCAGAAGGTAATAGTCAACACAATAAAAGCCCACCACGTGTCCGCCATTGCGGCTCAGAGGCGATGGTCATACATATAATATCATAATACACATATATAAGCATATTTGTGTAAGAACTTGAGACTGATCAGCTCGAGGGAAAAGCGTCCCCCAAAAGAAGGTACTACGACGGTGGTATCTTCCACTAACGCCCGCAGCCCAAAACCGGGTCGTGGTCCTTTATCCACTGCCACCCAAAAACCAAATCCGGGTGGTGGTACTCTATCCACTGCCACCCAAAACTACCCACCGTGCAAGGCTTAAAACAAAGGTTCTAAATAATCAAATTTAGTTTCAATTAAGACACGGGATGTAACCCGAGATATCAGCACCAGAACACCCTAAGGATAGGGTCACAAAGAAATAAACACTACTCAGCGATTCATTTGAAAACACTTGGTGAGTCCAAACCTGGCTCCTAGCGAACCTCTTGCAATGGTACAATGAATAAGGCATGACAAGATACCGCAAATGAACACTAACCAACTACAGGGCGACTCGAGAATAGAGTACAACTTAGTTTGACGGTCAAAGAAGGTCTCCTAATCAAGACAGGAAGATGAACTTTAGCATTCGCTACGGAAGTAAAGCTATTTAGCAACCTTTAATAACTTCTGTATGTATATATATATATGAGTGTTATACAATAGTATTCGATACTTTCTGCTACTAAAAGTGCAAAGCTGCCGGTCCCTGGAACAAGTAAAAGCCCAAAACCGAAATTCGTCCACTTATCCTTCACCTTAAACAATTGCTAGCCTCGCTAGGCAACCGAGGACTAGCAAGAGAAATTTCCAGGAAATTTAGCATTTAGACTTTCCCAAATCGTCAGGGAATCTAAATTACGAAATTTCCAGGGAATTTTAGCCCGCCGCAATACCCAACTTAGCCAAACGAAGGAAGAAATGTAGGATCCGGGAAATTTGTCGAGCAAGATCATTAATGCTTACTAATTGAATAATCCCAAAAGTTAACCAACAACATATAGACCAAGAAGAAGCCCCGCATAAAACCAATAGCTGACAGGCACAACTTCCCCATGAGACGAAACCTCTAGCATATAGCCTAGGAAATTTAACTTTGCATAAACCTAAGTAAATACCTAGCCCTCAAATTTAAACACAGAAAATTTACGAACCGGGTAATTGACTTAGGTTTAAACCAAGAAAATTTCCTAGCGTATAGGCGCAGAGCTTCGTATATCAAGAGTTCAAATTAGGGGGAAACAAGGGAAAATAAAATGAATCAGTAGCTACCATGCTAAAATCAGGGAGGAGACAACCACCATGATAATGTAAGGAACCTTGCTCACAACCAAGAAGATCACCACATAATAATCCTATTAGGTAGGACCATGAATAAAGCAGCCCCAAAATGATGGGTTTTATGAAGCAGGAATCAAGAACCCAGAACACCGAACAAGGCCCAAAAAGGGTGAAACACAACTGCCACTAACTAGTCGGAAATATGTTCCTATTATTAATGAACATATTTTATTGGGGTTGCAGCACAGTTAGAGTCTTGACGTTGACCTCTAGGGTGACCTACACATTTCAAAACTTTATCAAGGGAACACCACATACATAGGGGGCTGCAAGAGGAGTGCCCCATAACTTAAAATAAACCAAACAGCCTTTAGTGGCTGTATAAGGACAACCAAACAGCCCTGCCCAACTGCAGAATTCAGCATCTAAAAAGAGGCATAGCAGCTAACAGGAAGGGTATAACAGAGACAAGATTAAAGAGATAACAGTACAGCAGCAATAAGTGAAACTGCATTGCCACCAAAAGAAGAAAATAAGGAAATAGCACAATGCTGAATCAATCGACAAAACACCCAATAGGACAGGAGAACAAGCAGCCGGCCAACAAAATTTTGAATGAAAACACATATCAGTGACAGCAACCATAAGCCAGCAGCAAAATGGTTCACCCAAATCTATCAAATCATCAAAACAACAATTCCCCCATAATAACCTCTATAGCAGTTACTGCAAAACTGAAGTAAGAAACCATCTCAAATCAAGCCACAACTGGAATAGTTACAGGCATAAGGACAAGGATTTTAACAGCAACTAACTGATAATCATGCTCCCAGCAAATCTAAACCAGACCACCGAAAACAATAAGAAAAAGAACAGCAGCTGTGTTTTCTCTTTTTCCTAAAACAGTGACAAAATTGAAGCAAGGAAAACCCTCAATGCTAGCCATTCACTATGACTATATATATATATATCATTTCCTCCCAAGAACCAAACAGATATCCTAGCAATTTATTAGGACCACCAGAAAAATTTGTGAATGAAACATTTGACCATGCGGTAGGTATATTATCTAGTATTTGGTATTTGGTGTATAATTTCATACCAAATGACTTTATTAATATAGAAGAGCTAGGTAAGGTAAAAGAACAAATTTGATAGCATATAAATATCCAGAAAATTTTGCTAACCAAATTGGGAGGTCAGATTGCATATAGATATCCAGAGAAATTTGCTAACCAAGCTAGGAGATCAGATAGCATATAAATATCCAGAAAAGAGATGAAGGGGGGAGGAGGAAGAGTTCTCTTGCCTCATTTCAATCGGCGACTCGCCGGATCGCGACAAGCTCGCCGAAGACAAGCCCCGGCAACGAGAACAGGCTCCAGCTCAACCAAATTCCGCAGCTACAGGTCCTTAAACAGCCACAAGAGCACTGCTTTTCCGAGAGAAAGAGAAGGAAAGGAGAGCGGAGGAGGAGATCGTCGCCGTGCCCTAGAGCGACACCGTCGAGATAGGGAGAGGAAGTGAGGAGAGGTCGGACAGTTTGGTAAAGAGGACGATAAAATGCTGTGAATGAATGAATTCCACCGCTTATAACCTCAAGCCAAGATGTCTATTTGCAGCCCAACATAAGTCTAGGCTATTAAGGATTAACCCACACAATAGCTATTGGCACACCACATTCTTTTCAATTCCAGCCATGCAAAAAGCCCACATAAAACCAAAATACCCTTTTTGCACATCAAAAGAACTAGGAGGCAACCTTTAATAGCACATTAAATTTCAGTTATACGGGAACCTGTATTAGCACCCCACATTATTTCACTGATATAATTATCTTTCATCATAGGGGAAAGAAGGACCTTCGTCGAACGAACCATATATATGCATATGATTTTCTTATAATAATAATAATATTATTATTATTATTATATTACTACTAAAAACTAAACGAACGCCAACCCAACGAAAATTTTGCCTAAGGTGAGCGGCGCCGCTAACTCGACGTTAAAAGTAACACCTAGACGTCAAAGGTGACGTCAACGGAGGAATAAAATAATTTCTGAAAATTCCGGGGTGTTTCAGTCACCCCACCTAAAAGGAAGTTTCGTCCCGAAACTTAAAACCGAAACTTAATATACGAAAGAAAGAAAAAGGGCAAGGGGAAGAGAAGCAAACGCTCGCGGGATAGAAACGCTAACCCGAGAGGGGTAAGAAAACAGATGCGGATAAGGTTTCGTCTCAGCACTCAAAATAGATCACCCGATCCTTGATCATACACTCGCGACAAAGCCTTCTGAATCCAACACCTCCCATTTAAACTAAACGAAGGAATTACCTAAAAGGAAAAGGACATTACCAAGAACTTTAGATGTCCAAGCCGAGAACAAAAGCAGACCGCGGAACGTCTGACTCGCGGATCCTCAACGGAAGGCAGCCTAAATGAAGATCAGCCTTCGTGAACACGGAACTAACCTTCTTCTTTACGAACAAGACGAGAGCACTCCATGGCGAGGAACTAGGCTAGGAAAAAGCCACACTGCAACCACTGATCTAACTGAGTGCGCAACTCTCGCAACACACGCGGGGCCAAAGGGTACGGTGCCTTAGCAACAGGATGGATACCCGGCTCAAGGTCAGAAACAAACTCCTCAACTCTCACGGTAGAAAACCAGGGAGATAACGGCGAAGACATCAGCGAACTCTCGCACCACAAGGAAGATCTTCGATACACAACAAACCGAAAATGGTTTCTAGCGTAGAAACAAGGTAAGCAATGCCATTGAAAACTAAAGGCTCCTGGCACACACCGCGGAAATAACCGGGGAAACATAGCGCGGAAAACCAAACACGCTCGAGGGTTGACCGATGTCCAGCTTAAAGACCAAACGCTTTACCTTGCGTTGGATAATCGCATCAAACCTGGACAAACCGCCCAAACCCCAAATCACAACGAAAACTCCAGGTTTAGCACCTTTAGATTAACAAAAGCTAAGAAACCACCTAAGAGGGTAAGACAACCCTGAAAGCCCTGATTCAACACCACAGAAACAACAAAGGGGAAACTTAACACCAAGGGAATCACCAACCCGATCAAGGGTCAAACCATGACGCTCTGCTAAAGACCTAGCCACGCACGAGAGGGTAGGACCAGAATCGAGCAGGAATGCGCGCCTAAAGGTTATATACCTTAAACTCTCCTATAAGGTTGGATACGCAATTAAACGAGCGAAAACAAACTAGAACCAAAGCTGAAAGCTATGAGTTAGATTAGAATCTAACCTGAAATCACCTGGGGTAATAACTGCTCAACAATCGATAACCTAACGATGACTGCCTGCGAAGCTCTATAGCCAAAACATCGAGTAAAACTCAAATCAAAAGAAGGTGATAGCTAAAATTTAGGATATAAATAATTTTCTCCAAATTCTACGAACTATAGGCAAGAGCACCTATCGTTCATAGCATAGGATATTTAAAACAAATAAATATCAAGTGTCGTATTCCACGGGTTTGTTGACTACTTTTACTCACGCAAATTAATATTATTTTATCGGAAGTAATATGAAGTTTTGAAAATAATTAAATAAAGAGAAACATTTGATCGGGAATCCTTCTAAAGTAAAATATTTCGTAAATCTAGAATTTGAAAGAAATCGATTTAGACAAACTTGACCGTGGAGGTTCCCAAAATATGATAGAGCCTCTCTCGAGAGAACTACCACCTAACCTTAGGTTGATCGATTAAGACCCCTCGGCCAGTCGAAACCCCTAAGCTTGCTATATGCGGTGAGCCCCACTATTGGATTTGACTCCAATCAGGAAGAATTTCATCACCCTCTCTCGAGGAGTGCAAACAATTCTTTTTACTGATGAGCGATCTACCGTATTTACGGATCTCTCGATACACTAAAATATGGATCAAACTTGATTTTCATACACTAGAAATATGAAACCAATAATTGCAAATCATCGGTAAATCTTAGTTTCCAAATCCAAACTAAAAATAAAAGATTATGAAATATAAAAACTTAGGAAATCATCCGATCAAATGCTATAAAATTAGTTAAAATGATTTAAAAAGAAGAACAATTTTATTTCTAAGAAAAGGAATAACACATACAAGAAATAAAATTCTAAACTAAGAATTAAGAAGTGCAAGACAATAAGTAAAATGCATAAAGAAAAAATAATAAGAAAATGCTGAAAAAACTAATCTAAAAATGACCCAATCTAAGCTAGGATCAGATTCCCATCACTTTGGCAGCAGCTGGCTTTTATAGGCAGAAAATTGCTGAGTCACGCCCTTGGTCACGCCCGTGACCAAGGGCGTGTAAGCTGCGTAATTGCGTCTTGAAAGCCCGGGAACGTTGGGGAAGAAAAACCGCCATTAATCATCTCCACGGGTCACGGCCTCGGTCACCCCCGTGACCTTGGGCGTGACTTGACCGAATCTGAAAACGGTAGGAAACAGCGCAATTTGGAGTTATTCTGGCAGTTGCGGGAATGGTCACCCCCTAGGTCATGGCCGTGACATGTAGTCACGCCCGTGATAGAGGGCGTGACATGACCGAGTCTGGAAACGGCGCGATCTGGAGTTATTCTGGCAGTTGCGCGATGGGTCACCCCCTAGTTCATGGCCGTGACATGGAATCGTGCCCGTGACCTGGGGCGTGTAGGCTGGAAATGATGTGGCGGCGTGTTCTGGCAGCTGGAAGATGGCTGGGTTGAGTCATGGATGTGACTTGATGTCACGCCCTTGGTCATGGCTGTGACCGAGGGCGTGTAATACTAAATTGGGCTGGCGGCATGATCAGGCAGCTGGAAGATGGCTGGGTTGAGTCATGGCCGTGACTTGAAGTCACGCCCTTGGTCATGGCCATGACCGAGGGCGTGTAATGAAGATTTTTGCAGACTTGTTCCATTTTTTCCCCTGAACATGGCTGTGAGCTTGAATTTGCTATTTGCATCCCCAGATTACCTGAAAACACAAAATAAAGCGAATTAGATATATATTAAACTAAAATTATATAAAAACTAATTAATTACTACTAAAATACTATGTAAAAATAACTATAAATAATGCACTATCAAATACCCCCATACTTAAGCTTTTGCTATTCCAGAGCAAAAACTAATTTATAAGTATGAGAGGAATTTATAGGACATTTCCAAAAAGATTTACTTCTAATTATGCACTTCAAATCTCATAAAACTCATGTCAAAATAAGTTAAGAAATTAAAATTCAGATTTATAAGAAATAATTAATAATTCATAAATTGAAATGAGTAGAATAAATTTTAGTTTTGAAATTCTCTAACTAAATCTTCATAAACAAAATTGCATTGAATTAAGCAAAATATTCCAAGATTAAAATTATAGAAACTTTACAATCATGAGAAACTTTTAGAAAACTACAAAATATTAACTATGCTCTCTCAATAATATCTTGGATAAACAAGTGAACTTGGCTAAATGGGGTTAAATTGGCATTGAAGAAGTTACTTTGTATATGGGAAATGATGAATTTTATCCTCTCATTCCCATCTTTTTTTCTTGAATTTCTTCTTCTTTTTATATCCCAAATGTACATGTTTAGGAGTGATGAATTTTATCCTCTCAACTCCATGCCATATAATCTTTTACTGATTTGGGTGCATATGTTTAGGAATTGTGAATTTTATCCTCTCATTCCATGACATATGATCTTTTCAAAAAAATTTTATATGCCAAACAATGGGTTTAACAAAAAGGTAGGGGAAGGGCTAGGGTTTAAAGGCTAAACAAATTCCAAAGATACATTTTAAGAGCATAGAAAATAATTTGAGCAATCTACAAGAAACTATGAGTTCAAGTTAATATAAGTAAAATCTAGAGATATTTAACACAATTACTACAAAATTGAATTATGATATTTTAAAGAGAGAAAATAAAACTAAGAAATATTCTAAACAAATCAAAATAATGAAAAACTCATTAAATCAAATTCATCTAAAATTTAAATCTAACATATTTTGAAGAGAAATATATGATTTAAAAATTCATAAAAAGAAAACTCCTTAAAAAGCCTATAAAGACAACTCATAATTAAAATTAATTTTGCATAAATGAAGTTTGACGAAATTTAATAATACAAAATTTATTTTATTAGATTAATAGTTTAAATTTTTTTTTGTATTTTTCATATTTTTAAAACAAAATTGAAAAAGAAAACAAAGAAACATTTTTTTTATGATTTTTAACATTTTTCGCAATTTTTTTTTGCATTTTTTTTTGAATAAAAATAAACAGAAGAGAACACCCCCCCATACTTAAAGATAAACATTGTCCCCAATGTTTATAAACAAGGATGAAAAGGCAAAAACAGGAAAAGAAAATGCATAAAATAAAAGAAAAATTGCAAAAATATAAAGATAAGCAAGGGGTGCCTCCCAAGAGCACTTTGTTTAACGTCTTTTAGCTAGACGTTAAGGATTAGCTAAAAGGATATTCAAATTGAAAATGCACAGGCAACTCCCTTAATTCACGTTGAGGTGAAAATGCCGAAAACTGTTGCCCGGCGACTCCTCCGCTATAATCCTGATTCTTTTGTTCTCCGTTAGCGCGAAATTGTGAATCCAAATTACCTATACATACCCTAGGTAATTTGGATTGATGGAGATGAGCGGCAAATGGATCGGTGAAGCCGTTTGGTTGCAACGGCTCATCATCTACAAGAAAATTATTAGTATAAAAAGAATCAAGATTAAGCGAGTCAGAAAAATTTTCACAAGGAGGAGTTTCTAGTGAAAATACATGATTAAGCGCCGGTTGTTTATTTTCAAAAATAAACGAATTATCAGAAAAATCAATACCAAGTGGAGAAAATTCATGAGACACAATTTCTTCATGAATAATAATTTCATGAAAAAGAGAAGACAGGGCGGGCGAAGGAGAAGAAGAAAAATTTTTATTTTCAAATTCGTCCGGTGTCTCCATGACATTGCGAAATTCTTGGTACAATTGTTCTTCTTGATCTTGAGAATAAAGATTTAAAGTGGGAGAAATAACATTCGGAAAAATTTCAAGATCAGAAGAAGAACAAATCTGTGGAAAAGGCGAGGAAAGCAAATCATAATTGAAGGAATTTCTTTCTTCGCACTGAAAACTATCCGGGTGACCTTGCCACCATGAATAATCAACATCAGAGTAAGAAGGAGATTCACTCAAATTATTATTTAAAGAAAAATTATTTTCATCATAAAATTAATAATTTTCATTATAAAAACTATAATTTTCATTAGAAAAATTAATTTGATTTTCATTAGAAAAATGTTGAAATGAAAAATAGCATTCCTCACTAGAATGATGACCCCCACAAAAAGGACAAATAATTTGGCGCATTCGCGTGGCTTCCAAAAGAATGACTTTATTTTGAAGCTCGGCAACTTTTGCGGCCAACTGCGATAACATCATATTTTTTGAAAAAGAAAATTAAACAACCGTTACCTAATAGAAGTGAATTTTAAAAGAAAAAGCAAAAAGGGAAATGGGGGTGGAGAAAGAGAATGATAAAAGTAATAAAATTCACGCTTTCAAAATATCAACAAAAATATTCCCCGGCAACGGCGCCAAAAACTTGATAGCTAAAATTTAGGATATAAATAATTTTCTCCAAATTCTACGAACTATAGGCAAGAGCACCTGTCGTTCATAGCATAGGATATTTAAAACAAATAAATATCATGTGTCGTATTCCACAGGTTTGTTGACTACTTCTACTCACGCAAATTAATATTATTTTATCGGAAGTAATATGAAGTTTTGAAAATAATTAAATAAAGAGAAACATTTGATCGGGAATCCTTCTAAAGTAAAATATTTCGTAAATCTAGAATTCGAAAGAAATCGATTTAGACAAACTTGACCGTGGAGGTTCCCAAAATATGATAGAGCCTCTCTCGAGAGAACTACCACCTAACCTTAGGTTGATCGATTAAGACCCCTCGGCCAGTCGAAACCCCTAAGCTTGCTTTATGCGGTGAGCCCCCTATTGGATTTGACTCCAATCCGGAATAATTTCATCACCCTCTGTCGAGGAGTGCAAACAATTCTTTTTACTGATGAGCGATCTACCGTATTACGGATCTCTCGATACACTAAAATATGGATCAAACTTGATTTTCATACACTAGAAATATGAAACCAATAATTGCAAATCATCGGTAAATCTTAGTTTCCAAATCCAAACTAAAAATAAAAGATTACGAAATATAAAAACTTAGGAAATCATCCGATCAAATGCTATAAAATTAGTTAAAAATGATTTAAAAAGAAGAACAATTTTATTTCTAAGAAAAGGAATAACACATACAAGAAATAAAATTCTAAACTAAGAATTAAGAAGTGCAAGACAAGAAGTAAATTGCATAAAGAAAATACAATAAGAAAATGCTTAAAAAACTAATCTAAAAATGACCCAATCTAAGCTAGGATCGGATCCCCATCACTTTGGCAGCAGCTGGCTTTTATAGGCAGAAAATTGCTGAGTCACGCCCTTGGTCACGCCCGTGACCAAGGGCGTGTAAGCTGCGTAATTGCGTCTTGAAAGCCCGGGAATGTTGGGGAAGAAAAACTGCCAAAATTAATCATCTCGACGGGTCACGGCCTCGGTCACCCCCGTGACCTAGGCTGTGATTGACCAAATCTGGAAACGGAGGGAAACGACGTGATTTGGAGTTATTCTGGCAGTTGTGGGAATGGTCACCCCCTAGGTCATGGTCGTGACATGTAGTCACGCCCGTGACAGAGGGCGTGACATGACCGAGTCTGGAAACGGCGCGATCTGGAGTTATTCTGGCAGTTGCGCGATGGGTCACCCCCTAGGTCATGGCCGTGACATGGAGTCATGCCCGTGACCTGGGGCGTGTAGGCTGGAAATGATGTGGCGGCGTGTTCTGGCAGCTGGAAGATGGCTGGGTTGAGTCATGGCTGTGACTTGATTTCACGCCCTTGGTCATGGCCGTGACCGAGGGCGTGTAATACTAAATTGGGTTGGCGGCATGATCAGGCAGCTAGAAGATGGCTGGGTTGAGTCATGGCCATGACTTGAAGTCACGCCCTTGGTCATGGCCGTGACCGAGGGCGTGTACTGAAGATTTTTGCAGACTTGTTCCATTCTTTCCTCTGAACATGGCTGTGAGCTTGAATTTGCTATTAGCAGCCCTAGATTACCTGAAAACACAAAATAAAGCGAATTAGATATATATTAAACTAAAATTATATAAAAACTAATTAATTACTACTAAAATACTATATAAAAATAACTATAAATAATGCACTATCAGAAGGCACGCTCAACATCCTCCACCTTAACTCGCACAAAATTGAGATAACAAAAATCCAAATCCACATTCGCAAGCCGACGAATAAACTAGGTCAAAACCTTAACCTGAAAACACTTGGGCAGAAAAACTGCGCTTGATTCACAACCATTTGCCTCAACAACGCCTCGATACTCTGACGCAACTCCTTAGTCACCGCCTCACTAAGCGCACCTAAGGGATCCCCCTCTAACCGGAGAGCCGACTCCGACGCACGACGCTTTGGAGTCATCGACTGCAATTACGAATGAACACCACAATATACCCAGCTTAAGACACAACAGCTAGGAACTAGAATCTCCTAACTCGATACAGACTAGGAAAGAGTAGATACTTTCTCTTGCTGTTACCTTTCTCTGGGAATTTATGAAATGATGTTATGCTAAACTTAGGATGATACACCATCATCCTATCAACTTATGTGCATATAAAATAATGCATGAATGCCAAATTTTATTCCAAATCACGTGTGTACGAGCGTCGTCATGTATGTCTTTAGCTTGGCACGTGTGCTAATGCTATGTTATGATGCATATGCAGTGCTATGCAATCTAAAAAGGCCTTAATGCATGCTATGAGCGGCGTACACATGCGATCTTATGCATCCCATACTACATATTATCGCATGCAACGAAAAAGAAAATCTAATGGACATGCATGCGACCTACGTTATGCATCCCATACTACATAACAGTCGTATGTTGTCACCTATGAGGATCCATATACAAACACATATTATGCATCCCATACTACATAATATGCCCCGTATACTTCTTATCATGCTAAGAGTGTAGTGTTCATGCTTCAGCCAAGACATACTGATGACCATTCGGTGTGTGTATGCGATGAATGACGATTCTCACCAGGCGGTTAACCGGGCAACTAAACTATCACAACAACCCAGCTAACCTCCCTCTGATACCAACTGTCACAACCCGCATTTTCCCAAGAATATAATACGTATTATCAGAGCAACGGGAAAATACGCATCGTGATGTCACGCCTGCAGGAGACGACTACAGACGCTCAGGCAAACACTCCTTACGATAATTTTATAAAAGACATATCCGTGTTAGGATTAAAAGAGAAATTTTCATTTTTAGCTTAAGACCGCGTCCCTCGGTCTGGTGGATCATCTAGTCCACAAGTAGAAAACTATACATACGCAGCGGAAAATAGGTTTGTTTGTTTTTTAGCCTACATGAGCATGAAAATAAACATCCAGAAATGATATGCACATATCTAGGTTTAGTATAGTAAGAAAGGATTTTTCTACGAATTTCAAAGTATGCGATCTTTATTTAAAAGCATGATATGCAAGAACGATATTTTTTATATCAATAAATTAACTACTACATCTTAGCAAAAAGGCTTCCCAGAGAGCAAGTAGGTAAAGTACTCAAAGTAACAGCAAAGCAAACAGTAAGTAATCTAAACAAAAAGCCATACGGGCGCCAATAGCTGACACGAACCCGCAGGGAAGAAGGAAAAACAGCTAAAGGAGAGACAACAACTAAGCAACTGCCCCATACCTAAGAGGGGAAGGGCCTCGACAGGAACACTGAACGACGCCGCTCTAACTCCTGCGACGGCTAAAAACCTGAACCTGAGACATTCATAAGAAAAGAATGCCTCAGCCCAAGAGGGTGCAAGAAAACCAAGATTAGCAGTAAGAGAAATAAGAGAGTGTAGAAAGGAAAACTAAGCAGGTAAACATCTATAATCTTACAACAACCCGAGCCAGCTCAAACGAGTGCACTCGGTAAGAAGAAAAGCCTGCACCAGAAGGTAATAGTCAACACAATCAAAGCCCACCACGTGTCCACCATTGCGGCTCAGAGGTGATGGTCATACATATAATATAACAATACACATATATAAGCATATATGTTTAAGAACTTGAGACTGATCAGCTCGAGGGAAAAGCGTCCCCCAAAAGAAGGTACTGTGACGGTGATATCTTCCACTAACGCCCGCAGCCCAAAATCGGGTCGTGGTCCTTTATCCACTGCCACCCAAAAACCAAATCCGGGTGGTGGTACTCTATCCACTGCCACCCAAAACTACCCACCGTGCAAGGCTTAAAACAAAGGTTCTAAATAATCAAATTTAGTTTCAATTAAGACACGGGACGTAACCCGAGATATCAGCACCAGAACACCCTAAGGATAGAGTCACAAAGAAATAAACACTACTCAGCGATTCATTTGAAAACACTTGGTGAGTCCAAACCTGGCTCCTAAAGAACCTCTTGCAACGGTACAATGAATAAGGCATGACAAGACACCGCAAATGAACACTAACCAACTACAGGGCGACTCGAGAATAGAGTACATCTTAGTTTGACGGTCAAAGAAGGTCTCCTAATCAACACAGGAAGATGAACTTTAGCATTCGCTACGGAAGTAAAGCTATTTAGCAACCTTTAATAACTTCTGTATGTATATATATATATGAGTGTTATACAATAGTATTCGATACTTTCTGCTACTAAAAGTGCAAAGCTGCCGGTCCCTGGAACAAGTAAAAGCCCAAAATTGAAATTCGTCCACTTATCCTTCACCTTAAACAATTGCTAGCCTCGCTAGGTCACCGAGGACTAGCAAGAGAAATTTCCAGGAAATTTAGCATTTAGACTTTCCCAAATCGTCAGGGAATCTAAATTACAAAATTTCCAGGGAATTTTAACCCGCCGCAATACCCAACTTAGCCAAACGAAGGAAGAAATGTAGGATCCAGGAAATTTATCGAGCAAGACCATTAATGCTTACTAATTAAATAAGCCCAAAAGTTAACCAACAACATATAGACCAAGAAGAAGCCCCGCATAAAACCAATAGCAGACAGGCACAGCTTCCCCACGAGACAAACCTCTAGCATATAGCCTAGGAAATTTAACTTTGCATAAACCTAAGTAAATACCTAGCCCTCAAATTTAAACACAGAAAATTTACGAACCTGGTAATTGACTTAGGTTTAAACCAAGAAAATTTCCTAGCGTATAGGCGCAGAGCTTCGTATATCAAGAGTTCAAATTAGGGGGAAACAAGGGAAAATAAAATGAATCAGTAGCTACCATGCTAAAATCAGGGAGGAGACAACCACCATGATAATGTAAGGAACCTTGCTCACAACCAAGAAGATCACCACAACATAATCCTATTAGGTAGGACCATGAATAAAGCAGCCCCAAAATGACGGGTTTTATGAAGCAGGAATCAAGAACCCAGAACACCGAACAAGACCCAAAAAGGGTGAAACACAACTGCCACTAACTAGTCGGAAATATGTTCCTATTATTAATGAACATATTTTATCGGGGTTGTAGCACAGTTAGAGTCTTGACGTTGACCTCTAGGGTGACCTACACATTTCAAAACTTTATCAAGGGAACACCACATACATAGGGGGCTGCAAGAGGAGTGCCCCATAACTTAAAATAAACCAAACAACCTTTAGTGGCTGTATAAGGACAACCAAACAACCCTGCCCAACTGCAGAATTCAGCATCTAAAAAGAGGCATAGCAGCTAACATGAAGGGTATAACAGAGACAAGATTAAAGAGATAACAGTACAGCAACAATAAGTGAATCTGCATTGCCACCAAAAGAAGAAAATAAGGAAATAGCACAATGTTGAATCAATCGACAAAACACCCAATAGGACAGGAGAACAAGCAGCCGACCAACAAAATTTTGAATGAAAACACATATCAGTGACAGCAACCATAAGCCAGCAGCAAAATGGTTCACCCAAATCCATCAAATCATCAAAACAACAATCCCCCCATAATAACCTCTATAGCAGTTACTAAAAAACTGAAGTAAGAAACCATCTCAAATCAAGCCACAACTGGAACAGTTACAGGCATAAGGACAAGGATTTTAACAGCAACTAACTGATAACCATGCTCCCAGCAAATCTAAACCAGACCACCGAAAATAACAAGAAAAAGAACAGCAGCTGTGTTTTCTCTTTTTCCTAAAACAGTGACAAAATTGAAGCAAGGAAAACCCTCAACGCTAGCCATTCACTATGACTATATATATATATCATTTCCTCCCAAGAACCAAACAGATATCCTAGCAATTTATTAGGACCACCAGAAAAATTTGTGAATGAAACATTTGACCATGCGGTAGGTAGATTATCTAGTATTTGGTATTTGGTGAATAATTTCATACCAAATGACTTTATTAATACAAAAGAGCTAGGTAAGGTAAAAGAACAAATTTGATAGCATATAAATATCCAGAATATTTTGCTAACCAAATTGGGAGGTCAGATTGCATATAGATATCCAGAGAAATTTGCTAACCAAGCTAGGAGATCAGATAGCATATAAATATCCAGAAAAGAGATGAAAGGGGGAGGAGGAAGAGTTCTCTTGCCTCGGTTTCAATCGGCGACTCGCCGGATCGCGACAAGCTCGCCGAAGACAAGCCCCGGCGACGAGAACAGGCTCCAGCTCAACCAAACATGTCCTTAAACAGCCACAAGAGCACTGCTTTTCCGAGAGAAAGAGAAGGAAAGGAGAGCGGAGGAGGAGATCGGCGCCGTGCCCTAGAGCGACACCGTCGAGAAAGGGAGAGGAAGTGAGGAGAGGTCGGTCAGTTTGGTAAAGAGGACGATAAAATGCTGTGAATGAATGAATTCCACCGCTTATAACCTCAAGCCAAGATGTCTATTTGCAGCCCAACATAATTCTAGGCTATTAAGGATTAACTCACACAATAGCTATTGGCACACCACATTCTTTTCAATTCCAGCCATGCAAAAAGCCCACATAAAACCAAAATACCCTTTTTGCACATCAAAAGAACTAGGAGGCAACCTTTAATAGCACATTAAATTTCAGTTATACGGGAACCTGTATTAGCACCCCCACATTATTTCACTGATATAATTATCTTTCATCATAGGGGAAAGAAGGACCTTCGTCGAACGAACCATATATATGCATATGATTTTCTTATAATAATAATATTATTATCATTATATTACTAATAAAAACTAAATGAACGCCAACCCAACGAAAATTTCGCCTAAGGTGAGCGGCGCCGCTAACTCGACGTTAAAAGTAATGCCTAGACGTCAAAGGTGACGTCAACGGAGGAATAAAATAATTTCTGAAAATTCCGGGGTGTTACAGACATCTCTTCCTCCCCGAAGTCAGAGTCGGTGGGGAGGCTCTCGGAATCACCTGTGAGTGAATCCACGCGACGCTAGCCGTTAGCGAAAGCCTTCTCTTATGAATGTCGAGAGTGGTCTGACCCGTAAAAAGCAGCGGACTCCTTACCATGCGGAGGGCGAGAGCTACTAGGCCGACCCTGAAAAAGGTTAGTAAAGGGGAGCGAGGTGGACTTCCCGAGACCATCGCGGCGCGTCACGACGTCGGCAGGAGTGGTCGTGGCCGGTCGCGAACCACCGGAGCCCTCCCCCCGCAAGAGATTGAACCCAGGTGTCTTAATGGTTGTGTCAGGGTGGATTGGCATCTGAGGTCGCGAGTTTTGGCGACCTGGCATCGCGCGAGGGGAGGCTGCAAGAAACGAAAAAGCAAAAAAGTCGTCAGTCAAAACGTTAATCCGGGCATATGAGAGCGGATCACTTACCAACATCTTTTTCAATAGCGAGGTCAGTCTTTGCCGAAGGATCGGGGAGAGACCCGTTTAATTCTTCGCTTGCGCCCTTGTCAATATGGGGCAGGTCCTACGGTCATGCGAGTCTTAGGGAATTTAAATGAATAATTAAGCGAGAAGAATAGCTCTTACCCCTCCGGTCAGCCTGTTATCAGGAGAGGAGTCTAACAGTACCGTCTCGTCCCCTCCCGGTGGGAGGTGGACGGGCTTCGCCTTTTTCATTTTGGGCGGTGGAGGGGTGTTCTTGCGGGTCATCCAAGAGGCAGTGTTGGCCATGGCGGAGAGTTCGCCCGCTTTGGATGCCCTCAGGCGAGCCTGAAGTTCTTCCAAAAGAGGCATTTGCCGACAGCTACAGTAGGAGGTGGAAAAGTGGGAATAAAGAAGAATAATATTGCGCGGCACCCCGGCTTGGGGGGTATTTATAGTAGTAGGGTGGGACCCACGAGAAGATTCCCGACAGATCAGTAGTCGCCAGCGAACACCCGTGGTTGGATGATTCTTTACGAGCTTAGAATAATCTTGCAAAGAGCGGGGTTGTGTACAACCCCGTGTTCGCCCGCGAATTAAGCTAGAAATGGTCTCATCACTAAGGAGTCACGAGAACTAGTGGGTGCGAGCCGGGGCGAGCTTACAGGAGAGAATGCGAGACCTGGCTTCAGCGGTTGTCGCTATAAAAAAGGCGAGCAGGGCCTTCGCAGGTCGCTCGCTTGGACAGGGTGCGCGAGTGGTACTCGCTAGGAGACCCGTGGGAGCTCTCGCGAGTGGCGTTCTCGCAAGCCATTTGCCCAGAGGCTAAGAAGGGAAATTAACCCTCTGCCCCTGGTCGCCTGTAGTTATCCCCTCCGAACAGCGGAGTTAGGCTTTTAGCAGGCCAAATTGGGGTGCGCTTAGTAAAACCAAAAGGCGGAACACTGCTATTAACAGGCCAGTCCAGAAAAACTATAAATAGGACCCTAAGAGCACCTTTGAGGAGGAATTCTTTTTGGCTTCTCTCTCCTCAGGTCATCTTTGTTTAGCATCCTCAGAGCTCTCCAAGGTTCCCGGCTACAGTTCTTGGCTCAGGAGGGGAAGCACTCTACGATCTTCCTGGTGTGTGGTGGGACCTCCACAATGTCGCCAAGGGTCTCAGTTCTAGGTATTCAGTCAAGTTACTCTGAGGGATCAGTAAGCGTGAGTTACACCCATCTTTGGGGTCCGAACTCCTCGTTGGGCCGAATCCCGGTCCAATAATATACACTAGGTCGGCAAAGCTAAGGAACTTGGTCGGCAAAGCTCTCGAGCTAGTCTTGCGGAGCTGGGTAGCTTGGTCATTGGGGAAGGATAGCTTGGTCGTCAGAGCTAGCACCTTGGCGGAGCTAGGAGCTTGGCGGAGGGCATAGCAGGGGAACTCGGTCGCCTGAGTTGGGCACCGTAGCCGGCGAAGCTGGGGTCTTGGGTGGAGCTCGTAAATTTGGATTGCGAAGCGAGGCACCTTGGCCGACTAAGCTGACAGGTGCAAAGTGGCGGATGGAGAAATTATGGATTGGGGAAGAAGAAACCCCGTGAGAGTTAAAAAGGGGCAAGTTGTTTTATTTTATTAAAATTAATAAGTTTGTTTATGTGATTTGCCGCTCAAACTTTTGGGTTGGAGCCAAATGTTAAATGTATTTATTTAATTTTAACTAGCAACACATTTTGAAACTTGGTAATCATCATCAATTTTTTAGCAACAAATTTTTTTTTCCTATTTTTGAAACAAATATTTTTGTTTCTAATTTCATTGAAAATTTTGTTTTTTATATTTGTTGCTAATTTTATTGCTAATTATCATCATATTATTTTTCTTTCTAAATTTTGTTGCTAATAGATGTTTTTCTTGTAGTGTAATGAGTTCTCTGGTTACGTAGATTGAGATATGAAAATGTCACTTGCATTTTGTCTTACTTGAAGACCAAGGAAATAGGATAGTTCCCCGATGCTACTCATTTCAAATCTTGACTGCATTAGGTAAGCAAACCTTTTGCAGAGAGATTGATCTGTTGACCCAAATATAATGTCATCTACATATATTTGGAGTAGCAATAGCTGATTCTTATGTGGTCTAGTGAAGAGTGTTTTATCCACTTTCCCTCTTTCAAAGGAGTGTTCCAGAAGGAAAGTGGATAGGGTCTCATAACAAGCTCTTGGAGCTTGCTTGAGACCATACAGTGCTTTATCTAACTTATACACAAAAGAGGGAAAAGTTGGATTGACAAAACCTGGGGGCTACTCCACAAACACTTCTTCTTGAAGAGTTCCATTTAGGAATGCACTCTTCGCATCCATCAGATAGACTTTGATCTTCATGTGAGCTGCATATGCCAAAAACATTCTGATGGACTCCATCCTTGCTACTGGCGGAAATGTCTGGCTGAAGTCAATCCCCTCCTCTTGCTTGTATCCTTGGGCCACAAGTCTGGACTTATTCCTAATTATGGCTCATGTTGAATCCTTTCTGTTTTTGAATACCCATTTGGTGCCAATGACTTGGCAATTTTTTGGTCTTTCAACCAATGTCCAAACCTTGTTCCTCTCAAATAGTGTTAGCTCTTCTTGCAGAGCATATACCCAGTGAGGATCACTGTCTACTTCTTCAAACTTCTTGGGTTCATACTGAGATAGGAAGCATTGTAGCATTATTTCACTTGTGAGCTGTTTCCTTATCTTGACTCCAACTTTCAAGTCTCCTGTAACTTGTGTTGTAGGATGATCCTTTAGGGTCATCCTGGATCTTGTCGAGTTATGTAGGAGATTTTCTTCTTCCCGAGGAACCACTTGCTCAGTGACAGTGGGAGCACAATCCTCATTCACTAGAATGATCTCTGTGGCTGGCAACTCAGGTGTTGTTATTTCCTCTTCATCTGCTACAGAATCTTCATCTGAATTAGTGTCAATCTTTTGTTTTCCTTTGTCTTGACACACTGATGGATGGTACATTATGCTTAGCCTTTCAACTTTTTCTGATAGCTGGTCTTCTTCCTGCAAAATATTGTTGGTGGAAGTTTCCTTCCCCTTATAAACATGTTAGCTTCATCAAAAACTACATGCACAGACTCCTCAATTTTGAGAGAGCTTTTATTATAGCATCTATTGGCCTTGCTTGATGAGGAATATCCCAAGAATATCTCATCATCAACCTTCTTGTCAAATTTGGCAAGATAACTTTTCCCATTGTTGAGGATAAAGCAAGTACACCAAAAAAATCCAAAAGTAGGTGACTATAGGTGTCTTTCCCTTCAATAACTCATTGGGAGTCTTCAACTTAATCTTGTGGATGAGACTTCTATTCAGAGCATAATTGGCAGTATTTACTGCCTCAACCCAAAAGGACTTTGGCAAGTTGAATTCAACCAATAATGTCCTTCCTGATTCAATTAGGGTTCTATTTTTCCTTTCAGCCACCCCATTTTGTTGGGGGGGGGGGGGGGGGTTCTAGGAGCTGAAATGCTTTATCTTATCCCTTCATCCTCATAAAATCTATACATTAACTGATTCTCAAACTCAGTACCATGATCACTTCTGATCACAACAACTTGAGTATTGAATTCAGATTGAATCTGTCTAATGAATCTTGAGAGGATCTTGAAGGTGTCTGACTTAGCTTTTAGAAAGAACACTCAACTGAACCTAGAAAAGTCATCAACAATGACTAAAGTATAGGACTTACCTGCTAAGCTTTGAGTGGAGATAGGACCAAATAGGTCCATATGCAACAGGAATAGGATTCTGGGGGAATCATTCTTACCAATTGGTTTGAATGATGCTTTGATCTGCTTTCCTAGTTGGCAGACTCTACAGGGATGGTCTTTATTGAACTTACCTGTTGGTAAGTGATGAGTACCAATTATATACACATATTCGGACTCATCTGGGCTAGTTTTCCTGCATTTGTACTTCAGTTTTTGTCCATATTCGCCTTGTTCATGCTTTTATTTGAAGTACATGTTTAGGCCCGTTGTTGTGTACAATTGCGCATTTTATTGTTGGGGGTAAGCACATTGTGCTCCCCATTGTATTTTTCTCATTTTGTTGGTGCTGGAAGTGTATTCCCGGCGTGCTTTGGCTGTGAATAGGGGCAGATCTCCATTTTTCCTGAATTCACATCTGCATGAATCGCACGGTCGTGCGTTTTCCTTGATGCACAGACTTCTGCGATCGTGTGCTCATGATGGCCGGCAAAATGGCAATCTGACTTTGGTCGTGCGTTTTTACGCACGGGCAGATTCGCTCGTGCGTGAGTAGAACGCACGGGCGCGTTCCTCCTTCTATGGCAAGCCTGTTACGCTTAAGTTTCACATGGTTCACGCATGGTTGTGCGTTCGACCGTGCGTGGCCAATTTTCTGATCTTTTTCTATAAAAGCTGCAGCTTTCAACCTAAGCCGGGAGAGACCGTACACGCCGTAGAGCTGCGTCGTTTTCTCCACTTCCACTGAGGTTTCATCCCTTTGGGCCTCCTCCATTATCCTCAAGCTCTAAGGAGAGGGATTCAACCCTTCATCCACCAAGATCCAAGGAGAAGGAAGCTAGGTCGTTTCCGGATCGTGACACGAAGAAGACGGGCCATTGGAGGGTAGTGACAACCTTCTCTACCCCGGACGCAGTTGAGGACTGAGTTTGGACGCTGATTGACAACCCAGCGATTCCAACCGTGAATCTTCAACAAGACTTCAGATTCGGTAGATTCCTTGCTCTCTTTATCTTTGTATTGGTAGTTGTAGTTAGTAGATCTCTTGTATTTTGATGATGAGCACTATAAACCTTGTTATTTATAGTATTTCATGTCTATGTGAAATTATCTTTTGTTTATATGTGTGTATGAGGTGCACCGCCATCCATTTTCCATTCCGCCGTCATGTTCATGTGCCGCACTAGCAATTGCTAGTGGCGTGCTTATCGACGAGGTGCTTGTGATACTCATTCCGTTTGCCTACTCATCCATCCGCCCTAGCGAAGTAGCGCGTTCAAGGCCTACGTAGTCTCCATCCCTCCTCGCGAAGCATTGCATAGTGGCATTGCATAGGAGTAGTCGTAGTATTTTCTCTTTATTTCCACCAACCAAAACCCCCGTTTCCGCAACCCATCCGACATAAAGGACTTCTGTTGGGAAAATGATTTCTCTTAACCCCTAGAAATGAATTCTAAGAATGAAAAAAACAAGGCTAAGTAAATATGCGTCGAATAGTATTCGACGTCTCCTTCAGGTTGAGTCGAAGTAACTCTAGGAAGATTTCGACGTAAGTCTAGTCGACGCCACTCTGATTTCTAGTCGACGCATCTAATGAAGTCGACGCACCTCAGTCGACGCACCTTCCTTATTTATCTCTCGACGTCCAGAAAGGATGCTCTCGACGCTTGCGTCGAATAGTAATCGACGCACGTCGATTTCCATGACAGAATTTAAATATGCGCCAGATCTCTTTCCTTCTTTCAATAGATCTGATTTATATGGAATAAGTGTCAATATTTTATAGCCGTTCTGAATCATTCTTTCCTTATATCTGACTCTTGGCTAATTTGATTTAACTTATTTGGATATTATTTGAAATCTGAATTGGTTCTTTCCTTCTACAGAAATAAATATAATGGAAACATTTTAATCTTTCTATTTTTCTGACTGCTAATTAATTATCCTCCTATAGCATTATTTTGAATACACAGAGCTATAAATAAAGAGGAGGTCGGTAGAAAATTACAGTTGAGTGATCCACCACATACATTTTGAAATAGAGGAAAAGCTCCCAAGAGAAAAGAGAGAAATTGAGAAAAAACTCTGCAGCAACATTCAACCACTTCTTCTTCTTCTGCTTCTGAAATCACACTGCTGCAAAATCTGATAGCTCTCACAAAGAGAGAAAGTCTGCAAATCTTCTTCTCTCTATAGAAGAAAGATTCAATTCACTTCTTGTGCTTCCAATCTTCTTGCTAGGAAGAAGATTCATTCTTGTCCTTATATCTTTCCTGCTTTCTTTCTTACATCTAACATTGTAAAAGAGTTTTTAGAATCTCTCTTCAAAAAAATTCAGTGTACTGGTTCTAAGAGTCTCCTTGTCAAAAGACTCAGTTGGTTCTAAGAGTCTCCTTGTCAAAAGACTCAGGGTGGTTCTAAGAGTCTCCTTATCAAAAGTCTCAGTACAAGATAGTGAATTCCTACCAAGGGGGTAGAAGAGTGGACTACCCAAAGTTTGGGAACCACTATATTTTCTTGTGTTGTGCTGTGATTTATTTTCTTGCATTTACTTTATTTTCTTGCTTAATTCTAGTTGGTGTGTGGGAAGCTCTAATCTGTGATTATACACATATATATTAACTTTGCACAAAATATTTTTAATCTCTATTCACCCCCCCCCCCCCCCCCCCCCCCTCTAGAGAATTCTAGTGAGGTTAACTGTGCACTTTCAATTGGTATCAGAGGCAGGTTGATCTAAAAAGGATAACTCCTTGATCAAAAAGATCTTACCTCTCATATATATATATTTTTCAAAACTATTTTATCATATGGCACAAATCAAAGATTATGCTTCCACCAGACCACCAATTTGCAACCTGGAAAAGTTTGCACTTTGGAAAACAAGAATTAGAATTTATTTAAACTCTATTGATAATGAATTGTTTAATGTGATCTTGACAGGTCCCCCCAAGCCATTCAGAAAGGATGCAAATGGCAATGTCACACAAACACTTGTTCCAAGATCTGAGTGGACAGAAGATGAAAAGAAGGCAAGTACATATGATCTAAAGGCCATGAACATACTTGTCTCAACTCTCTCAGATGACATTTTTCAAAAGGTTGTTGACTGTGAATCATCCAAAGAAATTTGGGATGCTCTCACAAAGATGGTGGAAGGAAGTGCTGATGAAAAGAAAGATAAAAAGGCTCTATTGATCTCTCAATATGAGAACTTCCAAAAGAAGGCTGAAGAAAGCATCTCTGAAATGTATGACAGATTCAGTCTGATCATCAATCAACTAAGAGACTTGGATGGAGAAATCTCTCTCACTGAGATTAATGACAAATTGCTAATGAGTCTCCCTAGTTCATGGGACTCAAGAATATGGGCAATAAGAGACACAAGAGGACAAAAAGAGATCTCAACAGATGCTCTCTTAGGAAAACTTAGATCCTATGAGCAGTTGCTGAAAACTAGAGAGGAGAAGGAAAGAAGAGAAAACACTCCAATTTCCTCAAAAAGCAGGAACATTGCCCTAAAGGCAACAGAAGAAGGAACCCCTGTCACTGAAGAAGAATTATTTAGTTTCTTGGCCAGAAGATTTAAGAAATGGGTCAAGACAGATGGATCAAAAAGGAGGGAGTCAAAACCAAGGTATGACAAAACCCCCACTAAAGAAATTATTTGCTATTCTTGCAGGAAACCTGGACACATTGCCCCAGAATGTCCAGAGAATGCTGAAACAGAAAAGGATCTGAAAAAGAAAGATCTGAAGAAAAAGGGGAAGAAGAAAGAAAGAGGCTTCATTGCAGAAGTCTGGAGTGAAACAAACTCTGAGGATAGTTCATCCTCTAAGAGTGACAATGAAGAATCTAGGCAAGAAGACCTATGCTTGATGGCCTTTGAAGACTCAAAGAATGATGATAAATCATGGAGTGAAACGGGATCAGAAGAAAGCATATCTTCTGATGATGAAAAAGAAAAGAACCTCATTCTCATTGAGGAATCTGAGGATGAGGATGAGGTAAGCATGTTTGATGAAATAGATTATCAAAGTGATAATTTTAGAAATGATTTTATGGGAATGTACCTAGATCAACTAAAAACAAAACAAGAAATTAAAGATCTAAAAGAACAAATCAATGTAGCTAAAAACCAGAGAAACACAGAAATTAAATCCTCTAAAGATTATGAATCAATAGCTAGCAGAATAGAAAAGGAAATAGAAAGGGCTAGAATAGAAAATCAGTTCCTTAAGGATAAAGTAACCCAGGCAAAAGCCTTTGAAGAATCAATAAAAATGAGAAGCCAAACTCTTAAGGAAATCACTGAAAAACAAACAATAAGACACAACCATCTTGGGCTAGGGGCTGATCCCTCAATCAGCCTAATTCCATCCAACAAACCTGCTTGGATGAGCCCTGTAAAATTCACTAAACCTGTCAAAATGACAAACCAAGAAAAAGACCCAAAAGATAAGGAAGAAAACTCCTTCAAAGAAATAAAGGAATTTGATGAAACATCTTATTATTCAGCTGATGACTCACAAACTTCATCTGAAGAAATAATCAAACCAAGAAAAACAAGACATAAAGGAGTAAAAACAGAGAAAGGCAAAATGAAAATTTATAAAGATACAGTTGCGTCGACTTCATATCGACGCATGCACGATAGTGCGTCGACTTCTACTCAACGCAATCTCTCAGATTCTTCGACCTCTTCTAGATGGATGAACAAAAGCACGTCGACTTCCAATCGACGCAACTTTTTCTATGCGTCGAAATCAGATCGACACCATCTGGAGAAAGCGCCGAATACAAATCAACGTGACTATCAACATGCGTCGAATGAATATCGACACACAAAAATTCAGAACAATTTAAACATCTTTCCTCCAAAAGTCTTTCATCCTAACCCTTATTCAGGACCCATTAATCCTAATCATGAATTCTATCCAAATCAAACCCTCTATTCTAACCAACACTCTTATCCTCATCAACACTTCTATCCTACTCTAAACTCAAATTCTCATAATAATAGGATAATCAAATGCTATATATGTAACAAAACTGGCCACCTTGCCAAACAATGTTGGCATAATCAATCAAACTAACTGTAAAAATTAGTCCTAGGCAGTCTTAGAAAAGCTTTAGGACTAGGAAGAGACAACAAGAAATAAGAACATAGAGTGGTTCAGAAAAATCAAAAGTCACGTCAACTTCTACTCGACGCTCTGTAGATCACTCAGATCAACAGGTGTAATCGACGCATGCGTCGACTACTATCGACGAATACGTCGATAAGAAACCCTATCATACCAAATCAGACCATATCGACGTTCACGTCGAATTCCACTCGCCGTAACGTCGACTTCATAAAAACGAGCGGCAATACTAAAATATTCTCAGTCACATCCACTGAAGTACCGAATAAGCCTCGAATTGAGTCCCGTTTCGACGCTTCACCTGACTTAAATAAACTCTTCAGTTAGAAAACCTTCGCGATTCTGCATCTATCATCCTTCTTGCTCCTCTGTCCAGCTGATTCTTTTTCCCTCTCTCACCGATCTTCAATGGCTCCCAAGATAAATTCTGGGTTCGATATCGACCTCGAATCCTTCCAAGCAGCAGTAGAGAACTATAAGAACATCATAGCTCTCTTCACTGAAGCAGGACTGGACAAGCTCATCTCCACTAGGTGCAAGCTTTTGGAAACTGAGCTCACAGAGCTCATAACTCATGTTCAGATTTCTGAACAAGGAGAAATCCAAGGTACACTATATGAGACACCAGTCTCAATCGCAGCAGAACACATTAGGGCCACCTTTGATCTCCCATCAGGTATATCCTAATGTCATCTTTGTTCAACTAAAATAGGGAAAGGAAATCTCATAAGTCTTCATCATTTCCTATTAGGTGATGAATCTATAGACCTCACACCTGATGAAATCAAGCATCTGCTAACCACCATGAAGTTCTCAAGGGATAAACCAATCCATCTAAAGAAAATAGACTTTTCTGAGGAGTATAGACTACTAGCAGATATAGTAGGAAAGATACTACTATGTAAGATATCTGCCCATGATGCAGTGCCCAAGCAGCAACTGAACATCATGGGAGCTCTGGTGTTAAAGAAGAAAATAGACTGGGCCAGCTGTTTGCTCAAGATGATAGGCTCTAGATATTCCCACAAAGAAAATGCCTACATGAGAATGATGAGTCAAGTACTGTTCCACTCCTTCCCTGACCTATGTAGGTCAAAAGGAATTCCCATCCCTCCAGGAAAAAGGATGTCCATAGCCCTATTTTCTAAATGGGTCAGGCAAATCCCTAAGCCTGGTTCCATCCCTGAAAGGACTCCATCTCCTCCTATCTCTCCTGCTCATCCTCCTCCTCCTCCTCCTTCTCAAACAGTCACATCTTCTGTCCCAGCATCATCCTCACCAATACCTCCTCAATCACCTGCTCAACCTTCTTCTATTCCTCCACCTCCTCCATCAAAAATACCTCCTCAAGATGATAGAATCCCCTCTCCACATCCATTATCTCCTCCTCCTCCTCTATCACCTCTTCCTCCACCATGACCTCCTCATCAACTCTCACAACATGAACCATCTGAATCCACTGAGGCTCTCATCACCCAGTGCATACAATCCACAGCTCAAAGATTCCAAGCAATGCTAGATGAGCATTGCTCCCAGATTCATTCCTCCATCCTTCACATGCACACCCAAATAGATGGGGTCAGTGCCTCTGTGCAAGATCTGAAGTCATCTCTCTCTTCCTCTAGAGTGACTAGGTCTTTCTTAACCTCCTTGGCCAAGAAGGTCAAGAAGGGGGAGAATCTAGATGAAGATCAGCCCTCCAATCCTAAATCTCCTTCTCACAAAACCCTTCCTACCTCAAAAACTGACAGTCTAGCACTGCTCAAAACCCTTGGGAATGAGATAGTACCTGAGCTCCATATTGATGAACAAACAATAGAGGTACTCAGCATAGCAAGAGAGGCTGCAGACCAAGTGGCACTACTGCAAGGGGAAGCAAGCAGAGCTGAAAAAGAAGATGGGGCAGATGATGAGAAAGTTAAAGAAACTAAACCTCAGGGGGAGCTGGAAATTGTGGTAGCTGAAGTAGGAGCTAAGGAGCTGGATACCATTGTGAATACAGCTGAAAATGAAAAAGAGCAGCCAGATGCTGTGTTACCTGAAGCTGAAACTCAGGGGGAGCTAGATGAAACTCAAAGGGACTCAACTGCTGTGACTCAGGGGGAGATGAGGGTGCTATCTGCTGTTGAGAAAGAGCAACCTACCAAAGTCTTCAAAAGAAAAAGAAAGACTCCTCCTACCCCTCCTGAGTGTTAATTTGGTTTCTAAAAACATTAATGAAAATTTTTATGTTCAAAACATTGATTGGTCAATATATATATATTCTCTTCTGAGTTGGTGTATATACAACTTTCTTTCCTTCTTTCCTTTTTTGTTACTCAATATATTTCTTATCTTTACAAATGCTGTGCTGGGTTAATTATATGCTAGTACAATTTCCCTCTAAATAGGGTTAAGACAAATAGGGGGAGATTGTTGGGAAAATGATTTCTCTTAACCCCTAGAAATGAATTCTAAGAATGAAAAAAAACAAGGCTAAGTAAATATGCGTCGAATAGTATTCGACGTCTCCTTCAGGTTGAGTCGAAGTAACTCTAGGAAGATTTCGACATAAGTCTAGTCGACGCCACTCTGATTTCTAGTCGACGCATCTAATGAAGTCGACGCACCTCAGTCGACGCACCTTCCTTATTTTTCTCTCGACGTCCAGAAAGGATGCTCTCAACGCTTGCGTCGAATAGTAATCGACGCACGTCGATTTCCATGACAGAATTTAAATATGCGCCAGATCTCTTTCCTTCTTTCAATAGATCTGATTTATATGGAATAAGTGTCAATATTTTATAGCCGTTCTGAATCATTCTTTCCTTATATCTGACTCTTGGCTAATTTGATTTAACTTATTTGGATATTATTTGAAATCTGAATTGGTTCTTTCCTTCTACAGAAATAAATATTATGGAAACATTTTCATCTTTCTATTTTTCTGACTGCTAATTAATTATCCTCCTATAGCATTATTTTGAATACACAGAGCTATAAATAAAGAGGAGGTCGGCAGAAAATTATAGTTGAGTGATCCACCACATACATTTTGAAATAGAGGAAAAGCTCCCAAGAGAAAAGAGAGAAATTGAGAAAAAGCTCTGCAGCAACATTCAACCATTTCTTCTTCTTCTGCTTCTGAAATCACACTGCTGCAAAATCTGATAGCTCTCACAAAGAGAGAAAGTCTGCAAATCTTCTTCTCTCTATAGAAGAAAGATTCAATTCACTTCTTGTGCTTCCAATCTTCTTGCTAGGAAGAAGATTCATTCTTGTCCTTATATCTTTCCTGCTTTCTTTCTTACATCTAACATTGTAAAAGAGTTTTTAGAATCTCTCTTCAAAAAAATTCAGTGTACTGGTTCTAAGAGTCTCCTTGTTAAAAGACTCAGTTGGTTCTAAGAGTCTCCTTGTCAAAAGACTCAGGGTGGTTCTAAGAGTCTCCTTATCAAAAGTCTCAGTACAAGATAGTGAATTCCTACCAAGGGGGTAGAAGAGTGGACTACCCAAAGTTTGGGGAACCACTATATTTTCTTGTGTTGTGCTGTGATTTATTTTCTTGCATTTACTTTATTTTCTTGCTTAATTCTTGTTGGTGTGTGGGAAGCTCTAATCTGTGATTATACACATATATATATATTAACTTTGCACAAAATATTTTTAATCTCTATTCACCCCCCTCTAGAGAATTCTAGTGAGGTTAACTGTGCACTTTCAACTTCAATCTCAAGTCCTTCCTCAATAGTAAACTCCACCTTACTCTGTTCCTTTGAGATCGATACTCGGGGATTTGCTCCTCGTTTTATATTACTTGAGCGATCGGTACACTGCCGTTTCGTGCCGCAGTCTTGCTACCGCCTATAGCGGTGTGCCGTTCCGTGCCGCAAAAACCTGATGCGTGTTCGGCAAGTGCACTGGTCGCACAAGTAATAAAGTTGGGAGTACGTCCTCAAATATCATCTCTCAAGGAATGCGCGTGGTTAGTTTGACTCTTCAGATTGAGAAAATAATTACAAGAGTAAATTAAAGGAAAAATAGGGGCTTTGATTTTGGTTCCTAAATTACTACACAGAAATGAAATGCGCGTCAAAACTCCGCTTTGCAATGTAGGATGGATGCAATGGTCGCGATGTCGTGCTTCGGAAAGCGCATGGATGAGAAGGCACGCGGATGGGCGATCGCAAGGGCGGAAGTATTGAGGGTTGAAAGCACCTCTTTGCAAATGGTAATAGCACTTTTGTTATAGCGTGGATTGTGAACGTGAATGAAACAGAACGATTGTCACAACGAGATCATCAACCAATAACATAACGAGACACAATTATATTATCACAACTAATTGTTCAATACATCAAAATCTCAGAAATTACACAACGAATAATAATATGAAAATGAGAGATAGAGGTTTCTTCACCAAAGGATGAAGACTTTCAGTCGTTCTCGACCGGAATTCCGGGTTGTCAATCCGGATCCGGGCTCGGCTTCGGCTAACGTCCGGGATACTCGAAGGGTTGCCAATCCTACGCTAACGTCCCGTCTTCTTCACTTGAACCTCTGAAACTTGCACTGAATCTCTGCGTCTTCTTCGTCTTTTCACCGGAATAACATTGCGTGGTTGAGAACTCGCCGGAGTGGAGGAACACTGAGCGTTTGGATGACGAATCAATGCCCGGATCTTGAACGGAGGATGGATGAACGAAGGGAGGCGAATGGGGGGAGAAAAACTCTCAAATATCCGTGGATGGGCGGCTACGGGGCGGAGATGGATATTTGGGAGTTTCTCTCCCCCCATTCGCCTCCCTTCATTCATCCATCCTCCGTTCAAGATCCGGGCATTGATTCGTCATCCAAACACTCAGTGTTCCTCCACTCCGGCGAGTTCTCAACCACGCAATGTTATTCCTGTGAAAAGACGAAGAAGACGCAGAGATTCGGTGCAAGTTTCAGAGGTTCAAGTGAAGAAGACAGGACGTTAACAGAGTATTGATAACTCTTCAAGTATCCCGGATGTTAGCCGAAGCCGAGCCCGGATCCCAATTGACAACCCGGAATTCCGGCCGAGAACGACGGTGAGTCTTCATCCTTTGGTGACGAAACCTCTATCTCTCATTTTCATATTATTATTCGTTGTGTACTTTCTGAAATTTTGATGTATTGAACAATTAGTTGTGATAATATAATCGTGTCTCGTTATGTTATTGGTTGATGATCTCGTTGTGACAATCGTTCCGTTTCATTCACGTTCACAATCCACGCTATAACAAAAGTGCTATTAGCATTTGCGAAGAGGTGCTTTCGACCCTCAACACTTCCGCCCTTGCGATCGCCCATCCGCGTGCCTTCTCATCCATGCACTTTCCAAAGCACGGCATCGCGGCCGTTGCATCCATCCCGCCTTGCGAAGCAGAGTTTTGACCCGCATTTCATTTCTGTGTAGTAATTTAGGAAACCAAAATCAAAGCCCCTATTTTTCCTTTAATTTACTCTTGTAATTATTTTCTCAATCCGAAGAGTCAAACTAACCACGCGCATTCCTTGAGAGATGATATTCAGGGACGTACTCCCAAATTTATTACTTGTGCGATCGGTGCACTTGCCGAACACGCATCAAGTTTTTGGCGCCGTTGTCGGGGAACACAGACGTGTGAGTTTTCTAGAGAGGGAGAGCTGTGAGATAAAAGTTCTTTTCTATTTGTGTATTGCATTCTTTTGTTTTATTTCTTCTTATTCTGTTTTCCTGTTTTATATTAGGTTGTTTAGTAAAATTTTGTTGGGTGTATTATTTTGCACAATAATGTTTTCTTTTTGAATCATTTTATCTCAACACAATGTGGGCTTCGTTTAATATTCGTTGCCGTTTTTGTGGAGATATATCGCATGTTAGTGATAGATGTCCAAAGGAAGATGATGGCCCTAGAACTAAAGGCCCAGTATATGGAGCACCGACTTTGTCTGGTACTCCGTATGTTGCGCGGAAGTCCTATGGCTATTCTGTCGAGCCTTTATCGTCATACTTCTTTTCGGCTTCAGCACCTGCTTTGCCAAAGACGCCCGTAAGGCAGTGCTTGTTTTGTCAGAGCACGGATCATGCGTTGAAGGATTTTGCTGCCTATCTTCGCCAATTGGATGAGGATGTCGAGCCGGATATCCAGATCGTCCCGACTCCTACTTCTGGTAGTACACCTTCAACATCCGGTTATGTGTCTGTGTCACCTTCACATTTTGAAGGGGATGATGTGGACACAGCCACCAGATGTGTGGCTGATCTAGGCTCAGACATGGCTGAGCCCATCTCCCTTGTATATATATCACCGTGCATAGATTCGATTCTTTGTGAGGAATCGGTGCTTGACTTTTATCCAAGCCCTATTCCTCCCCCTATTGTGCATTCTACTACATTTATTTCTGATAACATTATTGAAGGTGCGTCGCAAGCAGAGGTGGGTGATCTCTGTGTTGTGCCTATTCCTCTGGAGGAGTACAACCGTCTGGTGAAGAGAATTTTTCCTCAGCACCGGTGGAGGAAGTCCAATTCCTGGGGAAGGTCACCATTGATCCCACTGAACCTTGCGGCGTTGTCAACAATGCCGACATTATTTTACTTTTCCATCCTAATGGGAGTAAGACCAGGACCACTCCCCCAATTTTTGATTATTTATGTCATTCTTCCCCTTTATTTCTTGATCCCCCTTCCCTTTCCGAGCCTATGCAGGTTGAGCCACAGGTTATGCAGGAGGTGGTGCAAATTGCACCATTCAATGATGCGCACAGCTTCTTGTGTGAGGAGGTTAGTACTCCCTCCACAGAGGACATGCCATGTATTGTATTCCCCTCCTGCTACCTCCCTGAAGATGACACCTTGCTAGGCAAGGAAATTTATTTTGGTGAAAGTAGAGTGGAGGACTCTCCCTCCGCCTCTTTCTTTCTATCTCCTCTACCTGTGTCTAGGAGGTATTATTATGTAGGTAGAGGAGTAGTGGTTATATCACCGTATCGGTACCCTCTACCGACATGGGAATTAGAATAGTTGTCTGTCCACTTCTCTTTCCATACTCCCATTAGCTAAGACCCTCGCCTTTCTGAATAAGTCGTGCTGGGATGACAATAACCCCAGTAGTTATCTTACTTTTTCTTGTCTTTTATTTTTATCGCCTACTCTAACTAGTTAGTTAGATTTTACTTTAGTTTGCTTTTGCGGAGATCACCACTTGCAGGTATTTTCTATTTGTATTGGCGGTGGTTGTGATTCTTCGTAGAGCTTCACTCTAGGCTTCCGGCATGCTTACTTGCTGAGCATTAGGTACTCTCTTCCCCTAACTTTGTTGTAGAATATCTTAATGCATAGTTTAAGTCTGGGGGAGACCTGTTTGTGTACCCACTCACGTGCACATTTATTTAGCAAGCTAGAAGTTTTTATCTAGATTATTTTGTTCATTTTGTCTGCACACAAAACACCCACTTAAGCGCGTACATAACCTTTAGTGCGTCACGAGTATATCTCATTCCTTTTTGTATATGGGAAAATGATTGTGCTAGCTTTTAAATTATGTAGTGGAATATAATGTTGACTCTAGTGTTTCTAGTCAAATACTCATGTGAGTATAGGGATTCATGTAGATTAGATTTCTTTTTATGCTATTAGCTTTATGCTGTTCGATTCAAAAGTGCGCCTCCGAAGGAAAACGAGGGTTGCGGACTATCAGTTACTACTTAGTTGAAGAATTCAGACCGCTAGCAGCGGTCGAGGCCAGACTTCGCCCGTCGCGGCAAATGCCACTCCTGCGACGGGCTTTCCTTTTATTGAAAAGTAGCGGTTACAAATGTGAAAGAGCAGAAGCCGGCCGGTCAGCAGTTCGCGAGACCTGAAACTCGAGACCGGAGCTCAGACAAGCGAGCTCTTGGATTCGAGTGTGCGTGTCTTGGGAACAGTGCCGCCCCCTATTTATAGGCTTGGGGGCCTGCCCGATCGGGCAGGGATAAAATAACCTCCTGCCCGGGTACAGGAGAAACGGGCAGGCGGTGACGGGATACACAAAGAAGAGAAAGAAAAGAGGCCGCGCGATCTGACGGCCTGCCTTCCCGATCTGTCTTGCTTGCGGCTGAGGACGCCGGGACCAAGTCAATAATGCAGACCGCGCGGTTTGGAGATTGAGGTCGCGGTCTGCCCTCTGGTCATGACTCAGCCGATCTTCAAGAGGTAACTTGGATAGCCTTCGATCTGGAACCCCGACCTGTTCTTCGGGGCTGGAACTTCGAGTTCCTATGGGACAACCCGCGCGGCCTCCTTGCTGAGACCTGCGGATGAACTTCCTGCCTTGGCTCTTTGACGATCTTATCTCTTCGGGGGTGATCCTGGAAATGACACCAGGCCGCCCGGCCTGGCCCTTCTTGAACGGGGAACCGCCGATTCCAGGACCCAGCGGCTTGGCTCAAGAGTTCGAGCGGTCTGATAATGGTTCAAACCGAGAAGCGGTTTTCCGGGCAAACATAATCCCCGCATATTTTCAAATCTTAAGAGGATTTCGAAAATATTAGCTTTGACCGGGAGACCGCATCCGACCTGCCTTGAATCCTATAAGAGAGCCAGAGAATTCATTCTGTGGAGTTTTTCTGCGAAATCTCGGGGTATTACTCGCCAGCTGCGGTTAGATTTTTTAAGACCGGCAATTCTTCAGTAATGGATTTCCTGGACGCCGTGCTAGACCGCGTGGACCCCAGTGGGGACCAGAAGAGGGCGGAAAACAAGAGGAGCGAATCGCCGGAAAAATTGGATAAGGCGAGGGAAAAGCAAGACCGGAAAGACCGGAAAAAGAGAAAACAGGTCGAGAAGGCCGCAACGGGCAGCTCCAAGCCGGTTGTGGACTTAACGACACCTAAGACTCCTGCAGAGCCCGTGGCGAACAGTTTGGAGACCGCCAGTCCGCCGAATAAAGAGGAGACCGCTCCTCCTGAAGAAGTTGCTCCAGAAAGCCCTTCGAAGAAGGCCGGAGAGAATGACTCGTTTGGTGTGGAAATCACACCATCCGGGAACCCTCATTTGCTCGTCCGAGATCTAGAGAAGGAGGCGGTTACCTCCCCAAGGACGGGCGAACAGAACACCCCTTTGTCCGTGGATGACTACCCCAGCCCCTCGAAAGAACTTGGCCCAGCGCCGAGTAAGAGAGAGAGAAAAAGGAAGAAGACCGGGTCTGTTACCGAGCGGATAACCAAGAAAGTCAAGAGGCTGGCCGCTAAGGAAAGGGCGGCCCTCAAGAAACCGACCGAATCCCTCCTTCAGACCAATTCGCGGCTGAAAGAGGAGCTAGGTCTTGCGACTCCCCCACCCAGCAAGTCAAACGAATCGCCGGCCACTCCTGACGTGAAGACGGGCGAACTGCCCCCGGACCCGGCGAGCAGTATATCCTTCAATGGGATCTTCAAAGACATGGATGAGCTGGTGAAGCGAGACCAGTTTCTTGCCAGCCCGACCGCCTCTGACCAAAACGCTCCTGCTACTGATGACACAGCCCGGTCTGAAGAGACCGTTCGGATGGAGGCCGAAGAGCGAGAGGCCGCCGCCCGGACTGTCTTGGAGGTCGAAAAGAAAGCGAGGGAACTTGAAGAGGTTCAGCGAGCGCGGGAGGAGGTACCCCCAGCAATGACCGGGAAAGAGATCATGAAGGTGAAGAAGGAAAGGGCGGAACAGGCCTTGAACAAGCCGTCGCGGCCTGATCCTCTTGCGGCAGGTAAGGATTCTACGGACTACAAAGCTGTCCGCTTTTTCATTCCGCGGCCTCGCCATAATAAATTAGTGAACCCGCCGCTGAGCCTCTTTGCTTTTATTTTTTATGACCGCGCGGTTTTTTGCAGATAGCAGCGATCAGATTGTGAAGCCGGGCGACCTTGAGGCCAGTCTGCCTCAGCTAGCACCCCCGATCTCAACCTGTGCGACATCCTTGCCGGAAAGACCGCATCTGTTTGATCGCCTTGAGGCAGATCTGATCAACTTGAGGGCCAGCTTGAAGGAGGTAGAGGACCGGGAGGCCGCCACTCGGACCGCTCTGGCGCAATCGGAGATCGACAGGAGGTCCAGCACAGAGAAAGTGAAAATCCTGGAGACTCAGCTTGAGGCCGCGCGAGCAGCGGTGGTGGCTACGCGGACTGCTCTAACCGTCCAACTGGAGAAGGAGAAAAAAGCCTCTGCCAAGTTTGAGAGTGACTCAAAATATTACCAGGATAAATTCCTGCGCTTAACCAGAGAAGTCGCCGCTGGTCGGCGAAATGTGAATGATGGGGTGGTAACTGTTAGCCGCCCGACTATTGGAGCGAGCTCAAATCCTCCTTCAGTCCGGGCGGCTGATCCAATGATTGACGAGGCCGCTGCGGTCCCCCGTATGATTGCCGCTACGCGGGTCGAAAGGGATGCCGGGCGGCTTCATTGCACAATCAACCACCTTCATTATCATACAAGCCAAATTTATTCTCTCTTGAATACGACCAGTGACCAGGTCGCGCGACTTCATAGAGAGGATGCTTCCCCAGAGCGCCGTCAATCGTGATTAATATTTGAACATAACTTGTATTGTGAATGTGGCTTGTTGATTTGGACAATATTCCTCTTTATTCTTGTCTTTTATTTGAACAATTCGAGCGGTCTCCTATGTTAACCGCTGTATTTTATGCCTTGTTTAAATCTTATGTTTCATTCGAACTGTTTTCTGGTCGGTCGAACTGTGATGTATGCTTCTGTTTTTTTCTGGATGCCTTTGCTTCTTTCATTTTTCTGGTGAATCTAACCATATAGGTCATTGACCGCGCGGTCAGAATGTATAACCGTGTCGTGATTTTACTATTCACAGATCATAGAAATCTATAAGTATAGAATTTTGCCGAAGTCATTCTCACGATTTCCAGATGGCGCGATCCAAGAACAAGTCGCAGCGACCTGTTAAAGTTAAGGCCGTCCGAGCTGACGCGGCCTTGGCATTCCATTCGGCGGACCACCCGGAATGCCGTCTTACTCAGAACGAACTGGATGACTTTATTGCTAGATACATGGTAGGGAGTAATCTGCTCGCGCGGCTTCCTTTGCGCGACGAGCGGATTAACTCTTCCAGTCCGCACCAGATCGCCATCCCAGTTGACCACTTCGAGTATGGCTTCAAGTTTCCACTGCCGCTTGAAGTCATAGCCATTTTCGACCACTACGGGGTTGTGCCCGGTCAGCTTCCGCCGAACTCCATCGCCTCAATATATAGTTTCATCTCGTACCTGCGGTTCGAGAGGATCCGGTTCTCCCTCGACCTGTTCAGAAAGTTCTTCTCAGTGCGGGCGGTCTCCGACTCGGGGACTTCAACTTACAGGGGGCACCTTTACTTCGGCTGCCACGGGCTGAAGATTGTCAATCTTGCGAACAAAGTCTCCGACTGGTCGGAGCGGTTTGTAATGCTCGAAGGCAACTTCGGCCTGTTGCAGACCAACCCGCAAGTCCGGGGGGAAGAAGTTTTCCAGATCCCCCAGGTCGGCAAGATCGAGGCGGACACCTTCGCGTTCCTTGAGAAGGAGCGGCTTGATATCAACCACTACATCCCGCTTTTCTCGGAGCTTGAGAACATTCTCCCCGAACATAGTAAGTTTTTCTAGACCGCCTTTATATGACCGCGCGGCCTTCTTTACTTATACTCTTGATTTTATTTTGCAGCCGCCCATATCGTTCCAGCGAACAAGCCGGTCACGCCGGCCGTCCCAGTTTTAACCCAGAGGGAGAAGAGGCAGCGGCGAAAGAGGTCGCCATCTTCGGAGGAAGAGGGCCCGACCTCTTCTGACGACTACGAGATCCTTCGCTCAAGTGGGAACCCGCCCGACCTGCAGGGCAACCCGACCGTCCTTTGGCACAGGGATGGAAGTCGGATCCGGGTATCCACCGCGCTCCCTCCGTGGGGGAGTGAAAAGATTGACCGCCACGCCCTAGCCGCCGGGGCTGCCTTATATGGTCGAAAGACTTTGAAGAGGCTGAGGAATACTCCTGAGGAAGAGCTCCCCCGGTTAGCGGCTCAGGCCGGTGCATGGGGATTTGCGGCCAACCACTTTATGGCCTTGTCATTCAAGCGGCTGGTTTCCGTCCAAGAACACCTGGAGAAGAAGTTCGAGGGGCAGGCCGCGGAGATCACGCGGCTTCGAGAGGAGACCGCGCGGCTTCAAGAAGTCGTGGCGGTGAGTTTCGACAAACAAATGCCGCGGCCCCTTTTGCTTAGCTCGAGCGACCTAACTCGTTTTTCCTTTCTTTCCTGCAGAAACAATATGAGATAACTAACCCGGCCTTCCAAGACGAGGTGCTGCCTCACGTGGCCCAAGGAATCAACAAGGCCCTGGGTCTTATGGAAGACCGGGGCGGTCTGAGCGGAGGGTTCGAGGGTACCACCTTCTCCGACCTCTTCCCCACCTTGAAGACTCAACTCGATGAAATCAGCCGAAGGCGCAAAGGGAAGACCAAGGTGGGCGAGGAGGCTGAGGCCGTCGCGGGCAGAGAGGTCGTGCTTCATCAAGGAGGCGATGGAAGCGGTGAAGCCGCTGATGAGGTCGACGCGGACAGTGAAGCCGGTGACGCTGATGAGGACGATGAAGATGACCTGTCTTCTGGGACCACCGGCTCCGCCAGTAGGACCGGGCGATCAAGTTCCAGCGGTTCGTCGGATTCTTCTTCGTTCAGCGAAGGCTATTCGCCGGAGATTGACATCGAAGGCCTGACCTCAAGTCCGCCTGTCAAGAAGCAGAAAAAGTCGGCAGACTAGTGCTTTTTTTTTTTACTTTTAAATTTTTGTAACCGCCGGTTTCCTTTTGTTAACCGGGCGGTTAGTACTTTTGTAAACATATTTTTGAAGAAATGAATAGAAATTTCTTACCTGTCTGGTTGTCATTCCGCTGTTACTTACTTGTGATTGATATCTTGTCTTTTTCTCTCCTTCTTTTCTTTCGCTTCTTATAATCTAGCCGCGCGGCTATCTCTCTTTTTTTTTCCTTTAAAAATCTCAGGATGTCCGATTCCTTGTGCGATCATAGTTTTAGGCCGAGCGACCCCTTATTTAAAAAGAGAGATACCACATCCTTGTTGATGCAAATAATAATCCTTTAAGTTTGAGCGATTTTGAAATCAATCCGGGCGAACAACTCATTGCATCCAAGGATGACTTTTGCTAGGAAATCAGTCAACCCGACCGGTTTAAAATATAAACTGAACGGTGATATACTCAATTCCAAAGACAACCAGATTTGATTAATTTGAAGTATTGATAGGTTCGCTCGGTCAGAATGCAATCCGGACAACCATATGCTTTGAATTTAGAAATGCCTAACTCATTATCGGACGGATAGATAGATAAGTCCGGCCGGTCAGGATGAAATCTGAGCAGTTACATGTTAGATCCAGAAATACCAAACTTATAAAAGATGATTAAATCCGCCCGGTTTGAATGCCACCCGGGAAATAGATGATTAGCTTAGAAGATTTCCAACTTGTAAAATATTGATAAGACCGCCCGGTTGCAAAATAACTCGGGTAATCATATGCTTTGCCAGAAAGTATTCCAACTTGCAAAATATTGATAAGACCGCCCGGTCGCATAATAACTCGGGTAATCATATGCTTAGATTCAGAAATACTTTCCTTAATAGACGACGGGCATACCCGCCCGGTTTGAATATAACCCTGGTGATAATATGATCAGTTCCAAAAGATGACTTACCCTATGTTCAGTCAGACCGCTAGGCCTGAAATACTCAGACCGCATGGTCTTAATACCACAACCCCTTATTGGGGGAGACGAACACCTGCACCTGTTCAACCAGACCGATCGGCCTGAAAAACTCAAACCGTCCGGTCTTAATATCACAACCCCTTTATTGGGGTAGACGAACACCTGCACCTGTTCTAACAATATTCTCCTTGAGTGATCCATATATAAAATTATCAGAAGTGAATGCCTCCCTGTAGGGAAGAAGAATAATCCTACAGGCTCAAATGACCAAGTGGGCAGGTGGGCCTCGGCGGCGAACATTGCTTTCCTCAAGTGGTCATAAGAGCTGTAGGGAAAAAGGAAAAAATATGTACAGACTCAGATGACCAAGTGGGCAGGTGGGCCTCGGCGGCGAACATTGCTTTCCTCAAGTGGTCATAAGAGCTGTAAACGACTCATCCGCTCTCTTGCCTAGGGTTACAAGCCGAGTTGATCAATTGGGCAGGTGGGCCTCGGCGGCGAACATTGCTTTCCTCAGAGAGATCAACTCAGTTGTGGGCCCAACTAGGTACCGTTTCGAGAGTACCTAAGAGTATTCGATGGTCACAGACTATGATGATCAGTTGGGCAGGTGGGCCTCGGCGGCGAACATTGCTTTCCTCAGAAAGATCATCAAAGCTGTAACTATATCCCTTCGGGGCGTGATAGAGCTGACAATCACCTAGACCTCCCTTGATGCAGGGGTGTGTCAGATATCGGCCGGGATCCAAAGTTCTGAAGACCACCGCAGCGGAATTGGCAAGCTACCACTACATGTGTGCGAAAACTCCCCGCATCACATGGTCTTGGTGGGTTTTACGCTACGACTACAATCCGAGGGGGTTCGAGCAGAATTTGGCGATATCTCAGAGGTTCGGGGAGTGGGATACGTGTGTTTGTATTTATGATGCAGAGAACCATCAGACAAGAAGAAAATGTCAGCATAGGGCTTTTTATTCAATACCAAAAAGAGATGTAAAGAATAAAAGAAATAGTTTCAAGGATAGAATCGTTTGAGATCGTCACCGCTCCACGTGCGTGGGATGTCTTCTCCTTCGTTGGTTTGGAGACGGTAGGCCCCATTCCTAGATACTTCTTTGATGATGAAAGGTCCTGCCCAATTAGGATCCAGCTTCCCAACATTACCAGACCTTGCTGCGGCATCCACCTTTTTTAACACCAAATCCCCGACTACAAACTGCTTCACTCTGACATTCTTATCAAAATATTTTGCCATTCTCCTTTTAACTTCTTCCTGCCTGATTGTTGCTTCATCCTGAAGTTCCTCGATTAGATCAAGATTATGCATGAGGGCCTCACCATTTTCATCTATCCAGGATTCTCCTCCTTCTTTGGCGTAAATAACCCTTGGAGTGACCACCTCGAATTCCACAGGGACAACAGCTTCCGAGCCATGAGATAATTTGAAAGGTGTCTCCCCGGTAGCCGAAGACGGAGTAGTACGAAGGGTCCACAGGATGGAAGGAAGTTGGTCCGCCCAATTTCCTTTCTGGTTCAAGACTCTTTTCATCAAAAGCTGCCGAATTTGCCTGTTTGCCGCCTCCACTTGACCATTGGTCCTTGGATGGTGTACTGAGGCAAACCGAAGATCAATTCCTATCTGATCACAGAAGTTTATCATCTCTGGATTGTTGAATTGTGGGCCATTATCGGTGACGATTGCCAACGGAATTCCATGTCGGCAGATAATCTCTCCCCAGACGAAGTTTCTGACAATTTGGGTGGTAGTTCTTGCTAATGCTTTTGCTTCGATCCACTTACTGAAATAATCGATCATTACCAGGATAAAGCGACGTTGTCCGCTGGCCATTGGGAAAGGCCCCATAAGATCCATTCCCCATACTGCAAAAGGCCATGGCGCAGTTATTGACCTGAGTGACTGAGCAGGCAAATGTTGAAGAGGAGCAAACTTTTGACATTGGACACATCGCTTGGCGAAGGCTTCAGCATCCTTTCTCATGGTTGGCCAGAAGTATCCTTGCCGCAGGATCCTTTTTTCTAAGGTTTTCGCCCCCGAATGGCTACCACATTCCCCAGAATGAACTTCCTGAAGTATGACCGGGATCTCCTCTTCTGAAACGCACCGTGCCGAGAGAGAAATCAAAGTTTTTCGGTACAAGACTCCCGCTATCAGGTAGTAGTACGCCGCCTTTCTTCTGAACCTGTTTTTGTCCTTGATTGATGGATGATATTCTCCTTTTGTCAGAAACAATTCGTAGGGGTCTTTCCAAGAAGGATGTTGATCGATCTGCATGAGCTCTTCTTCCTCTGTCTCCTCTGTTGCCGGATGAAAAAGTTCCGAGGTTACTCCTCCTGATGGAAGACCAAATTTTGACAATTCGTCTGCCTCTTCATTCTGCGTTCTCGGAATGTGCTCGATGATGAAGGATTTGAATCTCCCGATCTCTTTCTTAGCTAGGAATAGATATTTTCTCAACATTGGTTCTCTTGTCTCGTAGTTCCCTAGAACCTGCGAGGCCATTACAAGAGAATCAGTTTTCACATGAACATGTTCTATCCCAAGCTCCTTTGCGAGTCTCAGGCCGGCCAAGAGTGCTTCGTATTCGGCCTGGTTATTTGTAACTGAAAAGAAAAATCTAATAGCCTGTTCCAGCCTGATGCCGTTTGGACTGATCAAAACCACTCCGGCTCCCACGGAGTTCCTGCCAGAAGCCCCATCCACATAAATGATCCAAGCCAAAGGAGATTGCACTACCTGTTCGGGATTAGACTCCATCGTGTCTATCAAGAAATCTGCCAATACTTGTGCCTTTATTGCTGTTCTGGGAGTGTACAGTATTTCGAACTCGCTTAGCTCAATTGCCCATTTGGCCAACCTTCCTGAATGTTCCGGCTTCTCCAAGATATTCCTCAGTGGATGATCTGAAACCACCTGAATAGGATGAGCTTGAAAATAGGGGCGGAGCCTTCGTGATGACATGACTAAAGCCAAGGCTAATTTCTCCAGGATTGAATATCTAGTTTCTGCATCTTTAAGGATATGGCTGACATAGTATATCGGAAACTGTTTCTTTTTCTCTTCCCGAACCAGGACAGAGCTTATCGCATCAGGGCCTACCCCCAAATACAAGAATAGTGTTTCTCCTTCGCGAGGGCTTTGAAGAAGGGGGGTTGAAGTTAATTGCTTTTTCAATTGTTCGAAAGCATTATTGCATTCCTCGTTCCATTCAAACTTAGATCCTCCCCTAAGTGTTTTGAAGAACGGAGCGCTTTTATCTCCCGATTTGGAAATGAATCGGCTCAATCCTGCCAACCTTCCACCAAGTTGCTGTACCTCTTTCGGACTACGAGGAGGGGTCATGTCTAGGATGGCTTTTACTTTATCTGGGTTCGGTGCGAGACCATCAGGAGTGAGAAGATGTCCAAGAAATTTCCCCTTGTTCGCCCCGAACACGCATTTCGAGGGGTTTAATTTTAATTTGAACCTCCGTAGAGTAGCGAACGTCTCTACGAGGTCTTCCAGATGGATTAAAAAAGTTTTACTTTTTAGAAGGAGATCATCAACATATACTTCCAGATTTCTCCCTTTTTGTTTTTCAAAAACTGTGTCCATCATCCTCTGATATGTTGCCCCCGCATTTTTGAGGCCAAAAGGCATGACGAGATAACAATAACATCCATCATTGGTAATGAAGGATGTATGCGGGATATCAGGCTTATGCATCTTAATCTGGTGATAACCAGAAAATGCATCTAAAAAACTCATAAAACTATATCCCACCGCGGAATCTACCAAAACATCTATCCGAGGCAAGGGATAACAATCCTTGGGGCATGCTTTATTGAGTTTAGTGAAATCAACACACATACGCCATTTCCCCCCAGACTTTTTCACCATCACTACATTCGACATCCAGGTGGGGTACTGGATTTCAGAAATGAAATTGGCCTTAAGAAGCTTTGCAACTTCTTCTTTGATAGGTACCGCCAGCTTAGTTGCTACCTCCCTCTTCTTCTGTTGGATTGGCTTGATCTCCGGAGAAACGTTGAGGTGATGGCACGCGACATCTGGATCTATTCCAGGCATGTCTTCCGCCGACCAAGCGAAGATGTCCAAGTTATTCAGCAGGCAGGAGGTTAACTGGAGCTTCTCCTCTTCTGATAGCTCGGCGTTGATGATCAGCTTCTTCCCTTCCCCTTCAACAATGGGGATCTCTTGGGTCTCCTGGGCAGGTTCCAGGTAGGTCCCTTTCCGTTCCGCGCTCTCCTCAGCTTCTTCAGGGAGTTCGGACACCTCTTGGATGTCATTCTGGGGCTTGTGAAGTGGTGCCTCGGTGATCACATTAACTGTCTTCACATAACATTCGCGTGCCACCTTTGGATCGCTCCGGATCCGGTACTGACGCCCCTCAGCAGCGAATTTCAAGGCCAAATGGAAAGTTGATACCACCGCTCTGTAAGCATTTAGGATTGGTCTTCCGAAAATAACGCAGTAGCTACTTGGGGCTTCCACTACTACGAAGTTCACCAACTTTGTTATGCCCCCTAGCGATACCAGAAGCTTCACGCACCCTTCTACTTCCTTCTTTTCTCCTGAGAAGCCATAGAGGGGGCCTTCCGTAGAGAGTAAGGCCTTTCCAGTCTTGAGGGCCTCAAACGTTTGGCGAAAGATGAGATTAACTGAGCTGCCTGTATCGATCAAAATTTTGTGCACTGCGTAATTCTCAATAACCGCCTTTATCACCACCGCGTCATCGAACGGATTCGCATTTGGGGAGAGATCTTCCTGGCCAAACGTAACAACCGTCCTTTCCGGGGCGGAAGTGGAGGCAACTGCCACTTCTTGCTTTGTAACTCTCCCGATGCTAGATTTTCGGGAGGATTCTATCCCTGCCCCACCATGGATGCAATAGATGTTGCCGAGAGGGCCAACATCATTCACCTCTATGCATTCGGTTGCAGGATGTATATCCCCATAACCACCGGCCTCCTCTACATCAGCACACTCCCATGTTACTTCGACTGCCTCCTTCTTCTTCTCAGCTCGTGGTTCAACCGGAGCTTCTTGCCGAATCAACCCCCGAAGCTTTCCCTCTTTCAGGAGTTTTTCTATCAACCACCGGAGGGCCCGGCAATCTTCAGTTAGATGCCCCTCTTCTTTATGATATTCACAGTAAAGGTTTGGGTTCCGATTGCGAACTTCTGATTTCAAAGGAGGGGGCTTTTTAAAGTCAGGCCTCTTCTGAAGAATCTGCACGACCTCATTCATGGTAACGTTGAGTGGGGTGAACGAATCTTGTGATTCATCATATCGGATGGATGGGATAGGTGGAGATGGTTGTGCGATGTATTGTGGCAGATATACGGGCATGATTTGCGGAACTCCCATGGGTTGAGTGGGTGCGATGGCCAACGGCGGCTTCTGATCCTGAAACCGTTGATGGCCAATGAATGGTTGCTTGGGCTTAAGATTCCTTCCCCTTTGAGCCCGAGGCTCGAAATCAGGCCGAGACGAGTGATTATAACGTTGCTGATGGGTTGATGCAGAATTGAACTGATCGTTGTCACTGAGCAACTTGGCAACGTATCCCGGATTAGTCTTTTCACCCCTGATGAATTTGTTTGCCAAGCTAATCATTTCTTGATATGTCTTTGGTTCCCTGATTTGGGCTTCAAACTTCAGTGGCCCCTCCCTAAGGCCATGCATTAGAGCGACCCTATATAACTCCGGATCGACGTTTTGTACTTCCATAATTTCCCTTTGGAAACGATCGACGAAACGGGCCCACGTTTCGTTTTCTTGCTGTCGTATCTCGAATAGGGCTGCCGGGCCATTCTTCCTCTTCTTAGAGGTAGAGAATCGAAGCAAAAATTCTCTACGTAACTCCGCAAAGCATCTGATAGATCGAGGATGCAATCCATAGAACCATTCTCTGGCCTGCCCATCAAAGGATGTCACCAGGAGCTTGCACTTTGTTGCATCAGTGATGGTCCTTAGAGCAACAGCTGATTCAAATGCCTGGAGGTGTATCGCTGGATCGGACTCCCCACTATATGCCGACATACGTGGTTCTCGAAAGTTGTTTGGGGCCGGCTCTCCTCGGATTTCGTCGGTGAAGGGAGAACTCTCCTCGGCATCCTCGTACAGAGGGAAAGCAGGGTTATAAGGGATCTCGGCTGCGGTCATTGGCGGACAGGCCGCATGATAGGAGCGGGCAGGTGCTCCAGCCGGATATGATTGGAAAGTGGCGACCTCAGGCGGATAGAGAAAATGAGCGGCCTGAGAGGTCGCCCCTTGAAAGTCAAGGACCCGAGCTGGCATGCATCGCGCGGCCTCTTGGTAGAGATTCGGACGGTCCGCGGAACCTTCTTGTGGTGGTCGGGAATGAGCGACTTGCGCGAACGGATATGGAGGTGGAGGAGGTAAAACAGGAGTGACCGCCTGGGGAGCCGCGGCCTGCTGAGGGGCTAACCGCTCGGTTAGTAGAGTTAAGGCCTGAGTGATTGCGTCCAGACGCTGGTCGGTCGCCTGCCGAGCCTGGTCGGCCTCTCTCTTTGTCTGCTCCAGAGCTTCCCACAAAGAGTCTTCACTATGGTCGGATCGGTCTCTGGGAGGGAGCTGGCGGTCTGTCATTCTGAGCTAAGGATTTCGCTGACAGTCTGCGATCTGAAGGTCGCGTGTTTCTGTTCGATTCAAAAGTGCGCCTCCGAAGGAAAACGAGGGTTGCGGACTATCAGTTACTACTTAGTTGAAGAATTCAGACCGCTAGCAGCGGTCGAGGCCAGACTTCGCCCGTCGCGGCAAATGCCACTCCTGCGACGGGCTTTCCTTTTATTGAAAAGTAGCGGTTACAAATGTGAAAGAGCAGAAGCCGGCCGGTCAGCAGTTCGCGAGACCTGAAACTCGAGACCGGAGCTCAGACAAGCGAGCTCTTGGATTCGAGTGTGCGTGTCTTGGGAACAGTGCCGCCCCCTATTTATAGGCTTGGGGGCCTGCCCGATCGGGCAGGGATAAAATAACCTCCTGCCCGGGTACAGGAGAAACGGGCAGGCGGTGACGGGATACACAAAGAAGAGAAAGAAAAGAGGCCGCGCGATCTGACGGCCTGCCTTCCCGATCTGTCTTGCTTGCGGCTGAGGACGCCGGGACCAAGTCAATAATGCAGACCGCGCGGTTTGGAGATTGAGGTCGCGGTCTGCCCTCTGGTCATGACTCAGCCGATCTTCAAGAGGTAACTTGGATAGCCTTCGATCTGGAACCCCGACCTGTTCTTCGGGGCTGGAACTTCGAGTTCCTATGGGACAACCCGCGCGGCCTCCTTGCTGAGACCTGCGGATGAACTTCCTGCCTTGGCTCTTTGACGATCTTATCTCTTCGGGGGTGATCCTGGAAATGACACCAGGCCGCCCGGCCTGGCCCTTCTTGAACGGGGAACCGCCGATTCCAGGACCCAGCGGCTTGGCTCAAGAGTTCGAGCGGTCTGATAATGGTTCAAACCGAGAAGCGGTTTTCCGGGCAAACATATGCATTTCTATTAGTATAAATATTGTTTACTCTACTCAAATGGTGAATCCGGTGTGAATCAAACGGTAGCATAAGGATGTGTGTAAATGATTGTTAGATGTGTATTGCTCGAACCGGGAGGAAAGATAATCTTTCTCGATGGCTAAGAACTTGCCCCAAGCGATTCTCGATGTTGAAATTTTGAAGTGAAGTGGAGGTGACCGGGCGGTCTATTTTTGGGTGACCGCCGAGACCGCGCGGTCTGTGTTTGTATTTTGCCGGTCTGGATCTGCCGGTCTGTTCCCGAGTTGATCTGCTGGTTGGCCTGTCTTCTTTGTTGGAAGACCGGGCGGTCTGTTCTTATGTGACCGCCTGCCCGGGCGGCTTGTTCTGGCGATCTGACGACTTGTCTGAAGTCGGTCAGATGGTTCGTGGTTTACTCCTGGTGGTCTAAGGAAGGAGCGGTCTTGTGTCCGCGCGGCTTGTGTGCGGTCTCGTGTTTGCATGACTTGTGCGCGATCTGCCTGCTGTTCTGCGGTCTTGGACGGAAGGTTGTCCAAGTGGTCTGATCGCGCGGTCTGCCTTGTGAGACCGCTGGCGATCTGATGGGTGGTGACTGTATCCCGGTTTGTGTAGTGACGACATCCGTCTACCCGCCTATAAATAGGGGTGCATGGCCCGTCATTCATAACGAGAACTGTAAGAACTGAGCCTGGGTTAATTCGTGCGGTCTCAACTTTGAGGTCGGGCGGTCTCGGAAGCGAGTTGACTGTTTGTTGTGTTCGTAGGTTTACGGTCAGCAGGTTGTGGTCTCCTTCCTTGGTGATTTCCAGTGGCTTGAATAAACAGTTCGGCAGCAGTTAGTCTGTGAACTGGTTTATGTTTGTTCTTGTGCTGTTCGCAGCGAGCTCAGCGATCAGGCGACCTTCAGCGGTTAAGCAATCTGAGTTGCGGTCTGGCGACAGCTTCAGTTCTTTGTTCCAAAAAAGATCCAGTTCGTGCGGTCTGAGGTGGCGGTCTTGCAGTGCAGGCGGTTTGTCTGTTTTCTGTTCGTGCGGTCTCAGGTCAAGCTGGGCGACATCTGGAGTCGAGCGGTATGTGCGGTCTCAGCTTGTCTAGCCGCCAGATTTGTTTTGGTGTGTTTTATTCTTCTCGCCTCCGTGATTCTTATGAATCATGTCTCGCCATGTATACCTCGCACTGTAAATGAAGTTTGTGATTCAATAAAGTTTCTTGTGGTACTATGTGGCATTGTGGTTTTTTGGCTTTAACTCAGTTGATGCAACTCATGCTTACTCTTAAACGATTCAAATCAAAAATTTTAACATGGTATCAGAGCGAGGTTGTTGGAGTGGATAAGCAGTGATCAACTTGAGTTGCCATCGTCTTTGTGAAGAAGATACCACAAAGATTGCCATGGAAGGTGGATACGCAATAGGGCTTGGTATTGAACTCCTAACATCGACTAACTATAAGAAATGGAGGTCGTGTATGGAGAGCTATTTACTTGGCGAGGATCTATGGGAGATAGTTGGAGGAGAAGACACACAAGAGGTGTTTCTAGCAGGAGATAATATGGCAGAGATGAGACTTTGGAGGAGGGCTAATGCTAAGGCAGAGTTCACACTCAAGAGGGCTATCTCACCGGAGCTATTTGATCACATCATTGGATGTAAATCTGCTGCTGAGATTTTGACGTCTTTGGACGGGCTGTTTAATAAGAAGAATGTAGCTCGGCTACAGTTTCTTGAAAATGAGTTGGCGAAGGCCTTGATGAGTCCCAATTATATACACATTTATGGACTCATCTGGGCCGATTTTCTAGTCTATGCACTACACTTTAGGCATGTTTTCGTTCATATTTGATATTCTATGCTAGGTGCACTTCTTAGCCTGATTTGGTGTGTTTTTATGTTTATTCTCTTTTGATAGCCTTATCGTATTGCTGAGTGCCACTTTCAGTGGCATGATTAGCATTTCTGTAGGAACAGGAGTCGTGCAGGTGTTCCCGGTACAATTCTGTACAGGAACACTGCGCACGATCATTGGTTCTATTGAGCACGACCACTGCTCGTGCGCCGCTGATCATGCGCACTTAACCCCATTTTATGAGTTCTGTCTCGACCAATGCGCACGACCACTTACGATAATGCCCACGACCACTGGTCGTGCGCCACCGGTCGTGCAAACATGTTATTTTATAAATTTCTTACATTGCAGGCTCCGCCCAGGCAGGCGCACGATCACAGGATTCTAGCGCGCACGACCACTGGTCGTGCGCCAATGACCGTGCGCACTGTTTATTCCAGCGCCTATAAATATTCATGCTCGCGAATTAGGTCGGACGCTACGCATTTCTTCCGTCTAGTCTGCCGTTTTCGCCCCTTCCGCAGGTTCTCCGCCCCCCTAGGCCTCCTCCATCATCCTTGAGCTCCAAGGAGAGGTTTCTAGCCCAATGATCGCCAACGTCGAGCAAGGAGATCGTGTATCGGAGTAGATTGGATCATGACACGAAGAAGAAGAGCCATTGGGAGGAAGTGACAGCCCTCCTCTACCTCGGACGCAGTTGAAGACCGAGCTTGGACGCGGATTGACAACCCAGCAATTCCAACCGTGAATCTTCGGCAAGGCTTTGGATGTGGTCGACTCTTTTACTCTCTTTTTCCTTCTTTATGTTGATGATTGTTTAGGTTAGATTCTTCTATATTTTGATGATGTGCACAATGAATCTTGTTATGTAATGTCTATTTCATTTATTTGAGATTACATTATTCATATGTGTTCATGAGGTGCGCCCCCATCTAATTTCCATTCCACCTTCGTGTTCGGTGCCGCACTAGCAATTGCTAGTGGCGTGCTTGTCGAAGAGGTGCTTGCGACCCTCATTCCGTTAGCCTACTCGTCCATCCGCCTACCGAAGCGTGGCATCGCGGCCCGTATTCCATTCGCCTAACGAAGCAGCGCGCTCAAGGCATGTATAGTTCGATTCCGCTAGCCTGCTCGCCCATCCGCCCAACGAAGTAGTCCGTTCAAGGCCTACGTAGTCTTCCATCCCGCCGAGCGAAGATTTGCATAGCGGCATTGCATAGGAGTAGTTGTAATATTTTATTTTATTATTCACAAACCAAATCCCTTCCGTCCGCACTCCACCTATCGCTGGACTTCGATCTCAAGTCCTTCCTCGAAACCTAACTCCACCTTACTTTGTTCCTTGAGAGATTCGATACTCGGGGATTACTCCTCGTTTTATATTACTTGAACGATCGGTACACTGCCGTTTCGTGTCGCAGTCGAGCTACCGCCTATATGGGTGTGCTAAGATTTGCGCCATCAAGTTTTTGGCGCCGTTGCCGTGGAACACAGTCGTGTGAGTTTTCTGGAGAGGGAGAACCTGAGAGAGAATCCCTTCCATTTGTAAATCGCATTCCTTTGTTGTATTTCCTTGTATTCTGTTTCCTGTTTTTAATTAGGTTGCGTTAGTAATTTTTGTTAGGTGTGGTATTTCGCACAATAGTGTTTTTCTTTTTGAATCATTTTATCTTCGCACTATGTGGGCACATCTTAATATCCGTTGCCGTTGGTGTGGAGCTACCTCCCACTCTAGTGATGAATGCCCTACGGAGAATGGTGGGCATAATTCTTCTCGCCCAGCATATAGAGCATCGATTTCGTCTGATACTCCATATGGTGTGCGTAAGTCTTATGGCTACTCTGCCGAGCCTTTACCGTCTTACTTCTTTTCGGCTTCAGCACCCGCTGTGCCAAAGAAGCCCGCTAGGCAGTGCCAGTTTTTTCGGAGCACTGATCATGTCTTGAAGGACTGTGCTGAGTATCTTCGCCAATTGGACGAGGATGACGAGCCGGATATCCGGATCGTCCTGAATCCTAACTCTGGCGGCACACCTTCAACTTCCGGTTATGTGTCTTTGCCACCTTCACATCTTGAAGGGTATGGCGTTGACACAATCACCAGATGTGTGGCTGATCTGGGCACCGACATTACTGAGCATATTCTCCCGGTGCATTCACCACCCCTAGTGGATTCGATTCTTTGTGAGGAATCGGTGCTCGACTTTTATCCGAGCACTATTCTTCCCCCTGTTGTGCATACTACATTCGTCTCTGACGACATTGTCGATGATGTGTCACAAGAGGAGGCGGTTGATCTTAGTATTGTGCCTACTCCTATGGAGGAGGACAACCTTCTAGGTGAAGAGGAGTTTTCCTCAGCACCGGTGGAGGAAGTCCAAATCTTAGGCATGGCCACTATTGATCCCGCCGAACCTTGTAGCATTGATGACAATGCAAACATTATTTTACTTACCCAACCTGATGGGAGTGAGACCGGGACCACTCCCCCGATTTTTGATTATTTATGTTCTTCGTCTTGTTTATTTCTCGATCCCCCCTCTTCATCCGAGCCTGTGCAGGTTGAGTCTTCACAGGCACCCCAGGAGGATTTGGTGCATTGTGCCCAAGTCAATGATGAGAGCATCCTCTTATGTGAGGAGGTTGATTCCCCCTCCGTTGAGGAAGCTCCACTCATTGCCTTTTCCTCCTGCCACCTCCCTGTGGGCGACACCTTGCTAGGCAAGGATGTGTTTGGTGAGTTGAGTGGGGATATCTCCTCCTCTTCTTACTTTCTTTTCCCTCTACCTGTGATGGGCAGGTTTTAATTATATTCGGGTAGAGGCGTGATTGTTCTTTCGTCGTATCGGTACCCGTTACCGACACACATATTAGAACATTTACCTGTTCATTTCCTTTTTCATACGCCCATTAGCTAGAACCTTTAGTTTTTGAATAAGTCGTGCTGGGCTGACAATAACCCAAGTAGTTATCTTTCTTTTCTGCATTTTTATTTCATCTAATCAAGTTTAGTTAGTAGTATTTTTTTAGTTTTCTATTTTCTTTTGTTTCTACGGAGCTGACCCCTGCAGGTATCTTTTCTGGATGGCGGATGCTGCGGCTCATTTTAGCTTACACGCCAATCTTCTGGTGTGCTCATTTCTGAGCTCTGGGTACTCTCTTTCCCTAGCCTCTCTGATTTTCATGTCATATATTTTGTGGATTGTTTAGTTTAAGTCTGGGGGAGAGCAGTTTTTGTGCCCACTCACGTGCACTCTTGCATAACATGCTAGAAGTACTTTTATTTTAGCTTATTGGAAATTGTTGTTCATTTTCATTGCACACCACAACACCCACTTGAGCGCGTACTCATCTGTTTGCTTGCTCTGTTGTGAATTTAATTCTTCTGCTTATTTGGGAAAGTCTAGGTGATGGCTTAGGACTATGTAGCAGAGTAAAATGTTGACTCTAGTAGTGCTCCTAGTCGAGTGCTCGGTTGCATCGAAATTTGTGTAGACTAGACTTCTCTTTATACTTATGGTTTTATATTTTTTCTATTAGTGTAAATGTTGTTTACTCTACTCAAATGGTGAATCCGGTGTGAATCAAACGGTAGCATAGGGATGTGTGTAAACGATCGCTAGACTCGTATTGCTTGAGTCGGGAGTTAAGGAGAATCTTTCTCGGTGGCTAGAACTTGCCCCAAGCAATTCTTGAAGAATTGGCATAGGATAAGTTCTAGTATGTGAGAATGACGTAGGCCATTATTTTGGCCCGGTTGAACTTTTTATTTCATGCCTATCGTCTACCCTTGCTAGCCCCTTCGTGCCTACCCTTTTCTTGATTCAGCTCCACATATATCTCACCAAAGCCTAAACGCCTAACCTAGTCGCACACCCAAATTTGAGCTTTAGTTGTAGTTTTATTTACATTGTGGGGGGTGTTGATTGTGGTGTTTATTATGTGAATCTGTGGATTTGCTCATTTGAAAATTTTGTTGAAAGAAAAAAAAGACAAGAAAAAGAAAGATAGCAAGAAAAATGAAAAAAAAAGAGAAGAAGAAAAAAAATGAGTTTTATTAAAAATCGTCTAGAGAAAATTATGTATTGGGAGTAGGCGGTGCACACACCTATGTTGCAAAAGTCCAAGTCTGGGGGTGTGGTGCACTTGCATTCGATTTTGGTGCACGGGTAGTTATTTTAAAAGCTCAATTGGGTTTTGTGTGAAGCCATTTTGTTTATCATTGTTTACCTCACCGTAACCCAAGCCTCAATTAAAACCTGAAAGTCCTACTGACTCAGGCCTTGAACCGATCTAGTGTCGTGGGGAGAATGTGACCGGGCAAGCTTATGGTCACCGACACTGATGGATTTCAGTGGAGTTTGTCCCGCATCCCGATCTTGAGCAATGCTCGTCTCAGCGCTTAGTTTACTTTCTCCGTATGCATGACCGAATGATTCACCGTTGTTCACCATTTTGAGTAGTTGTAATATGCTTTTACTCTTTTAGAAATATATAAACTGTTTATATAATCAGAAATCTTTTCTACTATTTTTCTCATGCACGTGAGCATGCGACTTCGCATGGTACTCTGTATTGTAATTTTAAGCCATCTACTTTTCTTTCCCCGTTCGCTTAGAATTTGTTTGCTCGGGACGCGCAAACAGGTAAGTCTGGGGGTGTGATGAGTCCCAATTATATACACATTTATGGACTCATCTGGGCCGATTTTCTAGTCTATGCACTACACTTTAGGCATGTTTTCGTTCATATTTGATATTCTATGCTAGGTGCACTTCTTGGCCTGATTTGGGGTGTTTTTATGTTTATTCTCTTTTGATAGCCTTATCGTATTGTTGAGTGCCACTTTCAGTGGCCTGATTAGCATTTCTGTAGGAACAAGAGTCGTGCAGGTGTTCCCGGTACAATTCTGTACAGGAACACTGCGCACGATCACTGTTTCTATTGCGCACGACCACTGGTCGTGCGCCGCTGATCGTGCGCACTTAACCCCATTTTATGAGTTCTGTCTCGACCAATGCGCACGACCACTTACGATAATGCGCACGACCACTGGTCGTGCCCCACCGGTCGTGTGAACATGTTATTTTATAAATTTCTTACATTGCAGGCTCCGCCCAGGCAGGCGCACGATCACAGGATTCTAGCGCGCACGACCACTGGTCGTGCGCCAATGACCGTGCGCACTATTTATTCCAGCGCCTATAAATATTCCTGCCCGCGAATTAGGTCGGACGCTCCGCATTTCTTCCTTCCAGTCCGCCGTTTTCGCCCCTTCCGCAGGTTCTCCGCCCCCCTAGGCCTCCTCCATCATCCTTGAGCTCCAAGGAGAGGTTTCTAGCCCAAAGATCGCCAACGTCGAGCAAGGAGATCGTGTATCAGAGTAGATTGGATCATGACACGAAGAAGACGAGCCATTGGGAGGAAGTGACAGCCCTCCTCTACCTCGGACGCAGTTGAAGACCGAGCTTGGACGCGGATTGGCAACCCAGCGATTCCAACCGTGAATCTTCGGCAAGGCTTCGGATGTGGTCGACTCTTTTACTTTCTTTTTCCTTCTTTATGTTGATGATTGTTTAGGTTAGATTCTTCTATATTTTGATGATGTGCACAATGAATCTTGTTATGTAATGTCTATTTCATTTATTTGAGATTATATTATTCATATGTGTTCATGAGGTGCACCCCCATCTAATTTCCATTCCACCTTCGTGTTCGGTGCAGCACTAGCAATTGCTAGTGGCTTGCTTGTCAAAGAGGTGCTTGCGACCCTCATTCCATTAGCCTGCTCGTCCATCCGCCTGCCGAAGCGTGGCATCGCAGCCCGTATTCCATTTGCCTAACGAAGCAGCGCGCTCAAGGCATGTATAGTTCGATTCCGGTAGCCTGCTCGCCCATCCGCCCAACGAAGTAGTGCGTTCAAGGCCTACGTAGTCTTCCATCCCGCCGAGCGAAGCTTTGCATAGCGGCATTGCATAGGAGTAGTTGTAATATTTTATTTTATTATTCACAAACCAAATCCCTTCCGTCCGCACTCCACCTATCGCTGGACTTCGATCTCAAGTCCTTCCTCGAAACCTAACTCCACCTTACTGTGTTCCTTGAGAGATTCGATACTCGGGGATTTCTCCTCGTTTTATATTACTTGAACGATCGGTACACTGCCGTTTCGTGTCGCAGTCGAGCTACCGCCTATAGCGGTGTACTAAGATTTGCGCCATCAGGCCTCTCAAGGTGATCTTTCTATTTCTACTTTCTTTCTTAAGATGAAGAACCTCACAGCAGAGATTTCTGCATTGGACCTTGATGAGCCCATCTCGGAGGCAAAACTGAAGAGGCAAATCATCCGCGGGTTGCGGAAGGAGTATCTTGCCTTTGTGACTTCAGTTCAAGGTTGGGCAAATCAACCATCTCTGTTGGAGCTGGAGAACTTACTTGCTTCGCAAGAAAGTTTGGCAAGACAGATGGAGGGGACTTCTATCTCTGGGGGAGATAGTGATGTGTTGTTCTCTGGAAAGAAGAAGAAGAAGAAGTGGGAGAAGAAGAAGCCAGGTCAGGATGGACCCTCTACTTCAGGTTAGCAGGATAGAGGTTATGCTTCTAAGTCTGATGGGAAGAAGAAGGGAGAGGTACCAAGGTGCTTCAGGTGCAATAAGACCGGCCACTTCAAGAAGGATTGTCGGGTTAATCTTCAGTTCGGACATGTAGCGGAGAAGGAGAAGCCAAAGTCTGATGAAGCTGGATGGGGAGGAGCCTTTGCGGCTAATATGACGGCGATGCCCATTAAGGCATTGGCTGCCATCAACTTTGAAGAGGATTGGATTGTTGATTCAGGGTGTGGACATCATCTCACCGGGGATGAATCAAAATTCTCTTCTTTGGCGCCTTACTCAGGTAACGATGCTATCATTACAGCTGATAATTCTGTTCATGCAGTCAAACAAGAAGGTGTTGTCTCCCTGAGAAGTGATAAGGGTCCACTCACATTGAGGAGTGTTTATCACGTGCCTGGTATGAAGAAGAATCTCTTCTCTGTGACCAATGCGGTCGATGCCGGTTATCACGTTCTGTTTGGCCCAACAGAAGTGAAGTTTCTTAAAACTCAACCAGAGATAAAGGGAGATGTTATCCATGTTGGAAAGCGGGTGAAGGACTTGTTCGTGTTATCGACAAGTACCTATGTTGATAAGATGAAGACCAACGATAGCGCGTCTATCTGGCATGAAAGGTTGGGGCATGTTGGCATGGACAAATTGAAGGCTATGGCGGTAAGGGGCCTTGTCAAGGGCTTGCCCAGCTTGTCCTCTTATGGATACGGTCATGTTTGTGTTGGATGTCAGTTTGGTAAGTCTCATCGACTTCCATTTGATAAATCGCAAACAAGGTGCAAAGCGCCATTGGAGTGCATCCACGGTGATTTGATGGGACCGACAGCCACCCCAAGCCTTGGAGGCAACAGATATATGTTGGTGTTGATTGACGATTACACCAGATATGTCTGGGTGTATTTTCTGAAAGAGAAGTCGGAAGCCTTTGCGAAGTTTGTGGAGTTCAAAGAGCTGGTGGAAGGTCGGTTAGGCCTACGGGTGAAAAAATTGTGAACTGACAATGGTGGAGAGTTCACCTCTGGTGAGTTCTCAAGTTTTTGCAGGAAACACGGCGTTCGTAGAGAGCTCACTTGTGCCCATACTCCACAGCAGAATGGCATTGCGGAGAGGAAGATCCATCATCTGACGGAAACCTGCAAATGCTGGCTTCATGCCAAGAGTATCCCAAAGTCCTTTTGGGCGGAGGGAATGTCTTGTGCGGCTTACGTCATCAACAGAATGCCTCTAAGTCCTATCAACATGAAGACCCCTCACGAACTTATGTTCAAGGAGAAGCCGAGTGTTGCACACCTTCGGGTGTTCGGGTCAACCTGCTATGTGCATATTCCTGATGCTCTTCGGACAAAGCTAGATGTGAAAGCAAGGAAGCTAGTCTTTGTTGGGTATGATGAGCGGAAGAAAGGATGGAGATGCATGGATCCTGAGACACGGAGATCAGTGGTATCTCGGTATGTGGTGTTCGATGAAGTGACTTCCTACAATAGGAGTTCAGGAGTTGAACTACCGGAGAGCAGGGTTGATGAAGCAGGGAAAGCTGCGGGAAGTCTTCAAGTGGAGTTGCCTATTTCACCAGGAGCTCCAGCTGTGTCAAGCTCTGAGATGGAAGCTTCAGGTTCTGGAAGCAGGGGGAGCGATGCTCCAAGTTCGTCTGGAAGAGGAGCTTGCACAGAAGAAGCAGCTGAGGAGGTGGTTAGTCAGGAGCAACCTCTTAGGAGGTCGAAGAGGACTATCAAGCCACCAGATCGTTATACAGGAGAAAACATGGTGAGCTTCGTCTCATGTTTCTTCGCTGGTCCCTTGGATGAAAGGGAGCCGTCGAGCTTTGAGAAAGCCAAAGGCGTGAAGCAGTGGGATATTGCTATGCAAGAGGAGATGGATGCTCTCAAGAAGAATGAGACTTGGTCTTTAGTGCCCAGGCCCAAGGGCATTACCCTTGTGACATGCAAATGGGTTTATAAACTCAAGAAGAAAGCCGACGGCACGATCGAGCGATACAAGGCTCGCATTGTAGCTCGCGGGTTCTCACAGCAGTATGGTGAAGATTATGATGAGAAGTTTAGTCCAGTGGCAAAGATGACTTCGGTCCGATTTGTTATTGCTTTGGTGGCATCTTGTGGATGGGAGATTTGGCAGCTCGATGTAAAGAATGCTTTCTTATACGGAGAGATTGACAAGGATATCTTCATGATCCAGCCGTCGGGTTTTATCTCGGAGGATCGTCCGGACTACGTCAGCAAACTGAAGAAGGCCTTATATGGGTTGAAGCAAGCGCCTTGGGCATGGTATGGGAAGATCGCGGAGTATCATCTATTCTGTGGGTTATTTGCTTCAGACTCTGATTCTAGCTTGTTCGTCAAGAAGGAGGGGGCGCTTCGGGTTATTGTGCTGCTGTATGTGGATGACATGATTTTCACCGGGAACTCGAAGGAGGCGGTAGCAAGGCTGAGAGCTGAGCTTGCTATCAGGTTCGAGATGAAGGATCTGGGGGAGCTTCAGCATTTCCTTAGACTCGAGGTCCAGAGGCGGGAGAGCGGAGTGCTCGTTTCTCAGGGAGGATATGCGGAGCGGATCGTTCAACGATTCGGCATGGAAGAAGGGAAGGGCAGCTCTATACCTATGGAACAGCATCATAAACTTCGGAAGGATGAGGGAAGAGTTCTATCTGATCCGTTGGTGTTCCGAGCTCTAGTTGGGAGGTTGATTTACTTGAACATCACGAGGCCTGATATTGCTTATGCAGTTGGCAAAGTGAGTCGGTACATGGCGGAGCCATGAAAGCCTCATCTTCTGGCGGCAAAAGGAATTCTGAAATATGTGAAGTCGACCTCTGATTTGGGTCTCCTATTTAGGAGAGGGTCTAGCTTGGAGTTGCATGGATACATTGATGCGGACTACGGGGGAGACGTGGATGATCGGAGATCAACGTCTGGTTATGTCTTTATGACGGGCCCCACAACTATCTCTTGGTGCAGCAAAAAGCAGGACTCGGTGTCCGTATCTACCACAGAAGCGGAGTACAAGGCTTTGGCCTTGGATGCTCAGGAAGCCATTTGGCTCAGGAGGTTGGTGGAGGATGTTCATGAGGAGGTTCGAGGTCCCACTATGCTACGTGGGGACAATGAGAGTGCTCTCAAGCTGGTTAATAATCCAGTCTATCACGCGAGGACCAATCATATCGAGATTGAGCACCATTTCATTCGTGAAAAGGTGTTAGGAGGATCTCTTATGGTCGAGCATGTTCGGAGTGCAGACAATGTCGCAGACATCTTTACAAAGCCGCCGGCGAAGGGACCGTTTACACGGTTGCGGAGTTTACTCGGGCTAGTCTCCACTTCCCACTTCAAGGGGGAGTGTTGAAATTTTGAAGTGAAGTGGAGGTGACCGGGCGGTCTGTTTTTGGGTGACCGCCTCGACTGTGCAGTCTGTGTTTGTATTCTGCCAGTTTGGCTCTACCGGTCTGTTCCCAAGTTGATCTGCTGGTTGGCCTGTCTTCTTTGTTGGAAGACCGGGCGGCCTGTTCTTATGTGACCGCCTGTCCGGGCGGCTTGTTCTAGCGATCTGACGACTTGTCTGAAGTCGGTCAGATGGTTCGTGGTTTGCTCCTGGTGGTCTAAGGAAGGAGCAGTCTTGTGTCCGCACGGCTTATGCGCGGTCTCATGTTCGCGCGACTTGTGCGCGATCTGCCTGTTGTTCTGCGATCTTGGACGGAAGGTTGTCCAAGTGGTCTGATTGCGCGGTCTGCCTTGTGAGACCGCTGGCGATCTGACGGGTGGTGACTGTATCCCAGTTTGTGCAGTGACGACATCCGTCTACCCGCCTATAAATAGGGGTGCATGACACATCATTCATAACGAGAACTGTAAGAACTGAGCCTGGGTTAATTCGTGCGGTCTCAACTTTGAGGTCGGGCGGTCTCGGAAGCGAGTTGACTGTTTGTTGTGTTCGCAGGTTTGCGGTCAGCAGGTTGCGGTCTCCTTCCTTAGTGATTTCCAGCGTCTTGAATAAACAGTTCAGCAGCGGTCAGTCTGTGAACTGGTTTATGTTTGTTCTTGTGCTGTTCGCAGCGAGCTCAGCGATCAGGCGACCTTCAGCAGTTAGGCGATCTGAGTTGCGGTCTGGCGACAGCTTCATGATGTAGGCCGCCGACAGTGAGATAACGGGCACGATAAACTCTCACGGTGATCCTATCTCAACACCTTCCAAGCGTAGATCTCCACTTAGTTTTATTTCATTTTATATTATTCGCGACGTACGGGTAGCAACCGTTAGAGTGATGATATAGATTATAGATCTATATCCTCACAAGCTAAAAGGATTAGAACCATGATTAATCCGGACGAGCGCGATGTTGTACCAAAAAGAAATCCACCAAAACAAAAATGATTCGAAAACGGGTGGATCTCTCCCCAACAAGAACCAAAGCAAGGATTGCCAATCCTTTTCGAGCGTACACGGAAAATCCAAACGAAAATCACCACACTATTATTGAAACGGCCGCGAAAATTCAAAGCTTCGAAAATCCACGCTAAAATCGTCCACCGCAAGAACAATCTAGAAAGGAAATCTCTTGAGTAGGAATTTCGTTACCCTCTCGGAAATAGTAGATCCGAGATGTTGGATCCACTAGAAGAAAATGATCGTTTCCCTTGAGATCTACTGAAGGTGCTCCAAAATGATGATGAACACGTGCTCCGTCCTTCGCTTCACGCCGTCGAAAGTCTCCCAATCCTTGTTTTGCACAAGAGCCGTCGGATCTGCAATCACCTTGAGATTTTGTAGAGACACGCCGTAGTAGGGTAGAATATGAGGGAGAAGAAAGAGGAGTTGTAGTGTTGGAGAGAAGGTGGGAGGAGAAAAGAGAGAGAGAGGAGGGGGGGCGGCCAACACAAGGAGGAAACCCAAGGGGGGCGGCGGAAATGAGAGAGGAAGAGGGAGAGAGAGATGAGGGAAAAATTAGGTTTAGGAGAAAATTTTAATTGTTTCAATAATGTCCAAATGTCATGAAAGAAAATGGCCTTTTATAAGGCTTACAACAAAAGGGGCTATTAGCAGCCCAAACAGTGGCTAAACGCACACCACAAATTAAAATGACATAAATTAAAAGTTTCAAATAAGCAGGGCATAAACTAAATTAACTAGCGCAATTAAACTAGAGTCAAGACTTGTTGCGCGGGCGAAGATTGTAGCTATGACCGCTACGGCGTCGTGTATCCTTGACCGGCGGGTCATCATCATCAGCATCGTCCGCCATTATTCCATGATCTTCATGTGCACCAAGGACGTCATCATCATCTTCAACTTGGCCGTTGCCATCAATCCTCCCCCGCTCAAAAGGACTCATCACCGATGAGTGCGCGGGAATGTAGCGATGGAGGAGATCCGCATCTAGAAGTTCCAACTCCGAAGTAGAGAGCCAAGAATCATCCGTGGCAGGGCGATCACGCCACCAAATCAGGAACTTGTGAATATCACCATCTGGGGTGGAGAACACCGCATCCTGCAAAATCCTGTCAGGCAAGAAATCGGTCCGGGAGAACCTTGGAAAGGCGTTAGGCAAAGAAAGAGGACATGTAGCATCAACAATTGGCAACGTACCTCCCGTAGAATCTGAAGGGGAAAACGATCCAGAAGTAAACTCAACACACTATTATTGAAACAGCCGCGAAAATTCAAAGCTTCGAAAATCCACGCTAAAATCGTCCACCGCAAGAACAATCTAGAAAGGAAATCTCTTGAGTAGGAATTTCGCTACCCTCTCGGAAATAGTAGATCCGAGATGTTGGATCCACTAGAATAAAATGATCGTTTCCCTTGAGATCTACGGAAGGTGCTCCAAAATGATGATGAGCACGTGCTCCGTCCTTCGCTTCACGCCGTCGAAAGTCTCCCAATCCTTGTTTTGCACAAGAGCCGTCGGATCCGCAATCACCTTGAGATTTTGTAGAGACACGCCGTAGTAGGGTAGAATATGAGGGAGAAGAAAGAGGAGTTGTAGTGTTGGAGAGGAGGTGGGAGGAGAAAAGAGAGAGAGAGGAGGGGGGCGGCCAACACAAGGAGGAAACCCAAGGGGGGCGGCGGAAATGAGAGAGGAAGAGGGAGAGAGAGATGAGGGAAAAATTAGGTTTAGGAGAAAATTTTAATTGTTTCAATAATGTCCAAATGTCATGAAAGAAAATGGCCTTTTATAAGGCTTACAACAAAAGGGGCTATTAGCAGCCCAAACAGTGGCTAAACGCACACCACAAATTAAAATGACATAAATTAAAAGTTTCAAATAAGCAGGGCATAAACTAAATTAACTAGCGCAATTAAACGAGAGTCAAGACATGTTGCGCGGGCGAAGATTGTAGCTATGACCGCTACGGCGTCGTGTATCCTTGACCGGCGGGTCATCATCATCAGCATCGTCCGCCATTATTCCATGATCTTCATGTGCACCAAGGACGTCATCATCATCATCAACTTGGCCATTGCCATCACTTCAGTTCTTTGTTCCAATAAAGCTCCAGTTCGTGCGGTCTGAGGTGGCGGTCTTGCAGTGCAGGCGGTTTGTCTGTTTTCTGTTCGCGCAGTCTCAGGTCAAGCCGGGAAACTTCTGGAGTCGAGCGGTCTGTGCGGTCTCAGCTTGTCTAGCTGCCAGATTTGTTTTGGTTTGTTTTGTTCTTCTCGCCTCCGTGATTCTTATGAATCATGTCTCGCCATGCATACCTCGCACTGTATATGAAGTTTGTGATTCAATAAAGTTTCTTGTGGTACTGTGTGGCATTGTGGTTGTTTGGCTTTAACTCAGTTGATGCAACTCCTGCTTACTCCTAAACGATTCAAATAAAACAATTTAACACTCGAATCATAGACATAGGATAGTTCTAGTGCATGAGAATGACGTAGGCCATCATTTTGGCCCGGTTGAGCCTTTGTGCCATTCCTATCATCTTATCCTCATTAGCCCAGTTATGCATACCCATTTCTTGATTCAGCTCCACCTTTATCTCACCAAAGCCTAAAACCCAATCCTAGTCACACACCCAAAATTGAGCTTTAGTTTTTTGTTATTTTCATGATTGGGGTGTTGATGTGGTGTTATATTTTGTGAAAATGTGGATGCGCTTCATTGTTCATTTGCTGAAAAAAAAAGTTAAAAGAAAAGAAAAGAAAAATGAGATGAGCTTAATTGAAAAATCTTTGTAAAATTATGAGTAGAAGTAGGCGGTGCACACACCCATGTTGCAAAAGTCTAAGTCTGGGGGTGTGGTGCACTTGCATTCGATGTCGGTGTGCGAGGAGTTATGTTAAAGCTCATTTGGGTTTAGTGTTTGAGCCGTCCTTTCTATCTTTGTTTACCTCACCTTAACCCAAGCCCCATTTTAAAACCTAAAGTCCTACCGACTCACGCTATGAACCGATCTAGTGTCGTGGAGAGAATGTGAACGGGTGAGCTTATGGTCTCCGACACCGATGGATTTCGATGGAGTTTGTCCAGAACCCCAACTTTGGCAATGCTTATCTCAGCATTTATTTTACTTTCTCCATATGTGTGACCGGATGATTCACCGTGATTCCCATTTTGAGTAGAAGTAACACTTATTTACTCTTTTAGAAATTTATAAACTATGTGTATAATTAGAAATCTTCTCTAGTATTCTTATACGCACATGGGCATGCGACTTCGCATGGTATTCCATTTTGTAATTTTAAGTTAGCTATTTCATGTTCCCGCTTGCTTAGGATTTGTTTGCTTGGGACGTGCAAATAGGTAAGTCTGGGGGTGTGATGAGTCCCAATTATATACACATTTTCAGACTCATCTGGGCTAGTTTTCCTGCATTTGTACTTCAGTTTTTGTCCATCTTCGCCTTGTTCATGCTTTTATTTGAAGTACATGTTTAGGCCCGTTGTTGTGTGCAATTGCGCATTTTATTGTTGGGGGTAAGCACATTGTGCTCCCCATTGTATTTTTCTCATTTTGTTGGTGTTAGAAGTGTATTCTCGGCGTGCTTTGGCTGTGAGTAGGGGCAGATCTACATTTTGCCTGAATTTATGTCTGCATGAATCGCACGGTCGTGCGTTTTCCTTGACGCACGGACGACTGTGATCGTGCGCTCATGATGGCCGGCAAAATGGTGATCTGACTTTGGTCGTGCATTTTTACGCACAGGCGGATTCGCCCGTGCGTGAGTAGAACGCACGAGCGCGCTCCTCCTTCTCCGGCAAGCCTGCTGCGCTTAAGTTTCGCACGGTTCACGCACGGTCGTGCGTTTGACCGTGCGTGACCAATTTTCTGATCTTTTTCTATAAAAGCTGTAGCTTTCAACCTAAACCGGGAGAGACCGTACACGCCGTAGAGCTGCGCCATTTTCGCCACTTCCACTGAGGTTTCATCCCTTTGGGCCTCCTCCATTATCCTCAAGCTCTAAGGAGAGGGATTCAACCCTACATCCACTAAGATCCAAGGAGAAGGAAGCTAGGTCATTTTCGGATCGTGACACTAAGAAGACGGGCCATTGGAGGGTAGTGACAGCCTTCTCTACCCCTGGCGCAGTTGAGGACCGAGCTTGGACGCGGATTGACAACCCAGCGATTCCAACCGTGAATCTTCAACAAGACTTCAGATTCGGTCGATTCCTTGCTCTCTCTATCTTTGTATTGGTAGTTGTAGTTAGTAGATCTCTTGTATTTTGATGATGAGCACAATAAACCTTGTTATTTAGAGTATTTCATGTCTATGTGAAATTATCTTTTGTTTATATGTGTATGAGGTGCGCCGCCATCCATTTTCCATTCCGCCGTCATGTTCGTGTGCCGCACTAGCAATTGCTAGTGGCATACTTGTCGACGAGGTGCTTGCGACCCTCATTCCGTTTTCCTACTCGTCCATCCGCCCTAGCGAAGTAGCGCATTCAAGGCCTACGTAGTCTCCATCCCGCCTTGCAAAGCATTGCATAGCGGCATTGCATAGGAGTAGTTGTAATATTTTCCCTTTATTTCCACCAACCAAAACCCCCGTTTCCGCAACCCATCCGACATAAAGGACTTCAATCTCAAGTCCTTCCTCAATAGTAAACTCCACCTTACTGTGTTCCTTCGAGATCGATACTTGGGGATTTGCTCCTCGTTTTATATTACTTGAACGATCGGTACACTGCCGTTTCGTGGCGCAGTCTTGCTACCGCCTATAGCGGTGTGCTATATTTTCGCATCAGTAAGCCCCTTACTAGGTTAAGCTTGGAGAGTTTGGCAATAGTCTTAAAGTTAAGGTGACTAAGTCTCCTATGCCACAACTCACTGTTTTCTAACTGGCAGTTGAATAAGCAGATCTCTGACTTTGTATACTCAAAGTCTACAACATAGACCTTACCTTTCCTAAGACCGGTCAATACTATTTGGTCAGTTCTAGAGCTCATTATATGACACAAGGACTTAGTGAAGACAACTTTGTATGTACCATCACACAGCTGGCTAATACTGATTAGATTATGTTGAAGTCCTTCAACTTAAGCTACCTTAGAAAAAGAGACTTCCCCAATCCTGAGCAAACCATATCCTTTAGTTTGACCAGAGTGGGAATTCCCAAATATTAACTTAGGCCCTTCCTTGGACTTGATGTTCTCCAGCAGTTCTATTGCTCCAGTCATATGCATGGAGCATCCACTGTCCAGATACCACTGCTGGTTTATGGATTAACAGTCTCCCTTCTGCACATGAAATCAACCATTAGTATAGACCCTCACATGCTGGGTCTCTTTCTTCTATCATCATATGGAGTTATGAAAGAGTGAGAGGGTCTTTCACTATACTCCTTAAGGTGAAGAAGTGATGCATTATTATGCCAGCAATGTTTGGCTACATGTCCAAGTTTAGAACAACAGAAACATCTAGGAATAAGGGTAGATGGTTGATAAATCTTTGCAGGAAACATGCGTCGAGAAGAAATCGATGCATCTTTAGAGTTGCGTCGAATGTAATTCGACGTGTTTGTATAGTTCCGTCGATAATAATTTGATGGAGAGTATTGATTGCGTTGAATATAACTCAACGCACCCTCATACTTGCTTCGAATTAATGTCGAAGCATATGCTGAGCTCCGTCGAGTTGCATTCGACGCATCATTGAAATTGTGTCGAGTTCTATTCGACGTATGATTCTTTTTATTAAGATTTTTATTATTTTTATTTAATTTTTCTATGGGTGTTTGCCTAAAATCCCTGGTTGAGTACCAATGTTTACCCTATTAAAGATGGTGAGTTTATTAGGGTTATTATTATCATGATCTTCACATGATTCTAAAATATTATTAGGTCCAGATCTAAATAATGCTACAGGATTTTACCAAACAAGTTTGCTAGGGATTGGTGTGCTAGTGGATGGTAGTGATTCTAGATCAAGATGATCAAATCTCTTGGAGAGATTTTGTGAGATATCTTTAAGCTTTTGACTCCTTCTATTGAGGGAGTCCTCAAAGGCTTTTACCTTAGTGAGTTCTTTCTTTAGATCAGAATTTTCATTATCTAATATATATAATTCTTTTTCTTTCTTATATAATTTATCTCTTAGATCATAGTTTACTGAGTATAGGTTATCTTTCCTAAGGTTTTCTAGTTTTGTTCCGATTATTTTAAGTTTCTTTTGGTTGTTAATATAGTCTTGACAGAATTCTTTAAAGCATTCTTTAAAATCTCTTAAGGAGAAGTCAAAGTCATCAAAGATTGTTACCTCATTCTCAGCAGTGGAGTCTTCCAGAGCCATTAAGCAGGCTTCTTCTGGTCCACACTCATCATCATCATCAGATGAGGAGGAGCTTGATTCAGAGTTTGAATCACTCCAGGTTTTAGCAATGAAACCTTTCCCTCCTTTCTTGTCCTTCCTCCTGAAGGATTTCTTCTTGTGATCCTTCCTCTGCTTATTGCTCGTGTTCTTTTCTTCCTCGGGACATACAGTGGCACAGTGTCCTAGTTTTCTGCAAAAAATAGATAATCTCCTGTTTAGGAGTTTTGTCATACCTTGGCTTGCTTGAAATCTTCTCTTTCCTTTTGGAGTCCTCTGTCCTGGCCCATTTCTTGAATCTTTTAGCCAAGAGATTAAACATCTCTTCTTCAGTGGCGGAGGACTCTACTTCAGCAGTCTGTAATGCAAGAGTTCTTTCCTTGGGAGTTGATATTCTCTCCTGGGCTTCTGACTTAGCCCTGCATTTCAGTAGAAGCTCATAGGACTTGAGCTTCCCCAGCAGAGCATCTGTTGATATCTCTCTGAGGCATATAGAACCTTTAATGGCCCAGATTATTTTAAGTTCCTTAGTGTTATGCTTTCATCAGCCTTTTTCTTGAAGTTCTCATATTGGGATATGAGAAGCGACTTCTTATCTTTTCTTTCATTACAGGTGCCCTCAACCAATCTGGAGAGAGATTACCAGATTTCTTTGGCAGAGTTGCAATCAGCAACTTTTTGGAATATGTCATCTAACATAGTTGAGACCAGGATGTTCATGGCCTTGGCATCACATGCCATGACCTTCTTCTCAGCATCAGTCCACTCTCCTCTAGGGACTGTAGTTTGTGTAACTTTTCCACTAGCATATTTCCTTATTGGGACAGGGGGACCTGTAAAGATGATATTGAAAATTTCTTCATCAATAGAGTTCATATAGAGTTTTATTCTGGCCTTCCAGAGTGTAAACTTGTTCAGATTACACATTGGGGGTCTTGTTGATGCATAATCCTTGGAACTCATTTTATTTAAAAAGTTTTAATTAATTTTAAAATGAATAAATGAGAGTAGGAGATCTTTTGATCAAGGTGTTAACCTTTTAATGATCAACCTCCCTCTAATACCAATTGAAAGTGCACAGTGTGCCTCTGAGAATTCTCTAGAGGGGGAGGGGGGGGGGTGAATAGAGATTTAAATATTTTTTACCCTAACAATGCATACAATAAAAATACTAAGGTATTATGCACTGAACAAAACCCACACAGAATAAAAAAGTGTTATAAATATAAAGCAAGAAAATAGCAAGCTATAATAGGGACAACATAGAAAATGCAGAAGACACAAGATTTTTATAGAGGTTCCCAAAAATGTAGGTAGTCCTCTCTTATACCTCCCTGGACGGATTGCACTGTTGGATCTTGTGGCGCCCTTAGAGGGGGGGGGGGGGGGGGGGGGGGGGTGAATAAGGGCCTTTTTAAATTATGATTTTTTACTTAAGAATTTTTAAAACAATTTTTGCTTTTCTAAAAATCACTTATAAAAATTTACAAACTATGAAATTTTTAAATTAGATCAAACACAAATTTCTAAGTTAAAGATTAAGCAACCAAATTTGCAATTTAAAGAAAAGGCATAATATTTTAATCATGAAATTCTCATACAATAAAAATGATCTTAACAATGCTTAAGATCAAGGCATAAATAAGATAATAAACTTTTGACAATTTTTGTTTACCAATTCTTCTCCCAAGGATCGGAAGGCTATCACTTGTCTTTACCTAGACCAAGCCCAAGCCTATCCTCTAGATCTTCCCAAGATCTTGACGTAGCACACAAGGCCACGATTTCCCACCAAGCCACGCAAGGACTTGGACGCTCCGCACAAGGAAGCGATTTTCCCCTAAGCCATGCAAGGACTTAGACGTCACGCACAAGGAGACGATTTCCCTACCAATAAAAAGTGAAATGTACATAAATGAAAATAAAATGAAGAACTCCCTAGAAATTCAGATCTCTGAAAGGAAGGTTGAAGCCTCGAGATGATCGTTGATGTAGAAGCGCGTCCGATCTCGTCTTCAATTTCAAACCTTCTCAGCACAAATGGGAGTTCTTGAGGTTCTGGAGCTCTCTGGTTCGTATGCACTCAGGAAAGGACTTGGAATTCTCAAAGCTCTGAATGCACGAACAAAACGAACCCATTTATAGATTTTCACTGTCGCCTGGGCGACATCGCTGTCGGAATTCCGACAGCCCCAAACTGCTATTCGTCGTGCTGTCGTGCGGGCAGTTGTTGTAACTTATGCGCTGTTTCCTGGGCGACATCAAGTGTCGGAATTCCGACAGCGCCAAACTGCCGTTCGTCGTGTTGTCGTGCGGGCAGTTGCTGTAACTTCTGCGCTGTCGCCTAGGCGACATTGAGTGTCGGAATTCCGACAGCTCCTCTTCTTTTTTTGCCGTCCGAAGCTTCTCAAGACTGTAGATTGAGTCATTCTCATCTCCGAAATGGGGTGGCAAGTTCTGTAACTCTTCCTGGATTGAAAGTTATGGCCATTTTAAGATCGGCACACAAAACTCATCCTTTTGCTTTTTCTAATGTGTACACGCTCTTGGATCATGCCCATGAACGCGGACTTGTCTCCTCATTGAACCTGTACAACCTGGACACTATAAACACACAAAAGACTAGATCAAATACAACACGGTATTTGTTATTCTCAAACCAAGAGATGCGGAACATAGGCTCCAACAATCTCCCCCTTTTGATAATAACAAATACCCGTATGAGAAATTAGTGAGATTAAGACAATTTGTGTTTATAGATAAGTGCGGTAATAAGATATGCATGAATACCATATTAAGAGCGTGATAGAATTGAAAGCGATAATGCCTACTCTTTCTATATCAAGTCCTCCCCCTACATTAGTGTCTCTTATAAACTACTCCCCCTAAATATCTATTTTACTAGATTTCTCAATTTCTTCTCCCCCTTTGTTATTAACAAAAGTGGGTAGGGATGAGTGTATATCTTTTAAGATAGGTAAGGAACCATTTATTGAAGGATTTTCATGATCGAGCATATGATAGTGTATGCACCTCCTATATGATTACTCCCCCTACAAATATACCCATTTTTTAGTTTAATATCATTATAATGCACTCCCCCTAAATATTAGATTTATGCAATTTAATCTCCCCTTTTGGTAGAATCAAAAGAGGGTTTAGGTGAGGGTAGTAAGGAGGCATTTCTTATAAATGACAAAGCATGATCGAGCTTTTGTAATATTGATAATGATAAAGATTTTAAGCATAGTATATAAGAGATTTCAAAAAAAAAAAAAGTTGTAAGCAAGCGGAAGATTATAAGAAACATCTTTTTGTAAGCATGAAAATCAGTGTTATAAATATGAGTTTAAGTGCAAAATGTAAGGATGTTTTAACCTTTTTGAAATCTCAAGTTTTTTTTTCATAAATATAACAAGCATGAAATGAACACATCAAAAAGTAAATATACTACAATGTTACTTAATTTTAAGTTCAAGAAATACCAAAACATTGTAGAGATCATGCTAGGTTATCTAGTGCATTTCTTATATAAAGAGTAGTATAGATAAAGCATTAGAATCCAATACTCATGAGAAGAAGTGTTATGAAAGATAATGATGTGCACATAAGTGTATTTTGGGCAATGTTAACAATTTATTTAAAACACAAAATACAAGACATATGTAGAGTAAAGTGCACAATAAACACAAGTATATTTACTTTCACACACTTTAATGCACACTTTTTTATAAAAAGTGGTGTACTAATCAAGGGTTGCACAAGACACTTTACTATTCTTTCCAAGGTAATCAACCTCACAATGCTTATGAAGACTTATCAGGAAGTACAAGTAGTGCTTGGTGGAGTTATATTTGTCTACATATATAATTTTTTTTTAACATTTGTGAGACAACATTCTCCGAATACACTTGTTTTGCAAACCCAAAAAATTTTAACTTAACCACTTTTCTAAATTTCACAAGTGCAATTTATAATACAATTTATGCACTTTTAGTTGTAAGCAAGCATTTTTAGATTTAAACATACATGTTGATTACCAAAATAAGTGAGTGAAAGGTATCATTATCAATCATAATACATTTACTCATACTTAGAGGCATCCTAAGCTTGGTTCTACACATATTTTTCAATACAATTTATGCACTTTAAATAGATATATCAAAGCATGATAAACAAAACAATGTTCATAGTAATTTGAAGGAATAAATTTTAACATTATAAAAAATTTTAAATAATAGAATTCATTAATGCTTGATATTGGCAATAAAGATCATACAGTTTTTTTGTTTTATCATTTTTAAATCAATTAAAAAAAAAAGAAAATCACAAAAAAATATTTTTGTAAATTTTTATTTGATTTTTCATAATATGAATAAAAACAAAATAACAAAAAGTCAGAAGCACAAAAACTAAGTCATACATATGAACTAAAATATTTTTATAGATTTTTAGAAATTTTAAAAATCAGAAAAAGATAAATTATGCAAACACAAGAGGACATTTTTTTATTAAATAACCCAAAATATGCATGATTTAAGTGATAAGTAAATAAAATGATCATGCAAAGAGTAAAATAAGTATGTCCTAAGATTCAAGACTACCCCAACTAAATGTCTACACCCTAGCCCCGTACTAAGTGACGGATGGGCATGAGGAGCTGCATACATGCCGTAGGTTGGGGTGTTAGTCCCATATGCACACACTAGAGAACGCTCAACCTAGCACTCTTTCCCCCTAGTGCCTCGCAAGGCCCCACTGGAACCCTCCCCGGTTAAGGACAAGACATGACTTAGAGGTTAGGTCTCTAATGCATACAACCCTACGCCCCCGCTATTGTGACATATGAAGTCAAAGGTGAATAATCTTTTGACAACCTATGCCTTTCAAACTATGGGTTGATTTATAAACTATGGGTTTTGTTTAATGTGATGAGTTATAAAGCCGCATAGTTTTTCTACTTTTATGAGATGACGATTTGTGATAACTAGCACAATTACTAATATTCAATAAGTGATAAAGCTAGTATGATTAGTTTTGGCTTTAATGTCATGTCATTAGATTTATATTAATATTGCATGTATTTCCAAAATAGAGTTTCAAATTATAGATCTAGAATGGAGTGATGATTAAGTTTGATGTATCTTTATTATTCCTAAGTTGATTCTAGAATCTATGTATATGTAAGATACATGCAATTACTAGCAAAGCATATTCATACATCAAATAATGTAAGAAAAACATTATTCATAATTTTTATCATAAGATTCATAATTCCAATTATCGATTTGAGATATTTCTTGATAGAACATGAATTATGCTTTATGATTAAAGAGAATTTTTCATAGAATATATCTTAGATCATCATGATGTATGTAAATTCTAATTCTTCTAGACTTATGACAATGTGATTTGGTGATTTTCTTTTGAAAGAACATGTTTGATTTGTAAGTCTAGAAAAATGATGATCATCCAATCATATAAAAGACAAAGATCATATATATAAAGTTTTGAAATAAAATTTCATTCAATAATTGAATATATTGATCTTTGGTTTTGCATGATGAGATATGATTTATGATACAATATTCACATATATTCTAATGATTAATCCATAACCTATGTGTTTGTTGAAAGTTTTGTATTCTATTATAATTTCAAATCACATAGTTATCATCAAATTTAAATAACATTGTACATGTTATACCTAGCATAAATATATAAGCATAGACCAAGAAGTGATGCTAGAATGATGAGTTTGAATGCAATGTTATTACATAGGATTAATGGAGATAATGTTGCATGTAATATGAGAAGTTTTCAAATTAATTTTCTTTAGACCTAGAATGAAATGATTAATCTTTTGATTTGATCTTAATGATGCAAGATGATTCTAAGGTCTAAATTACATGCAAACATTGGTGACACACATCACACACATAATATCTAAATTAATATATGAAACAATTATACTAAGGATAGCATGTGATGAAAAATCCATAAACACAGAAATTTCCAAATCAAGCAAACTAAGATAGCTTTTAAAACGGAGTTGAAATTGGGCAAGTCTAGTTTGCCGTTGGATGGAGATTTTTGTGCTCTTTCCAAAAATACATTAAATGAGCAAGCCTAGTTTGCCGTTGGATGGATATTTTTGTGCTCTTTCCAAAAATATATTAAACGCAAAAATCAGGCGAGCGGATCAAAAGATATAGATGTTTGAAGTTGATCGTAAACTCACATTTTTGAAAGATTAAACATGCGTTTAGATGAATTTTTTTTTTCAATTTTTCTAGATAATGTTCTTCATTATAAGGGCTATCATATGCAGCAAATAAAATAGAAAATTATCAAAACATTGCGCATTTTAATTTTTAGCTTAAGCCCTTTAATAAACCATTTAAATCCATATTTTTTTTTTACAAGAAAATAATTTCATTGGTCTTGAAGATAATTTCAATATTCAAATGATAATGCTAATTCAAGACATTGAAGGGTAAAGAATTTTAAAAAGGATATATATATAAGCAAATTTTTTTTAAAAGGATGAAAGGTAGGTCACTATTAAGATCATATGACTTTATATTCAATTTTAATTCAATTTGATTTGATAAACATTTGGCTTAAGATGAGTAAGTCATATCTTATGAAATATAAAGTGACCATAAACATTTTGGATCAAAAAAATACAAAACAAACAAAAGAAAAAGAAATAAAGCACATCATGAAGTAGAGTATTGATATTTCATTTTTTAATTATTTCTACTTCATGCAAATGATTGGAAACTAATTAATAAGAGATTTAGGTATCCAAAGGGGACCATGTGGGATGGTTCCTTTGGGTACCCAAATACATCGTGATGGCTTTTGGAAAGATAATGATGAATGGGCTTTTTCAAGTAAAGATGATATGTCATTTTTCTTTATGGGTCTCCATTCATACATTGGTTGTTTATCACTTAAATCCATATAATGATTATGTGACATCTTTATATGATGATAGTTGTTTGAAAAATAATTCTTTGGGTATTTATGTTTATTCAAATTATTTTTCAAGATAGCATGATGTTAATAATCATAATGAATTTTATTATATGGATTCTTTGAAAATTTATAAGAGTGATCGTCTTTCTTTAGAATTGAATGTTGAAAGAGTGGGTTACAATAAATTTTAAATGATTGATTCTTAATTTGATGATTTTCATTTCCACTCTTTCTTATAGACATACTCTTATAATATGAAGGAAAATATTTTATAGTTTGATTTTCATGAAAAAGAATTTTTCAATTTGAGTCATGATTGAAAATATATTGAGACTTATAATAGTGACTCTTAAGAATTTTGTGAGGGTCATAATTCTTTTTGAAACTAAACTCCTTTTGAGTTGATGTATGAAAATGATCCTTTTTAGAAATGATTTTGTAAGTTAATTTATCTTTGTTATTTAAAATCTTATGATGAAAGTCATTATAAGTAATTAGAACTTTTTCAACAAAAGATTTTAATTGTCTTAACTTACAAGTTAAAGCATCATTTTCAAATATCAATTTTTCATTATGCTTTTTAGAAACTAAGAGCCCTTTTTCAATTTCCTTGAATTGTTCTTTTAATAAATTGCAATCAAAACAAGGAGTAGGAATTTCAACTAAAGAGCAAGATGGAGAAGCCACATCATAATTAGATTCTACATTAACATTAGCTTTTAACCTTTTATTTTCTAAACGTAAGTTATCATTTGTAATTTTCAATTTCTTAATTTTACGTTTAGCAACTTGTAGCATATGTAATGTGGAAATAGAATCAGTCACAAAGATAGAAGAATTTGATTTACTTACATTGCTATCGGGTGAGGCAAGGTTTGAACATAAAGTTCCTTTCACATCTTTTTGGCACTCCTCTTCCGAAGACAGTACTTCTTCTTTTTTTCCATTTGATGTGTGCTCCATTGATTCGTCATGAGAGGAGCATTCTTGAAGGTTGTGCAAGCTTGCATATTCTCCGGTTCTTGTGATTGTTTGATACCTGTAGAAGGAGAATCATAAGTTCTTTCAAGAAACATCCAAATCTCATAAGCGGTAGGCAAAGTATAAATAAGTTTGAGAATATTTTGGTCTAACGCACAAAATAGACTATTCATAGATTTTGCGTTTAAAACAATTTTGTTTCTAGTTAGTACGCTAGATGGCTTTTCAATAGTAATATTCCAAACTTTTCATCTAAGGCCTTAAGAAAATTTTTCATTAATGTTTTCCACCCTTCATAATTTTTGCCCATAAATAGAGGAGGTGATAATACTTTTTCATTTATATTAAAATTTTCCCCACTAGTAGAAGCGAGATCATGATCAAGAGGCGACATTATTCCCGGTTGTTAAGCCGATTTGGAATAACCTGGCTCTGATACCACGTGTTGGATCTTGTGGCGCCCTTAGAGGGGGGGGGGGTGAATAAGGGCCTTTTTAAATTATGATTTTTTACTTAAGAATTTTTAAAACAAATTTTGCTTTTCTAAAAATCACTTATAAAAATTTACAAACTATGAAATTTTTAAATTAGATCAAACACAAATTTCTAAGTTAAAGATTAAGCAACCAAATTTGCAATTTAAAGAAAAGGCATAATATTTTAATCATGAAATTCTCATACAATAAAAATGATCTTAACAATGCTTAAGATCAAGGCATAAATAAGATAATAAACTTTTGACAATTTTTGTTTACCAATCCTTCTCCCAAGGATCGGAAGGCTATCACTTGTCTTTCCCTAGACCAAGCCCAAGCCTATCCTCTAGATCTTCCCAAGATCTAGACGTAGCACATAAAGCCACGATTACCCACCAAGCCACGCAAGGACTTGGACGCTCCGCACAAGGAAGCGATTTTCCCCTAAGCCACGCAAGGACTTAGACGTCACGCACAAGGAGACGATTTCCCTACCAATACAAAGTGAAATGTATATAAATGAAAATACAAAATAAAATGAAGAACTCCCTAGAAATTCAGATCTCTGAAAGGAAGGTTGAAGCCTCGAGATGATCGTTGATGTAGAAGCGCGTCCGATCTCGTCTTCAATTTCAAACCTTCTCAGCACAAATGGGAGTTCTTGAGGTTCTGGAGCTCTCTGGTTCGTATGCACTCAAGAAACGACTTGGAATTCTCAAAGCTCTGAATGCACAAACAAAATGAACCCATTTATAGATTTTCACTGTCGCCTGGGCGACATCGCTGTCGGAATTCCGACAGCCCCAAACTGTTGTTCGTCGTGCTGTCGTGCGGGCAGTTGTTGTAACTTCTGCGATGTCGCCTGGGCAACATCGAGTGTCGGAATTCCGACAGCGCCAAACAGCCGTTCGTCATGTTGTCGTGCGGGCAGTTGCTGTAACATCTGCGCTGTCGCCTGGGCGACATTGAGTGTCGGAATTCCGACAGCTCCTCTTCATTTTTGCCGTCCGAAACTTCTCCAGACTGTAGATTGAGTCATTCTCATATCCGAAATGGGGTGGCAAGTTCTGTAGCTCTTCCTGGATTGAAAGTTATGGCCATTTTAAGATCAGCACACAAAACTCAACCTTTTGCTTTTTCTAATGTGTACACGCTCTTGGATCATGCCCATGAACGAGGACTTGCCTCCTCATTGAACCTGTACAACCTGTACACTATAAACACACAAAAGACTAGATCAAATACAACACGGTATTTATTATTCTCAAACCAAGAGATGCGGAACATAGGCTCCAACATGCACAGCCTGTGCTAGAGTCTTTTGATAAGGAGACTCTTAGAACCAAAGATCTTTTGATAAAGAGATCTTGAACCACTCAGATCTTTTGATAAGGATATCTTGAACCACTCAGATCTTTTGATAAGGAGATCTTAAACCACTGAATCCTTTGGTAGAGGGATTCTTAAAACTCTGTACAAGTGACAGAAATAAGAAGGAGAAAGAGAGAGAGGAAGAAGAAGAGAATTATGTTCTCAGAATTCTTCAGAAGATTTGTTGATGCTTCATTCTTGCTTTCACTGGATCTGAAATAATAAACCCTTGCTTATGATAGTGATGGTTTGCAAGGGTTGTTCTGCTTGATCTTTTTCTCTCAGCACTTGTAGTAGTTCTGCTGATGTATGATGTTCAAGAAGAAGCAGCAATGCATATTCCTGTGTAGAGAGAGTTCTTCTATGAATCTGTCTTTTAGGGTTTAAGGAGGAAGAAGATGAAGACCCTAATCGACAGCCAGAAGAATGCGATAAGTGTTCTCCTTGTCTTCTCTTCTTTTTGTATACTTATTGTGTATGATTGTATTTTCAAAAGCCTTTCTCCTTTTGGCTTATCCTGAAAAGGAATTCACCTAATTTCCTTTCATTTTTTTCTCGACCCGTCGATCCATTTTGAATAGCTTCCAAAAGTGATTTGCTGTGTCCTGGAATGCTTCATTCTATTCTTGGCAACAAACGAGCTGTTGGAGAACTGTCTCTAGCCTGGTGGTCCTTCTGAAAAGATCCCAAAAGGACAGCTGGGAAAGCTTCCTTTTTCTGACTGTATTCGACGCTGCGTCGACTTCATCAACCTTCATGTCGACGCACCTCTGAGTTCTTATCGGCGTGGCTCCAAATTTCTTCTTATCTTTGGATGAACTCAGATGTCGACATTACATCGATACCTTATCGACGTACCCATCGAGTTGAAGCATTTCGAATTGATCTCTTAGCTTCTGCGTCGAATTGTAGTCGACATTGCGTCGACTTGTTAGATGGCTTCAACAAGCTCTATCTTCTGCGTCTAGTCATTTTCGACATTCTGTCGACTTGACTTATACTTCGATAGGCTGAATGATCTGTTTCGACATCAACTCAGAGTTGTGTCGATAACAAGTTGAAGTTGTGTCGACTTGTATTTGACTTAAGTCTTAACTTAATTGAATTTAAGTTTGTCTTGACTTGGTCTTGACACTCTAAGTTGAGTGTGACATCCTAAGACATCTAATGACCAGATTACCCTTACTATACAATATGGGTAATAAACATAAGAAGTAAAATCACTTATAGTTAATTTGTTAAGTTAAATCAAAAGGGGTTTTTCCCAACAAAAGGCGAGGGACTTGTTTCACAAGCTTCCCTTCGGGTCCATATACAGTTTCGAAGACCTGCGCCATAGTTTTCTGCTGTGTTTTTCAACATCCAAGAAGAGGAAGAAGGGATTCGAAGCACTCTTTCTGATCAAGCAGGGGGCAGAGGAGATGTTGGGAAGCTACGTGCATCCCTTCCAAGAAGAAGTTCTCCAAGTCCATGAGGTGGCTGGACATACTCTACAGTTGGCTTTCACCCTCGGGTTGCGCCAGGGTTTCTTCAGGATGGAGTTGGCTCGGGATCCTCCATTACCTTTTGAGGAGTTGACAGAGAGGGAAGCGAAGGAGATCGAGGGAGAGACCGCAAACCCCGAGTTCGTGAAAAAGTTGGCAAAGATGGGGAAGGAGGAGAGGAAAGAAGCATGGGGGTTGTAGCAGCAGGACTGGAGGAGGAGAGAAGAACCCATGAGGTAAGGGTTCAGTTGGGAAAAACCCTTGTAATTTATCTAACAAATTACTTAAAGTGATTTCATCTATTAGGTTATGTTACCCATATTGTATAGAAAGGGTAAATTGGTCAGTAGATGTCTTGGGATGTCACACTTAACATAGAGTGTCTGGACCAAGTCAAGATAAGCTAAAATTCAGTTAAGTTAAGACTTGTGTCGAATGAAAGTCGACGCAACTTCGACTTGATATCGATGCAACTCTGAGTTGAAGTCAAAGCAGATCATTTAGCCTGCCGAAGTATAAGTCAAGTCGACGGAACGTCGGAAGGGACTCGGCGCAGAAGGAAGAGCTTCTCGAAGCCATATAATAAGTCGACGCAATGTCGACAACAATTCGATGCAGAAGTTAAGAGATCAAGTCCAAGGCTTCAACTTGACGGGTACATCGATAAGGAATCAATGTAATGTCGATATCTGAGTTTAGCTAGAGCTAAAAAGAAATTTGAAGGTACGTCGATAAGAAACTCAATGGTGCGTCGACATGAAGATTGATGAAGTCGACGGAGCATCGAATACAGTCAAAAAAAGGAAACTTTTTCAGCTGTCCTTTTGGGACCTTTTCAGAAGGACCACCAGGATAGAGACAGTTCTCCAATGGCTCATTTGTTGCCAAGAATAGAAAGAAGCTTTCCAGGATACAACAAATCATTTTTGGAAGGTATTCAAAATGAATGGACGGGTCGAGAACAAAAGAAGAAAGGAAATTAGGTGGCTGAGAGGAATTCCTTTTCAGGATAAGCCAAAAGAAGAAAGGTTTTTGAAAACTCAATCATACACAATAAGTATGCAAAAAGAGGAGAAGAAAAACAACAACACAGTTATTACATTATTCATTCTGTCGAATAGGTTGTTCATCTTCTTCCTCCTCAAACCCTAAAAGACAGATTGACAGAACAACTCTCTCTGCACAGGAATATACACTACTGCTTCTTCTTCTTCATCATACAGCAGTAGAACTACAACAAGTGCTGAGAGAAAATGATCAAGCAAAACAACCCTTGCAAATCATCACTATCATAAGCAAGGGTTTATCATTTCAGATATACTGAAAGAAAGACAGAAGCAGCATCAAACTTCTGAAGATTTCTGAGAACAAAATTCTCTGTTGAAACCGATTTCTCGGTCTCTGTGGAGTTCGGGGCCCCAAACAAGTTGAGGGGTGGCCAACTCTTACTTCCCCCAAGGGAGAGCTCTAGGTTGAAGGTGTTGGAACTATGAACTGGACCAAGGGCTCGGCGGGGAGGTCCCACCACATACCCGGAAGATCTTTAGAGCGCTTCCCCTCCCAAGCCAATGTCGGGCTTGGGCACCACTGGAGACTCTTCCACCCACTAGAGAGAGAAAATGGGGAGAGAGAGAGAGTTAGCCTAGAACAAGCTTGCCTCCAAATGGTGCCCCCTTGGTCCTATTTATAGGATTTCTGAAGTTGGGCTGCAAATAGTCAAAAACTGGTCCCTGAAATTACCAAAATACCCTCGGATTTGGCTACGGATAGCCAAATCCCGCTGCTCTGCAGCGCTCAACGCAGACCAAACCCTCCCCCCGGAACTGGGCGGGGGTGGGTACCTCGCGGGGATTCGCGAGCCTACTAACTGGGAATGGGGGCGAGACCTAGGGTTCCCCCTGCTGGTCTCACCCCCTGTTAGGAATGGGGGTGAGAGGGGGGTCGGCACCCGCCTCCTCTAGCCCCTGCTTAGGAATGGGGGCGAGAGGGGGGTCAGCCCCGCCTCCTCTCGCCCCTGCTAGGGAATGGAGGCGAGAGGGGGATCAGCCCCGCCTCCTCTCGCCCCTGCTGGGAATGGGGGAGAGAGGGGGGTCGGACCCCGCCTCCTCTCGCCCCTGCTTGGAATGGGGGCGACAGGGGAGGAGGCACCCTCTCGCCCCTGCTTGGAATGGGGGCGACAGGGGGGTCGGCCTCTGCCTCCTCTCGCCCCTACAGGGAATGGGGGCGAGAGGGGGGTCGGCCCCCGCCTCCTCTCGCCCCTGCTGGGAATTGGGGTGAGAGGGGGGGTCGGCCCCCGCCTCCTCTCGCCCTGCTGGGAATGGGGGCGAGTGGGAGGGGGCGGCCCCCGCCTCCTCTCGCCCCTGCTGGGAATGGGGGTGAGACGGGGGGTCGGCCCCGCCTCCTCTCGCCCCTGCTGGGGAATGGTGGCGAGAGGGGGGTCATCCCCGCCTCCTCTCGCCCATGCAGGGAATGGCGGCGAGAGGGGGGTCGGCCCCCGCCTCCTCTCGCCCTGCTGGGAATGGGGGTGAGAGGGGGGTCGGCCCCCGCCTCCTCTCGCCCCTGCTTGGAATGGGGGCGAGAGGGGGGTCGGCCCCCTCCTCCTCTCGCCCCTACAGGGAATGGCGGCGAGAGGGGGGTCGACCCCCGCCTCTTCTCGCCCCTGCTGGAAATGGGGGCGAGAGGGGGGGTCGGCCCCTGCCTCCTCTCACCCTTGCTGGGGAATGGGGGCGAGAGGGGGGTCGTCCCGGCCTCCTCTCGCCCCTGCAGGGAATGGGGGCGAGAGGGGGGTCGGCCCCCGCCTCCTCTCCCCCCTGTTGATAATGGGGGAGAGAGGGGGGTCGGCCCCCGCCTCCTCTCGCCCCTGCTTGGAATGGGGGCGAGAGGGGGGTCGGCCCCCGCCTCCTCTCGCCCCTACAGGGAATGGTGGCGAGAGGGGGGTCGGCCCCTGCCTCCTCTCGCCCCTGCTGGGAATGGGGGCGAGAGGGGGGGGGGGAGGGGGGGGGGGGGGTCGGCCCCCTCCTCCTCTCGCCCCTGCTTAGAATGGGGGCGAGAGGGAGGTCGGCCCCCGCCTCCTCTCGCCCCTACTGGGAATGGGGGCGAGAGGGGGGTCGGCCCCCGCCTCCTCTCGCCCCTTTATTTGGAAGGGCGAGCGGGAGGCTCCTGCCTCCACCGCTTTCCTCCTCTCTTCCTGTCCTGGAAGATACTGAGAAATAATGTTACAAAATATCTCTTGCCTTTAGAACATACTCGGCGAATACAGGGTTGTACACAATCCCTTCTCTTTTCGAGCGAGGTACACGATCAGAAAGAAATGTCCAACCCTGCATATTCGACGAGTGTCGCTGGGAACCCAGCTAGCGGAGCTACTTTGGGAAGAACATAAAGCCTTCCCGAGAGGTCCTCCAACCCCGCCGGCTGGCGAAACCTCCTCGGGGGGAAAACACTCTGCTTCCTTAGGAGGTCAACCTGCCCTGCCGGCTAGAGGGAGCCCAGCCAGCGGAACCATCCGAGGTGAATACAAGGTCAACACAATCTAGGAGCCAAGCTCAACTAGAGGTGGATACAAGGTCAACACACTCTGGGAGCCAGGCTCAACTAGAGGTGGCTACAAGGTCGACACACTCCAGGAGCCAGGCTTAACTAGAGGTGGATACAAGGTCAACACACTCTAGGAGCCAGGCTCAACTAGAGGTGGATACAAGGTCTACACACTCCAGGAGCCAGGCTTAACTAGAGGTGGATACAAGGTCGACACACTCTAGGAGCCAGGCTCAACTATAGGTGGATACAAGGTCAACACACTCCAGGAGCCAGGCTCAACTAGAGGTGGATACAAGGTCGACACACTCTAGGAGCCAGGCTCAACTAGAGTTGGACAAATATTTTTCCCTCCCTGTGAGGTCAACCTGTCCTGCCGGCTAGAGGGAGCCCGGCCAGCTGAACCATCCGAGGTGAATACAAGGTCGACACCATCTAGGAGCCAGGCTTAACTAGAGGTGGATACAAGGTCGACACAATCTAGGAGCCAGGCTCGACTAGAGGTGGATACAAGGTCGACACACTCTAGGAGCCAGACTCAACTAGAGGTGGATACAAGGTCGACACACTCCAAGAGCCGGGCTCAACTAGAGGTGGATACAAGGTCGACACACTCTAGTATCCAGGCTCAACTAGAGGTGGACAAATATTTTTCCCTCCCTGGGAGGTCAACCTGTCCTGCCGAATAGAGGGAGCCCGGATAGCGGAACCATCCGAGGTGAATACAAGGTCGGCACAATCTAGGGGCCAGGCTCAACTAGAGGTGGATACAAGGTCGACACAATCTAGGAGCCAGGCTCGACTAGAGGTGGATACAAGTTCGACATACTCTAGGAGCCAGGCTCAACTAGAGGTGGATACAAGGTCGACACACTCCAGGAGCTGGGCTCAACTAGAGGTGGATACAAGGTCGACACACTCTAGGAGCCAGGCTCAACTAGAGGTGGACAAATATTTTTCCCTCCCTGGGAGGTCAACCTGTCCTGCCGGCTAGAGGGATCCTGGCCAGCGGAACCATCTGAGGTGAATACAAGGTCGACACAATCCAGGAGCCAGGCTCAACTAGAGGTGGATACAAGGCCGACACAATCTATGAGCCAGGATCGACTAGAGGTTTATACAAGGTCGACCCACTCAAGGATCCAGGCTCAGCTAGAGGTGGATACAAGGTCGACACTCTCCGGGAGCCAGGCTCAACTAGAGGTGGATACAAGGTCGACACACTCTAGGAACCAGGCTCAACTGGAGGTGGACAAATATTTTTCCCTCCCTGGGAGGTCAACCTATCCTGCCGGCTAGAGGGAGCCCGGCCAGCAGAACAGTCCGAGGTTAATACAAGGTCGACACAATCTTAGAGCCAGGCTCAACTAGAGGTGAATACAAGGTCGACATACTCCAGGAGCCAGGCTCGACTAGAGGTGGATACAAGGTCGACGCACTCTAGGAGCCAGGCTCAACTAGAGGTGGATACAAGGTCGACACACTCCAAGAGCCGGGCTCAACTAGAGGTGTATACAAGGTCGACACACTCTAGGAGCAAGGCTCAACTAGAGGTGGACAAATATTTTTCCCTCCCTGGGAGGTCAACCTATGCTGCCGGCTAGAGGGAGCCCGGCCAGTGGAACCATCCGAGGTGAATACAAGGTCGACAAAATCTAGGAGCCAGGCTCAACTAGAGGTGGATACAAGGTTGACACAATCTAGGATCCAGGCTCAACTAGAGCTGGATACAAGGTCGACACGGTCGAGGATCCAGGCTTAACTAGCGGTGGATACAAGGTCGACACACTCTAGGATCCAGGCTCAACTAGAGGTGGATACAAGGTCGACACACTCTAGTATCCAGGCTCAACTAGAGGTGGATACATGCTCGACGCACTCCCCAGGCTCAACTAGAGGTGGATACAAGGTCGACACACTCTAGGAGCCAGGCTCAACTAGAGGTGGACAAATATTTTTCCCTCCCTGGGAGGTCAACCTATCCTGTCGGCTAGAGGGAGCCCGACCAGCGGAACCATCCGAGGTGAATACAAGGTCGACACAATCTAGGAGCCAGGCTCAACTAGAGGTGGATACAAGGTCGACACAATCTAGGAGCCAGGCTAGACTAGAGGTGGATACAAGGTCGACACACTCTAGGAGCCAGGCTCAACTAGAGATGGATACAAGGTCGACACACTCCAGGAGCCGGGCTCAACTAGAGGTGGATACATGGTTGACACACTTTATAGTGCTAAATCTAGTTAGTTTAATTAGGTTATTTTTAGGTTATCTACTCTTAATTTTTGCTTATTATTGTTTCTCTAAATGCAATTTTTGGTCATTTTCCTATTTTTAGTGCTAACTTAAGTTTTCTGAATTTTTAGGTCAAAAATGCAGATTGAAAGTGCACAGTTAACCACACTAGAATTCTCTAGAGGGGGTGAATAGAGATTTAAAAGTACTTTGTGCAAAGTTAACAAATATATATATATATATATGTATATGTGTGTGTAATAATCACAGAGTTAAGCTTCCCACACACCAACAAGAATTAAGCAAAATAGCAAAATGAAAATCACAGCACAACACAAAGAAATATAGTGGTTCCCCAAACTTTGGGTAGTCCACTCTTCTACCCCCTTGGTAAGAATTCACTATCTTGCACTGAGTCTTTTGATAAGGAGACTCTTAGAACCAGCCTGAGTCTTTTGATAAGGAGACTCTTAGAATCAGTACAACTGAATTTTTTGAAGAGAGATTCTAAAAACTCTTTTACACAATTTGAAAATGAAATAAGAGTAAGAAGAAGAAGTAGAAGAAGTAATTGAAACAAGAAAGAATCTTCTTCCTAGCAAGAAGATTAGAAGCACAAGAAATAGTGAATGAAATCTCTCTTCTATAGTGAGAAGGAGATTGTAGGCCTTTTTCTTTATCAATGAGAGCTTTCAGAAATTGCAGCAGTATGGCTTCAAAAGAAGGAGAAGAAGAGAGCTTGTTGTTTGCTGTAGCACAGTTTTACTTCTCTAAGATTTTCTCACTTTTCACTTGGGAGCTTTTCCTCTTTTTCAAATGGATGGAGTAGATCTCTTCTGTTTTTCTCTGCCGACTTCCCTCGTATTTATAGCTCTGTTTATTCAAAGAATACAATAGGAGAATAATCAATTAGCAGACAGAGAAATATTAAGAGAGAAAAGATTCCATAATCAATATTTCTGTAGAAGGAAAGAGATCATTCTGATTTCATATAATATCCATAATAAACTTAATCAATTTAGCCAAGAATCATTTAGAAGGAAAGACTGATTCAAAACGGCTAGAAAAGAATAATATCATTCCATAAATTTCAGATCTACAGATAGAAGGAAAGAGATCTGGCGTGTTTTTGAATTTGACATAGAAATCGACGTACGTCGATTACTATTCGACGGAAGCATCGATTTCAGACTGACTGGACGTCGAGAGTAGAATATGGAAGGTGCGTCGACTTCACTAGATACGTCGACTAGAAGTCATAGTTACGTCGACATAGGTTACGTCGAATTCTGCCTGGAGTTACTTCGACTCATTCTGAGAGAAACGCCGACTACACTTCGACGTTGCGTCGAATACTTTTCGACGCATATTTACTTATACTAATTTTTAATTCTTAGAATTTATATTCTACTCATTTTTAGGGGTTAAGATAAATCATTTCCCTAACAATCTCCCCCTATTTGTCTTAACCCTACTCAGGGAGAAATTATATCAGCTTTTAATTAACACAGCAAGGCATGTATATAGAAAAGAAATATGTTAAGTGATCAGAAGAAAATTGAATCATATACAGAGACTTCATAAACAGTATTTAAGCATGGAGGAAAGAGTATATCAACATTTTTCAACACATCACTCTGGAGGGGTAGGAGGAGTTTTTCTTTTCCTAGTGAATACTAAAGTTTTTAAAGAAGAGAGTTGCTCCGTCTCAGTAACAAGTGGTTCACTCAGCTCCCCCTGAGTCACAGCAGTTTGCTCCCCCTGAGATGGAATATCCTTTGAGCCTTCTACTTCTGCCTCTTCAGTTTCTTTCTCAGCTTTAGCTTCAATTATGTCAGCATTTGGCTCCCCCTGAGCTTCAGCTTCTTTTTCTTTCTCAACTTCAGCATCAGTTTCCTTTTCAACTTCTGCTCTGCTAGCCTCCCCTTGAAAGAGGACTACTTGTTGTGTAGCTTCTCTTAATTTTGAAGTAGGAAGGGACTTGTGTGAGAGAGATTTGTGACTTGAGAGCTGCTCTTCATCTAATTTCTCCCCCTTCTTGACCTTCTTAGCCAAGGAGGTTAAGAAAGACTTGGTCACTTTAGAGGAAGAGACAGAGGACTTCAAGCTTTGCACAGAGGCATTTACCCCATCTATTTGGGTTTGCATGTGCATGATGGAGGAGTGAAGTTGGGAGTAGTGTGCATCCAATATTTCTTGAAATTTTTGGGCTGGTGACTGGATACACTGGGTGATGAGAGTTTTAGTGGATGGAGATGGTTCAAGGTGTGTTTGAGTAGGAGATAATGGTGGAGGTGGAGGTGATGAAGGTGGAGAGAGGACTGTATCATTGTGATGAGGTGAGTTTGATGGAGGAGGTGGAGGAATAGAGGAGGGTTGAGCAGGTGTATGTGAAAATGTAGGTAGGATAGGAGTTGTGATGGTAGTAGAGACTATTGGTGTGGATGATTTAGGTAGGGAAGAGATGTATGTATGTTGAGGAGGAGGGGACGATGGATGCACAGGAGAATTAGGAGGAGTGGGAGTCCTTTCAGGAATGAAGTCAGGCTTGGGGATTTGCCTGGTCCATTTTGAGAAGAGGGCTATGGACATCCTTTTTCGAGGAGGAATGGGAATTCCTTTTGACCTACATAGGTCAGGGAAGGAGTGGAGAAGTACCTGACTCAAGATCCTCATATAGGCATTCTCTTTGTGAGAATATTTGTAGCCTATCATTTTTAGTAAGCAGCTGGCCCAGTCAACCTTCTTTTTCAGCACAAGTGCCCCCAAGATGTTCAGTTGCTGCTTGGGCACTGCATCATGGGCAGAGATCTTGCATAATAGAACTTTTCCTACTATGTATGCCAATAGCCTATATTCCTCAGAAAAATCTATTTTCTTCAGGTGGATTGGTTTATCTTTGGAGAACTTCATGATGAGTAATAGATTCTTGGTTTCCTCAGGGGTGAGATCCACAGGTTCATCACCTGATAAGGGAATGATGATGAAGATTCATTTAGCTATTCTTAGAAAATAATTTGCTTTCCTTTTGATTTGAAATAGAATAATGTTGTTGTGTACCTGATGGAAGATCAAAGGTGTCCCTAAGGTGTTCTGCAGAGATTGAGACAGGTGTCTCATAGAGTGTTCCTGTGATCTCTCCTTGCTCAGATATCTGAACATGATTCATTAACTCAGTGAGTTCTGTCTCTAGGAGTCTGCATCTTGTGGAGATGAGTTTGTCTAAACCAGCTTCAGTGAAGAGAGCTATGATGCTCTTATAATTTTCGGCGGCGGCTTGGAAGGATTCAAGATCAATATCGAAACCGGAGTTGATCTTGGGAGCCATTTAGGTCAGTGAGAAGAAGGAAGAGATGGCTGGACTGAGAAATGGGGAGGATGAGAGAAGCTCAGGAGTGTGCAGAATTTTAACTGAGGAGTCTATTTAAGTCAGGTGAAACATCGATACGAGACACAACTCGAGGTTTATTCGGTACAGCAGTAGATGTGACCGAAAATATTTTAGTGTTGCCGCCTTTTTCATGAAGTCGATGTTGCGTCGAGTGGAAGTCGATGTATGCGTTGGTATACTCTGATAAGGTTTCCTATCGACGTATGCGTCGATTAAGAGATCGATGTGACTTTTACTTTGTCTGAAAATTCCAGGTTTTTCTTCAGAGATTATTCCTTCCTAATCCTAAGGTTTTCTAAGTCACCCTGGGACTAATTTTATAAACAGTTGGATTGATTGTGTCAACATTGTATGGCAGTGTGGCCAATTTTATTTCAAATATAACACCTAATTGTCTTTTGATTAAGGAAATTTGAGTTTTGGGAGGGATAGAGATGGTGATTAGGATAGTGTTGTTGATTAGGATAAAAGTTTTGATCAGGATAGAAATTTTGATTATGATAAGAGTTTTGATTAGGATAGAAGTTTTGATCAGGATTAAAGGGTCCTTAATGGGGGTTAAGATAGAGAGTTTTTGAAGAATAGCTATGTCCTGTATTTAAGTTGCTCTGAGGTTTTATGCGTCGATATCTATTCGACGTATGTTGAGAGTCGCGTCGATATATATTCAGCGCTTTTTCTAGATTGCGTTGATCTGGAATCGATGCATGGAAGTAGTTGCGTCGATTGTAAGTCGACGTAATGTTATTCATGCGTCGATTTGAGGTCGAAGCATCTGAGAGATTGCGTCGAGTATAATCCGACGTACTATCATTCATGCGTCGATATGAAGTCGACGCAATTTTATTTTCATAGATTTTATTTTTCCCTTTTTCTGATTGGAGTTTTGTTTCTTTATGACTTGTTTCTTTTGGCATAGTTGCCTTCTCAGAGGTAGTTTGAGAGTCTTCTTCTGAATAGTATGATGATGATTCATTAAAGTGGTTTATCTCTTTGAGGGTGAAGTCTTCTGAAAGTGCACAGTTAACCTCACTAGAATTCTCTAGAGGGGGGTGAATAGAGATTTAAAATATTTTGTGCAAAGTTAATATATATATATGTGTATGATCACAGATTAGAGCTTCCCACACACCAACAAGAATTAGACAAGTAACTAAAGTAAATGCAAGAGAGAAAATCACAGCACAACACAAGAAAATATAGTGGTTCCCCAAACTTTGGGTAGTCCACTCTTCTACCCCCTTGGTAGGAATTCACTATCTTGTACTGAGTCTTTTGATAAGGAGACTCTTAGAATCACCCTGAGTCTTTTGACAAGGAGACTCTTAGAACCAACTGAGTCTTTTGACAAGGAGACTCTTAGAACCAGTACACTGAATTTTTTGAAGAGAGATTCTAAAAACTCTTTTACAATATATAAGTAAGAAAGAAAGAAAGTAAGAAACAATAATGAATCTTCTTCCTAGCAAGAAGATTGGAAGCACAAGAAGTGAATTAAATCTTTCTTCTATAGAGAGAAGAAGATTTGTAGCATATCTCTCTTTTAGTGAGAGCAATCAGATTTTGCAGCAGTGAGCAGAAGAAGAAATGGTTGCATATTGCTGCAGAGCTTTTTCTCAATATCTCTCTTTTCTTTTGGGAGCTTTTCCTCTATATCAAATATGTGTGGTAGATCACTCAACTGCATTTCCTGCCGACCTCCTCCTTATTTTATAGCTCTGTGTAATAAGATAGCACTATAGGAAAGGAAATAATTAGCAGCCAGAGATTTAGGAGGAGAGAAATATTTCCATAGCAGATATAACATAAATGGAGAATATTAATTCAGATTTCAAATAATATCCAAAATAGAGTTAGTCACATTTTAGCCAAGAATCAAATAGAAGGAGAATGATTCAGAACGGCTATAAATATTTACTTTATTCCATATAAATTAGATCTACTGAAAGAAGGAAAGAGATCTGGCGCATATTTAAATCTGTCATATAAATCGACGTGCGTCGATTACTATTCGACGTAAGCGTCGAATTCATCCTGGCTGGACGTCGAGAGAAGAATAAGGAAGGTGCGTCGACTAAGGTGCGTCGACTTCTTTATATGCGTCGACTAGAAATAAGAGTAGCGTCGACAACACATACGTCGAAATCTTCCTAAAGTTACTTCGACATATCCTGAAGAAAACGTCGACTTTATTTCGACGTTGCGTCGAATACTATTCGACGAATATTTACTTAGTCTTGTTTTTCATTCATAAAACTCTTACTTTAACTCATTTCTAGGGGTTAAGAGAAATCATTTCCCCAACAATCTCCCCCTATTTGTCTTAACCCTATTTAGAGAGAAATTGTATTAGCATAAAATCAACTCAGCACATAATTTGAAAAGATAAGAGGTATGTCACTTAATCAAAAGTGAAATTTAGAGAGGGAGATCATTTAAGCAGATATTCCAGAATCATATAAACAGATGTCATTTTTAAACCAGATCATTTTCAACTATAAGATAAAATATATCAGCATTGTTTTCAAATACTACTCAGGTGGGGTAGGAGGAGTCTTCCTTTTTCTCTTGAATACCAATGTTTTAGGAGAAGAGGATTTCTCTTTCTCACTTGTAAGAAGTTCATTTAGCTCCCCCTGAGCAGGTAGCTCCCCCTGGGATAGAGCTCCTTTTATTCTTTCTTCTTCAGCCAGCAGAATATCTGTCTCTTTTTCTTTTCCAATATCAGCTTCATTTTCTTTCTCAGTTCCATCAGCTGGTTCATTTTCATCTATATTTGTACCAGCTTCATTATCAGCCTCATTCACTGCTCTGCTTCCTTCCCCTTGTAGTGGTGCCATTTGATTTACAGCATCTCTTGCTATGTTGAGTATCTCTATTGTTTGTTCATCAATATGGAGCTCAGGTACTATCTCATTCCCAAGGGTTTTGAGCTGTGCTTGACTGTCAGGTTTTGAGGTAGGAAGGGATTTGTGAGAAGGAGATTTAGGATTGGAGAGCTGATCTTCATCTAGATTCTCCCCCTTCTTGACCTTCTTGGCCAAGGAGGTTAAGAATGACCTAGTCACTCTAGAGGAAGAGAGAGATGACTTTAGATCTTGCACAGAGTCACTTACCCCATCTATTTGGGTGTGCATGTGTAGAATGGAGGAGTGAATCTGTGAGCAATGCTCATCTAGCATTGCCTGGAATTTTTGGGCTGCAGATTGGATGCACTGAGTGAGTAGAGCCTCAGTGGATGCAGATGGTGGAGGAGGAGGAGATAATGGTGGAGGTGTATGAGAGGAATGTGGAGAGGGAATACTATCATGTTGGGTAGGTGTATTTGATGGAGGAGGTGGAGGAATAGAAGAAAGCTGAGCAAGGGATTGAGGTGGTATTTGTGTGGATGATGATGGGAGAGAGGAGAGATTTGTTTGAGGAGGAGGAGGAGGAGCAGGAGAGATAGGAGGAGATGGAGTCCTTTCAGGAATGGAACCAGGCTTAGGGATTTGCCTGGCCCATTTAGAAAATAGGGCTATGGACATCCTTTTTCCTGGAGGGATGGGAATTCCTTTTGACCTGCAGAGGTCAGGGAAGGAATGGAAGAGAACCTGACTCATGATTCTCATATAAGCATTTTCCTTGTGGGAATATTTGGAGGCTATCATTTTGAGAAGACAACTGGCCCAATCCACCTTCTTCTTCAGCACAAGAGCCCCATGATGTTCAGCTGTTGTTTGGGCACTGCATCATGGGCTGATATTTTGCATAGCAGTATCTTCCCTACTATGTCTGCCAGCAATCTGTACTCATCTGAAAAGTCTATCTTTTTCAGATGGATTGGTCTGTCTTTTGAGAATTTCATGGTGGTAAGTAAATGCTTGACTTCATCAGGTGTGAGTTCAATGGATTCATCACCTAATAGGGGAATAATTTAGACTAGTCAAGTCATTCATGAGAGGCTCATTTTCTTTTCCTATTTTATTGAAATGAAAGAGACATTAGGATATACCTGATGGGAGATCAAAGGTGGCCCTAATGTGGTCTGCTGAGATTGAGACTGGTGTCTCATAGAGTGTTCCTTGGATTTCTCCTTGTTCAGAGATCTGAACATGAGATATGAGCTCAGTGAGCTCAGTTTCCAGGAGCTTGCACCTAGAGGAGATGAGCTTGTTCAATCCTGCTTCATCGAATAGAGCAATGATGCTCTTATAGTTCTCTGCTGCTGCTTGGAAGGATCCGAGATCAATGTCGAACCCAGAATTTATTTTGGGAGCCATTGAGGATCAGTAAGAAGAATCAGCTGGACAAAGGAGCACGGAGGATAAAAGATGCAGAGTAGTGTAGGTTTCTGAAGAGTCTTTTTAAGTCAGGTGAAACGTCGAAACAGGGCTCAATTCGAGGCTTTTTCGGTACTCCAGTGGATGTGACCGAAAATATTCTAATGTTGCCGCTCTTTATCCTGAATTCGACGTTACGTCGAGTGTAATTCGACGTCATCGTTGATATAGACAGAGTTTGAGATGTTTAGGGTTTTCTATCGACGTATGCATCGATTTTGGTCGACGCATGCGTCGATTTATTGTGTTGGTTATCGACGGTGCGTCGTCTAGAAGTGACTTTTAAAAAGAATTTTAAATTTTTATTTCTCTTTATTTCTTTCTAGTCCTAATGTTTTCTAAGTCAGTTTTGAACTAGATTTTACAGATAGTTTGATTGATTGTACCAACATTGCTTGGTAGTATGGCCAGCTTTGTTACATATATAGCACTTGATTATCCTAGTATTAAGGGAATTTGAATTTAGAGCAGGATAGAAGTGTTGATTAGGATAAGAGTGTTGGTTTGAATATAGGTTTTGATTAAGATGGGATTTTTGGTTAAGATAAACATTTTGTTTGGGATTGTAGTATTGATTTGGATAAAATTCATGATTAGGATGACTGGGTCCTAAATGAGGGTTAGGATGAAAGACTTTTGGAGAAAATGTATTTAAGTTGCTCTGAACATTTGTGCGTCGATACCTATTCGACGCATGTTGATAATCGCGTCGATTTGTATTCGGCGCTTTCTCCAGATGACGTCGATCTGATTTCGACGCATAAAAAAGGTTGCGTCGATTTAAAGTCGACGTGCTTTTGTTCAGCCGTCTAGAAGAGATCGAAGCATCTGAGAGATTGCGTTGAGTAGAAGTCGACGCACTATCGTGCATGCGTCGATATGAAGTCGACGCATCTGTGTCTTCACAAATTTTCATTTTGCCTTTCTCTGTTTTTACTCCTTTATGTGTTGTTTTTCTTGAGTTGATTGTTTCTTCAGATGAAGTTTGTGAGTCTTCAGCTGAATAATAAGATGTTTCATCAAATTCTTTTCTTTCTTTGAAGGAGTTTTCTTCCTGTGGCTCTTTTTCTGGTTTTAACAAATTAACAGGTTTAGTGAATTTCACAGGCCTCATCCAAGCAGGTTTGTTGGATGGAATTAGGCTGATTAAGGGATCAGCCCCTAGCCCAAGATACTTGTGTCTTAGTTTTTGTTTTTCAGTGATTTCCTTAAGAGTTTGGCTTCTCATTTTTATTGATTCTTCAAAGGCCTTTGCCTGGGTTACTTTATTTTTAAGGTACTGATTTTCTATTCTAGCCCTTTCTATTTCTTTAGCTTTTAGTGCATAATCTTTTGAGCATATTTTCTCATCAACACTTGGTTTTTAACCATGTTAATTTGTTCTTTTAGATCTTTGATTTCTTGTTTTGTTTTTAGTTGATCTAGGTACATTCCCATAAAGTCATTTCTAAAATTATCACATTGAAAATCTATTTCATCAAAAATGCTTACCTTATCCTTATCCTCAGATTCCTCTATGAGAATAAGGCTATTTTCTTTTTCATCATCAGAATATATGCTTTCTTCTGAGCCTGTTTCACTCCATGATTTATCATCATTCATTGACCCTTCAAAGGCCATCAAGCATAGATCTTCTTGCCTAGGTTCTTCACTGTCACTCTTAGAAGAGGTACTGTCCTCAGAGTTAGTTTCACTCCAAGCTTCTGCAATGAAGCCTCTTTCTTTCTTCTTCCCCTTTTCCTTGAGATCTTTCTTTTTCAGACTTTTCTTTGTCTCAACATTCTCTGGACAATCTAAAGCAATATGTCCAGGTTTCCTGCAAGAATAACACACAATTTCTTTAGTAGGAGTTTTGTCATACCTTGGTTTTGACTCCCTTCTTCTTGATCCATCAGTCTTGACCCATCTCTTAAATCTTCTGGCCAAGAAACTGAATAGTTCATCTTCAGAGACAGGAGTCCCTTCTTCTGTTGCTTTCAGGGCAATGTTCCTGTCTTTTGAGGAACTTGAAGTGTTTTCTCTTCTTTCCTTCTCTTCTCTAGTTTTCAGCAATTGCTCATAGGATCTGAGTTTTCCTAAGAGAGCATCTGTTGAGATCTCTTTTTGTCCTCTTGTGTCTCTTATAGCCCATATTCTTGAGTCCCATGAACTAGGGAGACTCATTAGCAATTTGTCATTAATCTCAGTAAGAGAGATTTCTCTATCCAAGTCTCTTAGTTGATTGATGATCAGACTGAATCTGTCATACATTTCAGAGATGCTTTCTTCAGCCTTCTTTTGAAAGTTCTCATATTGAGAGATCAATAGGGCCTTCTTGTCTTTCTTTTCATCAGCGCTTCCTTCCACTATCTTTGTGAGGGCATCCCAAATTTCCTTGGATGATTCACAGTCAACAACTTTTTGAAAGATGTCATCTGAGAGAGTTGAGACAAGTATGTTCATGGCTTTTAGATCATGAGTTCTTGCCTTCTTCTCATCTTCTGTCCACTCAGATCTTGGAACAAGTGTTTGTGTGATATTTCCATTTGCATCCTTTCTGTAAGGCTTTGGGGGACCTGTCACAGAAATATTGAACAAGTCAGCATCAATGGAATTCATATAGATTCTGATTCTTGTTTTCCAAACTGCAAACTTTTCAAGACTGCACATTGGTGGTCTGGTGGAAGCATAATCTTTGATTTGTGCCACGTGAAAAATAGTTTTGAAAATATATATATATAAGAGGTAGGATCTTTTTGATCAAGGAGTTATCCTTTTTAGATCAACCTAGCTTTGATACCAATTGAAAGTGCACAATTAACCTCACTAGAATTCTCTAGAGGGGGGGTGAATAGAGATTTAAAATATTTTGTGCAAAGTTAATATATATATGTGTATGATCACAGATTAGAGCTTCCCACACACCAACAAGAATTAGACAAGTAACTAAAGTAAATGCAAGAGAGAAAATCACAGCACAACACAAGAAAATATAGTGGTTCCCCAAACTTTGGGTAGTCCACTCTTCTACCCCCTTGGTAGGAATTCACTATCTTGTACTGAGTCTTTTGATAAGGAGACTCTTAGAACCACCCTGAGTCTTTTGACAAGGAGACTCTTAGAACCAACTGAGTCTTTTGACAAGGAGACTCTTAGAACCAGTACACTGAATTTTTTGAAGAGAGATTCGAAAAACTCTTTTACAATATATAAGTAAGAAAGAAAGTAAGAAACAATAATGAATCTTCTTCCTAGCAAGAAGATTGGAAGCACAAGAAGTGAATTAAATCTTTCTTCTATAGAGAGAAGAAGATTTGTAGCCTATCTCTCTTTTAGTGAGAGCAATCAGATTTTGCAGCAGTGAGCAGAAGAAGAAATGGTTGAATATTGCTGCAGAGCTTTTTCTCAATATCTCTCTTTTCTTTTGGGAGCTTTTCCTCTATATCAAATATGTGTGGTAGATCACTCAACTGCATTTCCTGCCGACCTCCTCCTTATTTTATAGCTCTGTGTAATAAGATAGCACTATAGGAGAGGAATTAATTAGCAGCCAGAGAATAAGGAAGGTGCGTCGACTAAGGTGCGTCGACTTCTTTATATGCGTCGACTAGAAATAAGAGTAGCGTCGACAACACATACGTCGAAATCTTCCTAAAGTTACTTTGACATATCCTGAAGAAAACGTCGACTTTATTTCGACGTTGCGTCGAATACTATTCGACGCATATTTACTTAGTCTTGTTTTTCATTCATAAAACTCTTACTTTAACTCATTTCTAGGGGTTAAGAGAAATCATTTCCCCAACATCTTCTTTATTTTGTTATTCTCCTTCTAAGTTTGTTGATTTGATGGGTTTAGTAAATTTAACAGGGCTCATCCAAGCAGGTTTGGTAGAGGGTATTGAACTAGTTGAAGGATCAGCCCCTAGCCCCAGATTTATATGTCTGATTGTTTGTTTTTCAGTAATTTCTTTAAGTGTTTGGCTTCTGACTTTTATAGATTCTTCAAAAGCTTTTGCCTGGGATACCTTATTCTAAAGAAGTTGATTTTCTACTTTAGCACTATTTATTTCATTTTCTGTTTTATAGATTTTAGACCTAAGTTCATAATTTTTTGAAAATGTATCTTCTATTTTTCTCATATTAATTTGTTCTTTCAGATTCTTAATTTCTTGTTTAGCTTTTAGTTGATCTAAACAGAGTCTTTCAAAATCATTTTTAAAATCTTCACAGAGAAAATCTATTTCATCAAAATGCTTACCTCTCCCTTATCCTCAGATTCCTCTATGAGAATAAGGCTATTTGCTTTTGCTGTTGAAGAGATGCTTCCTTCTGATCCTGTTTCACTCCATGATTCAGCAATACATTCTTCTTTTGTGCTTCCAAGAGCCATTAAGCATAGATCTTCTTGCTTAGACTCTTCATTGTCACTTTTGGATGAAGTGTTGTCTTCAGAATATGTCTCACTCCAAGCTTCTGCAATGAAGCCACTTTCTTTCTTCTTCCCCTTTTTCTTGAGATCTTTCTTTTTCAGATCTTTCTTTTTCTCAGCATTCTCTGGACATTCTGGAGCAATATGTCCAGTTTTCCTGCTGGAATAACAAATAATTTCTTTAGTAGGAGTCTTATCATACCTTGGTTTTGACTCTCTCCTTTTAGATCCATCTTTCCTGACCTATTTCTTGAATCTTCTGGCCAGGAGGCTGAATAATTCTTCTTCAGTAATAGAAGTTTCCTCTTCTGTTGCTTTTAATGCAATGTTTCTATCTTTTGAGGAGGTTGGAGTGTTTTCCCTTCTTTCCTTCTCTTCTCTGGTTTTAAGTAGTTGCTCATAGGATTTGAGTTTTCCTAAGAGGGCATCTGTTGAGATTTCCTTTTGTCCTCTAGTATCCCTTATTGCCCATATTCTTGAGTCCCATGAACTTGGGAGACTCATTAGCAATTTTTCATTTATCTCTGTGAGAGAGAGATCTCTATCTAAGCTCCTTAATTGATTGATGATCAGACTGAATCTGTCATACATCTCAGATATGCTTTCTTCATGCTTCTTTTGAAAGTTCTCATATTGGGAGATTAATAGAGCCTTTCTATCTTTCCTTTCATCAGCACTTCCTTCTACTCTCTTTGTAAGAGCCTCCCAGATTTCTTTGGCTGATTCACAATCAACAGCCCTTTGAAAGATTTCATCTGAGAGGGTTGAGACAAGAATGTTCACAGCTTTTGCATCACATGTTTTTTGCCTTTTTCTCATCATCTGTCCACTCAGCCCTTGGGACAAGTGTTTGTGTCACTTTACCACTTGTGTCCTTCTTATAGGGCTTTGGAGGACCTGTCAAAATAACATTAACCAAATCTTCATCAATAGAATTCATATAGATCCTAATTCTTGTTTTCCAAACTGCAAACTTTTCAAGATTGCACATTGGTGGCCTGGTGGAAGCATAATCTTTGATTTGTGCCATGTGAAAAATAGTTTTTAGAAATATATATATATATATATGAGGTAGGATCTTTTTGATCAAGGAGTTACCCTTTTTAGATTAACCTCCCTCTGATACCAATTGAAAGTGCACAATTAACCACACTAGAATTCTCTAGAGGGGGTGAATAGAGATTTAAAAGTACTTTGTGCAAAGTTAACAAATATATATATATATATATATGTAATAATCACAGAGTTAAGCTTCCCACACACTAACAAGAATTAAGCAAAATAGCAAAAAGAATATCACAGCACAACACAAAGAAATATAGTGGTTCCCCAAACTTTGGGTAGTCCACTCTTCTACCCCCTTGGTAGGAATTCACTATCTTGCACTGAGTATTTTGATAAGGATACTCTTAGAACCAGCCTGAGTCTTTTGATAAGGAGACTCTTAGAACCAGTACAATTGAATTTTTTGAAGAGAGATTCTAAAAACTCTTTTACACAATTTGAAAATGAAATAAGATTAAGAAGAAGTAGAAGAAGTAATTGAAACAAGAAAGAATCTTCTTCCTAGCAAGAAGATTAGAAGCACAAGAAATAGTGAATGAAATCTCTCTTCTATAGTGAGAAGGAGATTGTAGGCCATTTTCTTTATCAATGAGAGCTTACAGAAATTGCAGCAGTATGGCTTCAGAAGAAGGAGAAGAAGAGGGCTTGTTGTTTGCTGCATCACAGTTTTACTTATATCAGATTTTCTCACTTTTCACTTGGGAGCTTTTCCTCTTTTTCAAATGGATGGAGTAGATCACTTCTATTTTTCTCTGCCAACTTCCCTCTTATTTATAGCTCTGTTTATTCAAAGAATACTATAGGAGAATAATCAATTAGCAGACAGAGAAATATTAAGAGAGAAAAGATTCCATAATCAATATTTCTGTAGAAGGAAAGAGATCATTCTGATTTCAAATAATATCCATAATAAACTTAATCAATTTAGCCAAGAATCATTTAGAAGGAAAGACTGATTCAAAACGGCTAGAAAAGAATAATATCATTCCATAAATTTCAGATCTACAGATAGAAGGAAAGAGATCTGGCGTGTTTTTGAATTTGACATAGAAATCGAAGTACGTCGATTACTATTCGACGGAAACGTCTATTTCAGACTAACTGGACGTCGATAGGAGAATATGGGAGGTGCGTCGACTAAGGTGCGTCGACTTCACTAGATACGTCGACTAGAAGTCAGAGTTACGTCGACATAGGTTACGTCGAATTCTGTCTGGAGTTGCTTCGACTCATTCTGAGAGGAACGTCGACTACACTTCGACGTTGCGTCGAATACCTTTCGACGCATATTTACTTAGACTAATTTTTCATTCTTAGAATTTATATTCTACTCATTTTTAGGGGTTAAGATAAATCATTTCCCCAACACAGATTTTCCTAGGTCACGCCCTAGGTCACGCCCGTGACCTGGGGATCACGCCTATGACCTAGGGCGTGTAAGTTGCTGCCGCCATAATTCAGAAATTTTGGTCAGACACGCCCAAAGTTACACGGGCGTGCTTCCAGTCACGCCCGTGACTGCCACGTCAGCCAGCTGCCAGCGCCCATGCTCGCGTGCCAGCGCCCATGCCTAGCTTGACCACCGAATTGGTCAAACCCAAAGTTACACGGGCGTGCTTCCAATCACGCTCGTGACTGCCATGTCAGCCAGCCGCCAGCGCCCATGATCGCGTGCCAGCGCCCATGCCTAGCTTGACCACCGAATTGATCACGCCCCCCAGTCACGAGCGTGACATGGGGCGTGACCCATCAAATCACATCAGAATCGAGCGCCGAACCTGATCCAATCCACAGAATTGATTAAACAAGTCACGCCCCCGGTCACGGGCGTGACCTGGGGGCGTGACCGAGGAAGAAAAATTTCTATAAATTGGGAAGGTCTCCAAGCTTTTACCAATCAGTTTTTGGAGGGAGAAAGTTGTGCTGCTGCTTAATTCCTATGTTATTTTTGTATTCTCTCTCTCTCTCTCTCTTATTTCAATGCACTTCTCTTTCTAGTTTTCATATGAATGTTGTAATGCCTTTGTAATTTCCTTTCATAGTGTATTGCTAATGCTTAGTAGGGTTTCCATGCAAATGTATCCTCAGTTGAACTCTCTTTTAATAAAAATCGTATGTTTTTGTTCTCTTAATATCTTCCTCATTTCTCTCTCCTACCCCTCCACCATGAGTAACTAAATCCTCATAGTACTCGATCTTGATGATCTGAGGATGAGTTGATCAAGTTATGATCCTTTAGCCCTCTCTCACTTTCTAAAGTCTTGGGCCTTAGATTTACTCTTAATTAAAATTTAGTGGAGCTTTAATATCGATATATAGTCCCCACCTTTGCTTTCATTCTTGGCTAGCCGAGAGGCCGATAGTCTGAAGTGAGCGCTTAAGAGTAAAGAGAGTTGCATGCATTTCTCGAGAGAGAATGACGTAAATCTCCTGGATTGGAGTCAAATCCAATAGCGGGGTTCACCACTTAAAGCGAGTTTTAGGTATTCGAATACGGGACGAGAGTTCGGTCAGATTTTCCTAAACTCAGTTGGGCATATCTTCGAGAGAAGCATGTTCAAACTATAGGGACCCCCACGGTTAAGCTACCCTTACTTTATTAAGTTTTAAGTTTGCAAGTTGAATTTTGATCAACTTAAGCTGAAGTAAGTCAAGATCGAGTGCTATTTCTTAATCATCGTTTAGCCGTACTTTTATCCAGCTTTTATTTCAATTTAGCAAACAAAACCTTCCAAAAAATTATTAAGATAAAATAATAGTAATTCATTTGAGTATAAGTAATCAACGGTTCCCGGATTTTAATACGACACTTGTGTTCCTATACTACAGTTCGATATGTATACTTGCCTTCTCGGATTGCTAGTTCAGATTTTATTTCGTGCAAGTGGAATTTTAATCACCAAGTTTTTGGCGTCGTTGCCAGGGACTCGCTTTTTGTTGATATTTTGAAAGAACGAATCTATTACTTTTATCACCTCTTTTTCTCTCCTCTTTCTTGAAAAAAAAATTAATTCAAAAAAAAAGAGAGACCTTTTCTTTTTCGAATTTCTCAATCTTATTTTCCCTTCTCTCTTTCTAGTTTATGACCCGAGCGAATCCGTCAGAACTTGTAGACTTGGACCAAGAACTTGAGCGTACTCTTCGGAGAAAATCGCGAGTTCAAGATCCTACATTCCAAGAACTGGCTGAGGATTCGGAGTCGGTTGTTAATATGGGCGAACCTAACCAAAATGAAGTCCCCAACATGGTTGCGGCCCCTGAATGGACTATGTCCCATTATGCAAGGCCTAACCTGGAAGGGACAGAAACTAGTATAGTCCGCCCTGCCGTAACTAATAATAATTTCGAACTAAAGCCCAACATAATTCACATGGTGCAACAATACGTGCAGTTCGACGGATTATAAGATGAAGATCCGAACGCACATATTGCTAGCTTCCTTGAAATCTGTGACACCTTCAAAATAAATGGTGTTACGGATTATGCAATTAGGCTAAGACTCTTCCCATTTTCTTTAAGAACAAAGGCTAAGCAGTGGTTGACGACTCTACCTAGAGGTTCTATCACCACTTGGGCCCAGTTAACTGAAAAATTTCTAACTAAGGATTTTCCACCTGCGAAAACTGCTAAGCTTAGAAATGATATTTCTTCTTTTTGCCAAATAGATTTTGAAACGCTATATGATACCTGGGAAATGTATAAAGAATTCCTAAGATGTTGCCCTCATCACGCTCTGCCTATATGGTTACAAGTGCATATGTTTTATAACGGGCTAAATCAACATACTAAGCAAATGATAGACGCCGCTTCCGATGGTACCTTAAATAACAAAACCCCGGAAGCCGCTCTTAAGCTATTTGAGGATATGGCCATGAACACCTATCAGTGGAATGTGCCAAGATCCCGCCCAAACAAACCTGCAGGTATGTACGAGGTGGATAACGTCTCCCAGCTGGCACTACAAGTGGAAATGCTTAGCAAAACGATATCGGAAATGAATGCTCCTTCCACACCTCAGGTTTGGGAATTTGCAAAAGCCACCTCCGAACAAGCTGATTGCGTAGGCAATAGAAATGCTTATAATAATTATTCTGCTACATCTAATTTTCATGCACCTGGTTTTCAATTACCGAATAATTATAATCCTGCGCTGCGTAATCACCCGAACTTTTCTTGGAGTAATCCTGCAAACACAACTCGCCCGCCTCTACAAAATGAATTTACACCACCTCCACCCCCTATTAACTTTCAAAAACCTCCATCTTTGGAGGAGATGTTTTCAAAATATATAAGTACGAACGAAGCAACTGTCCGGAACTTAGCCGGATCTGTTAAAAATCTAGAAAACCAAATCGGGCAGCTCGCCAAAATAATATCCGAGCGACAGCACGGGACTCTTCCCGCTAACACCGAGCCCAACCCGAGAGAGCAAGCGAAAGCTGTAACTCTTCGGATTGGGAAGCAAATATCCGGTCCGGTTAGCGAAGAGCCCGAGGCAAGATTCGCCCCTATTTTAAAAACACCACTCACTCAAATAGATTTTATCACTCCACCTCCTGTTTTCAAAAACAACCCCGCCCCGCCTTATCCTTCTCAACTCAACAAAGAAAAATTAGATGATCAATATCATCGCTTCCTGGAAATGTTTAAGCAAATACACGTCAATTTGCCCTTCCATGAAGCGATATCACAAATGCCCAAGTACGCTAAGTACTTGAAGGATCTTCTAACTAATAAGAAAAAGCTAGAAAATCTATCGCACATAACTTTAAATGCTGAGTGTTCCGCCGTCCTAACAAATAAATTACCGAAAAAGGCTAACGATCCGGGTAGTTTTTCTATCCCGTGCCTCTTTGGTGATTTATTTGTAAAGAACGCGTTGGCCGACTTAGGTGCGAGCATCAACTTGATGTCATTCTCCTTGTTTAAGAAGTTAGGAGTGGGAACCCTTATCCCCACACGTATGAGTATACAACTAGCAGATAGGACGATAAAATATCCACTGGTAATTGTGGAGGACGTGCTCATAAAGGTAGACAAATTCATCTTCCCGGTGGCTTTTCTCATTTTGGACATTGAAGAGGATGTCGAGGTTCCCCTAATCCTTGGCCGCCCCTTCCTTGCCACCTCACGTGCTCTAATCGATGTGAGTAATGGTAAGCTCTTCCTCCGAGTTGGAGATGATGAAGTGACCTTCTCCATAACATCCTCTATGAAAAATATCCTAGAAAATGACGATTCGTGTTTTTTCTTAGATGTGTTAAGAGAAGACCCTTCTTTTTGTATTTCTGAAAATTCTTCTTATTTTTGTTCATCTTCAAGCACCTCAACTGAAATATTACATGAAATGGAAATGGCCATTGCTCCCACCCCCTCAAATTTTCAAAATAAATCAAAATTTTTTGAAGAGATTACTTTTGAAAAAGAAAAATCTTTCAAATCTTCGTACAAGGAACCTCCCACATTAGAACTTAAAGAACTACCCAATCATTTAAGATATGAGTTTTTAGAAAAAGACTCTAAGTTACCAGTAATAGTGTCGGCCCATCTAAGTGAATCTGAAAATGCTAAATTGCTAAAAGTTTTACAAAAGCACCGCCAAGCAATTGCTTGGCAGATTTCTTATATTAAGGGCATAAATCTGTCTTTCTGCACGCACAAAATTCTAATGGAAGATAATTCACATAATTCTATTCAACCTCAACGCCGATTAAACCCAAACATGAAAGAAGTAGTAAAGGGTGAGGTCGTGAAATTATTAGACGCAGGAATTATCTATCCAATTTCAGATAACAAATGGGTGAGCCCCGTCCAAGTAGTTCCTAAAAAGGGAGGGATCACGGTAGTGTTAAACGACAATAATGACTTAATCCCAACACGGACGATGACTGGGTGGCGTATGTATATTGATTATCGCAAATTGAACGATGCCACCCGCAAGGACCATTTCCCCTTGCCATTCATCGATCAAATCTTAGAACGATTATCCGGCCATAGCTTTATTGTTTCCTCGATGGTCTCTCGGGCTACTTCCAAATTCCCATCTCGCATGAGGACCAGGAGAAAATGACGTTTGCTTGTCCTTTCGGCACCTTCGTCTATCGAAGAATGTCGTTTGGCTTATGTAATGCGCCGGCAACATTTCAACGGTGTATGTTGGCCATTTTTGACAAGTATGTAGAAAGTATTATGGAGGTCTTTATGGACGACTTCTCCGTGTTTGGTGATTCCTTCGATTTTTGTTTACAGAATTTAGAAAAAGTGTTAGACGATGTGAGGAGACCAATCTCGCCATGAACTGGGAAAATGCCATTTCATGGTGCGGGAGGGATTGGTTTTAGGTCATAAGATATCAGCAAGAGGAATTGAGGTCGATGAAGCAAAAATAGAAGTGATCAAAAAACTACCACCGCCAACCAACGTTAAGGCCATAAGAAGCTTTCGAGGACATGCCGGTTTTTACAGGCGATTTATAAAAGATTTTTCAAAAATTACCAAACCCCTCACTCATCTCATAGAAAAAGACACTCCATTTATTTTTGATGATACCTGCTTATCTGCTTTTCAATTATTCAAAAACAAGCTAATAAATGCGCCAATTATGATAGCTCCTGTCTGGAACCTTCCATTCGAAATCATGTGCGATGCAAGTAGCTTTGCGGTGGGAGCCGTTTTAGGACAACGTATATCTAAAAACTTCCACCCTATTTTCTACGCAAGTAAAACGCTTACATCCGCACAAGAGAACTATACCACAACAGAGAAAGAATTATTAGCAGTTACCTTTGCGTTCGACAAATTTCGATCTTATATTACGCTTTCAAAAATTATCGTTTTTACGGACCACTCGGCCCTCAAATATTTACTTTCTAAACCGGATGCCAAACCACGCTTACTTCGCTGGATCTTACTCCTCCAGGAGTTCGACTTGGAAATCCGAGATAAAAAAGGAGCTGAAAATTTGGCCGCGGACCATCTTTCACGATTAGATAACCCGTTTATTGAAAATTTAAATGAACAAACTTTTAATGATTATTTTCCCAACGAGAAGTTATTTTCAATCAACACTACTCCTTCTCCTTGGTTTGCAAACTTCGCCAACTACTTAGTAGCTCGAGTCCTCCCTAAAGAATTCTCCTATCAGCAAAAGAAGAAATTCTTTTCTGACCTGAAGAATTATTTTTGGGAGGACCCATATCTGTTTCGAGTTTGTGCAGACCAAGTAGTAAGGACATGTGTTTCTTTCAAAGAAGGACAAAATATTTTAAAACACATACATGAAGGACCGACCGGTGGGCACTATCAAGCCAATCGGACCACTCACAAAGTACTTAGTGCAGGCTTTTATTGGCCTAGCCTTTTTAAAGATGCCCAATCTTTTGTAAGTCGGTGTGATAGCTGCCAACAGTCCGGCAATATCTCTAATAAAAATGAAATGTTGCAAAAGTATTTCCTCGAGTGCGAAGTTTTCGACCTTTGGGGAATTGATTTTGTAGGTCCTCTTCCTTCTAGCCATGGGAATAAATACATCTTAGTTGCGGTAGATTACGTATCTCGATGGGCAGAGGCCCAAGCTCTTCCTACCAATGACTCACGAGTCGTTATTATTTTCTTAAAAAAATTGTTTTCTCGATTTGGTACTCCTAGGGCCATCGTTAGCGATAGGGGTTCACACTTTTGAAATGCACAACTTGCAAAAACACTTTTTAAATATGGCGTTACACATAATCTTTCAACTGCATACCACCCCCAAACTAATGGCCAGGTCGAGGTAGTGAATAGAGAAATCAAACGTATTTTAGAAAAGACTGTTTCCACCTCACGTAAGGACTGGTCATATAAATTAGACGATGCTTTATGGGCTTACCGAACAGCGTACAAGACCGCCATCGGTTGTACACCATATCGGTTAGTATATGGGAAATCATGCCATTTACCGGTCGAATTAGAACATCGTGCTTTCTGGGCCCTTAAATTTTTAAATTTTGATCCCCACTCCACCGCCGATCTTCGAAAATTCCAACTCAATGAACTCGACGAGTGGCGCTCCAATGCATATGAAAATAATAAATTATATAAAGGAAGCTTATCTGTATGGAACTGTTTTGATATCACACTCATATAAGGGTGATTTCAAGGATAATGGGCAGCGTCTAAAACTTTATTTTTCTGGTGACAATGTTGACATGGACAGTGAAAAACTTCTTTTGTCTGGACTGTAATAATTTGGACTTACTTTTGAACTATATTCTTTTAGTCGAGCTCAAATGACATTAAACAGAGGGCGCTCTTGGGAGGCAACCCAAGGTTTTTAAAATTTGTTGTTTTCATTTTTCTTTGGCCCTGGGCGGCTCCGATACTCTCAACTTCGGCGATCGCCTGCTCCAACATTGCTGATTTCAAGAAAAATTCAAGATGATATTTCATGAAGATCCAAAGCGCCAATAAGGGGGAGCGGCATCACACATCCTTTCAAGCCCATAAATCCAGGGAAGTGCCTGTTTCAGTTTTTCAGTTTTAGTTTCTTTTCTTAGTTGCCCCTTCCTTCACTCTCCTTTTCCATTGAGGACAATGTTTATCGTAAGCTTGGGGGAGAATGTCTTCTTTTCTTTTCTTTTCTTTTCTTTTGTTTTAGTAGTCTAAATTAGACTTTGGTAAAATCAATAGCACCCCTTGCTTTATGTTTTGTGTTTCCCAAAATATTTTATATAGCCTTAGTTAATTTCAAAATTTCTAATCCAACTTTTTAATTATGTTTCACAAGTAAATTGTTGACTCATGTAGTGTTCTAATTCCAGGTAGCATGTTAATGTGAAAAGTTTTTCGAAAATCTTGTAATTTCCTTATCGTTTTCTCTTTTATCTTCTTTACTTTCTTACAAAATTCTCCATCCACTATTTTCCTCTTCATTTTTAGATAAATTTTGCAAGGTTAACTTTTGATTAGTGTAGTAAATGTGAATAATCCTAGACGCTTATTATTCTTATTTTCAGGATAAGTTCATTAGTCTTTATTTAATATCTAGGGCTTACTTTTTCAAATCCTTCAAAACTTATGCTTTAAATAAATTTAGGAGCAATAAAAATGATTTTGGGCATTTTTTGTTTAAGTTTGAGCCTTCATGCCAACCCTTAAAAAGAAACCCTTTGTTAGCCTCTTCTGAGCCTTTTCCCATGTTTTATTGTCACCTCCACTTATCAAATTTTTCACCAAAGCCAAAATTTCCAAACCTATTTAAATCACACTAACACTTTGAGTTTTATTTAAATTTTTAAATAGTGTGATTGGTTTATTGCATGGAGAGCTTCAAAGAAAAGAATTTGCTCAAAAAGAAGATATTCTAAGCATATTTGTATTAGGTATCTTTCCCAAAATTTCAAAAAAAAATGGCTATGAAAGAGAAAGAAAGAAAATATGCTATATGCTTATAATGAAGGATTGCCTCTTATCATTCATATCGAAACTTTTATAAAACTCATGTTTATGGTTTAGTGTGACTATAGCCACCACTTTTATCTTCGATTTCCATTCCAAATCATATGCCTAAACCAAACATTTCGGTCCTAATAAAGTCCTCTTGATTCATCCTCCTAAATTTGCTTTATCTAAGTAAAGAAGAAAAGTAGAATAGTTAAGTTTTGGGTATGAATTTAGATCCTTGTTCTTAGAATGATATAATTTTAATTTGTCTCTTAGGGTTTAGTAACAATTCAATGCACTCTATCACTTGTTACTTTGCTTAATTTTATTTAAAAACTGAGCAATTAAAATTTTGGATGATTAATTTTTGTTAGTAAAGGGTATAAAATTAAGCTTAAATAAAGTACTTATTTTAGGTTTCATTTTCACTATTCTCCATACTTAGAATTTCGCAAGGTACTCATGTTTAGCATAATTAAATCTTTTTGATTAGTCACCTTTTTATTAGCTAATGCATATTTCTTTGCTTGGGGACAAGCAAAGTGTAAGCTTGGGGAAATTTGATAGTGCTAAATCTAGTTAGTTTAATTAGGTTATTTTTAGGTTATCTACTCTTAATTTTTGCTTATTATTGTTTCTCTAAATGCAATTTTTAGTCATTTTCTTATTTTTAGTGCTAACTTAAGTTTTCTGAATTTTTAGGTCAAAAATGCAGATTTTCCTAGGTCACGCCCGTGACCTGGGGATCACGCCCGTAACCTAGGGCGTGTAAGTTGCTGCCGCCACAATTCAGAAATTTTGGTCAGACACGCCCAAAGTTACACGGGCGTGCTTCCAGTCACGCCCATGACTGCCACGTCAGCCAGCCGCCAGCGCCCATGATCGTGTGCCAGCGCCCATGCCTAGCTTGACCATCGAATTGGTCACACCCAAAGTTACACGGGGTGCTTCCAGTCACACCCGTGACTGCCACGTCAACCAGCCGCCAGCTCCCATGATCGCGTGCCAGCGCCCATGCCTAGCTTGACCACCGAATTGGTCACGCCCCCCGTCACGGGTGTGACCTGGGGCATGACCCATCAAATCGCGTCAGAATCGAGCGTCGAACCTGATCCAAGCCGCAGAATTGATTAAACAAGTCACGCCCCCGGTCACGGGCGTGACCTGGGGGCGTGACCGAGGCAGAAATTTTTTTATAAATTGGGAAGGTCTCCAAGCTTTCACCAATCAGTTTTCGGAGGGAGAAAGTTGTGCTGCTCCTTAATTACTATGTTATTTTTGTATTCTCTCTCTCTCTCTCTCTTATTTCAATGCACTTCTCTTTCTAGTTTTCATATGAATGTTGTAATGCCTTTGTAATTTCCTTTCATAGTGTATTGCTAATGCTTAGTAGGGTTTCCATGCAAATGTATCCTCAGTTGAACTCTCTTTTAATAAAAATCGTATGTTTTTGTTCTCTTAATATCTTCCTCATTTCTCTCTCCTACCCCTCCACCATGAGTAACTAAATCCTCATAGTACTCGATCTTGATGATCTGAGGATGAGTTGATCAAGTTATGATCCTTTAGCCCTCTTTCACTTTCTAAAGTCTTGGGCCTTAGATTTACTCTTAATTAAAATTTAGTGGAGCTATAATATCGATATATAGTCCCCACCTTTGCTTTCATTCTTGGCTAGCCGAGAGGCCGATAGTCTGAAGTGAGCGTTTAAGAGTAAAGAGAGTTGCATGCATTTCTCGAGAGAGAATGACGTAAATCTCCTAGACTTGAGTCAAATCCAATAGCGGGGTTCACCACTTAAAGCGAGTTTTAGGTATTCGAATACGGGATGAGAGTTCGGTCGGATTTTCCTAAACTCAGTTGGGCATATCTTCGAGAGAAGCATGTTCAAACTATAGGAACCCCCACGGTCAAGCTACCTTTACTTTATTAAGTTTTAAGTTTGCAAGTTGAATTTTGATCAACTTAAGCCGAAGTAAGTCAAGATCGAGTGTTATTTCTTAATCATCGTTTAGCCGTACTTTTATCCAGCTTTTATTTCAATTTAGCAGACAAAACCTTCCAAAAAATTATTAAGATAAAATAATAGTAATTCGTTTGAGTATAAGTAATCAACGGTTCCCGGATTTTAATACGACACTTGTGTTCCTATACAACAGTTCGATAGGTATACTTGCCTTCTCGGATTGCTAGTTCTGATTTTATTTCTTGCAAGCGGAATTTTAATCACCCACACTCTAGGAGCCAGGCTCAACTAGAGGTGGACAAATATTTTTCCCTCCCTGGGAGGTCAACCTGTCCTGCCGGCTAGAGGGAGCCCAGCCAGCGGAACCATCCGAGGTGAAAGTCACTTAAGAAACTCCCTGCCCCCGAGCAGTCACCGGCCCTGCCAGCTAGGTGGGAGCATGGTCAGCGGGCAGCATCGGGGCTATGTATTTTTTGAAAAACCTTCATTATATTGATCATCCTAATACATGTGAGAACACTTGGCACGAAAACGAAACATGGATACACATGGACTTAGAAAAAAAGAAACTAAGGATAGAAACCAAACTGGGTCTCCTACTCCCAGGCCTGGTCTTCCTCGACTTCTTCTGGTTGTTGCTGTTGCGGCTTCGAACCCCTCGCCTCCCTGATTCCCAAGAACTCAGGGCAGGCGAACGTCGCGTGACCCTCCTCATCGTGGAAGTCACAATAGGGTAACTCCACTCGGACGCCCCTTCTTCCTCCCACGCGGTTCCTTCTTCTTCTTTGGCTAATCGCCACGGTTTGCTGAGGCGGTGGAGGGGGTGTCCTCGACCCCTGCCTCCACCTCGGGCGGTTGGATCTTCTCTTTTGAAAGCCCTTCCTTCCTTGCTCTCGCGGAGTCGAACTGCCGGTCTCTGCGCTTGCCGGGCTATTGGGTAGCCGCCAACCGGGGTGGTCTCGCCCACCAACATTCACTCGACTCCTTTTGGGGTGGGGCGAGTGGGGGCCGGTTGCCTCCCTGCTCGCCCCCCTTTGGGGCTAGGCTAGAAGGGGTGGGGCAAGCTGAGAGGGCGCCTCCCTCCTGAGCTCGCCCCCTTGCAGGGGCGGGGCAAGCTGGGAGGGCGCCTCCCTCCGGAGCTCGCCCCCTTGCAGGGGCGGGGCGAGCTGGGAGGGAGCCTCCCTCCTGAGCTCGCCCCCTTGCAGGGGCGGGGCGAACTGTGAGGGCGCCTCCCTCCTGAGCTCGCCCCCTAGTAGGGGTGGGGCGAGCTGGGAGGGCGCCTCCCTCCTGAGCTAGCCCCCTTGGGGACGGGCGAGTGGGGGTGTGGCACCTCCCCACCTCCCCCCCCCCCCACTGGTACCTCTTTCCTGGACTGCTGGCCGAGAGTTCCCTCATCCACCTACTGGTGCGGGATCTCCGGACCATCTCCTCTTCTGGCTCCGACTATCATGGCGAAAGCAACATGGAAGGTCTGTAAGACCTCTTGCTTGAAATTTTCGAACATCTCCAACGTCACCCCATCCACTGGGGGCTGCGAGTGACTTGGGTCGGATCTTCCTCCACCTCCCTACATGGAGCTCATATTGAGAGTTTCTTGAGTTAGTCACTCTCCACGCTCACTACACCATAATATTGAAACTGATTTCTCGGTCTCTATGGAGTTCGGGGCCCCCAACAAGTTAAGGGGTGGCCATCTCTTACTTCCCCCAAGGGAGAGCTCTAGGTTGACGGTGTTGGAACTATGAACTGGACCAAGGGCTCGGCGGGGAGGTCCCACCACATACCCGGAAGATCTTTAGAGCGCTTCCCCTCCCAAGCCAATATCGGGCTTGGGCACAACTGAAGACTCTCCTCACCCACTAGAGAGAGAAAATGGGGAGAGAGAGAGAGAGAGTTAGCCTAGAACAAGCTTGCCTCCAAATGGTGCCCCCTTAGTCCTATTTATAGGATTTCTGAAGTTGGGCTGCAAATAGTCAAAAACTGGTCCCTGGAATTACCAAAATACCCTCGGATTTGGCTGCGGATAGCCAAATGCTGCTGCTCTGCAGCGCTAAACGCAGACCAAACCCTCCCCCCGGAACTGGGCGGGGGTGGATACCTCGCGGGGCTCGGCGAGCCTACTAACTGGGAATGGGGGCGACACCCAGGGTTCCCCCCTGCTGGTTTCGCCCCCTGTTAGGAATGGGGGCGAGAGGGGGGTCGGCCCCCGCCTCCTCTCGCCCTTGCTTGGGAATGGGGGCGAGAGGGGGGTCGGCCCCGCCTCCTCTCTCCCCTGCTGTGGAATGGGGGCGAGAGGGGGTTCGGCCCCCACCTCCTCTCGCCCCTGCTGGGAATGGGGGCGAGAGGGGGGTCGGTCCCCGCCTCCTCTCGCCCCTGCTTGGAATGGGGGAAAAGGGGGGTCCGCCCCCGCCTCCTCTCGCCCCTGCAGGGAATGGGGGCTAGAGGGGGGTCGACCCCCGCCTCCTCTCGCCCCTGCTGGGAATGGGGGCGAGAGGGGGGTCGGCCCCCGCCTCCTCTCGCCCCTGATGGGAATGGGGGAGAGAGGGGGGTCGGCCCCCGCCTCCTCTCGCCCCTGCTAGGAATGGGGCGAGAGGTAGGGTCGACCCCCGCATCCTCTCGCCCCTGCTAGGGAATGGGGGCGAGAGGTGGGTCGGCCTCGCCTCCTCTCGCCCCTGTAGGGAATGGGGGCGAGAGGGGGTCGTCCCCCTCCTCCTCTCGCCCCTGCTAGGAATGTGGGCGAGAGTGGGGTCGACCCCCGCCTCCTCTCGCCCCTGCTTGGAATGGGGGCGAGAGGGGGGTCGGCCCCCGCCTTCTCTCGCCCCTGCAGGGAATGGGGGCGAGAGGGGGGTTGGCCCCCTCCTCCTCTTGCCCCTGCTGGGAATGGGGGCGAGTGGGGGGGTCGGCCCCCGTCTCCTCTCGCCCCTGCTGGGGATTGGGGGTGAGAGGAGGGTCATCCCCACCTCCTCTCACCCCTGCATGGAATGGGGGCGAGAGGGGGGTCGGCCCCCGCCTCCTCTCCCCCTGCTGGGAATGGGGGCGAGAGGGGGGTAGGCCCCCGCCTCCTCTCGCCCCTACTAGGAATGGGGGCGAGAGGGGGGTCGGCCCCCGCCTCCTCTCGCCCCTGCAGGTAATGGGGGCGAAAGGGGGGTTGGCCCTCGCCTCCTCTCGCCCCTGCTGGGAATGGGGGCGAGAGGGGGGGTCGGCCCCCACCTCCTCTCGACCCTGCTTGGAATGGGGGCGAGAGGGGGGTCGGCCCCCGCCTCCTCTCACTCCTGCTAGGAATGGGGGCGAGAGGGGGGTCGGCCCCCACCTCCTCTCACCCCCCTTTGTTTGGAAGTGCGAGTGGGAGGCTCCTGCCCCCACCGCTTGCCTCCTCTCTTCCTGTCCTGGAACATACTGAGAAATAATGTTACAAAATATCTCTTGCCTCTAGGAGATACTCGGTGATACAGGGTTGTACATTCTCCCCTTCTCCCTCTCACTTTCTTCTTACTATTTCCTTCACCTGTACAGAGTTTTAAGAATCCCTCTTCAAAAGGATTCAATGGTTCAAGATCTCCTTATCAAAAGATCTTTGGTTCTAAGAGTCTCCTTACCAAACGACTCAGTGGTTTAAGATCTCCTTATCAAACGATCTGTGGTTCTGAGAGACTCCTTGTCAAAAGACTCAGGTATAGGTTGTGCAATCCTACCAGTGAGGTAGAAGAGAGGACTATCCACATTTTGGGGGAACCTCTATAAAAATCCTTGTGTCTTTGCTGTGATTTTTTATGTTGTCCCATTTATAGCGTACTGTTTCTGTTTTATATTTACAACACTTATTTATTATGTGTTGATCTTGGTAAGTACATAATACTTAGTATAATTTTATTGTATGCACAGTTAAGGTAAAAATATTTAAATCTCTATTCACTCCCCTCTAGATAACTCTCAAAAGCACACTGTGCACTTTCAATTGGTATCAGTGATAGGTTGATCACTAAAAGGTTAACACCTTGATCAAAAGATCTCCTACTCTTATTTATTTATTTTAATATTAATTAAAACCCTTTTAAATAAAATGAGTTCTAAGGATTATGCATCAACAAGACCTCTACTGTCTAATCTGAACAAGTTTACACTCTGGAAGGCCAAAATAAAACTCTATATGAACTCCATTGATGAAGAAATTTTTAATGTCATCCTTACAGGTCCCCCAGTCCCAATAAGGAAAGATGCTAGTGGAAAAGTTACACAAACTACAGTCTCCAAAGCAGAATGGACTGATGGTGAGAAGAAGGTCAAGGCATGTGATGCCAAGGCCATGAATATCCTGATCTCAACTATGTTAGATGAAATATTTCAAAAGGTTACTGAAACCTGGAGTGATTCAGACTCTAAATCAAGATCCTCCTCATCTGATGATGACGAAGAGTGTGGACCTGAAGAAGCCTTCTTAATGGCTCTAGAAGACTCCACTTCTGAGAATGAGATAACATAATTGATGATTTTGACTTTTCCTCAAAAGATTTTAAAAATTGTTTTGATGAATTCTGTGAAGATTATATAAACAGCCAAAAGGAACTTACAATAATTAGAATAGAACTATAAAACCTTAGGAAAGATAATCTATAATCAGTCAACTATGAACTGAGAAATTAATTGTTCAAGAAAGAAAAAGAAATACATATATTAGATAATGAAAATTTTGATTTAAAGAAAGAACTCACAAAGGCAAAAGCCTTTGAGAACTCACTCAATGGAAGAAGTCAAGAGCTTAAGGATATCTCACAAAATCTCTCCAAGATATTTAATCGTCTTGATCTAGAATCACTACCATCCACTAGCACACCAATCCCTAGCAAACTTGCTTGGGAAAACCCTGTAGCATTATTTAGATCTAGACCTAATAACACTTTAGAATCATGTGAAGATCATAATAGCAACCCTAATAAACTCACTATATTTAATAGGGTGAACATTACTAATCAACAAGGGATTTTAGGCAAACTGAAAGTGAGGTTAGATCTTAGATTTACTCTAGAGGGGGGGTGGGGGGGGGGGGGGTAAATAGAGTATAATAAATTTTTCACTTAATTTTATGGCGGAATTAAAATAGTGATATATATATGTGTATTGAGTGAGTAATAAAAGCAAACACAAAGAGAGCACACAACACAACACACAGAAAATCACAACACAGAGGACACAAGGATTTTTATAGTGGTTCCCCAATAAACCTGGGTATGTCTACTCTTCTACCATACTTGGTAGGATCCACTAGGTTTTTGATCAGGTGCCCTGTCACCAAGCGAGTTTTGATCAGGTGTCCACACACCAAGGAGCTTTTGATCATGTGCTCTAACCAAACCACAGGTTTTTGTTCAGGTGCCCTGCCACCAAGGGGTTAACTTTTGAAGGGAGTTAGAACCCTGTATAAGATGGAATAAGAAGGGTTAGATGTTCTTCTCTGTAAATATTCTGAGAGAAGACTCTAGTGGATTGTTGATGTTGTGAAGCTCCCCCTGTCTGATATAAAATGTTTGACAGTAGATGGCTGGAGCTTTCTCTTGAATGAACTAATCTTCCTGTAGCTGATTAATCTGAGAGAATGAGTTCCTCAGATTGTTTGTTGCTCTTTGAAGATTGGAAATCTAGCAGCAAAGATCTAAGAGATTGATCTTGATGAAGTTCTCAGAGATTGAATAGGTGCTTCTTGAGGAAGAAGATGAAGATCTGTAAAGCTTTTTCTGTATTTCTTTCTTTCTTTCTTTCTTCCTGTAACTTTTTCTGTCGGTTGTTCTTGTCTATTCTGTATTGTTGTACTGTAATAATCTGTAATATGTTGTATATTCTATTTTGAAATAAGAAACTGTATATCTTCTTCCTTTTTTCTTTTTGAAATCTCTGACACAGTTGAAATTCAAATCCCTTAAATTAAGGAATAAAATATTCTGAAGAGATATATCATGTACTGCAAATCTGATGTGCTGTTTTACCTTTTTCCTTTTCCATGAATATGTCCTTTTCCGCTAAATGTCAACGGCTATAATCTCGAAGGAAGAGAATTGAATGGAATATATTAAGTAAGGCAGAAATCTTGTCTTATCTGGAATATAGATCCGTTGCTGAAGGATCTGAGTTCAGAGAAATAGAATAACTGATCTTCTGAAATAAATCTGCTGTAGAGAAAATTTCATCGACCTGAAAAACAAATTTGTCAAACAGAATTGGATTCGTCGATCTCAGAGCTGTGTTCGTCGAACTGAAGATATTCGTTGAACGCAGACTGAGTTCGTCGAATGGACGCTGGAGTTCGTCGAACTGAGAGAACTTATCTGCTGGCCTGGCTGGAAGAAAAGAATTAGTCGAGCTGAGAAGAACTTTCGTCGATCTGAGCATCTGATACTTATTCTTCGAACGCAGAGCTGAGTTCGTCGAACACTGAGAGGAGTTCGTCGAACGCAGAATGAGTTGGCAAAATCGTCGACCGCTGAATTGAGCAAAATCATCGACCGCTGAGACAGAGTAAAATTGTCGACCGCGGAGAGTGGATGAAATCGTCGACCGCTGAGATGCTGAGACGAGTCAAGATCGTTGATCGTAGATTGTAGCACGTCGTTCGTTGAAGGCAGATTGACATGCCGTTAGTCGAACGCAGATAGCATTTCGTCGAACGCAGTTAGCAATTCGTCGAATGCAGAAACGGAATCATTCCCTTAGTTCTATCAGCCTAAAACCTTAACCCTTAAGACTATACATTAGGGTCAACTTAGTCCTAATCAGCAGATAGTGATCCTAGCCCAAATCAGTAATAGGGTTGTTCCAACAATCTCCCCCTATTTGGGTTAGGACACTATTTGACAAAAATTAAAATAAAACAAACAAAACACAGAGTATATATATCTGATAGATTTTAAATATTTCATCAGATATAAAATATGATACTCTGAGTTCTGGAACATTACATTTGAAACCAGAAATAATAAAAACCTTTTGTTTTTCTGAATTCTGCTTTCTGACTTTCTGAATTCTGATATTGTCTGAATTGTATCTGTTATATTTTAGCTTTCTGAATTGTTGATCTGAACTGTAGCTTTATAATTTGAATTTGATATCTGCTCTAACAGAAATTATTTCTTAATCTGCTTTGCTACCAATCAGAATTTGAATCTATCATAACATCTTCTTCTAAATCTATCATAATCTGAATCTGTATCTGTTTCTTCTTCTATATCAAAAGCTGTATCTGAATCTGCATTAAGCTGGAGCAAACACTGCATCTGAAATTGCAATATATGTAGCTTCTTCATGCAGCATTTCCCTCTTTCATAAAACATGTTAGCCTGAGAGCAACTCCCCCTGAGACTGGAGCTTCTTCAGCTTTCTCCCCTTGCCTAGTTCATAGAACATCTCCCTCTGAGCAAAAACTGCATCATATGGAGCTTCTTCATAGAACTGAAAACATTTTTCTTCATCAGCATTTCCTCTTAAAGCTTGAGCATCTTCAGAAAACAACTCTCCCTGTCAAAAAGGAAAGTATCTCCCCCTAACAAAAAGGAGCTTCTTCAATACATCTCCCCCTGCCTAGTTTTAGGAAGACCTGGAGCTAGGCCCCTAGAAGAAGGGACTTTTGAGGAGGTAGGGAAGGATGCAATCTGTATATTGCTACTGTTCCTACAAAATAAAATAGAGATCAAGTGCAAAGGAACTGGAAGAGAAGCAATTTATGCAGGCATTCAGTTAAAATAAGGTAAGAGATTTGATTATGATGACAGATCAGAAATAAAAGCTTCATCAAAACTGGGTTCGACGAAAAATGAGTTTTCATCGATCTCAGTTCGACGATCTAGATGACTTCGTCGATCTCCGTTCGACGAAAAACTAGATTTCATCGATCTCAGTTGGATGAAGAGATGGGATAAGTAGAAAATGAATTTTAACAGATTGAATCTCCATCTATCATTCCTAGCTGGTTTATAAAGAAAATGTGTTTCTTTTCATCCAAGGGCTTGGTGAAAATGTCAGCTCTTTGCAAATCAGTAGGAATGAATTGTAGGCAAATTTTATTTTTATCCACATTATCTCTAATAAAGTGGTGCCTAATTTCTATGCGTTTAGTCCTACTATGAAGAACTGGATTTTGTGTTATAGATATTGCACTAGTATTGTCACAAAATATAATTGAATTATTTAGATTGGCACCATAGTCTAGGAGCTGATTTTGTATCCACAATATCTGTGAGTAGCAACTGCCTGCAGTTATGTATTCAGCTTCAGCTGTTGATGTAGACACAGATGTTTGTTTCTTACAAAACCAGGACAAAATCCTATCACCAAGAAACTGGCAAGTTCCTGATGTGCTTTTCCTGACTACTCTGCATCCAGCATAATCAGAATCTGAGAATCCAGTTAATTCAAATTCTGATGATGTTGGATACCAAAGTCCTAGATTAGGACAACCCTTTTTAGTAAAATTAGGTGAGATTCTTTGGGGTTAACTTGGAACCTAGCACAAATACAAGTATCAAACATTATATCAGGCCTACTTGCTGTTAAATAAATTAATGAGCCAACAATTGCTCTATATACATTCTGATCAACAGGTTTCCCTAATTCATCAGTATCAACAACAGCATTTGAGGGCATGGGTGTTTTCATGGTGGAAGCATCAGACATACCAAACCTTTTCACTAATTCCTTAGCATACTTGGATTGTGATATGAATATGCCATGTGGAGTTTGCATCACTTGAAGACCAAGGAAGTATGATAACTCACTCATACTACTCATTTCAAATTTAGATTGCATCAGGTCAGAAAACCTTTTGCATAGATTTGAATCAGTAGAGCCAAAGATAATATCATCTACATATATTTGAACTAGTAAGGTTTGATTTTTATGTATCCTGAAAAATAATGTTTTATCAACTATGCCTCTACAGAAATTGTTCTCCAAAAGAAAAGTAGTTAAGGTCTCATACCATGCTCTTGGAGATTTCTTGAGACAATGGAGAGATTTATTAAGCTTAAATACATAAGAGGAGTGAGTTGGAGAGATGAAACCTGGTGGTTGTTCCACATAGACTTCTTCTTCGATGTCTCCATTAAGAAATGCACTCTTCACATCCATCTGATATACCTTGAATTTCTTGAATGCAGTAAAGGCCAGAAAGATCCTTATAGCTTCAAGTTTTGCAACAGGAGCAAAGGTCTGATCATAGTCAATTCATTCTTCCTGTGAATATCCTTGAGCTACCAATCTTGCTTTGTTTCTGACTATGTTGCCTTGATCATCAAGCTTGTTCCTAAAGACCCAATTGGTGCCAATGACTGGATGTCCCTTTGGTCTTGGAACCAAATCCCATACCTTGTTCCTTTCAAATTGGTTGAGCTCCTCTTGCATTGCAAGAATCCAATTTGGATATTATTCTGCATCTTTTATGGTTTGAGGTTCAACTTGTGATAGGAAACAAGTGTGCATCTGATTTTTGTGTAGTTGATGACTTGTTTGAACACCTGCTGAAATATCACCAATGATTTGAGATATTGGATGATCTCTACCTGTGATGTGATCAACAGTTGGAGTGGGTTCAGCAATGATATCCACTTGGGGAATTTGTTCAGCTGTCATTTGATTTGAACTGACAGCAAGATCTGGATGATCTTCTTCTTCACTGTCTTCAAGATTTTGAGTTGATGGAAGTAGTGATTCTTCTTTCTGTAGATATAGTCCATTGAGCTCTTCACATAGAGCTGGTACCTGCAAAATATTTTTGGTAGAGGTAGTGTTCCTCTCCTCAATTAACATGTTAGTCTCATCAAAAGATACATGTATGGACTCTTCTATCTTAAGAGTAGATTTATTGTAAACTCTATATGTTTTACTAGAAAGTGAATATCCAAGGAATATGCCTTCAACAACTTTTGCTTCAAACTTCCTGAGATACTTCTTATCATTGCTATGCACATAGCATTTACAGCTAAATATCTTACAATTGTTAACCTTAGGCTTTTTATTCTTAAGTAATTCATAGGGAGTTTTGACCTTAAGTTTATGTATCAGGATTCTATTCAACACATAATTTGTTGTGTTCACTGCCTCTGCCCAAAAGGAGAGTGGCAAGTGAGCATCAGCAAGCAATGTAGTTGTTGATTCAATAAGGGTTCTATTTTTCCTTTCAGCTACCCCATTTTGTTGAGGAGTTCTAGGAGCAGAGAAACATTGCCTGATCCCTTCTTTTCCACAGAATTCTCTCATCAGAAAAGATTCAAACTCAGTGCCATGATCACTTCTGATCAATGCAACTAGAGTAGAGTACTCAATCTTAATGTACCTGAGAAAGTCTGTCAGAACACTGAAGGTGTCAGTCTTATTCCTAAGAAAGAACACCCAAGTTTATCTTGAGAAGTCATCTACAATCACTAGAGAGTAATGCTTCCCTCCTAGACTTTGTATTGCAGTAGGTCCAAAAAGGTCCAAATGCAGCAAATATAAAATCCTAGGTGAATCACTCTTGGATAAAGATTTAAAACTACTTCTAGTTTGCTAACCTAATTGACAAGCCCTGCAGAGTCCTTCCTTCTTGTATGAACCAGAAGGCGGTCCTCTAACAAGATTATCCTTAGAAAGCTTAGAGATAGTTCTAAGGTTAATATGTCCAAGCCTTTTATACCATAATTCATTTGTTTTACTTATAGAATTGAATAAGCAAATATCAGAATTGGCATAGTCAAAGTTGACTAAATAAATATTTCCATGTCTAATACCAGACAACACATTAATGTTTTTATTATTGGTAATAAGACATAAGGAATGATTGAAAGTTACCTGATAACCTTCATCACATAACTGGCTTATGCTTATGAGGTTGTGCTTCAGACCCTTGAGATTGGCTACCTCCTTGAAGGTCACTGCTCCAACTTTGATCTGTCCATAGCCTTTGGTTTGTCCATAGTTGGAGTCTCCAAAGATCACCTTGGGTCCAAGCTTTGCCTTATAGTTGCTCAGGTTGGCCTTGTTTCCTATCATGTGTTTTGAACAGCCACTATCCAAATACCATTGTTCATTCTTGCTTGGATAGCTTTGTACCTGCAAAATAGAAAAATAAACTAGTTGTTTTTGACCCAGACTACCTTGGGTCCTTTTGTTTTACCACAGAACTCTGAAATAAAAGACATTTCAGGTTGGTCCTTATAACCTTGTGGATGATATCTCCTTGGAGGTATTACCCATTCAGTGAAAGGATTGAAAGTATGTGGAGAATAAGAATTGTTCAGATTTTCTGTATAATTTTCGTTCGACGAACTGGGCTGAGTTCGTCGATCGTCGTTCGACGAATTGACATGCTTTCGTCGAGCGTCGTTCGAATAATGACTATACTGGAAATCTGTCTTCAGAGTTTGTCGATCTCCGTTCGACGAAGTGAATTCATTTCGTCGAGCTCCATTCGACGAATTATGCTAAATTCCTTTATTCTTAACAGCCTTACTTGAAATGTTTTTATTTGCATCTACAACCTCTTTGCTCTTAGCAGAAATGAATTTTATAGGTGTAGAAAGTATGTTTTTCTTAATCAGAGGTGGCTTACTTGATGATGCACCCAAGCCTTGTTTGCCACTTAATCTGGCATTTATTGTGCTTGTAATGTCCATTAGTTTGATGCTTCTCCCATTTAGGGATTCTTCAAATTTCTTAGCCTCAGATAGTTTATTCTCAATGAGAATAATATGTTCTCTAGAGGCAGCCAATTCTTTCTTAAGAATAACATTATCTTCACTTAATTTGAACATTTCAGCTAGCTTATTTCTGAGAGAGATTATTTCCTTCTCAGATTTGATTAAGTCTAAGCAAAGAACTTTGAATTCATCCTTGAATCCAATTGAATTGAAATCAAAATTAGAGATTACCTGATCAGCATCATTGTCAGCTTCTGATTCTGATTCTTCTTCATCTGAGTTGTTTGCTGATGCATTGATAGCCATCATGCAGAAATTCTTCTCTTCTTCATCATCTTCATCATCAGAAGAGCTGGATGAAGATGCACTTACTGATTCACTGCTTGAGTCATAAATGGCCATCAGGCATTGGTCATTCTCCTTTGATTCTTTTTCATCATCAGAAGAACTGGACGAAGATTCTGACTCAGTCTCACTCCAAGTTTCATCTACAAATCCTCTTCCCTTATGCTTGTGCTTGTGGGAGGAAGACTTGCTGGAGTGTCTTTTGTCTTCCTTTTCTTTTCTCTTCTCCTTCTTCTGATTCTCTGGACATTCTGGCAGAATGTGTCCAGGTTTCCTGCAGCCATAATAAATAATTTCCATAGGATTTGATTTGTCATACCTTGGCTTTTCTCTTGATCTGGAGTCTTTCTTTTTGAAGTCCTTCTTAGCCATCTTGTAGAACCTTTTGGCTAGAAGGCTCATGAACTCCTCATCTCTTGAAGCCTTTTCTTCCTCTTCAGCTTGAAAAGCTATGCTTCTCTCCTTCTTGGATGCTGGAGATGAAGTAGATTGCTCAGCTTCTCTGGATTTGATAAGCTGCTCATAGGATTTGAGTTTGCCTAATAAGCTCTCAGTGGAGATCTCATTAAGGCTTCTGGCTTCCTTGATTGGCCAGATACTAGAGTCTCATGTGCTGGGGAAGCACATAAGGATCTTATCATTGACCTCAGTGATGGAGATCACTTTGTCCAAGGTCTTCGGCTCATTGATTATGAGGCTGAGCCTGTTATACATATCAGCAACTGTCTCAGATTCTCCCTTCTTGAAATTTTCATACTGGGAGATTATGTGAGATCTTCTATCATTTCTTTCATCAGCTATCCTTCAATCATATTGTTGAGTGAGATCCAGATTTCCCTTGCTGAAGTGCATTCCACCACTTTCTGGAAAATGTCATCAGACATTGTTTGTGCCAATATATTCATAGCTTTGGCATCTGCACTTCTTTGCTTTTTCTGGGCATCTATCCACTCAGGTGGTGGAACAACATTGTTGTTAGTTGGTGCTTCAGCACTTGTTGTTGTTGTTGTAGGTGTTGGCGGTCCTATCAAAATAACATTAAAAATTTCCTCATCAATAGAATTCATGTACAACCTAATCCTTGCCTTCCATAGTGCAAACTTACTTAGATTGCACATAGGAGTTCTTATGCTAGAATATTCTTTGTTCTGTGACATAAGTTTTTAGCAAAAAGAAAACTCTAAGAATAATTTAAGATCTAATTGATCTTTATGATTCAGGTGTTAGCCTGTAAATAATCAACAGCCCTCTGATACCAATTGAAAGGTCAATTGATATCAGTTGAAACCTCTGATACCAATTGAAAGGTCAATTGATATCAATTGAAACCTCTGATACCAATTGAAAGTGAGGTTAGATCTTAGATTTACTCTAGAGGGAGGGTGAATAGAGTATTAAAAACTTTTCACTTAATTTTATGGCGGAATTAAAATAGTGATATATATATGTGTGTATTGAGTGAATAATAAAAGCAAACACAAAGAGAGCACACAACACATCACACAGAAAATCACAACACATAGGACACAAGGATTTTTATAGTAGTTCCCTAATAAACCTGGGTACGTCTACTCTTCTACCACACTTGGTAGGATCCACTAGGTTTTTGATCAGGTGCCCTATCACCAAGGGAGTTTTGATCAGGTGTCCATACACCAAGGAGCTTTTGATCAGGTGCTCTAACCAAACCACAGGTATTTGTTCAGGTGCCCTGCCACCAAGGGGTTAACTTTTGAATGGAGTTAGAACCCTGTACAAGATGGAATAAGAAGGGTTAGATGTTCTTCTCTGTCAATATTCTGAGACAAGACTCTAGTGGATTGTTGATGTTGTAAAGCTCCCCCTGTCTGATATAAAATGTTTGACAGTAGATGGCTGGAGCTTTCTCTTGAATGAACTAATCTTCCTGTAGCTGATTAATCTGAGAGAATGAGTTCCTCGGATTGTTTATTGCTCTTTGAAGATTGGATATCTAGCAGCAGAGATCTGAGAGATTGATCTTGATGAAGTTCTCAGAGATTGAATAGGTGCTGCTTGAGGAAGAAGATGAAGATCTGTAAAGCTTTTTCTGTATTTCTTTCTTTCTTTCTTTATTCCTGTAACTTTTTCTGTCAGCTGTTCTTGTCTATTCTGTATTGTTGTACTGTAATAATCTGTAATATATTGTATATTCTATTCTAAAATAAGATATTGTATATCTTCTTCCTTTTTACTTTTTGAAATCTCTGACACAGTTGAAATTCAAATCCCTTAAATTAAGGAATAAAATATCCTGAAGAGATATATCCTGTACTGCATATCTGATGCGCCATTTTACCTTTTTCCTTTTCCATGAACATGTCCTTTTCCGCTAAATGTCAACGGCTATAATCTGGGAGGAAGAGAATAGAACGGAATATGATAAGTAAGGCAGAAATCTTGTCTTATCTGGAATATAGATCCGTTGCTGAAGGATCTGAGTTCAGAGAAATAGAATAATTGATCTTCTGAAATAAATCTGTTGTAGAGAATTTTTTGTCGACCTGAGAAACAAATTCGTCGAACAGAATTGGATTCGTCGATCTCAGAGCTATTTTCGTCGATCTGAAGATATTCGTCGAACGCAGACTGAGTTTGTCGAACGGATGCTGGAGTTCGTCGAACTGAGAAAACTTATCTGCTGGCCTGGTTGGAAGAAAGGAATTAGTCGAGCTGAGAAGAACTTTTGTCGATCTGAGCATCTGATACTTATTCTTCGAACGCAGAGCTGAGTTCATCGAATGCTGAGAGGAGTTCGTCGAACGCAGAATGAGTTGGCAAATTCGTCGACCGCTGAACTGAGCAAAATCGTCGACCGCTGAGACAGAGCAAAATCGTCGACCGCTGAGACTGGATAAAATCATCGACCGCTGAGATGCTGATACACGACAAGATCGTCGATCACAGATTGAAGCACGCCGTTCGTCGAACGCAGATTGACACGCCATTCGTCGAACGCAGATAACATTTCGTCGAGCAATTCATCAAATGCAGAAACTAAATCATTTCCTTAGTTCTATCAGCCTAAAACCTTGACCCTTAAGACTATACATTGGGGTCAACTTAGTCCTAATCAGCAGATAGTGATCCTAGCCCAAATCAATAATAGGGTTGTTCTAACACAAACACCCCTTAGAAAAGCCAAATAAAAATAAAAACAAATCTTAATAAAAAAGACTCATACGTCGAATAGAACTCGACGCTATTTTAGAGATGCGTTGAATGCAACTCGACGGAGTTCAGCTTACGCGTCGACTTCAATTCGAAGCAAGTAAGAGGGTGCGTCAAATTATATTCGACACAACCAATACTATGAATCGAAATATTATCGACGGAACTATATAGACACGTCGAATTACATTCGACGCAACTCTAAAGATGCGTCGATTTCTTCTCGACGCATGTTTCCTACAAAAATTTGTCAAACAACTAAACCACTTTCTACCTTTATTCTTAGATGTTTCTGTTGTTCTAAACTTGGACATATTGCCAAACATTAATGGCATAATAATGCAGCACTTCTTCACCTTAAGGGGAATACTGAAAGACCATCTCATTCTTTCATAACTCCATATGATGATAGAAGGAAAAGACCCTAGTAGGTGAGGGTCTATACTAATGTTTGATTTTATGTGCAGAAAAGAGACTGTTCAACCACAAACCAACAGTGGTATCTAGACAGTGGATGCTCCATGCATATGACTGGAGCAAAAGAACTGCTAAAAAACTTCAAGGCCAAGGAAGGGCCTAAGGTAATTTTTGGGAATTCCCACTACGGTCAAACCAAAGGATATGGTTTGCTCAGGATTGGGGAAGTCTCCTTTTCTAAGGTAGCTTATGTTAAAGGACTTCAACATAATCTAATTAGTATTAGCTAGCTGTGTGATGGTGAATACAAAGTTGTATTCACTAAGGCCTTGTGTCATATAGTTAGTTCTAGAACTGACCAAATAGTATTGACTGGTCTTAGGAAAGGTAAGGTCTATGTTGTAGACTTTGAGTATACAAAGTCAGAGATCTGCTTGCTTAACTCCCAGTTAGAAAACTGTGAGTTGTGGCATAAGAGACTTAGTCACCTTAACTTTAAGACCATTGCCAAACTCTCCAAGCTTAACCTAGTAGGGGCTTACCAATAGGTAAGTTCAATAAAGACCATCCCTGTAGAGCTTGCCAACTAGGAAAGCAGATCAAAACATCATTTAAACCAATTGGTAAGAATGATTCCCCCAGAATCCTATTCATGTTGCACATGTACCTATTTGGTCCTATTTCCACTCAGTGCTTAGCAAGTAAGTCACATACTTTAGTCATTGTTGATGAATTTTCTAGGTTCAGCTGAGTGTTCTTTCTAAAAGCTAAGTCAGACACCTTCAAGATCCTCTCAAGATTCATTAGACAGATTCAATCTGAATTCAACACTCAGGTTGCTGTGATCAGAAGTGATCATGGGACTGAGTTTGAGAATCAGTTAATATGTAGATTCTATGAGGATGAAGGGATAAGACAAATCTTTTCAGCTCCTAGAACACCCCCCCCCCCCCCCCCCCCCCCCAACAAAAAGAGGTGGCTGAAAGGAAAAATAGAACCCTAATTGTATCAGGAAGCACATTATTGGCTGAATCCAATTTGCCTAAGTCCTTTTGGACTAAGGCAGTGAATATTGCTAATTATGTTCTGAATAGAAGTCTCGTCCACAAGACTAAGTTGAAGACTCCCTATGAGTTATTGAAGGGAAAGGCACCTATAGTCACTTTAGGATTTTTGGTTGTACTTACATTATATTCTCAACAGTGGTATCTAGACAGTAGATGCTCTATGCATATGACTGGAGCAAAAGAACTGCTAAAAAACTTCAAGGCCAAGGAAGGGCCTAAGGTAATTTTTGGGAATTCCCACTATGGTCAAACCAAAGGATATGGTTTGCTCAGGATTGGGGAAGTCTCATTTTCTAAGGTAGCTTATGTTAAAGGACTTCAACATAATCTAATTAGTATTAGCTAGCTGTGTGATGGTGAATACAAAGTTGTATTCACTAAGGCCTTGTGTCATATAGTTAGTTCTAGAACTGACCAAATAGTATTGACTGGTCTTAGGAAAGGTAAGGTCTATGTTGTAGACTTTGAGTATACAAAGTCAGAGATCTGCTTGTTTAACTCCCAGTTAGAAAACAGTGAGTTGTGGCATAGGAGACTTAGTCACCTTAACTTTAAGACCATTGCCAAACTCTCCAAGCTTAACCTAGTAGGGGCTTACCAATAGGTAAGTTCAATAAAGACCATCCCTTTAGAGCTTGCCAACTAGGAAAGCAGATCAAAACATCATTTAAACCAATTGGTAAGAATGATTCCCCCAGAATCCTATTCATGTTGCACATGTACCTATTTGGTCCTATTTCCACTCAATGCTTGACATGTAAGTCCCATACTTTAGTCATTGTTGATGAATTTTCTAGGTTCAGCTGAGTGTTCTTTCTAAAAGCTAAGTCAGACACCTTCAAGATCCTCTCAAGATTCATTAGACAGATTCAATCTGAATTCAACACGCAGGTTGCTGTGATCAGAAGTGATCATGGGACTGAGTTTGAGAATCAGTTAATATGTAGATTCTATGAGGATGAAGGAATAAGACAAAGCTTTTCAGCTCCTAGAACCCCCCCACCCCCCAACAAAATGAGGTGGCTGAAAGGAAAAATAGAACCCTAATTGTATCAGGAAGCACATTATTGGCTGAATCAAATTTTCCTAAGTCCTTTTGGACTGAGGCAGTGAATATTGCTAATTATGTTCTGAATAGAAGTCTCATCCACAAGACTAATTTGAAGACTCCCTATGAGTTATTGAAGGGAAAGGCACCTATAGTCACTTTAGGATTTTTGGTTGTACTTACTTTATCCTCAACAATGGGAAAAGTCATCTTGCCAAATTTGACACTAAGGCTGATAATGGGATATTCTTAGGATATTCCTCATCAAGCAAGGCGTATAGGTGCTATAATAAAAGCTCTCTCAAAATTGAGGAGTCTGTGCATGTAGTTTTCGATGAAGCTAACATTTTTTATAAGGTGAAGGAAAATTCCACCAGCACTGTTCTGCCAGAAGAAGATTAGATAGCAGATCAAGTTGAAAGGCTAAGCATCATGGACCATCCATCAGTGTGTCAAGACAAAGGAAAACAAAAATGGACACTAATTCAGATGAAGAGTTTGTAGTAGATGAAGAGGAAATTACAGCACCTGAATTGGCAGCCACTGAGATCATTCCAGTGAATGAGTATGGTGCTCCCACTGTCACTGAGTAAGTGGATCTTTAGGAAGAAGAGAATCTACTAGATAACTCAACAAGATCAAGGATGGCCCTAAAGGATCATCCTTCAACATAAGTTATTGGAGATTTGACAGTTGGAGTCAAGACCAGCAGCTCACAAGTGAAACAATGTTATAATGCTTCCTCTCTCAGTATGAACCCAAAAAGTTTGAAGAAGCAGATAGTGATCCTCACTGGATATCTGCCATGCAAGAAGAGCTAACACAGTTTGAGAGGAACAAGGTCTGAACATTGGTTGAAAGACTAAAGAATTACCCAGTCATCATCACCAAATGAGTATTCAAAAACAAAATGGATTCAACAGGAGTCATAATTAGGAATAAGGCCAGACTTGTGGCCCAAGTATACAGACAAGAGGAGGGAATTGACTTCAATTAGACATTTGCTCGAGTAGCAAGGCTAGAGGCCATCAGAGTATTCCTGGCATATGCAGCCCACATGAAGATCAAAGTCTATGAGATGGACGTTGAGAGTGCATTCCTAAATGGAACTCTTCAGGAAGAAGTGTATGTGGAGCAGCCCCCTGGTTTTGTCAATCCAACTTTTCTCGCTTTTGTGTATAGGTTAGATAAAGCATCGTATGGCCTCAAGGAAGCTCCAAGAGCTTAGTATGATACCTTATCCACTTTCCTTCTGGAACACTCCTTTGAAAGAGGGAAAGTGGATAAAACACTCTTCACAAGAGCATATAAGAATCAGCTTTTGCTAGTACAAATATATGTAGATGACATTATATTTGGGTCAACAGATCAATCTCTCTGCAAAAGGTTTGCTTACCTAATGCAATCAAGATTTGAAATGAATAGCATGGGGGAATTATCCTATTTCCTTGGTCTTCAAGTAAGACAGAATGCAGATGGCATTTTCATATCTCAATCCAAGTATAATAGAGAACTCATCAGGACGTTTGGGATGGAAAATGCCTCTGTTATGAAAACCCCCATGGCTACTAATGTTGTTTCAGATAGAGATGAAAAGGGTAAGCCTTTTGATCAGAAGACTTACAGAGCAGTCATTGGCTCTCTTCTCTACCTGACAGCTAGCAGCCTTGATATAATGTTTGTTACATGTAAATATACTAGATTTTAGGTTGACCCAAAGGAATCACACATGAGTTCTGTAAAAAGAATACTCAGATATCTAAAGGGTACACCTGAACTTGGCCTACGATATCCAGCTGAATCTAGATTTGAATTAGTTGGTTATTTAGATGCAGACTATGCTGGATGCAGGCTGGATAGAAAAAGCACCTCAGGAACATGTCAGTTCCCGAGTGCTAGACTGATCTCATGGTTTAGCAAGAAGCAACCAGCAGTCTCCACTTCTATAGCTGAAGCTGAGTATATAGCTGCACGGAGCTGCTGCTCACAAATACTGTGGATGCAAAATCAGTTGTTAGATTACAAATTTTCTCTTGTCAATTCCACAATATTCTGTGATAGTTCTAGTGCTATTTCAATAGCTTCCAATCTTGTTCTCTACAGTAGAACTAAGCACATAGAGATAAGGCACTACTTTCTCAGAGACAATGTTGAAAAAGGTAAGATTAACCTTCAATACATCTCCACTGATAATCAATGGGCTGACATTTTCACTAAGACCACTTGATGAAAGTAAGCACAAGTTCTTCATCACTGCACTGGGAATGCTTGATGGAGCTCTCTAGGACACTCCCACTATATTATGTACTCAAACCTATATTCCATAGAAAGGTATTGCTGGGAAAACAACAAAATTTTTTACAAAAATTGTTAAATCAGAGCTGCGTCGAATAAGAATCGACGCATCGTCGACTTCTATTCAATGTTAGCTTCGAGAGCAGATTGGGATAGTTCCATTGAATAACACTCGACGTAGCGTCGAATATATTTCAACGCTCACGTCGGCATAATGGTCGCTGAACTATATTTGGAGCCACGTCGAATTCTTTTCGACATTACGTCGACTGTGCCAAAGGGCGCGCATAAGCAACACCGACATATTTTGGCGTGATGAATTCATTTCTTTTTGACGTCCCTTCGAATATAACCCTAAGTTGCGACGATTCCTCTACTCATAGCAACTCAGGCATTCGACTCTATTGTGCTTTTTCAACTTCTCTCCCTTTCACTCTCCTCTGTTTTCTCCTCTACTTCTCTCTTTCTGTTTCCTTGCAGGTACCTGTAGGATTTTAATGACATCTCCTTCGAATCAAAGCATTGTTATTGAAGCAGTTGATCTTGCCCTCAAAACATTATTATCTCAGTTCAGTGCTCTTTATCTTGACTTCTCAAGGGATTGTTATTGCAAGATGCGCGCCCAACACAAAAGGTTACGAGACCTCGCATCTGAAATCAAGGCTCTTGATGCAGAGATGAGATTGTTAGTTGTACCTGCCGATGTCCTTATATCATTCATTAATGATATAAAGCAAGGGGAGAAGTGTATCAGTAGGCAGCCACCTAAAGACTCAATATACACTGCAGCTCTTCCTCTATCTTTTGAATCTGAAGGAGAGCCAGCCATTACCTCTAAGCTCCTTATAATACCTGAAGATTCAGTAACACAGGGGGGTTATCTCCTCCAAGGACTCAGCCTTCAGCACAGGGGGAGTCATCAATTCAGGGGGAGATTCCTCTGTTCTCAGATGATCGGGCCTATCTGAAGAGTCTGCAAGAGTTCAATGTGGGTACTGATCCATCCATTCCTGATGTAAAAAAATCCAGGGTCTCTTCTGAAGAATCTACAACAGCACCTTCTCCAGTTAAGGTGGCTGATCAGGTCCTTGTAAATGCTTCACCCTCTTCACCTCCAGCTTTACCTCCTATTGATCCTACACCAACACCCACTCCAACTCTTCTGACACCAATCTTCAGAGGAAGACCTCCATATAGAGGAAAAGGGAGAGGGAACAGAGGAAACCTACCAATCTGAGAAAAGTATACAAAAGAACAGAGGAAACAATTCAAGAAAGACAAATCCTACAATAAGACATATGAGAGGATTGAAATTACAAAGAATAGAATGACAACATACACTAATCCAGCACTTGATGAAGCCCTAGATAAAATCAGGGAAAGGGATACATATGAGTATGAGGCCTCTCAAAGAGAGATAGAAGAGAAGAGGAGGTTGTTCATTGAAAGACTAAAGAAGGGCAATGATTCTGTTGAAAAATAACAATTGAAGGAGGCAATCCAAATTCCAAGCACACTCTTTGACCTTACAAAGTATGCTGCCAAAAATCCTCAAGCCAAAATCTTGGAGAATAAAGGGAAACTTCACAGAAGGGGTCTTGGATGTGATCCAGATAAAGCAGAACATACATCTCAAAAGAAAAGGAAGATTGTATTCAGGACAGCTCCAACTTCAGATAATCCACAATCAATGCTTATTGTACCAGACCCTAATGCAGAAGAGCTAGACTTAGAAGAAATAAATCTGTAATCTGCTAAAATCTATGGTCTGGGGCTAAAGCTGAATGAGGTCTATCCTGATGTTGAAACTGACCTGGAAATGCTCTTCAAAGGACATGATAAAATACAGAAGAACCCAGAGAAGGTCACTCCTGCAAATTTCAAATATGTAGAAAGAAAATTCAGAAAGGTTTATGAGGCCTTATCTACCTTTCTCAAAAATAGAAAGTAGATCCTCTTTTGGGGTAACTATCTCTGACAAATATTCACTTATATCAATCAGATGTTGCTTAGTTTACCATATCTTTAGTCTCTATTGTACATGTATAATTGGTTGTATTATGAGTTTTTGTCAAAGCATACTTGAAATCACATACTTTAACTTGTAAATTTTGTTATGATAAATAGGGGGAGATTGTTGGGAAAAACCCTTGTAATTTATCTAACAAATTACTTAAAGTGATTACATCTATTAGGTTATGTTACCCACAATGTATAAAAAAGGTAAATTGGTCAGTAGATGTCTTAGGATGTCACACTCAACTTAGAGTGTCAGGACCAAGTTAAGACAAGCCTAAATTCAGTTAAGTTAAAACTTGCATCGAATGAAAGTCGACGCAACTTCGACTTGATATTGACGCAACTCTAAGTTGAAGTCAAAGCAGATCATTCAGCCTGTCGAAGTATAAGTCAAGTCGACGGAACATCGAAAGGGACTCGACGCAGAAGGAAGAGCTTGCCAAAGCCATCTAACAAGTCAATGCAACGCCGACTATAATTCGACGCTGAAGTTAAGAGATCAAGTCCAAGGCTTCAACTCGATAGGTACGTCGATAAGGAATCGACGTAACATCGACATTTGAGTTCATCCATAGCTAAGAAGAAATTCAAAGCTACGTCGATAAGAACTCAGAGGTGCGTCGACATGAAGATTGATGAAGTCGACGCAACGTCGAATACAGTCAGAAAAAGGAAGCTTTTTCAGCGGTCCTCTTAGGACCTTTTCAGAAGGACCACCAGGCTAGAGATAGTTCTCCAATGGCTCATTTGTTGCCAAGAATAGAATGAATCTTTCCAAGATACATCAAATCATTTTTGGAAGGTATTCAAAATGAATCGACGGGTCGAGAACAAAAGAAGAAAGGAAACTAGGTGGCTGAGAGGAATTCCTTTTCAGGAGAAGCCAAAATAATAGAGGTTTTGGAAAACTCAATCATACACAATAAGTATGCAAAAAGAGGAGAAGAAAAACAACAACACAGTTATTAAATTATTCATTCTGTCGAATAGGGTCTTCATCTTTTTCCTCCTCAAATCCTACAAGACAAATTGACAGAACATCTCTCTCTACACAGGAACATACACTGCTGCTTTCTCTTCATCATCATACAATAGCAAAACTACAACAAGTGCTGAGAGAAAAGGATCAAGCAAAACAACCCTTGCAAATCATCACTATCATATGCAAGGGTTTATCATTTCAGATCCAGTGAAAGAAAGACAGAAGCAGCATCAAAGCTTCTAAAGAATTCTGAGAACAAAATTCTCTCCTTCTCCCTCTCACTTTCTTCTTACTATTTCCTTCACCTGTATAGAGTTTTAAGAATCCCTCTTCCAAAAGATTCAGTGGTTCAAGATCTCCTTATTAAAAGATCATTGGATCTAAGAGTTTTCTTACCAAAAGACTCAGTGGTTCAAGATCTCCTTATCAAAAGATCTGTGGTTCTAAGCGTCTCCTTGTCAAAAGACTCAGGCACAGGTTGTGCAATCTTACCAGGGAGGTAGAAGAGAGGACTGCCCACATTTTGGGGGAACCACTATAAAAATCCTTATGTTTTTGATGTGATTTTCTGTTATGTCCCATTCATAGCTTACTATTTCTGGTTTATATTTACATCACTTATTTATTCTGTGTTGGTCTTGTTAAGTGCATAATACTTAGTATAATTTTATTGTATGCACAGTTAGGGTAAAAATATTTAAATCTCTATTCACCCCCTTAGAGAACTCTCAGAGGCACGCTGTGCACTTTCATATTCCAAGGACCCCATGGGTGCAGGAACAAGGAGTAAGGTTCCAAGCGCCAGTTCATTGGCAAATGTGGATGCCACATGGAGGACCACCCCAAGGTCAGGGGTGGGATCACTTCCAAGGTGGAGAAAATTTCCATGGAGGGCAGGGGAAGTTGAACCCTCCAGGGTTGAGACTGGGAGTGAGACCGTTCCAGCCACTGCCTTAGCAGGCAATTATGATAATCGAGGAGCAAGAAGGGGAAAAGAGGCCAGCCGAGAGGGGTAAGCTGGAACTGCCTTATTGTGACTTCCACCAGGAGGAAGGCCACTCGACGACTAGTTGACCTGAGTTCTTAGAAGTAAGAGAAGGAAGAGCCCTATGGGGGCATCCACAGCAGGGGGTTCATGGAGAAGAACAAAGAGTGGAAAGAGGAGACTGGGTTGATGTAGACACCCGTGGAGGGATCGAGGTGATCCATGGGGGGGGGAGTAAGACCACCCACAGGTGGAGCTTTCACGCCATCTACCGTCAGAGTGTCGCCTTGAACTCCCAAGTCCCGCCCCCAGAAGAGACCATGAAGGACATGCCAGAGAGCGAGGATCCATTCTGTGATGCACTGGTGATCCAGACCGCAATCGAGAATTTCATGATCCCTCGAGTCCTAGTGGATAATAAGAGCTCGGTGAGCGTGATCTTCAAGAAAGCCTTTGTTGAGTTGAGGGTGGAAGCGAAGAGGGTGCTAGCCTCAGACGGACCACTCTTTGGGTTCTCTGGTGAGCAGAAGGAAGTAAAGGGAGGAGTTCAGTTCCTCGTGACCCCGGGAGGGACATCCCAAAACTATCGGTTTGTCATCATGGACACCGTAAGAAGTTACAATGCTATCTTCAGGCGACCTCTCATCAACGCCTTCCATTGCGTGCCCTCCTCATTCCACTAGTGCTTAAAGTACAACATCTGAGGAGTCCAGGTCAGGGTCAGGGGAGACCCGAAGGTGGTGAGGTAATACTATGTCACAACAGTCATCACCATTTCCTAAAGGAAGAGGCAAAAGAGATGGACCAGGAAATGGAGGGTTGAGCCTGGTTGGAGTCAGCAGAAGAGGTGGAGATGAAGGTGATCCTGACCAAGAAAGGGAGGCTAAAGAAAGTACAAGTCAGTGGGAGGTTGAGCGTTGAGGATCATGAGAAGGTCTGGAGATGCATCCAGGAGAACATAGATGTCTTCGCTTGGAGAGCATCGGACATTCCAGAAGTATACGTTGATGTTGCATGCCATTGTCTCATCCTAAACTCAAGCATCTGCCACATCCGACAGAAGAAGAGAGTTGTGGCAAACAAGCTGGCCAAACCCATCTGGGAGGAGGTAAAAAAGTTATTGGAAGCGTTAAAGTCAGGGGAAGGGGTATCACCTCCAGAACGTCGAGGGGGCCCCTCATTGCAACACGTGGAGTGGTGGCAAACTGATGAGTAATTTATTTACTCATCTTTTAGTTTAGGTTTATTATGTTTTTTATATGAAATTATGTTATTTTTAGGAATTTTATCATATAAATCCTTCCATTGTTATTTCATAAGCTAACTTAAGTTTGTTTTGTGTTTTCAGGTTTTCTGGGTTGTTTCGAGCAAAAAGTTAAAATTACACGCCCCAGGTCACGGGCGTGACCATGGGCATGTAACCTACGAAATACTCCAGACCTGCTTCTGCCACTCCGGGGACGCTCTGTGAAGTTTTCACCAAGTACACGCCCCAAGTCACGGGCGTGACCAAGGGCGTGACCCAATGTCACGGCCACGACCCGCCACAAGCATCCGGAGCACGCCGCCACGTCAATTGAAATTGCACGCCCTCGGTCACGGGCGTGACCAAGGGCGTGACCCAATGTCACGGCCACGGCCAGCCACAAACATCCGGAGCACGCCGCCACGTCAATTAAAATTACACGCCATCGGTCACAGGCGTAACCAAGGGCGTGACATCCAGCACACGGGCGTGACTTTTCCCGCGCCAATTTCCCGCCGAAGCTTCCCGCCAACAACACTTAATTGAGATTACACGCCCTAGGTCACGGGCGTGACCTAGGGCGTGACACGTCCGTAATTCCTGTATTGAAGCCAGACGGCGCCTTCTCCGCTCACAGCAAATCACGCCCTTTACACGCCCTTGGTCACGGGCGTGACCAAGGGCGTATAACACCAAAAATTCAGCTATTTAAAGGGAGCTTTTCCAAATGTTTGGGGACAAAAGTTTTGGAGTTGCAGCCTATTTTCTTACACTGATTTTAATCTTGTATGTCCTTTTCTTCTTGCACTTTCATTTCAAAAGCTTGTAACTCTAAATTTTCTAGTTGTAATTTCTTTTGCTAAGTAATAAAATAGTTCTTTCCCTCTTACTTGTCTTCTTATTTTCATTATGCACTTCTTCAATCTCATCATTTCCTCCATCTCTATGAGTAGCTAAACTCTATTAGTACTCGGCCGAGATGATCCAAGGGAAATATAATTCTTGATCTAAATTTTAGCTTCTCTTTCTTCCGTAGAATAATCTTGATTTATTCTTGAACTATTTTTGGATTGAGATTATATTATCGATATATAATTCTCATCTTTGTTTTCGCAATCTTATAACCGAGAGGTTTCGATTCGAATCGATCATTTCAAGAATAAGAGAGTTGAATGTACCCCTCAAGCGAGGATGACATAATTCTCCCGGATTGGAGTCGAACTACGATAAGGCGAGTTTTAGATCTTGATTCTAGAATGAAAGTTCATTGATCAACTAAACTCAGTTGAGCGTATCCTCGAGAGAGGTGCGTTCATAAATCGGGAACCTCCACGGTCAAGTATTTTCATGAGAGATTTAGAAGTTGTTCTTTTTTATATTTTATTTTCCCGAGGTGATTCAAAGTTGAGTACTAACCTTTAACTCATTAATTTAATTAAGCTATTTCTCTTTCTCGCAACCAACCAACCACAAGTTTTATTCGATAAAATAATAGAGATTTTCCGAAGTAAGAGTATTCAACCGCCCTGAGTCTAATACGACCTTGTTTTAACAACCTATACTACATTCGATACGGTACACTTGCCGTTATCGTTTGCAAGCATAGTTTTGTCCATCAAGTTTTTGGCGCCGTTGCCGGGGAAAACAGTTGATATTTCGAAAACCGAAATATCTATTAATTTTATCTTTTTTTTCCTTTTTCTTAATTTTAAGGTGCAACTAAATTCCTGGAAAGGACGCTTTGGGTTTGAATTCCCATCATAGCCTCTAGTACCTTGCAAACCCTTCACAGGGTAGATCTTGGGAAGTCCAGGACTAATTTTAATTCACCTAATAATAATAATAATAAATAAAATCTAAAAAATATAATAAAATAAAAATAAATTTATTTATCTAAAAATCTTATTTTTTTTTCCTTTTTCTTTTTCCGTTTCTTTTCTTTTCTTTTGGTTTATGACCCGAGGAAACTCTTCAATTGATTTTGAATTTGGTTTTGATCCGGAAATCGAGCGCACCTTGCGGCGACGTCTCTGATTTAGTGATCTACCAATAATTCGCGAAGAGTCAGTCGGAGAGACTAACGAAGATATAATGGGTGACCCCGACCCTAATGAGGCTCCGCTACGGACTATGTCCTATTATGCGAGGCCAAATTGGGAGGGAACACAATCAAGTATTATTCGCACGGCAGTGGCAAATAATAATTTTGAAATCAAAACGAGTATCATTCAAATGGTACAGCAAACCGTCATCTTTGACGGGTTACCAGATGAAAATCCAAATTTACATTTATTGAATTTTTTGGAAATTTGCGACACGTTTAAAATTAATGGCGTCACCGATGACGCCATTCGTTTGCGTTTATTTCCATTTTCTTTGCGGACTAAGGCCAAGCAATGGTTGGGATCTCTTCCTAGAGGTTCCATCACTACATGGGCCGAAATGACGGAGAAATTTTTAACTAAATATTTTCCTCCGGCGAAATCCGCTAAATTACGTACGGACATTCTCTTGTTTACGCAAATAGACTCGGAGTCTCTCTATGACACATGGGAGCGCTTCAAGGAATTATTGTGGAGATGTCCTCACCACGCCCTGCCTTTATGGCAACAAGTTCAAACATTCTACAATGGTTTGAATCTCCAAACGAGGCAAATGATTGATACAGCAGCTGGGGGAACTCTAAATAACAAAACCCCAGATGCCGCTCAAGAGCTTTTTGAGGAGATGGCCATGAATGCTTATCAGTGGAATGCGCCACGGTCGCGTCCTAACAAACTGACCGGACTCTTTGAAGTCGAGGCCACACCGAATTTAGCACATCAAGTAGAATGGCTTACTAAGCAAATGGCGGAGATGTCTGCTTCCTCCACCATTAACGGGGCTAATAATAATAATTATAATAATAATTATAATCAAGAACAAGTAGATTATATGGGGAACTCCTATCGTCCTCCTTATAACCCAAATAATAATATTCCTAATAGCTATAATCCGGGTTTAAGGAACCACCCAAATTTTTCATGGAGCAACCCCAATAATGCTCAACGCCCCCCACAAGTGAATCCCCCCGGATTCGCTCCACCACAACCACCAAAGTCCCCTTCTCTTGAAGTGGTCTTCACCAAATACGTTGCCACTACTGACTCCAATATCCGGAACCTTTCCGGATCTATTAAAAGTCTAGAAAATCAAATTGGACAGCTCGCCAAGATGTTCTTCGAACGCCAGCAGGGAGCTCTACCGGGCAATACTGAGCCCAATCCACGGGAGAGCGCCAACGCTATAACCCTCTGCAGCGGAAAGGAGGTAAAAAGTTCAAATTTGGCCGAGCCTAAGGTAAACGTTCCAACTTCATCTCCGCAAGTTATTTCTTCTCCTACTCCACCTCCTTCCGCTTTAGCTCCGCGTATTCTTAAAAATCCTTCTATTCCTTATCCTTCACAATTTAAAGATGAACGCAATGAGGAGCGATATAGAAAATTTACTAAAATTTTCAAACAAATTCAAATTAACGTGCCATTTTTCGAAGCAATCGCCCAAATACGCAAAATATCTAAAAGATCTACTTTCCAATAAAAATAAACTTGAAAATTTTTCGCGTATATCTTTAAATGCTGAATGCTCGGCAATTTTATTAAATAAATTGTTGGAAATTGCATTCACAATTACCTTGATTTGTGAGAAGTCACCCTTAAACTAAGATTGAATTGCTTTTGTATTTGATATGCTTTTCTAGTATTGTCTTGCAGATTATCATGGCTAAGTGTAAGCCAATGTCAGGTCACAATGGGTCTGCAAACACAGTTTCATAAAATGTAATCCCTCATTATATGAAACATGGTGATGACTCATGTGTGATCTCACTATTGGGGTACACTTCTTTTTCAAGACTATTGAAGACTTTGGAGTGCGGCTGCTGCATGTGTTCAAGAGAAGAAAAGAAATTTTTGTGAAAATTTTTTTTCCTAAGGATATGTCTCGAGAGATCAGACATGTCTCGAGAGATCGTGTTTGTCTCGAGAGATCTTAAGTCTGAAATTTTTGTAATGTCTCGAGAGATCATTTAGTTCTCGAGACATCTCTTTCCTGCTCTCTCCGTTTCATGTCTCGAGAGATCCCTAATGTCTCGAGAGATCCCTCATGTCTCGAGACATCTGTCCGTAAATTTCTAATTTCGTTTTCTCTGTTCTGACGGATCGTGATCGCCCCTCTTCGTTTCTAACGGCTATTTTGAGTACGTTTAAGACCGATTTAACCCTAAATTGATCCTCTCTATATATAGGGTTGATATTGGGTTATTTAGAAGTTCCTTTTCCTAATCGTTCATGACCTAATCTCTCTCCCGATCAAAAAGGACGTGAAAAACGCCGCTCGCCGTCGTCTACGATTGGAGATCGTTCTTCTCATTGGAGTAGGCGATTTCTATCAAGAAGGGTTCGATTGATCCATACTCAGGTTCTACAATCTCTATTGGATCGTTTTGGATTGCCAAAGACAGATTTGAAGGATCGTTGTTCTTCCTCATCGTTCTCAAAAGCCATTCAAGAAGAAGGAAGAAAACGCCTCTGTTATTCAGATCTGGTTTAGTATTGTTCAAACCCTTTTCAATCTATTGTAGGAGTTGTTATCTCCGAGTTGTAGGAGTTGTTATCTCCGAGTTGTAGGAGAGGTTGTTCTCCGAGTTGTAGGAGAAGTTTTCTCCGAGTTGTAAGAGAGGTTCTCTCTGAGTTTGTAGGAGTTTGACTCCGAGACTGTAGGATCGCTCTTGATCCGAGATTTAGTGAGTAGTCAAGTCTAGCTGTGGTGCTAGATTGGCGAGGCCGGCAGTGGAGTACCCAAGTACGGGGAACCACTATAAATTCCTGGTGTTATCTGTGGCTGTGATTAATTTTGTGTGCTGTGCTTTACGTTTATTTTTAATTCCGCAAAAGACGTAGAGATCACCTATTCACCCCCCTCTAGGTGATTTAGGTAGGCAACTAGATACTTCAATTGGTACCAGAGGGTCGCTGTTCGTTGCTAGGTTAACACCTTGAACAGGATCCATTCTTCTAGTTGCTAGCAAGCCATGGACAGAGTCAAGGAATCCTCTCTGAAATTGCCCATCTGCACTAAGGCCAACTTTCCTATGTGGAAGGAAAGAGTCCGTTTTTATATGGAAGCTGCAGATCCCAGAATCTTCCAAGTTGTGGAAGAAGGTCCCCATGTGCCAATGACTGCTTCGTCAACAAATCCTACTGTTCAGATACCTAAGAAAATGATGGATTTGACTAAGGATGAGATAGCTCTTGTTGCTCTTGACAAGAAGGCTAAAAACATAATTGCAAGTGCAGTGGACGATTCCATGTTGCAAAACTTAATCCACTGCAAATCAGCCAAAGAGATGTGGACATCCTTAATTGTTCTAATGGAAGGTACTGACGAGGTAAGAGAAGATAGAAGGTCTCTACTTAATCAAGAGTACGAGGCATTCAAGCAGAATAAGAAGGAGTGCATTGCTGATGCGTACGAAAGATTCTTCAAGATAGTCAATGGTTTGAGGAACTACGACAGGGAGTTCACAAACGGTGAACTAAATGACAAATTCTTGCGTTCCCTAGCGAAAGACTGGGATAGCAAAATTGTTGCCATAAGAGAGTTTGGAAAACTGCCAAGTCTAGAACCTCAAAATCTGTTCGGGAAGCTGTTGTCTCATGAATTACAAATGAACATCCGAAAGTCTGAAGAGGATGTAAATCGAGCTTCAAGCAAAGAAAGAACCTTAGCTTTGAAGGCAGAGAATTCAAAGAAGAGCAAAGCAGTGATACCTATCAGAGAAAAGGAATCTGATATTGAAGAAGAATCGGAAGCCAGCTCCTCCTGTTCCGAACTGTCTGATGGGGAGTTCTCTTTAATCTCCCGTCAGTTTAAGAAACTGCTGAACAAGCGGAGGCATATGAACAACAAGCCGTCTTCCTCGGATCATAAATATTCTCGTCGTGATGGCGAATATCACAGGAAGGGCTCAAGCAATAATGACAGGTATAAATCCAAACAGAACAAACACATTTCTTCTGACATTGTTTGCTATTGTTGTAATAAGCCAGGGCACATGATTGCTGAGTGTCCCTATAAGAAGAAAGAAGGTGGAAGAAAAGAAGACAAGAAATCCACTCATGGAAAGAAGAAATCAGATAGAAGCTTCGTCGCTAAGAAAGCCAAAACTCTGAGCGACAGTGACTCTGATGAATCGAGTGATGAAGAAGAAGCTTACTTCGGTCTGATGGCTATGTCTGATGATGAAGAAGCACCCCCGTACACCGGAAAGGTAAATGATCACACTATCCTATCTGATTCTGATTATGCTTCGGCTGAACAAAAGGATAACCTCTCAGACGATGAATCTGATCTCATGTCTCAATATACCAAAATGCTCCAAAGCTTTGACAAGTGCCGAAAGGTTGTCAAAATTCAGGGTAAGGAGATCATGGCTCTCAAGGAGGTGGAATCTAACTTGAGAAAAGAAGTTGAAGAACTTTCTTCTCTCAAAGAGGAAGTCCAAGCCTTGAAAGACAAGATCAAAAGCTCGGAAGAGACTCTTGCCTTGAGAGATAATTCGATAAAAGTCTTGGAGGAACAGCTTGCGGCTGAGAAGAAGTTGGTTGAAGCATTCTCTCAACCTAAAACTGTTCTGCCAATTATTGGTACTTTTTCCACTAAGGCAAAAGGAAGCGGTATAGGACATGAAGCTAGTACTAGCAATTCTTCAAAAAATACAATTGCTAAGAAGAATGGTCTGGTTGCTAAGAAAGCTACTACCAAAGAAAAAGGGAAAGCTCATCAAGAGCCTGTAGCATTCAAGAAAGTCATATTCCCTACGAATGCTTATGATTTGGAGAGTTCCTATGGTCATTTCACACGACCAATTCCTTTTTCACCTGTGAATGATCATAAGGAATGGGCTCCTCCCCGAAACTTTGGTGATAGTGCTTTTCAAGCACCCTATCAAGAGATTAATCGGAAAGGGTACGGTCCATTTGTTCATGGTCCGAGTGCTAAGAAAGCACCAAAAGTGAATGTTGTTGCACCAAAGCCGAAGAGGACAGTACCACCTTGTGTGTGTTGCCCCCATGAGGCATCCTCATCAAAAAGGGCTACTCCTGCAAGAGCTAACGTTCAAAAAGTTAAGCAGGAGATTGTAAAGAGAAGGTACAACAGATTCGACTGTTGGTGCTGCGGTAAAATTGGTCACTTTGCCGTTGATTGTTGGTTTAATACAACGTAACCTAGGAGACCACAAGTGAACGTTGCAAGGCAGACCACTCGCAATGTTAACATTTATCGTGGTGCTCAACTGACACGGGACCAAGGACCCAAATCTGTTTGGGCTCCTAAGGCGAAATGATTTGTTTTTGCAGGTATGTCCAAAGGCCAATAAAAATCCAATCTGGTACTTGGACAGTGGATGCTCTCGGCATATGACCGGGACAAGAAGCCTTTTGCAAAACTACATTCTAGTTGCGAACGGTCCAAAAGTTATTTTTGGCGGTTCAGACAGAGGAATAACTAAAGGCTATGGTATGATTTCTAATGGAAATGTATCTTTTTCCGATGTAGCTTATGTGGAAGGATTACGACATAATCTGATAAGCATAAGTCAACTTTGTGATAAAGGATACATTGTTGATTTTCATAAAGATAAGTGTTTGGTAATGTCGGCTGAAAATCATGAAACGATTTTATCAGGCATTCGCTGTAGAAACATATTTTGTTTAAATTTTCTTTGTATATCATCTTCTACACCAGTATGTCTTTTGGCAAAAGATAGTGCATCTCTTGTTGACCAATGGCACAAGAGATTAGCACATATAAATCTCACAACTATTAATAAATTGTTTTCTCAAAACTTAGTGCGAGATGCACCAGATGTTAAGTGCATTAAAGATAGACCTTTGTCATGCATGTGTAAAAGGCAAGCAAACAAGAGCTACCTTTAAGAGCACTATTGGCAAAGATTCAACCAGGTGTTTATACCTACTTCATATGGATTTGTTTGGTCCTTTGCAAATTAGAAGTTTAGGAGGAAAATCCTACACATTGGTTATTGTAGATGACTACTCTCGTTTTGCCTGGGTATTCTTTCTGAAACATAAGTCAGATACCTTTGACACTTTCACTAGTTTAGTCAGGCAGGTCCAGAATGAATTTAACTGTTCGGTGGTCAAAATCAGAAGTGACCATGGTACAGAATTTGAATCTGGAGCCATGACAGAATTCTGTGAAAGCCTCGGTATCTTTCATGAGTTTTCCTCTCCTCGAACTCCACAACAAAATGGAGTAGCTGAGAGAAAGAATAGAACACTTATTGAGGCTTGCAGAACCATGTTGAGTGACTCTTCACTACCTGAATATTTCTGGGTTGAAGCTGTCAATACTGCATGCCATGTGCAAAACAGAGCACTCATAAACAAAAACCATGAAAAGACGCCTTATGAACTTCTAAAAGGCAAGAAACCGACCATTTCTTATTTTCGAATCTTTGGTAGTAAATGCTTTGTGCTAAACAATGGAAAGCATTACAAAACTAAGTTTAGTGAAAAGAGCTTTGAAGGTATTTTTGTAGGATATAGTGGCCATAGTAGGGCATATAGAGTTTTTAATAAGAAAACCCTGGTGGTAGAAGAATCTATTAATGTTGTATTTGATGAGACGAGCATGCTTCAAAGCAGCTCCTCTAGCATTTCTTCTGTAGACACAGGTTCAAAGCTGCAGGACTTAAGTTTGGATCAGCCAGTTGAAGAAAATTCTCAAAACTTCATCAAGTTTCCCCCAATAACAATCTATGAAGAAGATCATCCTGATGAAGAGCCACTCCAAGTGGAGGAAAATACTCCAACAGCAGAAGAAACTCCTATTGGTCCAAATCATGCAAGAAACCTCGGGCTACGACACATGAGGGATCATCCAGTTGATCAAATCATAGGAGATCCTCATGACGGGATAAGAACAAGACGAGGTACCATTAACGAAAATATGCATTTAAGTTTTCTTTCGCAGGTCGAACCAAAGAAATTCCAAGAGGCAAATGAAGATCCATCCTGGATAATTGCTATGGAAGAAGAATTGAATCAGTTCAAACGATGTAAAGTATGGACACTTGTTCCAAAACCCAAAGACAAAAATGTCATAGGAACAAAATGGGTGTATAGAAACAAGCTGGATGAAGAAGGAACAATCATAAAGAACAAAGCCAGACTTGTAGCTAAAGGATACAGACAAGAGGAAGGCATCGACTTCGATCAGACGTACGCTCCAGTAGCAAGGCTCGAAGCGATCAGACTCTTCCTTGCTTATGCTGCTTTCAAGGGTTTCACCGTATATCAAATGGATGTCAAATCCGTGTTCCTAAACGGAGACATTAAAGAGGAAGTATACGTTGAACAACCCCCAGGTTTTGTTAATCCTGATCATCCCAATCATGTTTATTTATTACAGAAAGCTTTATATGGTTTGAAACAAGCTCCTCGAGCTTGGTATGAGACGTTGTCTAACTTTCTTCTTGAGAACAAGTTCACAAGAGGAAAGATAGATAAGACATTATTTCTTAGGGAAGTAAAAGGCAAGATTTTGCTAGTGCAAATCTATGTCGATGACATCATATTTGGTTCTACGGATGATAACCTCTGCAAAAAGTTTTCTAAACTTATGCAAGGGAAATTTGAGATGAGCAGTATGGGTGAGCTGAAATATTTCTTAGGACTTCAAGTGAAACAGTCTGAAGATGGAATCTTCATTTCTCAGACAAAGTTCACTAAGGAGTTGATTAAGAAATTTGGAATGGAGAGTGCAACCTCTATGAGGACTCCAATGAGCTCAGCTACGTCTCTGGACAAGGATGAGAAAGGGAAACCTTTTGATGAAACCAAGTACAGAAGCATAATTGGCTCATTGCTCTACCTTACTGCCAGTAGACCTGATATAATGTTCTCTACATGTGTATATGCTAGATATCAGGTGAACTCTAAGGAATCCCACTATACTGCTGCAAAGCGAATCTTGAGATACCTTAAAGGCACACCAAATCTTGGCTTATGGTACCCAAGAAGTAATGATAGTGAACTAATTGGTTTTTCAGATGCAGACTTTGCAGGTAGCAAAGACGACAGGAAAAGCACTTCTGGGACGTGTCAATTTCTCGGAAGGAGACTTATTTCCTGGAGTAGCAAGAAGCAGAATTGTGTTGCAATTTCAACCGCCGAGTCGGAATACATTTCTGCTGGCAGTTGTTGCGCACAACTTCTCTGGATAAGAAATCAACTTCAAGACTACAACATGAAGCTCAAAGACATTCCTATGTTTTGCGACTCTTCCAGTGCAATCGCTATCGCAAATAATCCAGTCTCTCACAGTCGGACAATGCACATCGAGCTACGATATCACTTTATCCGGGAGCATGTGGAGAAGGGTGACATAAATCTGAGTTATGTCCCCACGGATAAGCAAGTTGCAGACATCTTCACGAAGCCACTGGATGAGACCAAGTTCTCTTTCTTCAAGACGGAACTTGGAATGCTCAACATGGAGTAATGGTCAAGTCAATCAAGACCTTGGCGACAGGAAGTTCTCTTTTGACAGGTCATGTCTCGAGACATAGGTCATCACTCGAGACAAGAAGCAGATTTCGAAATAAAGTGATGTCTCGAGACACGGTGTATCTCTCGAGACATAGGTTATTTTTTTTGGAATCCAACCGTCAGGTACGCGCTATTTCCCTTTTATAATTTTCGAATTTCCGTAAAATCAAAAATATATATATATACGAAATCGGAAAACTTGATGTTCACGCGAGTCATCTCCCGAGACCTCCTCGACCTTTCGTCTCCCTCTCGAGCGACGATCGTCTGCGACCGGTCTCAGTGCTACGGTGGTTCTCGGTGATTCTTCGTTCAACATTCCTCCCTCCATCTTGCTGCAATGGCTCCCTCTCCTCATCCGAAAATCGGAGTCGGCAACGAGGTAATTCGGTTAGGTCTTGCAAGTTTATCCGATGAGTTCCATACTCTGTTTTGTATGCTTGATGCCGCTGGTCTCACCTTCGTTCTCGAGCATCCTTGCCGGATTTTGTTTGAAGAGGTTGAAGAATTCTTCATCAATGTGAAGCCAATCAAGGAAGGAAGTATGTTGATCTCCTTCGTTAAGGGTATCAAAATCAAAGTCTCTCCAGAGACTCTCGCTAAGTATTTGCAGTTGTCTGAAGTGGAAGCTGAAGAAGAGCTAGTTGACACTGATTGGTTGACTACAACAAGGTTCTGTGGTCTAGATTCAGATTTTTCTACAGTTAAGAGGAATAAGTTGAATGCTGTAGGGAAGCTCCTGCTGGACATTATCTCAAAGGCACTTTTCTGCAAGACAGGCTCTCAAGGACATGTGTCTGAAGAGATGTTTCTGTTGATGATTGGCATTGTTACTGGAAAGAAGAGAGATTGGGCCTCAATCTTATTCTCAAATATCAAAGCTTGCATAAACACTCCTAACTTTGCCCGGATCATCTCACTGTTTCTAAATCAGTTTAACCCTGCTATTTTCAACATGTCCAAAGGTACAGTTATCCATCACCTTAAGAAGATCGATGTCAGCTCCTTGCAGAGATGGGACATTCGGATCAAGAAGCCGGAAATGGCTGGTGCTCCTTCTGAGGGGGAGACTCTTAAATCTGCAGTTGCAAGAGAAGCAGAAACTCCAGCTCCTTCTTCTGAAGATCCAGCACCCTTGGTAAGATCATTGCCACTTTCCTCTCGAACTCGCTCTAAAGCTTCAAGTCGTGCCAAGCTGCAAATCCGTTCAAAAGCCAAAGGTAAATCCTCATCAGCTCCAACAGAATCCCTTCCAGTATCTGAAGAGCACAGTCCCAGTGGCCAACAGGCAGGGTCTGGTGCTGATTTTGTTTTTAACATAGATGATGATGATGTCATGTCAGTTCATGAATTGTCACCTCCCCTAGTACATGTTGAGGGGGAGTCAGAGTATGACACAACCAAGAATGCTCCAGATGAGCTAGGTTGTGCAGAAGATTCTCTTCTAGGAAAGATTGAAGCACTGCTCAAGAAGCAGAGTGCACAGTTTGAAAATTTTTTGACAACTGTTCACAGGAAAATTGCCTCAGTTGAAAGTGAACTAGGCAGAGAGTTAGCTAAGATAAAATCCAATTATGAAAATCTCTCTGATTTGATGAGCCTAGGGAGCAAGCAAATTGATCATGCAACTGAAGGTGTAGGCACAGTGTTGACTCAGATTGTTATACTGACAAAGCTTCAAGAATCAGTGTCTGACAAGGCTGAAGCCAATACGTTCAGAATTGTTGATGAAGTCAGAAAGTTCAAAGAGGATACTCTCCAAACCCTCTCTGTAGAAGTCAGAAAGGGGGAGGAAAATATAGTAGCTAAAATGACAGATTTGATTGAAAGCTCCATTTCTGCTCTTCAAAGCTCATGGAATTCTCAGTTTGAGCAGTTCTCTTCCAGGATGTTGAAGCAAGTTGCTGATATTAATGCTTATTCATTCAAAACAGCAACGTGGCTTCATAATCAGATATTTCCTGAGTTGGCAATTGATCAAGATATTCCTGTTCCTCAGTTTTCTCCCAGGCCAGAAGAACTACTTGGGAAGGCTCCTATTGTTGAAGAACAATCAGATAGGGCTGGGACCAAAGGAAAAAGAAAATTTGGTGAAGGTTCTTCTGCCAGTCGATCAGTTCCTAGTTCTAGCTCTACAGGTCAGTGCAAAGCTAAGGTTGAGAAAAGTTATCCAAAAATCTGGAGCCCCGTCTCAAAAGACATTATTCTTGAAACCTACAAGCTAGTTCATGAAGGTAAGATGAACAGATCTGAATGCTACAGCTCTCAAGAATGGGAAAAACATGAGACAGCTCAAAGGAAGCGAAGGATTCATTTCAGAGCATTTGGTTATAATAATGCTGATGCTCCGGAACCTCCTCCGTTTTACCATCCCAAGCCTCATGCCTTTTTCTCCAGACAAGAAGAAAAGAGGAAAAGGAGGTCTTGAAGGATGATGATGATGATGCTGACAAGACATATTTTGTTTTCATTATGATTTAGTGAACATCAAGTCTTCTGAACAATTCAATTTAGATATATATAAATATTTGATGTTTTGATGTTCTTTACTTTTTCATTTCTATATCTTTGTGTAGTGTAGCATATTTATTCTTTAACTGCTGTAATTCAACTTAGTGTACAGGGTTCTGACTTCTACAAATAGGGGGAGATTGTGGGAAATTGCATTCACAATTACCTTGATTTGTGAGAAGTCACCCTTAAACTAAGATTGAATTGCTTTTGTATTTGATATGCTTTTCTAGTATTGTCTTGCAGATTATCATGGCTAAGTGTAAGCCAATGTCAGGTCACAATGGGTCTGCAAACACAGTTTCATAAAATGTAATCCCTCATTATATGAAACATGGTGATGACTCATGTGTGATCTCACTATTGGGGTACACTTCTTTTTCAAGACTATTGAAGACTTTGGAGTGCGGCTGCTGCATGTGTTCAAGAGAAGAAAAGAAATTTTTGTGAAAAAAATTTTTCCTAAGGATATGTCTCGAGAGATCAGACATGTCTCGAGAGATCGTGTTTGTCTCGAGAGATCTTAAGTCTGAAATTTTTGTAATGTCTCGAGAGATCATTTAGTTCTCGAGACATCTCTTTCCTGCTCTCTCCGTTTCATGTCTCGAGAGATCCCTTATGTCTCGAGAGATCCCTCATGTCTCGAGAGATCCCTCATGTCTCGAGACATCTGTCCGTAAATTTCTAATTTCGTTTTCTCTGTTCTGACGGATCGTGATCGCCCCTCTTCGTTTATAACGGCTATTTTGAGTACGTTTAAGACCGATTTAACCCTAAATTGATCCTCTCTATATATAGGGTTGATCTTGGGTTATTTAGAAGTTCCTTTTCCTAATCGTTCATGACCTAATCTCTCTCCCGATCAAAAAGGACGTGAAAAACGCCGCTCGCCGTCGTCTACGATTGGAGATCGTTCTTCTCATTGGAGTAGGCGATTTCTATCAAGAAGGGTTCGATTGATCCATACTCAGGTTCTACAATCTCTATTGGATCGTTTGGATTGCCAAAGACAGATTTGAAGGATCGTTGTTCTTCCTCATCGTTCTCAAAAGCCATTCAAGAAGAAGGAAGAAAACGCCTCTGTTATTCAGATCTGGTTTAGTATTGTTCAAACCCTTTTCAATCTATTGTAGGAGTTGTTATCTCCGAGTTGTAGGAGTTGTTATCTCCGAGTTGTAGGAGAGGTTGTTCTCCGAGTTGTAGGAGAAGTTTTCTCCGAGTTGTAAGAGAGGTTCTCTCTGAGTTTGTAGGAGTTTGACTCCGAGACTGTAGGATCGCTCTTGATCCGAGATTTAGTGAGTAGTCAAGTCTAGCTGTGGTGTTAGATTGGTGAGGCCGGCAGTGGAGTACCCAAGTACGGGGAACCACTATAAATTCCTGGTGTTATCTGTGGCTGTGATTAATTTTGTGTGCTGTGCTTTACGTTTATTTTTAATTCCGCAAAAGACGTAGAGATCACCTATTCACCCCCCTCTAGGTGATTTAGGTAGGCAACTAGATACTTCATAAATTACTGCAAAAATTAAATGATCCGGGACGGTTTTCCATCCCGTGCTTGTTCGGTAATTTTTTAATAAAACACGCCTTGGCAGATTTGGGCGCTAGTATAAATTTGATGCCATTTTCATTATTTAAAAAGCTTGGTTTGGGCACTCGAAGCCCAACCAATATTAGCATCCAACTAGCGGACAGATCTATTAAATACCCGATAGGGGTGATTGAGGACGTGCTTGTCAAGGTTGACAAATTTATCTTCCCGGTAGATTTTGTCATCCTAGACATTGAGGAAGACGCCGAAGTCCCAATTATACTCGGACGTCCTTTCCTCGCCACCTCTCGGGCAATCATTGATGTTAGTAATGGCAAACTTCTCCTACGAGTTGGGGATGAAGAAGTAACTTTTAGCATTAACAACTCTATGAGAAATTCGTTTTCTAATGACGACTCTTGCTTCACTTTAGAATCAAATTTTGAAGAAGAAATAACGTCATTTTCTGAATTAATTTCACCCTTATTTGAAAATCCGGAAATTGAAAACTTATTTTGTCTAAAAGAAATAAGTCGGCCGCTCAAATTTGAAGAAGTAAAATTAAATATTTCTAAAATAAAAACATCTTACGAGGAGCCACCGAGTTTGGAATTGAAACAACTGCCGGAACATTTTAGATATGTTTTTTTAGAAAAAAATTCAAAATTGCATGTGATTATATCTTCCGCGCTTAACGATTCGGAGATTTCTGAATTAATAAAAATATTAAATAATCACTGCCATGCAATTGCATGGCAAATTTCTGACATCAAGGGGATTTACCCCTCCTTTTGCACGCACAAAATTAATTTAGAAAATAATTCTCGCAGTACTATTCAGCCTCAACGACGGCTTAATCCAAATATGAAGGACGTCGTTAAGGCCGAAATAATAAAATTATTAGATGCGGGAATTATTTACCCAATCTCTGATAGCACTTGGGTTAGCCCAGTGCAAGTCGTGCCTAAAAATGGTGGAATAACGGTAGTCACAAATGAAAATAATGAGTTGATCCCGACCTGTACTGTTACGGGTTGGCGAGTATGCATCGATTATAGAAAATTAAATGATGCTACCCGCAAAGATCACTTTTCGTTACCCTTTATTGAGCAAATTTTAGAACGCTTATCCGGTCACTCACACTACTGTTTTCTCGATGGTCTTTTGGGATATTTTCAAATCCCAATTGCGCCCGAAGACCAAGAGAAAACCACATTCATCTGTCCGTTCGGCACCTTCGCATATCGAAGAATGCCGTTTGGTCTTTGCAACGCGCCGGCTACATTTCAACGATGTATGCTGGCAATTTTTAATGAACTTGTAGAAGACGTCATGGAAATTTTCATGGACGATTTTTCTGTTTTTGGAGATTCATTTAAAAATTATTTAAATAATCTTGATCGTGTTCTTCAACGCTGCGAAGACACGAATTTGGCACTCAACTGGGAGAAGTGTCACTTTATGGTCCAAGAGGGATTAGTCCTTGGGCATAAAATTTCTAATAAGGGGATCGAGGTCGATAGGGCCAAGATCGAGGTCATAGAAAAACTTCCCCCTCCTACCAATATAAAATCTATTAGAAGTTTTCTAGGACATGCGGGTTTTTATAGACGGTTTATAAAATATTTCTCAAAAAATTCGAAACCGCTAACTCATCTTTTGGAAAATGAATCCGTGTTTAATTTCGATGACGAGTGTTTGAAAGCGTTTAACAAAATCAAAAATGAACTAATAAATTCCCCTATTTTAATCGCGCCAAATTGGTCTCTTCCGTTTAAAATCATGTGCGATGCGAGCGATTTTGCTGTAGGTGCAGTTTTAGGCCAACGGGTGAATAAACATTTTCACCCAATCTATTACGCAAGCAAAACGCTAACATCCGCACAAGCAAATTATACAACAACGGAGAAAGAATTTTTGGCAATAATTTTTGCGTTTGACAAATTTAGATCATATTTAACGCTTTCAAAAGTTATTGTTTTTACAGATCACTCCGCCCTCCGGTATTTACTACAAAAAGGAGATGCAAAGCCTCGACTGCTAAGGTGGATCCTCCTACTACAAGAATTCAATTTGGAGATCCAAGACAAAAGGGGAGCGGAGAATGTTGCGGCCGACCACCTCTCACGGTTGGAGAATCCGGCGGCAGGAGCACTAGTGGAGGCCGAAATTGACGACAAATTCCCTGAAGAGCGCCTCCTCGCCATCGTAAAGGTAACAACTTCTCCACCCCTTGGTACGCGGATTTGGCCAATTAGTTGGTGGGCCTGGTCCTACCGAAAGATTTTTCAAGTCAGCAAAAGAAGAAATTCTTTTCAGATTAGAAAATTTATTTTTGGGAGGACCCCTTTTTATTTCGTGTCTGCGCGGACCAAGTGGTAAGAATGTGTATTACGAGCGAGGAAGGCATCAAAATTTTACGGCACTGCCACGAGGGACCAACCGGTGGTCACTATCAAGCGAACCGGACCGCAAGGAAGGTACTAGAGGCGGGCTTCTATTGGCTCTCCTTATTCAAAGACGCTCATAATTTTGTGAGAAATTGCGATCGGTGCCAACGGTCAGGTAACATTAGTAACCGGGACGAAATGCCCCAAAATATTTTTCTAGAATGCGAAATTTTTGATTTGTGGGGAATTGATTTCGTAGGTCCTTTACCCTCTTCCTGTAATAATAAATATATTCTTGTTGCGGTCGATTACGTGTCTAGGTGGGCGGAAGCGCAAGCTTTTCCCACCAACGACGCGAGAGTCGTCGTAAAATTTTTAAAAAAATTATTTTCACGATTTGGCACACCCCGAGCACTAATTAGTGATCGGGGCACACATTTCTGTAACAACCAACTTACTAAAACTTTAGCGAAATATGGAGTTACACACAAGCTATCTACCACCTACCACCCACAAGCAAATGGCCAAGTGGAGGTGGTGAATCGCGAAATTAAGAGAATTTTAGAAAAAACCGTTTCCGTTAATAGAAAGGATTGGGCTTTAAAATTAGACGACGCACTCTGGGCCTATCGGACAACCTACAAAACTGTCATTGGATGTACGCCGTACCGGTTAGTCTATGGTAAAGCTTGTCATTTGCCGGTAGAATTAGAACATCGCGCTTTTTGGGCGCTAAAATTTTTAAATTTGAATTTAGATTTAGCCTCCGAACAAAGAAAACTACAACTAAATGAACTAGAAGAATGGCGCGCGAACGCCTATGAAAATAATAAATTTTATAAGGAGCAAACAAAATTCTATCATGATAAAAATATTAAACATCCAAAAACTTTTTCGCCGGGAGATTTTGTTCTACTGTTTAACTCTAGACTTAGGCTTTTTCCGGGGAAATTAAGAACCCGATGGTCTGGTCCCTTCAGAGTAAAAGAAGTTTGGCCGTACGGGACCGTGCTTATAGAGCACCCGGAAAAAGCATCTTTTAAGGTTAACCGACAACGTTTGAAATTATACCACCCCGGCGACCCAGCGACCGGAAATATCGAAACAATGTTTAACAAATATTTAAGAAAACGCCACTTAGTCAAGCTACGCGACGGTAAACAAAGCGCTCTTGGGAGGCAACCCAATGTTAACCTCTTTATTTTTGTCCTTCTTTTCTTGTTTGTTTTTCTAATTTAACTCTGCAGGTGTTTGACCGGCAACCCCGACTACCATTCAGGGAAGCCCTCTTTACACTTTAGTAATTTATCTTGATTTTTTAATGTCATGTTTTTTTTTAGTTTTATCTTTCATACTTAGTTTTAAACATTGGGGACAATGTTAATTTTAAGTATGGGGGTGTAGCATAGCTTTCTTTGTAGTTTTACTTGAAAAAAAACCAAAAAAATTATAAAAAAAAACTGAAATTAAATTTCTTGGAAAGGACGCTTTGGGCTTGAATTCCCATCATAGCCTCTAGTACCTCGCAAACCCTTCACCGGGCAGATCTTGGGAAGTCCAAGAACAAAAAAAAATCTATTAGAAAATGTTGTTTTTATTCATCAAAACTCCCACTTGCTAAATTGTAAGTTCTAAGTAGACTGTTTTTCATATGGACTAAAAAATAATTTTGTGCTAGCATAGTTTTTGAAACTTTTGAGTAAAATTGTTGACTCATGTAGTGCTCCTAGTCATATGCTTGTCTTTGAGTAGTTTTGGTGTAAAATTAAATTCTTGGTATAGATCTAAAATTGTGTTTTATTAATTTGCGTAGTAATAATTTATTTTACTTTTAAATTCGAATCCGGTCTTATCCAAAAGTAGTTTAGGTGAGCGTGTAGAAGATTGTTAGAAAGCTATTACTCGAATTGAACAAAAGGGTGTCCTTTCTCGATGTCTAGAACTTGCCCCAAGCTATTTTCGAAACATGTGCGCTTTAGACAAATTAACTTTACGGAAATGATTTAGGCCTTTCTTTGGATAGTTTGAGCCTTTGCACCCAACCTAGATTTACCACTATTGTTCACACAAATTTGAGCCTTACACATTTATTTGATCCACCCTTATCATTTCAGCACCAAAGCTAAAAAAAGCCCAAAACCCAAATGAACACTTTGAAATTTTGAGCTAAATTGAAAAAAAAAAAAAATTTGGGTACGATTCTATGAAAAAATTATGGGTATCAATTCAAAAAAAATGTGTTTAAATCTCAAAAAGCAATAATCTCATAATGATATGCGGCCTAGGTATGTACATGCATACTTAGAATGATCCCAATTATGAAGATTCATGATTTAAATAAAAGAGTATGAGAGTGTTTCCCCTTTGAAAAAATGCGAGTATGGGGGTAAAGCTTCATTATTTTGTGGTGGCAATCATTTTCTTTTAGCTCAAAAAATTTTGTTTAAGTGGAATGCGCCTTCATGTTTATCATTGTTACCTCACCCTTAAACCCAAGCCTTAAAATGTACCCTATTTAAGTCCTAAGGATCCATAGAGTCGATTTAGTTCGAAGTGTAGTGGAGAAAGTGCAAACGGGCAAGCCTATGGCCGTCGACATTGATGGATTTCTTTGGAGGCCACCCCGAACGTCTACATCTAGTAATTTAAATCTCAGCAATCACGTTATTTTCTCCCTTCACATAACTTTTTGATTGACCGTCGACTCATTTTTAAAGTAATGATAAATAATTATAACGCATTTTTGAAGTATTTCATAAATTAGCATTTATGCCAAGAACATCTTTTTACTAAAATATCTGCACATGCCAGCATAATACTTCGCATTTTACTCTCTAGTCTTCATAATTCTATCTTGCATTAATTTTTCTTACCCTTGTGAAAAATGGATTGCTCAGGACGAGCAATGAGCAAGTATGGGGGTATTTGATGAGTAATTTATTTACTCATCTTTTAGTTTAGGTTTATTATGTTTTTTATATAAAATTATGTTATTTTTAGGAATTTTATCATATAAATCCTTCCATTGTTATTTCATAAGCTAACTTAAGTTTGTTTTGTGTTTTCAGGTTTTCTGGGCTGTTTCGAGCAAAAAGTTAAAATTACACGCCCCAGGTCACGGGCGTGACCATGGGCGTGTAACCTACGAAATACTCCAGACCTGCTTCTGCCACTCCGGGGACGCTCCGTGAAGTTTTCGCCAAGTACACGCCCCAGGTCACGGGCGTGACCAAGGGCGTGACCCAATGTCACGGCCACGACCCGCCACAAGCATCCGGAGCACGCCGCCACGTCAATTAAAATTACACGCCCTCGATCACGGGCGTGACCAAGGGCATGACCCAATGTCACGGCCACGACCCGCCACAAGCATCCGGAGCACGTCGCCATGTCAATTAAAATTACACGCCCTCGGTCACGGGCGTGACCAAGGGCGTGACATCCAGCACACGGGCGTGACTTTTCCCGCGCCAATTTCCCGCCGAAGCTTCCCGCCAGCAGCACTTAATTGAGATTACACGCCCTAGGTCACGGGCGTGACCTAGGGCGTGACACGTCCGTAACGCCTGTATTGAAGCCAGACGGCGCCTTCTCCGCTCACAGCAAATCACGCCCCTTACACGCCCTTGGTCACGGGCGTGACCAAGGGCGTGTAACACCAAAAATTCAGCTATTTAAAGGGAGCTTTTCCAGATGTTTGGGGACGAAAGTTTTGGAGTTCCAGCCTATTTTCTTACACTGATTTTAATCTTGTATGTCCTTTTCTTCTTGCACTTTCATTTCAAAAGCTTGTAACTCTAAATTTTCTAGTTGTAATTTCTTTTGCTAAGTAATAAAATAGTTCTTTCCCTCTTACTTGTCTTCTTATTTTCATTATGCACTTCTTCAATCTCATCATTTCCTCCATCTCTATGAGTAGCTAAACTCTATTAGTACTCGGTCGAGATGATCCAAGGGAAATATAATTCTTGATCTAAATTTTAGCTTCTCTTTCTTCCGTAGAATAATCTTGATTTATTCTTGAACAATTTTTGGATTGAGATTATATTATCGATATATAATTCTCATCTTTGTTTTCGCAATCTTATAACCGAGAGGTTTCGATTCGAATCGATCATTTCAAGAATAAGAGAGTTTAATGTACCCCTCAAGCGAGGATGACATAATTCTCCCGGATTGGAGTCGAACTACGATAAGGCGAGTTTTAGATCTTGATTCTAGAACGAAAGTTCGTTGATCAACTAAACTCAGTTGAGCGTATCCTCGAGAGACGTGCGTTCATAAATTGGGAACTTCCACGGTCAAGTATTTTCATGAGAGATTTAGAAGTTGTTCTTTTTTATATTTTATTTTCCCGAGGTGATTCAAGGTTGAGTACTAACCTTTAACTCATTAATTTAATTAAGCTATTTCTCTTTCTCGCAACCAACCAACCCAAGTTTTATTCGATAAAATAATAGAAATTTTCCGAAGTAAGAGTATTCAACCACCCTGAGTCTAATACGACCTTGTTTTAACAACCTATACTATATTCGATACGGTACACTTGTCGTTATCGTTTGCAAGCATAGTTTTGTCCATCACAAACTGAAGCGTTTCTATCCTTAATGCAATGAAATTTTGGGAGACAACTATTAGCATGTGTCGAATAGGTTGCATGTTTGAAGGAAAGTTTGGAAGCAAGACCTTGAGACGATCCCGCTGACCGGGCTCCCACTAGACAGCAGGGCAGGTGATCTCTCGGGTTGCACATTTGAAGGAAAGTTTGGAAGAAAGCCCTTCAGACGATCCCACTAACCAGGCTCCCACTAGCCAACAAGGCAGGTGATCTCCCGAGTTGTATGTTTGAAGGAAAGTTTGGAAGCAATCCCTTGAGATGATCCCATTTACCAGGCTCCCACTAGCCGGTAGGGCAGGTGATCTCTCGGGTTGCACGTTTGAAGGAAAGTTTGGAAGCAAGCCCTTAATACGATCCCACTGACCGGGCTCCCACTAGCAGGCAGGGTAGGTGATTTCTCGGGTTGCACGTTTGAAGAAATATTTAGAAGCAAGCCCTTTAGACAATCCCACTGACTGGGCTCTCACAAGCCAGTAGGTCAGGTGATCTCTTGGGTTGAACGTTTGAAAGAAAGTTTGGAAGTAAGCCCTTGACACGATCCCGCTGACCAGACTCCCACTGGCCAGCAGAGAAGGTGATCTCTCGGGTTGCACGTTTGAAGGAAAGTTTGGAAGCAAGCCATTGAGACATTCCTATTGACCGGGCTCCCACTAGCCGGCAGGGTAGGTGATCTCTTGGGTTGCAAGTTTGATGGAAAGTTTGAAAGCAATCCCTTGAGGCAATCCCGCTGATCGGGCTCCTAGTAGCCGAGAGGGCAGGTAATCTCCTGGGTTGCACATTTGAAGGAAAGTTTGGAAGCAAGCCCTTGAGATGATCCCGCTAATCGGGCTCCCACTAGCTGGCAGGGTAGGTGATCTCTTGGGTTGCACATTTGAAGGAAATTTTGGAAGCAATCCCTTGAGATGATTCCACTGACCGGGCTCATACTAGCCGGCAAGGCATGTGAACTCTCGGGTTGCATGTTTAAAGGAAAGTTTGGAAGTAATCCCTTGAGGAAATCCTGTTTACCGGGCTCCCACTGCCCGGCAGGGCAGATGATCTCTCAGGTTGCACGTTTGAAGGAAAGTTTGGAAGTAAAACCTTAGGACGATCCCGTTGACTGGGCTCCCACTATCTGAAAGGGCTGGTGATCTCTTGGGTTGCATGTTTGAAGGAAAGTTTGGAAGCAAGCCTATGATACGATCCAGCTGATCGGGCTCCCACTGGCCTGTAGGGCAGTTGATCTCTTGGATTGCACGATTGAAGAAAAGATTGGAAGCAAGCCCTTAAGATGATCCCGCTGACCGGGCTCCCACTAACCGACAGGGCAGCTAATCTCTCGGTTGCACGTTTGAAGGACAGTTTGGAAGCAATCCCTTGAGACGATCCCGCTGACTGAGCTCCCACTAGACGACAGGGCAGGTGATCTCCCGGGTTGCACGTTTTAAGTAAAGTTTGGAAGAAATCCCTTTAAATGATCCCGATGACCGGGCTCCCATTAGCTGGTAAGGAAGGTGATCTCTCGGGTTATACATTTGAAGGAAAGTTTGGAGGCATGCCCTTGAGACGATACCGCTGACCGGGCTCCCACTAGCCGACAGGGTCGGAGATCTCTCGGGTTGCACGATTGAAAGAAAATTTGGAAGAAAACCCTTGAGAAGGCCCACCCAACCGAGACCCCATTAGTCGGAAGGGAAGGTTAATTACTCAGGATACAGTAATGAAGGTAGAGAGAGAAAAGAAAAGGAGACAAGTAAAAATGTCAAGCAGGGTGCAAGTCCTATTGACCTCACCCCGGCCCCACTCAAAACTCAGATGACCTCGCGTGAACCTATCACAACTACCCTTAAAAGACGTGCTAGTCGAGTTCCTAAAGGGTTGTGAGAAAGGCAAGACACTTGGTTTATGTCTCGTAAGTTGAGTAAGCCAATCTACTAAGCATTAAAAGAGATGAAAGCAGAATAGACTTGGAAAATTATAATTACAGATCCAATCACAAATTTTTATAAAAGTTAGGGGTCTCGCCCCTGTTCAATAAAGGAAGACAAAAATAATAATAGAGGTAATAAAGGAAAAGCATGTCTTCATCAGGCCGACGGGTCCTTCGAGGCTGGAGCGGGCTCGTTATCTTTGAGAGAATACTCGTGCTAGCCATAGGGCAAGCTTTCAGCCTCCTTCTCGTAAAACTGCAGGATGAGGAGATCATCGGTCATAAAGACGACTTCCACCACCGCTTGGCATGTGATTCCAGAGCAGAGACTGCCAGTGATACTGACGTGTTGACTGGGAAGCATATCCCGGCTAGCATCTTCTGGATGGTTTCTAGCCATTCCTCGGTTCGCACCACTGACTCGGTCCTGGCATAGGTGATAACTTCCCAAAAGAAGTTATCTTGGCGTCACATTCTTATCATTTTATGGTCATAATTCATATAATAATGATTATAAAGTCACAAAGTAATAAATATTTAAATTTGCAATTAAGTTTAAAGATAATTTTCATTTTATGTGATTTTATTTTAAGAATGGAGAAAACTTTCATTAATTATGGAAGTTGAAGTTATTATCGAGGCTAAGAAGAAGATTCAAGAGGATTTCAACTTGCCAAAAACAGAATTCTGCAGAATAATCCCGAAATAAATTTGTTGCAACAAATCTAGCAGTTACAGATTTTCAGAAATTCGAAATAATTCAAATTGGGCATTTACAATCTTCAAAGGAGGCATTTTTTCAGCAATTATGACACGCAAAGGAGGGAGTTACTATAAATATTCTCCCCCGCGAAAGAATAGAGGAGAGAAAGAAAGAGACACAAGTGGCGAAAGTAAATTAAGGAGGGAAATTCGGCCAAGGGAGAGAGGAGGAGGCGACAACTTGTTATTTTCAGGAAATTGAGGAAGGAATTCCGAAATTCCCTCAATATGTATTGTATGACCTTTCTAATTTTGGTTTTCTTTTTCTTCATTATGAACTAAATCTCTCAAGTCTTGTATGACGATAGTATGTCAATTTTTATGATGAAAATTTACTTTTAATCTTGTTGATTGTTAATGGATTATCTTATTTAGATTATGAATTTTTTGTGGAACTCTTGAATTATGAATTTGATTCTCTTTATCATTTCGAGAATCGAGAGATGAGAGACGTATCGAGATAGAAGTGGTGTAAGTCTTTAATTACAGTTTCTTTTATTTCAATAACACTTCGAGAATCGAGAGAGGAGAAGTGTGGGTTTCTTAATTCTAATTTAGTAGAGAAGAGAGAAAGAGATTTCCTCTTCTCACTAAGTGACTACGGTTGTTACTTTGCACAATATTCTTCAAGTCTTCTACGTTAGAGATAACTAGAGGAATTAGGATATTGAGATTTCCAATATCGAGAGATCAGGATTTCTCCGTTTAAATTGTTACAAGATAATTTGTAAAACATTCACATAAGATAAATCATCAAAATTCATCATAATAGTCGTCGGAAATCGGAATACAAGATTGATTTTCTCAACTGATTTAAAACAAGTATTTTTATTTCTATTAAAAGTAATCTAGTTTTCCAATCTTCATTTTATTATTGTTTAATTTTCTAAAAACTCGTTCATTTTTTATTCGCTTGAATTTAAAGAAACGGTTTAGCTAGTACTTGCGAGCACCAAATTTATCACTTCTGTTAGGGAATGATCTCACTTACACTTTATTACTTGATCGGCACATATACTTGTGTTTATTGCTCTATTTTGCGCGCATCAAGTTTTTGGCGCCGTTGTCGGGGAAGTGTAATGAATTTAGTGTCTTATCTTGCAATATTAGTAACCCTTAGTACTTGGAGGTCAAGATTTTATTTTAAGTTTATTTAATTTCTATTTTATTTTACTATTTTTTTTAAATCTGTTAGTGTATGTCCATGTATCGCTCGGTATAATTAGTACCATTAACTTCATAAACTGAACGAACCTATAGACGTAATAGGAAAACCACTAGGTCGGAAAATTCAAATCACCCTATAATGGATTTAAATAATCAAAACCATCAATATATAGATGACGAGGTTCATCAGGAGGGGCAAGATTTAGGAGGTCAAGTGGAACAAAATGGGCAACCCGCAGAACAAAGAAGAACTTGCCGTGTCTATAATATGCCTTATCACGGAGGGGTACAATTTAGTATTGTTAGACCAGCGGTAGAGGCTAATAATTTTAAAATCGATTCCATGGCCATGCAACTTGTTCAAAATAACAAATTTGGGGGGTCTTAATCATGAAGATCCTAATTCCCATCTGAGAACGTTCATAGAAATATGTGATACGTCAAAATTAATGGCGCATCTGAAGAAACCATTAGATTGCGATTCTTTCCTTTCTCCCTAGAAGGGAAGGCTAAAGATTGGTTGAATTCGTTGCCTGATGGTTCTATAACTACTTGGGCTATTTTAATTGAAAAAATTTTGGCCAAATATTTCCCCCCATCCAAAACTGCTAAGTTAATGAGGGATATATCCACGTTCATGCAAGGGAATTGAGAAGCTCTCTACGATGCATGGGAACGGTATAAGGAATTACTACGGAGATGTCCACATCATGGACTTGCCATCCACCAACAAGTGTGGACTTTCTATAACGGCCTCCAAACATCTACAATGATACAAGTGAATGGAGATGCAGGAGGCTCTCTCATGAATAAATATTCGGAAGATGCATATGGTATTGTAGAAGACTTATCTCCTAACAATTACCATTCTATTGAGTGTCAAACAAATCCTTCCACCATAGCCAGATTATATCAAGTTGATCAAATCATGTCATTTGCAGCACAAATGACATCTCAATTTAATTCGATTAATAAAAGATTGGATGCTTTGACTTTGAATCAAAATCAAATGAACCCTCAAGTTAATAGCGCAACCACTCCCATGACCACTTCTAATCCTACTTTAACAATAGAACAACTTGTAGGTGGGAGTGAAGAAGTAAATTGCATAGGAGGCTAATACAAACAAAACCCAAACTCGTATCAAAATCACTATAATCCTGAATGGGGAAACCATCCTAACTTCTCCTGGAAAAATGGTGGAAATGGTTCAACTCCATCTCATCTATTTAATTCTAATCCTAACCCTCCATACCAAAATCATCAAAATCGCCACCCCAATCAAGCAGGTCCTTCTCGAAAATTAACCGACGACTTCATTATGGAATCAATGCAAAAAAATGAAGCACGCTTCACTAGTCTAGAAGGATCTATGCAGATGATTGAATCTCAACTAGAACAAATAGCCTCGACATTGAGCATGAGAACACAAGGCACACTTCCCATGGATATTACCCCCAATCCCAAGGGAAATGATCATCAATGTAAAGCTGTGTCATTACGTAGTGGAAGGGAGTTGGTGAGTGACAAAAGGAATGACCCACTGGAAAATAATAACATCAACTCAAATCTGGATAATAACCTTTCTAATGAATCTAATAAAGAAATAATCTTAGAAGGTGATAAGACTGGAGAAGAAGTGGAAATCTTAGGAGGCAATATGAAGGAAAAGAATGTTAAACTTCCAAAAGAAAAGAGGAAGAAAATAAAATTATTTACCCACCTCCACCATTTCCTCAAAGATTAAGGAAGAGTAAACTTGATCAACAATTTCAAAAAAAAATAGAAATCTTTAAGAAGCTTCAAATTAATATTCCATTTACCAAAGCCTTGGAGCAAATGCCAAGCAACGTGAAGTTTATGAAGGATATTTTATATAAAAAAAAAGAAATTTGGCATAAATGAAACGGTGGCACTTACACATGAGTGTAGTGCAATTCTTCAACAGAAATTACCTCCTAAGTTGAAAGATCTGGGAAGCTTCACTATTCCTTGCTCTATTGGATATCAATTCAAAGGGAAAGCTTTGTGTGACTTACGAGCAAGCATAAATTTAATGTCGTTATCAATTTATAAAAAACTGGGACTAGGAGAAATATCTAAAACATCTTTAACTTTACAATTGGCAGTTAAATCTCTTACTTTTCCAAAAGGAATTGTGGAGGACATTTTAGTCAAAGTAGAGAATTTATTTTTCCGGCAGATTTTGTAGTTCTTGATATGGAGGAAAATAAGGAGGTCCCTATCATAGTAGGCCGACTATTCTTAGCAACCAGGAGAACGTTGATTGACATTCATAAAGGAGAGCTCACCATGAGGGTAAATGATGAGCAAGTCACCTTTAATGTTCTTAAAACCATGAAATTTCCTGATAGAGAAGAAAACCGGATATAAGAGGTAAATAGTCCAACACTTCATGAATTTAGGAGGAATTATGAATTTGAGAGTGAGGATGAGGACTTAAAATCTTTATTAGAAATTGATGAATTCTTTGACTATGAGGAAGAAAGTAAAGAGTGTTTGGAATTGGGTGCATGTCAAGTGGCATTTGCCCATACTCTGGAGTCTTTAGATAAGAAAGAGGGGCCGAGTGCGGCCGAACCATCAACAACAACACCACCCGTCCTTGAACTAAAACCCTTACCGGAACACCTTTCTTATGCTTACTTAGGCGAAAATGACACGTTGTCGGTTATAATTAACTGTAATCTATTGCCATAACAACATAAATAATTAATAAATCTCTTAAAGCAATATAAATTGGTCATAGGATGGACTATAGCGGATATTAGAGGCATTAGTCCTTCATTATGTATGCACAAAATTCTTTTAGAAGAATCATATAAAGGATCCATAGAGCCTCAACGACGCCTTAGTCCACCCATGAAAGAGCTAGTAAAAAAAAGAAATAATTAAATGGTTAGGTGCTGGAATAATTTACCCCATCTTCGATAGTCCATGGGTTTCCCTGATTCAATGTGTACCGAAGAAAGGGAGAATGACGGTGATAAATATTGATAAAAATGAATTAATTTTGACTAGACTATCACGGGATGGCGAATATGCATGGATTACCGAAAACTTAATAAAGCTACTAGGAAGGATCACTTTCCATAGCCTTTCATAGATCAAGTCCTTGATAAATTATCTGGTAATGATTTCTTTTGTTTCTTAGACGGGTATTCCGGATACAATCAAATTACTGTAGATTCGGAAGGCCAAGAAAAGACAACATTTACGTGTCCTTATGGAGCATTCGCTTTTAGGAGGATGCCATTTGGTTTGTGCAACGCACCGAAAACTTTTCAGCGTTGCATGATCGTTATGGACCATGGCATAGAATTTTTTATGGATGACTTTTCCATCTTTGGAAAAACTTCTGATGAATTATTATGTTGTTTGGAAAGAGTGATATCTCGTTGTGTAGAAACTAACCTTGTTTTGAATTGGGAAAAATGTCACTTTATGGAGCGGGAAGGAATAGTCCTTGGGCATCATGTGTCTAACAATGGGTTAGAAGTGGACAAAGCAAAGATTGAGGTTATCGAAAAATTACCACCTCCAAAGAATATAAAAACTTTGTGAAGTTTCCTAGGATATGCAGGTTTTTATAGGAGATTTATTATGGATTGTGCTAAAATTGCCAAACCGTTAAGTAGTTTATTAGAAAAAGATGCTAAGTTTAATTTTGATAATATTTGTCTTGATGCTTTTAACCAACTTAAAACCCGATTGATTACGACACCTATTATAGTGGCTCCCGACTGGGGAGAGCCTTTTACGCTTATGTGTGATGCTAGTGACTACGCCGTGGGCGTTGTATTAGGCCAAGTATGAGAAAAGATATTTTACACTAAAGCCTATGCTAGCAAAACTATAATTGAGGCTCAAATTAATTACACCACAACCGAAAAGGAATTATTAGTCGTAGTGTTTGCTTTCGAAAAATTTAGATCCTATCTTCTTTGCACAAAAGTCATTGTATTTACCGACTATGCGACTATTTGATACTTCAGGGAAAAGAAGGATGCTAAATCTAGGTTGATACATTGGGTTTTATTATTACAAGAATTTGATCTTGAAATCAAGGATAGGAAATGAGTAGATAACCCAGTAGTTGATCATCTTTCTAGGATATAATCAACCAATTCTTTATTACGTTCTGAAGTTGATGAAAGATTTCCTGATGAACAGATTTTTGCTATTTCTGAATATTCTTTACCATGGTATGTCGATTTTGTGAATTATTTAGCAAGTAGAATTATCCCTCCTGATTTTAACTTTCAACAAAAGAAAAGATTTATGCACCAAGTTCGATCTTATGTTTGGGATGATCCGTATTTATTTAAAATTGGAGCTGATGGAATATTAAGACGTTGTATTATGGAAGAAGAAATGAAGCCTATTCTAGAAAAATGTCACAACTCTCCTTATGAAGGGCATTTTATGGGAAATAGAACGGCCATGAAAGTATTAGAAGCAGGATTCTTTTGGCTCACGCTATTCCAAGATGCTAGGGAATTTGTACAGCAATGTGATCGTTGTCAAAGAAGTAACAATATAACGAAAAAGGATTCTTTGCCGATGAATGCAATCTTAGAAGTTGAGTTGTTTGATGTGTGGGGTATAGACTTCATGGGACCCTTTGTTAACTCTAATGGTAATATTTTCATATTATTAGCCGTGGACTATGTGTCTAATTGGGTGGAAGCCGTTACTGCCAAAATAGCATTACATTTCTTAAAGAACTTCGTATTTAACCATTTTGGAACCCCAAGAGCGATAATAAGTGACGGGGCAAGTCATTTTTGTAATTATCAATTTGCTTCACTTCTAAGGAAATATAGAGTCAAACACAAGGTCGCGCTAGCATACCACCCTCAAACCAACGGCTTATCCGAAGTGTCTAACAGAGAAATAAAGCAAATCCTTACAAAGACTGTGAGTGCTAATTGTAAAGATTGGTCACAAAAGCTAAATGATGCTTTATGGGCTTATAAGACTGCCTATAAGACACTGATAGGTTTAGCTCCTTACCGATTGGTTTATGGAAAGTCTTGTCATTTGCCTTTGGAATTTGAACATCGAGCTTATTAGGCTATTATAAAGATTAGTTTTTGTTGCGGGTCGCTCAACGTTCTTTCAGACTGGGCGAATCGAACCGTCTTAGCCCGAGAGTGAACCGAGCGTGCAAGCAGTCACAGAGAGAACGAATAGGTGGCAAGAAGACGTTTTTACCATGGAAAACCCAGAAAGGGTGAAAAACCACGTGGTCGGATCGGCGCCGACCAAATTTCACTAAGTTGTGGAGTGTTACAAGTAATGATGCGAGAATTGGGAGCGATAGGCCACTCCCGTTACAATTGCAGTTGAATGAAGGTCACTGAGGGTGACAAGCCACCTCTTAGAAAAACTAAGTACTTTTCTCGGCCAGGAAGTCTTCAAAGTCTGCAGGAGATCTTCAAGCGACGATGGGGGTCTTCAAGCGACGAAGGAGGTCTTCGAAGGTTGAAGGAGATCTTCGGGTTCCGTAGGAGATCTTCGAATGCTGAAGGAGATCTTCGGGTTCCGAAGGAGATCTTCAGGTTCTGAAGGAGATCTTCGAATGCTGAAGGAGATCTTCAGGTTTCGAAGGAGATCTTCGGGTTCCGATGGAGTTCTTCGAATGCTGAAGGAGATCTTTGGGTTCCGAAGGAGATCTTCGGGTTCTGAAGGAGATCTTCGAATGCTGAAGGAGATCTTCGAGTTCCAAAGGAGATCTTCGAATGCTGAAGAAGATCTTCGAGGGAATTCCAGAGAGCTCTCTCTAGTCCAGAAAAACCAAGTCCTTTAAAATGAAGCCCTGGGGTTCCTTTTATAGCTTTTGAGGGTGGTTATGGTGGTTAGGACGGCTATCCGCACACCATAACTAATTTATGCGCTATATGCACATTTATCACGAATATGGCTATGCGCACACCAGTTTGTATAGTTCTTAGGATGATATGTATTCATATGACGGATATAGTTACGCGCACACAATAACCATACTATTTGCTAGTCGTAGACCGTATGTCCACTTACTATGAATACGGTTATGTGCACACCAGTTTGTATAGTTTTGGGATAATATGCATTCTTATGATGGATATGGTTATGCGCACACCATAACCATATTATTTGCTATATGCAGACCGTATTGGAAGATTTTACTATTTACACCCCCATGTTGGAGGATTTTCACTATTTGCACCCCATGATGTGGAATTTTACTATTTGCACTCCATGATGTGGAATTTTACTATTTGCACTCCATGATGTGGAATTTTACTATTTGCACTCCATGATGTGGAATTTTACTACTTGCACCCCATGATGTGGAGTTTTACTATTTGCACTCCATGATGTGGAATTTTACTATTTGCACTCCATGATGTGGAATTTTACTAGTTGCACTCCATGATGTGGAATTTTACTACTTGCACCCCATGATGTGGAGTTTTACTATTTGCACCCCATGATGTGGAGTTTTACTATTTGCACTCCATGATGGATGGTTACAGGTTTAGGGAGGTTTAGCTTGGTCGTCCTCATTTTTTTCGCCGAATGAGGTGAGAGAGGTCGGACAAGCGCGTCCGTTGGTTAAGGGAGTACGACTGGGGACGAGACAAGAGGGGCCGGAGAATGCGCCCAGCGGCGAGGGAGGCCGACCGGCACTGCGCCCACTGCACGGCCGCGTACGGTGTCGGGCGATATCGCGCGCTAGATGTGCGGTACCGCGCGGTGCCGCGCAACGTTAGGCACGCGGTACCGCGCGGTGCCGGGCACGCAGTGCGGCAGTGCCGCGCGGCCGGGCGGTGTCGCGCAGCCTTGCGCGGTGCTGCGCGGCCATGCGCGGTGCCGCTCGATCGTGTGGTGGCACGCGGCCGCGCGCGGTGCCGCGTGGCCGCCGCGCGGTGCCGCGCAGTCGTGCGGTGTCGCGCGGTCGTGCGTGGTGCCGTGTGGTTGTGCGGTGCCGCGCGGCCGTTCGTGGTGCCGCGTGGCCGCCGCGCGGCCGGGCGGTGCCGCTCGCCCGTGCGTGGTGCCGTATGGGCGTGGTGCCGCGCGGCCGGGCGCGGCGTCGCGCGGCCTTGCGCGGTTGCGGTTTGCGGTTGGCGGATGTGGCGGTTGCGGTTGCGGTTATGAGCGGTTCGTTCCCCTCTTTTGCCCATGCTTCCACCATCTTAGTGGGGGAGTGTGGCTTTTTGCTTAACCGCAACCCAGATTTCTCTACATAATGTATGACAACCCATCAATTGCCCCCCAAATCATCGGAGTTATTTATTGTTGCTCGAGGAAGTGCGAGGATTTTGTAATCTTTTGGTGTGATTTGGGCGTTGCGGTGGAGCTGGAGAAGTCCCGTGCTGAAGTTCGTACGGAGAAGGCCCTTGTGAGGGGTTCGGCTTATTTGTTGGAGGATTTGAGAGCTACAGTAACTCGTCTTGGGGCCGAATTGGTGTCTTTGAAGACGGAGGTGGAACGCCTTTCTTCACCGGAGCGGGCTGCAGCGCTGAAGGCTGTTGGTGGGTTGCATCGTTTGTACAACTGTTCTTGTTTTCATCTCTAATAGTAGTGGAGTTTTTGCGGTGTTTGAACCAATGTTTTGCTCGGCAAACTATGTTCTTCTCTCATGGGGTTGGCATTTAGGAGACGAGACCCAGGTGGTGTCTGAACCTACTACGAGGGCGAATGATGAGCAATTCGAGCCGGGTAGTGGGAGGTTCGCATAACCGACCTGGGGATGTCATTGATAGTATCGGTGAAGGGCAGACGCTTCGAACCGTTTGCGAGCGCGAGAGTGGCAGGCCCTGGAGAAGCATTTTAGAGGACGAGACCCGGGTGGTGTCGGAACCTACTACGTGGGCGATGTTGGAACATGGTCTTCCGCATCTCCTAGGTTTGAGAATTACAAATCCTATGTGTATTTGATCTTGTGTGTTTAAGTGTGCAGGATAACAAGTTCATATGACTCAAGGATAACATAAGAAGGTTGCGCCAAAATTTGAAGCCAAAATTCCAACATGCCCGCTAGCACCGGCGCTAGCGCTAGCGCCTGATTGCGCGAAAGTGCGATTTTTCTTCGCGGGAGGGAAGATGCATATATAGAAGGAGATAGCGCAGGCGCTATCGCGGAGCACAAGAGGAATCAAAGATTTTTTGCCACGGATCGGGGATTCTCCCGCGCAGAATAATACCTAATCAGGGATAGCGCCGGCGGTAGCGATAGCTCTAGCGCTAGCGCTAGCGTCAAGGCTATAAAATGGACCCCTTGGCTCTGTCTTCTTCATCCTCTAGAGATTCCAAATTCCAGAGCTTCGTGCCACAGCATAGAGAGGAGAGTTCGGAGAGATACTCCCACAAATCCATAAAGCCATAAGGAGATCTGTGGAGAAGATTTCAACACGCGTCATCATCATGACGAAAGACCGCATCGACTACGATCATACTCTGCTGGCCTTCATCTACTTCTCCAAGAGATCCATATATGGAGTTTTTATTATTGTTGTCTTCTATTTTATTTCTCTTTTTCTTTGTAAACGGTAGTGAATTTGCCTCGTGTTGGCGACTAGGTCTGGGATAGGACTTAAGGCTGAAATTCGCCTCGTGTTGGCGACTAGATCTAGGCTAGGTCTAGGGGGTGCTCGAGGCCACATCCGGGGAAGGATTGGCTAGAGCGGCTTGAGGCCGAATCCGGGAAGGAGAAGGCTAGGGCCACCGGTTCGTGGGGAAGCGAGTCGGGATAGAAAACGAAAAGAGTTTTTATTATTCGCCTCCGATCTCTAGCGCCATTGAGATCAAGTTTTGTAAAACTTATTTAATATCAATAAAGCTTGTCTCTCTTTTTGTTTTACTTGACTTCTTGTTTTAATATTGCAATATTCCAAAGTTTTTCTAAATAAAATCTAAAGTTTTTGAAAACCCTTATTCACCCCCCCCCCCCTCCTCTAAGGGCGCCGACCGATCCAACAAGTGGTATCAGAGGCAGGTTATTCCAAATCGGCTTAACAACCGGGAATAATGGCGTCTCATGATCTCGCTTCTACTAGTGGGGTAAATTTTTATGAAGAAGAAAAATCTCCTAAACCACCTTTATTCGAAGGGAGAAATTATAAAGGATGGAAAATTTTAATTGAAAAATTTATTAAGACTTTAGATATCGAAGTATGGAATTTAGCCATTGTAAGACCTGCGGATGATTTAAATAAAAAAGAACGTCAACTAAATGCAAAAGCCAAACATTATTTATTTTGTGCTCTATCAAATGAAAATTTCAAATTAATATATTGTTTTTCTAGTGCATACAATGTTTGGCAATTTCTTGAAGAAATGTATGATTTTCCTCTCGCAGGTATAGATCAAACACAGGAGGAGAAGAACATACAAGCATCCACTACTATTCAAGAAGATCTCTCTCGTTGCAAAGCCATGGAAATCATGGAAACTAACTTGGAAAAAGAGAGCAATACATCAAAAGAAAAAGAAGATGAAAATTCATCTATGATGGAGGAAGGCGCAAAAGACAACGAAGGAACTTCATGCACACATTTTGCCTCTACCAAAAGCGCTGTAAGAAAGTCAAAATCTTCTTCTTGTGTGATAACTTCCATTTCTAGTTTCAATATACTAAAAACTGCTAAACGTAAGATCAAGAAATTGAAAATTACTAATAAAAATTTACGTTTAGAAAATAAGAGATTAAAAGCTAATGTTAATTTAGAATCAAATTGTGATGTGGTTTCACCATCTTGTCCTTTAATTGAAAACACAAAACCTTGTTTTGATTGTGATAATTTTAAGGAAAAACTTAAGGAACTTGAAAAAGAAATTATTTTTATAAAAGAACAAAATGAAAAATTATGTTTAGAAAATTCATTTTTGATAAATGATTGTGCTAAGTGTAAAGAATATAAAATTGAAATTAAAGAGATGGATGAAACATTTGATGAATATAGAAACAACTATCAAGATCATATTGATTCAATAATTTCCACTCTTAAAAATAGCACAATCGCTTATAATAAAGCTAGACATAATTTAAAGATCAAGAATGATGAATTAAAATCAAAAATCAACTTGCTTATGAAAATTGTAAATACAAATTCACAATATCCAACTATATCTAAAAACAAGTTGAATATGAATATGAACATCTTAACTAAGTTTAACAATGGGAGTAAGGAACATAAACGATTTGTTAATCTAAATCAAAATCACCATTATTTACAAAATTATGTATCTCCTAAAGTAAAATCAAATATGCAAAAATTTCCTATGAAAAATGATTTCAAATGTCATCATTATTTTAAGTCTAAGTTTAATGAATATGGAAATTTAATGCAAAATTATAATATTAAACCTAAGTATGAGTGGAGACCCAAAATTAAAGATGAAACATTAACTCCACTTGAAAGGGTCCATTCGTACTTGTCTCCCCAAAAGCCATCTCTCTATATTTGGGTACCCAAAGGAACCATCCCACATGGTCCTCTTTGGATACCTAAATCTCTCATTCATTAGTATCCCATCATTTGCGTGAAGTTGAAACCAACTAAAAATGAAATATCATTATTCTACTTCATGATTTGCTTAAACTTCTTTTTGTTTATTTTCTTTTAAACCATCATGTTATGATCACTTTATATATCTTGTGATATGACTTTCATAAATTAAAACCATAATTCATAAATGAATCAAATTGAATAAAATTAAATAAAAGTCATATCATTTCTTTTAAGTGATCTACTTATCCTTTTTATTTTTACCTTTCTAAATCCATTACCTTTAAAATGTCTTGAACTATCATTATAAATTGTATATTGAAATTATTATGAAGACTAATGATATTATTTTAGAGAATGGATTTAAATGGTTTATTAAAGGGCTTAGGCTAAAAATTAAAATGTCAAATGTGTTGATCTTGTTGATGATAGCCCTTATAATAAAGAAAAATATTTTTTACAAATTGCATGATTAATTCTATGTATAACATTGCATCCAAACTCATCATCCTAGCATCACTTTTTGGTTTATGCTTATATATCTATGTTAGGTACAACATTTATGATGTTATTCAAATTTTATGACATCTATGTGATTTGAAATCAAAATAGAACACTAAAATTCCATCAAACACATAGTTTATGAATTAATCATTAGAACATATATCTTGAACGTATATATTATCATGCAAAACCAAAGATCAATAAATTCAAGTAATAAAAACAATGATATTATTTCAAAACTTTATTTATGTGATCTTTGTCGTTGATGTGATTATATTGCATGTACATTTATTTTAGACCTTGTTCATATAAAGGTTCATCATTTCGTTCTAGGTCCAAAGAAAATCAAATTGAAATTCCTCTTTGAGTACATGCAATACTAGCATCTATCAAATTGATCTATATCGTTATAAATTTGCACCAAATCTCATTATCTTAGCATTACTTCCTAGTATAAGTTTTTCTTTTGGTGCTCATAATAGATATATCACTTAGAATGTCATGCTAAATCAAAAGGTAGAAAAACTATGTGAGTCTAAATTTTTTATAAAACTCAAATGATGTCATAGTTTATAAATCAATTGCTAAGACTTGAGTTAGGTGTCCAAGATCTTTCAAATTTAAACAAATTCAAAAATGCAATTTTTTAGTTTTTAACCATCAAAAACATCTTCTAAAATTCTGAAATTTCTGCATGAAACTACTATTGGGACACTTAATCAAGATCAACAATCAAAAATTTCAAAAATATAAAAAATCGTTCACTATCTCCCGCGCTAGCGCTACCGCAGGCACTAGCGTCCATGTTCAATTTTCTGTGATTTTAAAATTTTGAAAAATTTCTAAAATATACTAATCTATATGTACTATTTATGTTTGCACTTCTGATTATATTTTATTTTTGAAAAATCAAATACAAAAATATAAAAGCCAAATTACAAAAAATATGTTTTGCCTTTTTGTTTTTGTCATTTGTTTAAAGTCTATTTTCAAAAAATCAAATATAAAAATATAAAACTTTAGAACTGTCAAAAAACTATATGGATTTTCTTCTGAAAATCAAGCATGATTTAATTAGTTTAAACTTCTACAATGTTGCAATTTACTTTCTTAAACTACTTTGAACATTGTTTTCTTCATGCTTTGATATATCTATTAATATGTGCATCAAATATATTTTAAAAGGGTGTGTAGAATCAAGCTTAGCATGCCTCTAATATGAGTAAATGTTTTATGTTTGATAATGATATTTATCTCACTCACTTATTTTGGCATTGTCTACATATGGTTTAATCTAAAAATGCTTGTGTATGTTCTGTATTAGTACAATGAATTAAAATTGCACAAGTATCTTACCTACACTCCTTTATTTGCACTTTTAAAAGTTAAGAAAAGTGTTTATTTTTTTAAAATCTATTGGTTTGCAAAACAAGTGTATTTGGAGAACTTTGTACAAAATAAAAATGATAAAATAAATGACAAAGATAACTTCACCAAGCACTACTTGAACCTCCTGATAAGTCTTAATAAGCGTTGTGAGGTTGAGCACCTTGGAACAATAGTAAAGTGTCTTGTGCAAACCATATCTTTCTATCAAAATAAAAACCACTTACTCTTAAGTACACCGGATCACAAGTCTCAAACATTAAAAATAAAATTTGTGATCCCCCAAGCACTACTTTGCACCCCGATAAGTCTTAATGAGCATTGTGTGTGCAAAGCACCTTGGTAGTTGTACATTTTTTTGTGCATTAAAGTGTGTGGAAGTAACATTATTTGTGTTTTGTTGTGCTTCTACTTTACTTATCTCTTGTATCTTTGATTAAAACACTTGTATACTCTACTCAAAAATACACTTATGTGCACATCATTATCTTCCATAACACTTCTTCTCATGAGTATTGGATCCTAACGCTAATTTTATGCTACTCGTTATTTATGAAATGCACTCGATAACCTAGCATGCTTTCTACAATGTTTGGTTTGTTTTGAAATTGTGAATTGAAATAACATTGTAGTAATCTCTTTTGATAACAGTATTTCATGCTTGGTTAGTTTCTTGTAAACTTTAATTGAAAAATGATTTACAAAAACATCTTCTTTTTGAACTTTAACTCATATATCTTTTTATGGATCATCATTGCTTACATTAAGATGTTTCTTGTATTTCTATCAGTCTTCCGCATCATCACCATATAACTTTTACCTTGCGCTTTCATACTCATATCAAGTCTTAAATCTCAATCTCTCTAAAAACAAGTGGTAGACTTGCTTGGTAGAATTTATATTTGTTGTTCTAACACGCATATTATTTTTATGCTAAAAACTCTGATTTATCTCTATGTACACTTTTATGCTTAACACTCCTCCAACAAGTGAAATATTGCTTATAAAATATCCTCTTATTATTGAATTTCAAATCAAATTTTACTTTTGTGTTTCTAATTGCTAAAAGGATGTTGATTCTTTATTCCAAAATGCTTTAACTCTTATCTTTATAAAGTTAGTTTTTTGAAACTCAAAAACATCTCCTTTTTTGAACTTAAACTCTTATTTAGTATTATGATGTTTCTTTTTCGAAATCTTCCGCAATGCTCAAACTCTGATTCAGTCATGAAGTTCAATATAGCTAAGTGTATTTTATTTTCAAATAAAAATCCATATGCTATGAAACTTCTCATTAGATTTAAATGCTTAATGTTTCCAATAATTGTTATCCATGACTTCATTTCTCACCATAGCGGGGGCGTAGGGTTTTAGACATTAGATAACCTTATCTCTAGTCAGGTCTTGTCCTTAACCGGGGAGGGTTCCAGTGGGGCCTTGCGAGGCACTGGGGGGAAAGAGTGCTAGGTTAAGTTTTTTTCTAGTGTTTGCATATGGGATTAACACCCCAACCTACGGCATGTTTGCAACTCCTCATGCCCATCCGTCACTTAGTACGGGGCTAGGGTGTAGACATATTGTCTGGGTAGATTGGTTACTTGGAAATCATTACTTCTTATGCTTAAAACTCTTATATAAAGGGGAGCTTATTATTTTTTTTTAAAAAAAACTAAAAACTCTGATTTATCTCTCTAAAAATTATTCTAAAAATCCTTATCATTTCCTTCTCACCAAGAAGCTCGATCATGCTATTATCAAACTTTTATGTGGTGCCTCCTAACCCACTTTTGCTAATAACAAAAGGGAGAGAACTAACATGATAAATACAAATCCGCTATCAAAATAGAAAACTAACATGATTAATTAAGATGATAGCATACATATTAGGGGAGCATTCACATAGTGGGAGCATGTATCTAGGGGGAGCAATACTAAACCCTAAAATCGATAATTGTCCTAAGTCATCACTCTCACACACACACAAGTAGGATTTCATCATGCTTATATATTAATGCTCTGATTTATCATTAATGGATTTGTTATTATCAAAAGGGGGAGTTTGTTAGAACATGGTCTTCCGCATCTCCTAGGTTTGAGAATAACAAATCCTATGTGTATTTGATCTTGAGTGTTTAATTGTGCTGGATAACAAGTTCATATGACTCAAGGATAACATAAGAAGGATGCGCCAAAATTTGAAGCTAAAATTCCAACATGCCCGCTAGCACCGGCGCTAGCGCTAGCGCAGGCGCTAGCGCCTGATTGCGCGAAAGTGCAATTTTTCTTCGCGGGCAGGAAGATGCATATATAGAAGGAGATAGCGCCTGGCGGTAGCGCTAGTGCAGGCGCTATCACGGAGCACAAGAGGAATCGAAGATTTTTTGCCACGGATCGGGGATTCTCCCGCGCAGAATAATACCTAATCAGGGATAGCGCCGGCGGGTAGCGATGGCGCTAGCGCTAGCGCTAGCGTCAAGGCTATAAAATGGACCCCTTGGCTCCGTCTTCTTCATCCACTAGAGATCCCAAATTCCAGAGCCTCGTGCCACAACATAGAGAGGAGAGTTCGGAGAGATACTCCCACAAATCCATAAAGCCATAAGGAGATCCGTGGAGAAGATTTCAACACGCGTCATCATCATGACGAAAGACCGCATCGACTACGATCATACTCTGCGGGCCTTAGTCCACTTCTCCAAGAGATCCATATAGGGAGTTTTTATTATTGCTGTCTTCTATTTTATTTCTCTTTTTCTTTGTAAACGGTAGTGAATTCGCCTCGTGTTGGCGACTAGGTCTGGGGTAGGACTTAGGGCTGAAATTCGCCTCGTGTTGGCGACTAGATCTAGGCTAGGTCTAGGGGGTGCTCGAGGCCACATCCGGGGAAGGATTGGCTAGAGCGGCTTGAGGCCGAATCCGGGAAGGAGAAGGCTAGGGCCACCGGTTCGTGGGGAAGCGAGTCGGGATAGAAAACGAAAAGAGTTTTTATTATTCGCCTCCGATCTCTAGCGCCATTGAGATCAAGTTTTGTAAAACTTATTTAATATCAATAAAGCTTGTCTCTTTTTTTGTTTTACTTGACTTCTTGTTTTAATATTGCAATATTCCAAAGTTTTTCTAAATAAAATCTAAAGTTTTTGAAAACCCTTATTCACCCCCCCCCCCTCTAAAGGCGCCGACCGATCCAACAAGTGGTATCAGAGGCAGGTTATTCCAAATCGTCTTAACAACTGGGAATAATGACGTCTCCAATTCCCCCTGGGGTGACAAACTTCATTGCGAGGTGTGGGATGGACGAGATAGCTCCAAATAGGGCCTACAACGGTCGACTGAAAATCGCTTTGTAAGGTGATTCTGTCTCGATTACCACGAACTGCACGTCGCGGGTAGACCTCCTAGGGAAATCTCCTAGGGTAACAGGGAGAGTGATGGTTCCTTTAACCGGGACAGGACTGCCGTTGAAGCCATAGATTGGTCCAGAAGCTGGTTGGAGACTTTCTGGTAGGATCTTCATGCTGAGGAGAGCGGTCATGAACATGACGTTGACGGAGCTGTCGAGGTCTACCAATATCCGTTTGACGCAGAAGCTGGGGTTGCCGATCTCTGCGCTGATGACCAATGGATCCTGGTGCGGGATGAGCAGTCCCTTTAAATCTTCATCCCCGAAGCTGATCGTCTCTGCCGGCAGGGTAATGGAATTGACGGTGGGGAACGGGACACTTGAGATGGTTTCCACCACCCCTACTACTTGTCTGTCGCCCTGCGCGCCTTGTCGAGCAGGCAGTTGTTCTCTGTTTGCGGGATGATTTTACGTCTGGTCCTGTAAGAACCTTCCGAGGATACCTTGTCGAATGAGACGCTCTATCTCGTCTTTGAGTTTGATGCATTCCTCGGTGGTGTGTCCTGCACCTCGGTGGAACTCGCAGTACTTTGACTGATTTCCCCTGCCCTGGGGAAGTTCTCTTGGCCTTTGTAGTGTCGGGTTATCCTGTATTGCGTAGAGTACGTTTGTGCGGGAGGTATTGAGCGGTGCGTACTCCTGGTAGGTTCTGGGGGGGGGGGCCTGTTCTCATGACGGTCTTGCTGACGTAAATTTCCTTGGCGCTCCTCTTGCTGCTTCGGGACTGGCTCTTCTCTCTTCCTCTTTACCACTCCTTCGAATTGTCGGCGGTGAGCTTCGATCGCTTCGTCCGCCGCTATCTGTGCCTCCACTCGGTGCACCAGATCTGGATAGCTTGGTACTGTCTCCCTCATCAGAGCGGAGTAAAATCCGCTTGGGCGAAGTCCCCCTAGGAAAACGCCGCGCAGAAGCTCGGGATCAACCCCTGGGATTTGTCGCACCTCGGCCGTGAAGCGGCGGAAAAAGTCCTTGAGGGTCTCTCCTTCGTTCTGGCGAATCCCTGAAGGATGTGAGGGATCTCGAACGATTCTTCGGTTAGCGACAAACTGGTCCGTAAATTGCTGTGCGAGCTCGGTGAAGTTGTTGACGGATCCATCCCGCAGGGAATGAAACCAAGTGCGTGCCTGCCCCCTGAGTGTTGCCGAAAACACTTGGCAAAGGAGCTGATCAGCGGCGTTGTAGATCCGCATGATGGTGGTAAAATGGTTGACGTGCTTCAGGGGATCTTCCGTCCCATCGAATGTCTCGATGTTGGGAAGCTTGAAGCCATGCGGAATTGGATGGTCCAAGATTTGTTGTGTGAGCGGGGAGCCGCAACGTAGGGGGCGGTGGGCGAAGATGCCCCGGAGTCCGGCCTGTCCGTACTCTTCAGCTATCACGTCGTGTATCTCCTCGCGAGTGGGCCTTCCTATGGCTTGTTCGACTCCTATCCCTCCTTGCTGGTGGTGGAGGGGTTCTCCTCTAGCTCCCCTAGCGGGGCGGACTGGATGCGCAGAGCTGGCAGCATCCGAGTATTCTTCTTCGTATGTTTCTCCTTCTTGAGCAGCTTCTCCCAATGGAGCGTGATCAGGGAACAAGGGAGGCGGGATGATTGGAGCGGCAGGTGGAGCAGGACCTTGCGGTGCTCCGAGGTTTCTGAGAAGAGCCAGCATTTTCAGTTTGCTGCTCTTCCATCTGGCGTATACGCCCTTCTAGCGCGGCAACGGGCGCTAAAGGGACTTCTTCGGCAGGAGGTGCGTTGATGAGTGAATGGGATAGAGCGGGATCGACGCGTCCTTCAGGGATGGAAACATCAGTGGTGCGAGCACTTCTTCTTGCCATTGCTGTCAGTCACGAGTATTGCCGCGAGGCGGATACTGTCTTCGAAAAGCTTTTGCAGAGTTTGGGGAACACCTTTCCCACAGACAGCGCCAAACTGTTGCGGGTCGCTCAACGTTCTTTCAGACTGGGCGAATCGAACCATCTTAGCCCGAGAGTGAACCGAGCGTGCAAGCAGTCACAGTGAGAACGAACAGGTGGCAAGAAGACGTTTTTACCGTGGAAAACCCGGAAAGGGTGAAAAACCACGTGGTCGGATCGGCGCCGACCAAATTTCACTAAGTTGTGGAGTGTTACAAGTAATGATGCGAGAATCGGGAGCGACAGGCCGCTCCCGTTACAATTGCAGTTGAATGAAGGTCTCTGAGGGTTACAGGCCACCTCTCAAAAAAACTAAGTACTTTTCTCGGCCAGGAAGTCTTCAAAGTCCGTAGGAGATCTTCAAGCGACGATGGGGGTCTTCAAGCGACGAAGGAGGTCTTCGAAGGTTGAAGGAGATCTTCGGGTTCCGTAGGAGATCTTCGAATGCTGAAGGAGATCTTCGGGTTCCGAAGGAGATCTTCGAATGCTGAAGGAGATCTTCGGGTTCCGAAGGAGATCTTTGGGTTCCGAAGGAGATCTTCGAATACTGAAGGAGATCTTCGGGTTCCGAAGGAGAATTTCGGGTTCCGAAGGAGATCTTCGAATGCTGAAGGAGATCTTCGAGTTCTGAATGAGATCTTCGAATGCTGAAGAAGATCTTCGGGGGAATTCCAGAGAGCTCTCTCCAGTCCAGAAAAACCAAGTCCTTTGAAATGAAGCCCTGGGGTTCCTTTTATAGCTTTTGAGGGTGGTTAGGGTGGTTATGGTGGTTAGGACGGCTATCCGCACACCATAACTAATTTATGCGCTATATGCACATTTATCACGAATATGGCTATGCGCACACCAGTTTGTATAGTTTTTAGGATGATATGTATTCATATGACGGATATAGTTACGCGCACACCATAACCATACTATTTGCTAGTCGTAGACCGTATGTCCACTTACTATGAATACGGCTATGTGCACACCAGTTTGTATAGTTTTGGGATAATATTCATTCATATGATGGATATGGTTATGCACACACCATAACCATATTATTTGCTATATGCAGACCGTATTGGAAGATTTTACTATTTACACCCCCATGTTGGAGGATTTTCACTATTTGCACCCCATGATGTGGAATTTTACTATTTGCACTCCATGATATGGAATTTTACTATTTGCACTCCATGATGTGGAATTTTACTATTTGCACTCCATGATGTGGAATTTTACTACTTGCACCCCATGATGTGGAGTTTACTATTTGCACTCCATGATGTGGAATTTTACTATTTGCACTCCATGATGTGGAATTTTACTATTTGCACTCCATGATGTGGAATTTTACTACTTGCACCCCATGATGTGGAGTTTTATTATTTGCACCTCATGATGTGGAGTTTTACTATTTGCACTCCATGATGTGGAGGTTTAGTTTGGCTTTTTGCTTAACCGCAGCCCAGATTTCTCTACATAATGTATGACAACCCATCAGTTTTGATTATGACAAAGTAGGAAAAACAAGGATTTTGCAATTGCATGAAATGGATGAGATTATGATGAATGCTTATGAGAATTCCCGAATTTATAAGGAAAAAAACCAAAAAATGGCATGATCAATGTTTGAAAGAAAAGCACTTTAAGATGGGGCATCTAGTTCTCTTATTCAATTCTCGATTAAGATTATTCCCTGGAAAATTAAAATCTCATTGGTCGGGATCATTCCAGGTAAAAGAAGTGTGCCCATATGGAGTAGTGACTATTTTGAATGAAAAAGATAATTCTGAATTCAAAGTGAATGGTGAGAGACAAAATTTATAAAGGATTCGAGAATGAACGAATGGTTTCGTTCATTCGGTTGGTCTAAAGATTCATAAGCGTGATTAATGTCCTGTCAGGACATGAAATCCGGCACTTCTTGGGGAGGCAACGCAAGTTTTCGTTTTTCGTTTTCATGCTTGTTCGTTAATTTTTACGTAAAGAATAATTTAGAATCCTGTAGTTTATTTTAAGTTTGCCGAAGTAAATTGCCAAAATTACTTTTCCGGAAATTCGTTCCAACAAATTTCATTCTTGTTACAACATATTTCTTGTTGTTAATCTTAGCACAAAAACGAGGCCGTGCTTTATGTAAATCATTCTCCTTAAGATGTGCCTTCAACCTCGCTCAATTAAACCAGAATTATTTTCATTAACTACTAATCAGAGGTTAATATAGTCGATCCTTGAAATCCGCCAATTAACGTAACATTAAAGCAGGATTATGGTACATCTAAATCAACCTTAATCAGTGGTTAATCTAACCGTCCCTTAATAATCTACCGCTACTTTCTTTTCAACCATTACCTCGGTCTTTTTGTCTCTGTATAAAGACCTTGTTTCTCCCGAGCATTCTCTTCGCTGGACAAGACGGCGCATCGCCCACGCCGGCGTCAGTCTTAGACGGCTATTGTCCTCGCCCCAGTGCCTCCGTTAGCAGGTAATTTCCACGCACGAACTCGACCTCTAAGCTTACGCCGGAGCTTCCTCTTCCTCCAAGCAGCGCACACCGTCGCGGCTTGCGGTCTCCCCTTGCGGCAACCCTAGAGAGAGCTCGAGAGAGAGAAGGAGAGGAGAGGGAAGGGCGGCTGCCCTTGCTCTAGGCCGACGGGAGAGGGAGAGGGGCTCGTCTCCTCCTTGCTCCAGGCGGCGACGAGAGAGAGGGAGAGGGAGAGGGGCTCGGGTCCTCCTCCAGGCCGACGAGAGAGAGGGAGGTGGAGAGGGCTCGGGCGGCGGCTTCTCTGTGCGAACGAGAGGGAGAGCTCGGGAGAGGGGGGAGTTGGTCGGGATGGGGAGAGAGAGACCGGCAGAGAGGGAGCTCGGGAGAGATCGGGAGAGGGAGAGGGTCGGCTGGGTAGGGTTTGCGGGAGATTAGGTTTTAAATAAACCCTAGCCAAATCTGCTATCCGCAGACCACACCTGTAAACGCACACCAAAACAAGCTATGCACACACCAAACCTTGATTTATTAAATTTGGAGCGTTATACGCCATGTTTCAGTTCTTTCCAAATCTTTGACTTTTTATTTAGGTGGTCTCACTTATTTTTCATCTGCAATCGATCATAATTTTTCTCGGCCCGTTGCTTAAAATGTGGGTAAAATTGTAATGTCAATTGAATCCCACGACGCAGATAGTCCACATTCATTTGATTTGCCCATTACAATGTACGGTCAAAACGATAATCGTCCGTAACTACTACATACAAAAAACATACAAAAGCCACTAGTGGATAGATGATTATAAATGATCAATCATTTGTTTTTGGGTGAAGTGCAAAAGATAGATGCAAACAGACTCAAATATATATATATATATATATATATATATATATATATATATATATATAACAACTAATAGCAAGTAAACTAATTACAATCATAAATTAGAAAATAAATTTCATCTACCAAAAAGCAAAACAGCATAATTTGGAATGCAAACATTCACTATAATTCATCATCATCGGTAAATTCATTCTCAGCCCACCATCGATTCATCAAGATCGTTTCATCTCAAGATCGTACGGCCAGGATTCGCAGGAGGTCCTCAAATCCCACGCCGATAGACTCATCGCAGCCGCCGGAGCAGATCATCTCACGCACATCGTCGTCGTCGGCTGGCATCCCGGCAGACCTCAGATACGACTTCAAGTCGGCGAACCCCACTTTGCCGTCTCCGTCGAGGTCCATCAAGCGGAATGCCTCCTCCATGATCCCGTCTCCGCCGCCGCCGCCGAAGAGGACGCGCTCGAACTCTTCGAACTCAACGAAGCCGCTGCGGTCGACATCGGCTGCGGAAATCATGGAGGCTATGATGTCATCGGAGGCGGCGGGGAAGCGGGAGAAGAAGGCGCGGAGGTCGTCGCTGCTGATGCGGCCGTCGCTGTCGGTGTCGAGGACTTTGAAGGCGGTCCGTATTTCCAGCGATTGGGCGGCGGCATTGAGATGCGACTGGCGGCCGGAGGGGCACATTTTGGGGGCGGGGGAGATTTTTATTGTTCCTCAGCAGAGATGAGAGGCTGTGGTGCGAAGCGGACGAATTTATGGAAAGCTGGTTTCTGGAATTCGTGGCTTTGGGAGCACGTGTTGGGTGCGTCCAAAATGTCGACGTTGCAGAAGACGTGTTCGCTGGCGTCAGCAGTCAGCAGAAGTGTCAGAATTGGTTTTTGTAACCCGATTGATACGGGAGATTCTTAGAGCAACTCCAATGAGAATCTCTATATTTAGAGATTCTCATTGTACTATGTTCTTTAAATATAGAGAACATTGTTAGAGCAATTCCAATCATGTTCTCTATATTTAGAGAACATGATATAAATATAAATATTATAAGTATTTTGTATGTATATTATATTTATATGATATGTATATATTTATATGTAAATTATATTTATGTATTTATATGTATAAATATATGTATATATATAATATTTATAATTATAATTTATTATTATTATTGTATTAGATACTATTTATTTTTTTAAGTTTTTTTTTTATTTTAAATTTGATTGCATAACAAAAACACACTAACATTAGATAATTCGAATGAAAATATTACATTTAGAATTAAAATTAAAATTCTGGGAGGTCATCACTGGGTTCGCTACGACTTCCGCGCGCGCTTTCCCTGTGTTGTTCTCCTCCATACCCTGGTATGCCATAGCCGCTTCGTCCATATTGACTTCCTCCGTGCTCGATGTCGTACTGGCTTTCTCGGTACTGACTTCCTCTAAATTGAGGTCCTCCAAATTGAGGTCTCCAAATTGAGGTCCTCCAAATTGAGGTCCTCCAAATTGAGGTCCTCCAAGTTGAGGTCCTCCAAATTGAGGTGCGCCGTGTGGGTCTCCTTCATACTGACTTCCTTCATAACCACTACCTCCATATATGTCTCCTTCATATTCAGTTCCTTCGAGTGATGAAGATCCTCAAATAGTGGTTTTACAATATTTTTCTTCATAATGGCATGTTGTTTTTGCCAAAAATACTCCCTCTTTGGAGTTCCTTTGATATTATCCAAATCTATCATCATGATATCGTGATCTTGTTTAGCGCTCTGAAGATCTAGTCTTCTCCTTTGATTTTCTGCTTTTAACTTCATGAGCGCTTGGATAGAAGAGAGCTCGCTTGCTCGTTGTTCTTGCCCTTTCTTTAAAGCCTCTAAGATTTCTTCATTTTTTTAGTGGGAGCCTCAATATCATAACTCTTACCACTCAATCTTCTCCTCCTCTCCTTTTCTTGCTTTCTTCCAGTAGGTCGATTAGTGGAAGTTGAGATCGGAGATTCTTCATCACCAGTACCACTACTATTCAAGTCATTGTCAGGACGTCACGGTGGACCAACAATCATTCTCGAGGCAGTAGCATCATATGACCTATGGATATGGCATGCATATTTTGGCTTACCGGGCTCTAACAATGATATCAATGTTCTGCAGCCATCTAATTTATTTGCAAACTTAGCACAAGGTATTACGCCTCCTACCAATTATACAATCTTGGAAAAAAATTATGATGTTGGTTATTACTTAGCCGACGGTATCTATCCGAAATGGTCAACACTAGTTCAAACTATTTCTCATACACAAGATAAAAAAAACAACACTTCGCAATGATGCAAGAAGCATGCCGAAAAGATGTAGAACGAGCATTTGGCGTTTCTTCAATCACGCTTTGCAATTATTAAGGGGTCATGTCGTTTTTGGGATAAACATGTGTTGCACGATATCATGACTACTTGCATTATAATGCACAATATGATTATCGAAGACGAGCGAGATGAAAATGAAGATGTCGATATTTCTCCGCCGCCGCCAACTCAGAATGTTGAAGAGATGGACACAAGTGAAGCCGAAAGATTCCGTCAATTCCTAGATCGGCATAAAAAAATCAGAGACAAAGATGCACATTTCGCACTTCGAGATGCCCTGAATGAACATCTATGGGCACGACATGGTAATGAAACACTGTAATTTGGAAAATTATATGCATTTTAATTTGAATGTATTTTGATTTATGTGCAAATTTATTTAGTAAAATGTATTCTCTTGCTCTTTGTATGAATAATAATAATTATAAAGTATTCAATATTAGTCTCGTTTTGTAGGTCTCGAAAAAACGAATTTATTAATATATTATATGTCATATTTGAAAAAATATATTGACTATTACGAGCAAAATATTAAAATCATTGAGTTTTATAAATACACAAACTAAATAATTAAAAAAATAATACATTTATACAAAATAGCGGCGCTGCATTTCCTCTCTCCTTCCTCTAAATTTATAGGAGGAGAGAGAGGATCTCTAAATATAGCGGGGCTTTTTGTAAGACCTCAAATCAGAAAGTTGGATTTCTAGAATCCAGCGCTATCGCTGGCGATAGCGGCTATCGCCCGGCGATAGCGTTCTGTTGAGTAGGTTTCTGTCTAGAGACTATCGCGCGGCGTTAGTGCTAACGCCGACGACAGCGTGACGCGTGGCAGTGACTGATCAAAGCGGTGGCGTTGACCGGTCGGAGTCGGTTCTTTAGCGCTATCGCCACGCGATAGCGCTACCGCCCGGCGACAGCGCCAAATTGTACTTTGCGGCCGAAATCGTGGGCATTGATGGCACTTGGACTTTAGGGGCTGATTGTTGGCTAGTTGGCTCGGGAGGTGGCGTGAAAAGGCCGAAACCCCTCTTCTCTTCATTATTCACTAAGGGTTTTGTTTTGGTGAGAAGGAGGAGCTTGGTAGTGGTGATGAATAGGGTTTTCCAACCCTAGAGCTCATCTTTGGTGGAGGTTTCCTACACCGAATCCCGATCCGTTGGTGGCTACGCGTAGAGGAGGGCAAGACGCTCCTTTCTAACCGTGCCAAAAATCAATCTATGGCCTCGAAGCGACGTCTAAGAGTAACGATCCTTTCTACCCTCTTTTGGACATGTGTTAGTCCATTTCCGTGCATCTTTGAGGTCCCTACCCAAAAGGGTGAGGTCGTGACCTCCGACGGGTGGATTCGTGTTATCCCCGTCAGATCTTGCATACATGTAGATTTCACGCATGAAATGGACGTAGGCGCGCTGTGTGAAGCCCATCCGAGATGGTTCGTCCGGATTGGTGATGCTTTTTGATATTATGCGTGCCGGGGAAAACTCCGTTTTGATATCCTACTTCGTAGGACTAGAGGGTGCTACTGCTTGCGCAGCAACGCCTGGGTGTGTGCCCCGGGAAGCACCCAAAGTTAGAAGCAGAAATGGAGTTTCTGTTCACTACCGCTGGCGTTAGCGTTATCGCCGGGCGGTAGCTCCCAGACTTGGTTCTGGTGATTTTGTGCGTTTTGAGGCAGTGGGAGTGCTACTGCTTGTGCAACAATGCTTGGGGGTGTGCCCCGGGAAGCACCCACAGCTAGAAGCCAAAATGGGGTTTCTGTGCGCTATCGCCAGGCGTTAGCGTTAACGCCGGCGACAGCTCCCAGACTGAGTTCTGGTGATGTTGTTGTGCCCACCTGTTGAGATGAGCTGAGGCCTGTGTGCCCGACCTGTGAGGGTGTCCTGGTGGATGACTTAGTGGCCCGTAGAGCCGGCTAATTGAGAATACCTGGGCTGAGGGGACGCCTTACCCGTTTTTCGTGTTGTACAATGAGAGCTGTGAACAACGGGCATTTGGCGAACCTGAAACCGCACCATTGCAGCACCTGATTAGTAAGGCTCGTACAGCATGTCGGGAAGCAATGGGAAAGAGTCTTCGGACTACGGGATGTTCACAATTAAAGCACGGGAGAGCCCTAGTATTCGGGCCACCGACTTTAGCCTCGAAGGGCAAAGCCATCAAGAGTGGATGGTGGTGGAAGGCGGAGTACACCAAAGAGTGCCTGAGAGCACGAGACGTGGAGGCCTTTCCCACGTTTGTGATTGATGCATATGTATGAATTGTTGTGGGCCGTGTCAGCCGCTTCATTCTGTTATATATATATGATGTGATGCTCTTGCAGGGACGGGAAACTGCTACCCCCTCAAAGGGGTGGGGTCGTTATGATTTGGTCACCCGTTGCTGACCGTTGCCCTGTTTTGCCACCGTTTTTGGTGGGCTTGTTGTACAGGTGCTGGACCGAGCGGGAACATAGCGGGCTCATAGCGGGATGAAGCCTCTGCGCTGCTGCGGCCCCTGAAGGCCTTTTTGATGTTCTCTTGTTTTCATGTATGGCCGGCCTGCGCGCCGATGTTGGTAATTTGTAAGGCCGTCGTGCCTAAATTTTGTTGTATAAAATATTTCATTCCAAGTAATAGAAGTGGACATACCCGGGTTCGGGTTTTGGGGTTTATCTTGTCTCTTTTCAGCTTCCGCATAGAATGCTCTAAGTTAGGCTTCGTTGTATAGCGTCGTTCGATATTTCAATTAAGTGACATTCCTGTTTGTTTTGTAGTATATGGCGTGGGGCCCCGGCCGGACCTTCTGTTATATGCTCCCGAACGGATGGGGGTGTTACACTTTTAGCGATCGGTTGGAGGCATTTCGTCCGACAAAATTGGAGTTTACAGCCGCGTTGGAGTTGCTCTTAGGCCCGGGCCCGGACCCAAGTTGCCTTATGTGGCGGAACACTGCTTGTCCCGGACGGTCCGATTCACGTACCTAAATATTTTGTGATTGATATTGGGACCATTAAGATCACGGCGCGGAATCTCCAATCTCGCTGTCTATTTCCGGTAGCACGATTTTTCACACATGATTGATCTAAAATATGATCAGTATTATTTAATACGATGAAAGTATATAAATACGGATGTATATATCACAGATCTTCGTCATTGAAATCACGATCGTACAACTATATTTGCTTTGGCACGGTGATCTTTTTTGATCAGCGTGTGCTACATGCACGTAAGTATCTCTCCCCTAATTGACTCTTTGTACCCAAATGGCCTAATATTTAATTTTTTTTTTATTAACCCCAAAACCCTAAACATACCCCCTTGGACGACGATATTCCTCCCGCGGGGGCTATTTTGACCGCCGGAGTTCCTTTATTTCGGTGCTTGCCCTCCGTTGAGTGGTCCGAATCTTCTCCTCAGTCTTTTCCCTATCCAAAACCTAAACATTTCGATAATCTCTAATAGCTTTTGCTTTGCCCCTCCTCTAGGCTTCTTTTTGGATGGAGAGATCCATTCATCCGACGCTGTTTTTTACCGCCAGCGCCAGTGATCCCCAATGTGAGTTTTTCCCCCTATACTCTAGTTTATTCGGATTTTGTAGTTTTGTTGTCGGTGGAGCTCCAAGTATTAGTTTGTTTTGGTGCTAGAGTTGATATTTTGTAGATTTTTTCATGGTGGGGCATAGTTTTATAAATTGTTTGTTCAACAATTTTTATTTTATTTTATTATGTTAGATTGTGATGAATTCAGAGGATGTAAAATTGGTAGCAAATGTTGAAAGTTCGCAAAATATTTTCATCGATGTTGGAAAATATTTTTGCACAAATATGAGGTTTTAGGGTAAAGTAGAAATAGTTATGTGGGCGCGAAACACTGCAAAAAATTTAGGATTTATTATTATTATTTTGTTCACATGAGATACATAAATGACAATCACTATATTTTGTTACAAATGAAAGATGATTGTGCAATGCCACCTGTATTTCTTGTTTGAACAAGATATCATGAATAAGAAGCAAAAGAATAAGATGCATCATATATCACAAGACTTTTCTGATCATAAGGTACGATTAAAAACAAAAAAACTATTCATTTACTTGCCTATTTATTCATATTATTTGACATATTTTTTCTCTTTCGTATTCTCAGTTATTAGAGATTTTTGAAAATTTGGATGCTGGAATATTGAAGTGGGACAATCGATAAATTTTTAGGTGACAAGTCCATTATTTTTTTACTTGTTATAATTGCAAATTTTTTCTAATCAAATCGTTTACTCATATTTGTTTTCTCTTCTTGTTGAGGATTTTTTTGGGATGCGGCTACGTTAAGAGGCGCCTACAACACTATTTTGGTGTTTTCAATCAAATATATGTTTAACCAATGTCTTCCATAGCTTTATTTCTGAGCATTATTACTTTAAAAAAAGCGAAGCCCGTCTTGACCATAATAGCCGAAAAATTTTCATTTCTGCTGAAAAAGTACTTTCTAATTAAAACTTACTTTTAATACTTCCTTCAAATAATTTGAGCTTCATGGCAGTAATGTTAAGTATTGCAGAGGTTTCTATTCTTATTGTTTTACTAAGGTTTTAGTTAATCAGAATTGCATCACACAGTGGCGGACCCAGGATTTTCGTCGGACCTAGGCACTAAGTAATAGATTTAGATTTTTGATAACCTACTCACAAACTGAAGAACAATTTTGATTTTGAGCATTGTGATTCATAAACAAAAATTGAAAAAGCAAATATAAAAGACGATTTTTATTAACATCGAGACAATCTGATTTATTAACAAATAAAATTAATATTGAGATAATCTATTGAGACATGATTCACTATTTCTTAACAAGATATGCTTCACTAATTTTCAAAATAAGAGTAACTGATGATTTAATAAAATCCAAACCATAAAAATGAGACTCTCTGGTGTTATCGATTGCAAGTCAAGAATGTCGAACTCTAATTATGGAGAGAAAATCTATGAATCTAACTTTACATGGAGAGACTTAACGAAGAAGATTACTCGTTGACCGATAAAATAAAAAAAATCATTAAGCTGAGGCCATTGGCAGAGAGAAACATAATAATTACCTCTGATGAAATTAGCAGTGGATCAACCGGCCATTGACAGAAAGTGTAAAATCTGCTATAGATGCTACAAATGCATTGCCACCAGGAAATTTCCAAGAGCGATCAGAATATGGAGCTTGTTCCTGAAGCACAGATGCGGCGGGAGATCACCTGTGAGCATGTTGGATGAGAGGTCAAGGAGCTGAAGAGCGTCATTCCTGCCGAGACCCCATGGTATGCTGCCAGTGAAGTTATTCTCCCAGAGTTGGAGCACCTCCATCTCCGACGGTATACGTCTGGCGCCCGCTAAGCTCTTTTCTGGAGACTGCGATTGGTTGTACTCCGGTGGGATGACGCCGGAGAAGAAGATTCAGCCAAGGGGAGCAGTGATTTCTATAAAGCTGGGATGTGAAGGACTGACGGATGTGAGCAAAGATTTCAGGGGAGGTTGAAGCGGCATTGAAGGACTGTGAGTAGGGATTTCTATAAAGATGGAATCAGAGAAAAATAAGCTTTTTAAGCCTAAAATCCTGTGTCAGTAGTCTGAAAGCAGCATGACAAGACAAAACACAGGCTCCATGACAAGACAAAACACAGGCTGCCTGTACTACAAAGGAAAAAAGTAGAAATCATACCCAGGCACGTGCCCGGGTGTGCCTCCATCTAGGTCCGCCAATGGCATCACAGGATGATGTGTTGGGCATCAATAGTTTTACGCATTGCGGAGCTTGGATCTGAGGTTTCAATTCTGGTGGATCTACTTATGTTTTACTTCAATCGGACTACTTCGTAGAAGTATACATGCTCCTAACTGAGAAGGGCGACAATGGTTTCAGGTACTGCAGAATTTGGAGCTGATATTTCAATTCTCATAGGGCTACTGAGCTTTTAATTTAGCCGGACAGCTTTGCATAAGGTATATGGACTTCTTGTTGCGTCTGTGATATTGTATGAACGATAGAATTGAATATCACAATGAAGGATGTGAATATTTTCATCATAGAATATAATCTAGTGTAATGTGTGTTTTGGGCAGTCGATGGTCGTATTCCTTAGTGTTCTATAGTTGTTACAGTCATAGTTCAAATAATTAGCCATTGTGTGAGAAGTGGTTGGTATTTATGAGTATATATATTCTAGTATTTCAGAGTAAATAAGATTATATTCATATTGTATGTGTTTATGTGGATTATGATCATGTTTCTTATTTCCAAAAAAATTGTTATTACATGAAAAGTGGTCGACATTTTCCAATATTTCTGAGTATATAAAATTATATTGATGTAATCTAAGTTTGCAAATAATGTAAATATCATTTTGTTAATTTCCTTACTCTAATTTTAGAATTATTGATTTTGATGTTATAGAATGTCATAAATCTACTTTTTATTTATGTATATGTAAATGTTCTCATGAGTTGTTCAAACTGACATAGATGCTTATAAGTTACATTGCAAGTGTGCATAAGAGAAAAGTTGCGTTCGGAAGATGCGTATATACTATTGGTCGATGTTTATTTCTATCAAGAGAATTTTATTCTTTGAGTGCGGCTGTGAAAAAACACACATCTATAAATACAACTGTGAATTTTTGCAAAATTGACACAAGAGAAGGATGCCTCACATATGTAATATTTAATACTGATGAATAAAAGAAAATTTGAAAAGTAAATAGGCATGTAAAGGAACATAATAATAAACTAGCAGAACTAAACAGGGCATATATGCTTAGATCATAAAATTTTTTTAAGAAAGAGGATGTGTTTTTAAGAGTATGAGATGTGTTGGAATTAAAACTTTACAAGATTTTCCTATCTTGTTAATGAAATTGGATGTGTGGAAAAATTAGTTTTTCAAAACAAAATGCTTATAATTTCACCCAAAAAGAAAGATGGGCTAGAGTGGAGAGTGATGACTCTTCCGGTCCCGTAAAATTATTGACTTAATATTTTCATGTGATTTTCAAGTTGATGAGATGATTTGATGGTCACGTCAAATTAGATTATACTTACTATGACATATATCATTCAACATAAGTTATCGAGTTAATAAGTATAATTTATCTTGTGCTTCATTTGTAGTTGTGAATCATCAATGGCCAAATGTTATGGTTGGATTCACTTTCATTATTAGTAAACAATTGAGTCGTTAATATGGTTATTTTCAATATTTTTAAGATTTAATGGTGGCAAACAACCATAAATAATTTTTACAATCAGGATAAAAAATGTGTGCTCCCTAAGTTCCCATTGACTTTGTCAATGACATATAGCCAAAAATAATCTCCGTTTAAGGTACTTGCATTCATCTATGATAAAAGTATTCGCTCATTAATTAATAAATTGTAATAATTGTGATTGTGAGGAAGCATTTGAAAGGACATGGTGGGAAACGATTGCAAAAGAAATTTAGAAAGCAATAATTGGTTAAGAGATCTTTAGAAAATGAAGAAGAAATGGTTAACATCATTCAATAAAATTATTCTTTATTTAGGTATTCGTACAACACAACAGAATAAGATTATCAATAATGTTCTAAAGTTCACAAGCTCTCTTGTAGCTTATTTTTTGGGCTTAGAAAGAATGATTTCTTATTTGCAACTAATTGGAGGAAGATTTCAAATGCAAGCTAAGAATTGTTGTAATTCAAATTAAGAATTGTCTTATTCTAAACTATTTATATGTACTTGTGTAGATTGTAAGGTCCCTCTCCTGGGATGTACATATCGATGAAGGAAACCTAATCATGAGCCAGCAGTGGTTTCGAGTGAATGTCCATAATATCACAATTACATACAAATATAGTAAGGAGGAAGAAAGGACAAAAGTGTAGGTACATATCGGAAGTAATAAACATCCATGCAGCAACATCACAAAACTAGTAGAAGAAACTGTTGGGAAAACTCCTTGCTTTGATGCACTAGATTACTCTTAAATTGATCTATACTAAGTCTTATTCATGTATAGAAAGTCTTTGGTTCTTCTTATTTCTCTAAATGCCAAAGGATTTAGCCAAATTCAGAAGATACTGAAGAATCATCGATTTCAAATAGCTTATGTCAAATTGTATTTGACGTACAACTAATTTTCCATTGTATTCCTTTAGAGAATGAAGCAAGGATTACGTTTAAGAAGGATTACACTGAATTATATTCAAAGCACAGAAAGATGACTGTGCATATTATATTAAAGTATTACAGCCACACACTGAATTATACTCGAGGTTTAAATATAAAGAAAAAGAAGGCGGAATTTGTATTGAAGTAGATTACAAGATTTTCACTCATCATTCATCGGCCGGAGGCCTGAACGTCGTCCGATCACAAGTTAATTATGTCAGTGTTTTTTGACCGAAGAGATTTCTGTCGAGCAGTCAGAGCACTTGCACAAGCCATTCGTCGTCTGGAATTAAGATCCTAACCACTGACTCTTATCCTACTAGAAGTCTGAAAACTTTTTTTCCACAGCCAACAGATTGAGATCTCGAATAGCAATTCACGGAACGTGTGCTCAGTGTTCGCGAACCAAAATTGAAGATTTGATGGGATTTCAAGTAAAGTAATTGCTGATCAAAATAGAGGCCACCACTTTCTTGGATAACAGATAAGGAAGATGTCTTCTGAATTGAAGGACATGCATTTTCATGTTATGCATATATGGAACCTCCTCTTTGTCCTTATCTGAAGGAATCTTTTGAATTTAAATATATATGGTCACATAAGGGGATGACAAATCCTAATGATTCATTATGATCTTTTCTTGATTTCTGAGTCATTAGATCAACTTCATCCTGCTTTATTTCTCGTAAGAAGAAGTCTCTCCTATTTTTTTCCTTTCTCTGAAGAACAAGAAGAGATTACTACTTTTAGAATCCACACAAGTTGAATACAAAAAGTGATTTGAGTTTGTTGAAAATCATCTTCGCAACATGGAAAAGTGCATAGTTTTTTTTAATACTATCGTACAGAGTTTTGAGAATCCTTCTCCAAAGGATTTAGTTGTGGTTCTAAGAGTCTCCTAATCAAAATTCTCATATTGGTTCTAAGTGCCTCCTTAACAAAAGACTCATGATGATTCTAAGATTCTTCTTACAAAAAAATCGCGGATTCATACCTATGGTTGAAGAGAGGAGTACCCAAGTTTAGGGGGAACCTCTATAAAATGCCTTGTTTTGTCTAGTTTACCCGCTTTATAACTTAGCTTTCTTTACTTCATTACTTTATTTTGTAATATGATGAAGCTGAAACTATATCCGCAAACGACAACGACAAGTGTACCATATCGAAAGTAGTATAGGTTTATAAAAACCAAGGTCGTATTAGACTCGGGGTGGTTGAGTACTTTAACTTCAAGAAAATCTCTATTATTTTATCAATTAAAACTTGGATTGGTTTTGCAAAGGGGGAATTAAAATGATGACTAAACGATGAGTTAAAATACTAGCACTCGATCATCGAATCACCGCGAAACAATAATAGAAGAAATAAGAACTCTAATTCTCTTAAGAAATTTACTTCGACCGTGGAGGTTCCCGAATTCTAAACACACCTCTCTCGAGGATACGTTCAACTAAGTTTAGGTTGATCAACCGAACTCTCGCTCTATAATTGAAACCCCTAAAACTCGCTTTAACGTGGTGAACCCCTCTATTGGATTTGACTCCAATCCAGGAGATTTATGTCATCCTTTCTTAAGGGTTGCAATCAACTCTCTTTATCCTTAAGTGATCAATTCGAATTATGAGTCTCTCGACTACTAAATTGCGAAAACATGAATAAGAATTATATATCAAAAATATAATCTCACTTCAATAAAATTAACGATAAATCTTAAGCATTTCAAAGAAGAGAAGGAGATCTAATTAATTCATTGCGAATATCATTCCTTGGATCATCTCAATCGAGTACTAATAGAATTTTAGCTACTCATTGAGATTAAGGAATTAACAAAATAAAAGAGTACATGATAAAATAAGAGGGCAATGAGAAATTAAGAGAACTAATTTTTATTAAAATTGCAAAGAAGAGAATTACAAGCTATTGAAGTTGAAATCATAACTATTGAATTGAAAGTACAATTGAAAGAAAGAAAGAAGGAGTACAAGAACTAATAAAAACAAGAAAATAATACAAGAAATGAAGAATCTAACTCCTAAAATTTCATCCCCTTGAGTTGTAGAGGAGCTGGCTTTAAATAGGCTGAAATTTAAGGTTACACGCCCTTGGTCACGCCCGTGACCAAGGGTGTGTAAGGGGCGTGATTGATGTTGGTATGGAGAGGGCACCTTCTGGCTTCAATGCGGGCGTTACGTGCGCATTATGCCCGTGACCTAGGGCGTGTAATCTTCAAAATGGCACCTGGCGGGAAGCTTCAGTGGGAAGGAGAGCGGGACGAGTCACGCCAGTGACTGGATGTCACGCCCTTGGTCACGCCCGTGACCGGGGGCGTGTAATTTTAAATGACATGGCGGCTGATCTGGTAAGCTGAAGGCGGATCATGGCCGTGACCTTGGTCACGCCCTTGGTCACTCCCGTAACCTGGGCCGTGTACTTGGCGAATCTTCATGGAATGATCCTGGAGTAGCGGCAACAGGTCTGGAACACATCTTAAGCAATCACGCCCTTGGTCATACCCATGACCTTGGGCGTGTACTTGCAAATTTTGCTCAAAATGCCCTGCAAACCTGAAAAAACACAGAATAAACTTAAGTTAGTTTATATAAATAAAAAGAAATGAATTTAATGGGATAATTCATGCAATTTATACAAATTCATATTAAAATTATATTTAATGGATGAGTACAAAAAGTACTCATCAAACACCCCCATACTTGAGCTTTTGCTATTCTAGAGCAAAAAAATGAGGAAAGAATTACAAGACGTCAATATTATTTTTAATTAACTAAAATTTCATTAAACAAAGAGTAAATTAAAAGTAAATTCTTGGAATTCAAGAATTAAGTCATAAGTTATGGTGATAATTTAAAAAGAGAAATCTGTTTAGCTAACTACTTCTCAAGATAACTATTTAGCAACCGAAATTATAGAAATTTTCAAACAAAATTAGATTTAAATTATAGACACTATATCATAAAGAAGCTTAAGGAAAAGACATTTACCAAAATATTGCTCTCTTAATAATTTTATTTAGGACTAGAATCAATAGAATTGGCTAGGGATGGGTTTTAACAAAATGACAAAATGAAGATTTCTTGGATTGGAGGTGGTGAAACCTCACTCATAAATTCATATTTGTATATGTTTAGAAAAATGATGAATTTTATCCTCTCATTTTCCATGCCATATAATCTTTTAAAATTTCTCTTCAATCAAAACCCAAAATGTATATGTTTAGAAGTAATGAATTTTATCCTCTAACTTCATGACATATAATCTTTTAAATGATTTTGGGTGCATATGTTTAAGAAATAATGAATTTTATCCTCTTATTCTCATGACATATGATCTTTTACTACACATTTTTTTATTTGCCAACAAGGGGTGAGGGTAAAGAAATACTTCTAGGTTATAAATTAAACTATTTTGAGAGCAACTTTTTTAGTGGAATAAAATTTCCTAAGATCATAAAGTTAGTAGAGAATATAATAAAAATCTAGACATGTTTAGCCAATTTACCACAAAGTGAAGCTATATAAAATTAAAAGGAGAGGTAGTGCTAAATAAATTCTCTAATCGAATTAAAAATATAAAGTGTTACTTAAAACTAAATTACTTCAGATCTAAATTTAACAAATTCTGATAAAACAAAATATTAGCTAAGTTAAAATTGTAAGAATACTTATAATCAAACCTTAAACTAGATTTCTAGAAAAATAAAAACAACAAGTAAGGATTAATATATATTTTTGAAAAATTCCTGGACTTCCCAAGGTCTACCCGGTGAAGGGCTCGCAAGGTACTAGGAGATACGATGAGATGATAGCCCAAACCTTCCTTTCCCATAATTTAGATTTTTATAATATAAAGATTTTTTTCCCTTTTTTTCAAATAAAAATAACAACGAAAGCCATGCCACCCCGCCATACTTAAAATTAAACATTGTACCCAATGTTTAAAACTAAGTATGACGAACACGTGAAATGAAAATGCGTAAAAAGAAAAATGCATGAAAATTAAAAATAGGGAAGAGGTGTCTCCCAAGAGCGCTTTCTTTTTCCCGTCTTTAAGCTAGACGGTTAGTGTTAGCTAAACGGAAATGGAAAATAAAAGTGCACAGACAACTCCCTTAATTCACATTTAGGTGAATGTGACGACGTCAGTCGCCCGGCTACTCCTCCGTTTAACATGTGATTCTCTTTTTATCCTTGAACTTGAATATGTAAATCCAAATCACTGATACATACCTGAGGTGATTTGGATTTATTAATATGAGCGGCATATGGATCATCAATTATTTGGAGTGGCAACGACTCATCTTCAACCTGAAAATTTTTAGTATACAGAGAATCACAAATAAACAAGTAAGAAAGTTTTTTGCAAGGAGGAGGCACTTGCAAAAATATATAATCAAGCTCCGGTTGTTCATTTTCTAAAATAAATTTTTCGTTAGAAGAATCTAGTACAATATCAAGTGAAATAAAATTTTCAGACACAAAGTTGTTTTGAATTTTAGGTGGAATAGAGGAATTTTGCGAAAATTCATGACAAACAAAAGATGGCCCGGGTGGATTAGGGGAAGAAACTTATTTTTCTTCAATTTCATCCGTTGTGCGCATAACATAAAGATATTCTTGGTACAATAATTTTTCTTCATTTTTGGTAAAAGAAACTATGGGAGTACATGAAAAAGAGATATGGGTCAGCTTTATAAATTTTCTTTATGCTAGGATGCATTAGTTGCTGCCATATTAATTGTGGGTCAGCTTCAGGTTGCAGGCCTCGATAATTTAAGTTGCGTAGTCGACTCATAGCTCAAGTTTATTCTTGCTATATGGTATTTAATTGCTTTGGTTATACGGCCCTGGGTATAATAAAATACGGTTGTCAAGTTCGGCAATTATTTAAATATTGGCTAACTTACAAAACCACTCATAGTCTCGCACTAGCAGCCTAGCTGTTGAGGTCATCTATTGCCTGTTCCCTTCTCTTTTAATCCTTTTCCCTGGTTTTCTGTGTAATCTGCCTTTTGTTTCTGAGTATTTTAAACCCTTTCCGACTCAGTCTTCCATGTAAATTTTGTGTTAACTTTCTCAGTGAAGGGTAATGCTTCCTCCTCACTGTCTTAGCAATCTGGTTGAATGCAAAGATTCCTTTTTAGTGGTTGTGGGCTGCAAATAGCAGTACTTCTCCTTAATGACTTTGTTTCCTGAAGCTTAGTTATACTATGCTCTCTTGTTGGTTGTGTCCTTCAAGTAGTAGTATTCCCCTTGGCTTGATTTTGCTGGGGGATTGAGAGTCCTTTATTTCAGTCCTTTCTTCTTCCTTTATTTCAGTCCTTTCTTCTTCCTGAAGCTTAGTTATGCTATGCTCTCTTGTTGGAAAGTTACTAAATAAATGTAATGGAAAACAATCAATAGAGTACCTGTAATGACTTCTTCGGGGTTCCGAGGCTCTGCAAGATCTAGAGCATACATCTGCTCTGGCCGTCGTCCTCTACCGTTGGGTCCTCGACCCCACCTCATCCTCGGCCTCGGCCCTGACCCTGCTGTGCTGGAGGGGCTGCTGGAGGGGGAGCAGGAGGAGGAAGAAACTGCTGAGGGCAGTTAACTCTGATGTGCCCCGGCTGGTGGAACCCAAAGCATATCACTTGTTGGCGGCCTCGATCATCCTTCCTCCTCGACTCTCGGATCTGTAGTGGTGGAGGGGCCATTACTACGGGAGGCTGCTTCTTTGGCCTGAAGTTGGGACGAGGACGCCCCCCACCTCTTCTATGACTCATCACCCTTCCCCGCTGCGGGCCCCTGCTGCTTTCTCCATGGTACGATCCGTCGACCAGTCTCTTTCCCCTGCTCTGCACCATCAGCTGGTCTGCCTTCAGCTTTTTGGCCATCTTTATGATTTGGGTAGACGTGCCATGGATATGAAAAGTAGATCCTGCCTCAATGAATCCCTGAGGCCTCGGTAGAATCTTTTAGCGTACTTCCTGTCATCCAAATCATGTACCCCCGCAAATCTGGCCAAGTGGGAGAACTCCCTTTGGTACTCAATCACTGATCTGGTCCCCTGCCGGAGGTTCAAGAACCTCTCTTCTAGCTCATCCCTGTCTATTGCAGAAACGAAGTGCTCTAGGAAGACGTGACTGAACTCATCCCATGAGATGCTTGACATCTCCCGATCTGCAAAAGTGGAGTCCAGCACTGACATCCACAATCTTTTGGCATGTGCATCCAAGGCAGACGTCGCCAAGGAGATAGCTCTGTTGACTGGACAGCTGATCCCTGTTAGCAGCTCCTGAATGGAGTCGAGCCACTCTTCTGTCTTCACTGCATTCTTGGTTCCATGATATACTGGAGGGGACAAACTCTTGAATGCATTTAGCCAGTTTGATCCGGGGTTCGGCTGTGCGGCCGGAACCTGCTGAGCTCTGAAGGCTTCCAGGATAGCCGTCAAAGTCTGCCCCATATCTGTCTGCAGAAAAAGGGGTAGAAGTCGGAGGGTGAGGGACAACATCTCGTGAATCAGCGAACTGCGGGGACTACACAAAAGTAAGGTTGTATTAGGGTTGGCCTATCTCAGTGCTAAATGGACTATTTTATGTGATCTTTTACACATGGGCACACCATAGCTTCCGCTGCTTAGTTTGTCCGCAAACTAAAGCTCGAGCGGGGTTGCCTAGTGTTGTGGACTTCTTTCTCTTATGATCGTTGTTCAAGTGATACCAGTTTGTAAGACCCCCCTCCCCCTTACTAGGAGGGTTACCCAGGTCTTATGCCCAGAATCGTCGCCTTACGGATGACACCAACACACGGGTTAGTCGCCACCGCAAGACGCCAATTCTGCCGGCTATTACGATCAATTAGCTTAGGCCAATAGAGAAAAGAAAGACAATAGAATAAACTAAGTCCATATCACAGCTTTATAAATATAAAGAACATAGTCTAGCACAGAGCACAAAAGAGAGAAGGGCTTATGCCCGGTACATGTCCAAAATATGATAATAACTCTCTCTCACTACACTACATGCAGAAGCTAAACACTCATCTCTCTTAGCACCTGTCTTGTAGCGATAGTAATGCGCGACATCTGCTCCTCAGTTCCTGTCTCCTCTTCCAGCTGGGGCTCCAGCTCCTCGGTCACCTACGGTCACAACCGACCGTTAGTCATAAAGACTAAGCCGATTTTGTCCCCGCCTTCCCCCGTGACTCCTAGGCACTGAGCAGGGAGGAAGAAGCGAAGGACATCAAAGTGGAGTAAACAAAATCAGGTGACAGGGAAATCTAAGCTAGCAAGTGTATATATAAGCAAGCACTACTCTAGCAGTATAAACAAGTAAGAGAGCAGTAAAGAGCAGTAAAGGAAGTAAATAGTAAAGCAGTGCGCGCATGTATAACACGCAATTAAATAATTCTACACTACCATCACTTGAGTACCTTAACTTATATGAATGCCCATACAAACTTATAAGTTAAGGTTTTCGAAAATATAACTTATCATATAAAAGAGCCCATACTAATTTATATGATAAGGGCTTGCAATTATGTTCTAGGTTTACATAAGATATGATATGCATGCTATGTTATGATTCATACAAGTGCAACTCACGCACACGACTCTGTGATCACAGACCTTTAGTTCCCGATTTTTGGAGCTAGCTTCACTCTCTGGTACCACCGTTGTGGCTACGACAGCAGTGGAGCGGGCAACTCCACTCCTAGGTGGGTATACACACTACCAGGCCTAGACCTCCCATACACCTCTGTACATGTCCTAGTTGCACTCTAAAGTCTTGCGTACTCTTTGCTGGAACCTACCAGTCTTAAAGGCCGGGTGTGCATCCTTTTGGGGATCGTGCTCCAGACCACAGTGTAAACAACCTACTGGCCCCTCAACCTCACACCCGCCTAAGTCAACGTACTACTGTCGGTATGACGACTGGCCCGTACCGAACACCCGCCACTAAATGGTTTCTATGCAAATGCAATTTGTCACAACCCGAGCCTCCAGCTCGCAGGACCAACCCATCCAGAATATAATTATCATCCGAGCCTCCAGCTCGTAGGACCATCTCGTCCTGATATTCAATCTCCCATCCCCAACTCGGGATGAAGTTTACCATATCTCTTATTCATTTAGTTAGACTAATCTTGTCTAATTATTGATTACTTAGAAGGTTGGGGTGAATCCTAGACTTCCCGAGGTTTACCCGGTGAAGGGATCGCAGCGGTACTAGGGAATGCAATGGTATGAAACCCAAATCCCCCATTCCAAGACATTTACTTTTATTGGTGGCTACCCCATTCTAAGACCCACTCTACTTATTACTCTTTATAACCTAGGTGTTTTATGACTCATCCTTCGCCTTAACCCTAAGCAAACGTTATCTTGAACGGTGCTGACATTTAAAGACTCTCACCCTTTAAGTGGTGTATATCTAGTGTAGGTTATAACACCATCTTTCTGATTTCCTATGCGGTCATACTGGTCAAATCTCCTTATTAAGTTTTCACTATCCGCAGACCACGATGAAATTGACCTAGATGATGCTCTCTCATCTATACCATGCCCATATGAGTTCTAACTTTTACCTTAGGTTCACAACGGAGAATTTAGGGTTTGACCATAATTTTGACATGCTCCATTTTGGTTTGACCTCAATTTCTATTTACCGTAAAAGGGTGTGATGATGACTTTACACATCAAGTACTAGATTTTGACTTCCTAAAATTCTGGTAAAATTACATTGGCACTATAATGCCATAAAAACACTAATTCCAAAGCTCATAATTTTTCAACAAATTTAAACCCACAATTTCTATTTATCATAAAAGGGGTGACAAAATGACTTTGTACATCAAGTACCAGATCTTGACTTCCTAAAATTCTAAAAAAATTACTGTGGCATTATAATAACATATGAATGAGCCCCTATAAAGGTTGATGCAAATAAACGAATTTTTTTTCGACGTCTCCGAGCTGTATATCCTCGTTTAACTTTGGTCATTGAATCAAATGAAACTCTCTTGAATAACTAATTGATTTCTCTTCTTTCAGTCACCCTTTTCCTCCGGTCGATTAATAACATTAATTCCAGAAGATCATAATTTTCCAGCAAATATAAACCTATAATTTCTATTTATCATAAAAGGGGTGACAAAATGACTTTGTACATCAAGTACCAGATCTTGACTTCCTAAAATTCTGAGAAAATTACAGTGGCACTATAATAACATAAAAACACTAATTCTAGAAGATCATAATTTTCCAGCAAGGATAAACCCATAATTTCTATTTATCATAAAAGGGTGAGAAAATGAATAAAGGGTATTTCAACATGAATAAAGTCTCTAAAAATTCTATCAAAAATCTCAGAGATTTATAATTGTATTCCTAACTATATTCCATAGTTTCATAATTTTCTCATGCATATAACTCAGGGAAATCCTATTATTCCGATTTGTGACCTAGTGGTAATTTTGTAATTTCCTGAAGGAAAAGCCTCTGAAATTTTCTACAAAACTTTATAGAGGTCCTGCATGTCATAACAATGAATTCTACAGAGTTCTATAATTTTCTATAAGGTATTTGACATGAAAATTTCATGAATACCAATATGTGGCCTAATTCACATTAATCCAAAATATAGGATATTTGATCCCAAAAATCCTAAGATTCCTTGAGGTGGTGTGTTTTGTCATAAGGAATATGTCACTAAAATTTCAGAGGCTAACTCCAAGCCATTTCATCTGAATTTACAAAATAGACTTTTGTCTATTGGCACACCATTGCCCTTTAGGGTAGAGACATGCATGGGTAAATTATCCTACATGTAGAGGTCCAAATGTTCTACATTTTTAACCATAGGCTAATGTAGGTTAAACAAGCATGACACCTAATTTGGGGTCATTTGGAGTTATATAACTGTAATTATTGCATTTATTTAGTTTTCCATGTTTTGAATAAAACTATAGAAAAATTTACTCCAAAAATTCTGATTTTTGGTCACAAGCTAGGTTTAGGTCACATGCATGCATGTACCCATTTTTAGCTTCATAAGTCCTATCACTAAAAAGATATGCACATTTAAATTTCTGGTTTTTATTTTGACCAGCCTCACTAAAGTGAGGACTGCGGGTCCAACATTGATCCAAAGGGTCTGATTCAACTTTCAAATGAAAGTAGACATCAAGATCTACAATAGTTATCTCAGGCAGTTTTTCCTAAAAAGGCCTCTAAGGGCCTTAAATTCCAACATGCATATTCATATGAAAGTGTGACAATTTCATTTAATTGAATAAATGTGTTCTGCATATAGCAGATCAGCCTAAATCCGATGGCCCTCCTTCATCTTCTACCTTTAGCCAATGGCTGTGATCTACCCGACCTGGACCTCCTTCCACCTCCATTTCCTGGCCATCCACGGCCCACCACTGCCGGCCACCACCTCCACCACCTCCGTTGAGGTGGTGGCTAACGCTAGGCGGCGACACGGCCGCCGGAGACAGCCTCTTCAGTGATTCTGAGCGGGAGAAAGAGCTCGCAAAATCTCCCTCACACTCACATGGGATCAGGATCAATTGAGCCCGATTTCTCTCCTAAATGGACCTAGATACTAGCACAGAGGGAGAGGGGGAAAAACCGGACCTGTAAGAGGGCTTGTCGGCGAGTATTGTGGCGGTGCGGCATGGCGACGGCGAGTTCTGGCGTTCCTGCTCAATTCTTCCATCCTCCAGCAAAAGCTCCACTCCAAGTGGCTATTCCGACTGCTTGGGCCTCTCTGAAGCTAATGGTGTACTCGAATGAAGGAGAGGAGGGATCTAAGTGCAAGCCCAACTAAATCATGGCTCGGCCAAGCTTTGGTTGTTCCTCCCAGCTGCCAAGTGGCACTCAATCAACATAAAGACTGCTGGGAATTGATGGGGAGGTCATGGATGGCTTTGGGCAGAGGAATGGAGGGCCACATGGCACTATTTCGGCAAGAATTCGTCTGGGAGTTAATGTGGGGCTCAGGGAATGCTTTGGGCAGAGGAGAGGAGGGCCACATGGCAAGCCCTCCTTATTTTCTTCCTTGTCCTTAATGGAATAGTGGGGAAAAGACCCTTTTACCCCTTTGCATGTCACTGCATGCTGGGAATAGGGGGCAAGGCTGGTCATTAGGCATAGGATCACTATCTGCGACTAGGACTTAAGGAAATTCAAGTTTTCTGTGTTCGACGAATTTCCAGTCTGCATTCGACGAACTCCTTCCTGGGTTCGACGAACGGCGTTCTTCAGCTCGACCACTCTGCGTTCGACAAATTTCTAGTCTGCGTTCGACGAACTCCTTCCTGGGTTCGATGAACGGCGTTCTTCAACTCAACCAGTTTGCGTTGGATGAACGCCTTCCTGGGTTCGACGAACGGCGTGCTTCAGTTCAACCAGTCTGCATTTGACGAACGCCTTCCTGGGTTCGACGAACGACGTTCTCAGCTCGCCCAACCTGCGTTCGATGAACGTTTTCCTTGGTTCGACGAACGGCATTCTCAGCTCGCCCAGCCTGCGTTTGACAAACACCTTCCTGTGTTCGACGAACTCCACGTTCAGTTTGACCTAAGTTGACTTGAATCCTATAGTAGACCACATGTGAGTTCATTCAACTCAATGTGTCCTAAGGTCGCTACCTAGCCCAAACTCACTTCACTCACCACTTGTCTCGCCCTAGTTGGAGTTAAGGGGTCTAGTAAGAAATGGGATGTTACAGCTCATTTGCTTCAACATCATCAGATGGAGCTAAAAGAAGGGAAGCATCGGGAGCTGGAGATAGACATAATCCTCCTAAAAATTCAGCACTCGGGCTGAGGTTCTCTGAGCTGCTGTTCTACAGAAATTTTGTCGAGCTGCGTAATCCTAACCATGAGACCGCAGAGGAGCTGTGGGCTGAGGGATCGCACGGTCAAGAGCGTGACCGCCGGCTTGGGGATCAGGGGTGGCGACCTGACCAGCCTGAGGAAGGATCTTTTGGGAGATTGCAGCTAAGATCTTATTCATGGTCTCAAGTTGTCGGGTGGTCTCTCGGCAGGATTACTCGAGGCAGAGCCCAAAGCGAAGATCAATGGATTATAAGGATTTTGCGCTGCTTCAATAAGGGTGGTCGCACGCGATCTGATTAGGTTGGGTCTCACAGTCTGACATCTTGTTCATCCGCTAATTTCACTTAAACACTCTAATCTAAAAGCCGTGTGTTCATTCTGTTGGCACAAACATTGTACCTCCAAAACTCACACTTTAAAGGGATGAGGGGGAACTGTGGAGTTCTAGTTACTTGGGATGAAGGATGCCAGAAGATAGGTTGCTGAAGGAAAAACCTGCTTTGATTGAACTCAAAAGGGGGTTACATGAGTGTCTAAAATAGGTCAGGGTGAGAGGTATAAAAGAGACAAAATTTGAGACCGCTTGTACAAGTCATAAGTAGGAGGCTTGAATCAAAAGCCCCTTTTCCAGTACCCCCACCCCTCTATTTATCGATTTGAGGGCCTACCCAAATGGGCAGGTCTAAAAATAACGGGCTGCCCAGGGTACAGGATAATCAGGGTAGAGAAGAGAAGATACATGGTGTGCAAACAACAAAAAAGATAAAAAAAACCTAGACCACGCGGTCACGCGAACTCGTTGGAATCTGGCCGCCTGTGCCTTAGAGGATTTGCCGAAGAGGAGACAGGCGGTCTGGGCGGTCTCAAAAAATCGAGACCGCTGGGGCCGGTAATTCTGATCGAAATGCTGAGGTCACATACTTCTGGGAAAACACTACATACACCTTTTCTTTAATGTATCCATTTAGAAATGCACTTTTGTCGTCCTTTTGATATAGTTTAATTTGCCTTAAACTATCATATGCCAAAAACATCTTAATGGACTCAAGGAGAGCTACATGTGCAAATGCTTCTTCGAAATCTATTCCTTCTATTTGTGAATATCCCTGAGCAACCAACCTAACCTTATTTCTAGTTATCCTAGAGTCACCATCTAGATTATTTTTGTAGATCCATTTTAAGCCTATTATCGGATGGTTACTAGGACGCTCAACTAAAATCCATACCTTATTACGTTCAAATTTACTAAGTTCCCCGTTTATAGCAATAAACCAAGATTCATCTTTCAATACTTCAGAAATATTTTTAGGCTCAATTTCAGAAATAAAACACAAATTTGAGAATGATTCATGTAATGATGAATGAGTTCTTAGCCCATGTGAAGGTTCCCAATTACTAATTCCCTTGGATGTTTCTTTGAAAATTTTAGGGCGGTTGGTGGCTTATATTCCTCTTTTTTTCTCAACCACGTCTTTCCCTATCTCATTAATTTGCTCCCCTATTTGGTGTTCATCAATGTCATCACCTATATTAGACTTAAATTCTACACTAGGAGCATTTTCGTCAAAGTTCACATGAATTGATTCTTCAACAACCCAAGTTCATGTAATATGCACCTGATATGCACGACTAGTGGAAGAATACCCTAAAAATATGTCTATATTAGATTTTTCATCAAATTTTCCTAGTTGATCTTTGGTGTTAATGATAAAACATTTGCAACCAAATTTTTTAAAATAAGACACATTAGGTTTCTTTTCAAAATATAGCTCATATGAAGTTAGTTTTAATATTGGGCGACAAATGGTCCTATTCATTATATAACATGTTGTATTGACCGCTTCAGGCCACAAATATATAGATAAGCTATATTCGGCTAACATGTTGTGTGCATGTTCTTATAGTGTTCTATTTTTCCTTTCCACTACTCCATTTTGCTATGTAGTGTGTGGAGCGAAAAACTCGTGACGAATTCCTAAGGTGTCACAAAAATTAGTAAAATTTTCATTTTCAAATCCCCCCCAGTGATGTGACCTAATACATTTAATTTTCATTTCCATTTCATTTTGAATATGTGTGCACAGGGTGGACAATTCGTGAAAAGCATCAGATTTTACAGCTAAAAAATAGTCCAACAAAACCAAGAATAGTCATCAATTAGAACAAATGTATATCATTTACCACTTAGACTACATGTACTAATTGGACAAAAAAGATCCATGTGAATTAATAGTAGTGGTCTAGATGAGGTAATATCATTTTTTACTTTTAAAAGATGATTTAGTGAATTTTCCTTTTTGGCATGGAGAACTTAATGATGTCAAGCTACTGCATTAAAAGTGGAAGACCATGAATTAGTTTTTATTTTGATAGTTTAACAATGAGTTTACTACCGGAATGTCCTAGTCTCCTATGTCATTATTCTATCTCCTCATTTTTAGCAACTAAACATTTTAAGTTAGAGGAAGATAAATCATCAAACATGATACTATAAATATTGTGATTCCTACGTGTAGTTAACAATACAACATTCATTTTAGCATCTATGATTTTGCATGAATTTGTAGTGGTTTCAAACAAGATATTAAAGCCATATTACAAAGTTAACTAATAGAAATAAGATTGTGTTTTAAACCATCTATTTGAAATTGAAAAACGATTGTTACCTACTGTGCCGACACCTAGTATTCTTCCTTTGCTGTTGTCGCCAAATGTCACCATGTGTAAGACTCATCTTTTCCACTCTTTCCTCGGACCTAGCACCTGTCCAAGGGGAGACTTATGTCTAGAACTGCCACCTTGCGATGACACCAACATATGGGTTGATCACCACTATAAGGTGCCGATCCTGCCGGCTAATTCAAACATCTAGGCCAACCACAAGATATAAGAAGCAAGTAAATAACCACAAATCCACACTACAAATAATATATAATCCAAACGATAAATGTCCACAAAATGAGCACATAAGTAAGGGCTAATTCCCGATACATCAAATCTCTCTAAATCATCTCGAGGAAGCAACTAAACTCTCACATTCACATCCATCTGAGGGAGTGTCGTGGTTCACTACATCAGCTCCTTATGCTATGCCACCCTGGCTTGCTGCTCCTTCTCTGGCTCTCTGTGTTCCTGGTTGTTAAGGACACATCTGACCGTTAGTCAAAAAGACTAAGCAGTTTTGCCCCTCCCCCTACGACTCCTAGGCACCAGGCGGGAGGATGGAAAAGAAAGAATAACAAAGCAGTATATTACAAGTAGGTGGCAGTGGCTCTATCTAACACAGTAATGTGTAAAGTATTGTAAAGTTATACTAGCAATTCTACTATGTAGAGTACTTAATAAGTAAAGAAAAGTAAGTAAAGTAAGTAAAAATAGTGCGACGCAGTAGTAAATAATGTAAAGATAGCTATCTATCATCACAGAAAAGTAACTTAACTTAACTAAAAAATTCCCAATTAATTTCCAGAGGTTTATCTTACACTAAAAAGCGCTCTTACAGAAAAATAGATTTTTCTAAGGTTATGTGGCAACTATGTGTTAGGACCAAAATATTTCATTAATACACACGTGTGACAAATAAGTGTATCTTATTTTAAACTATGGCAAAACATATCCAAAACAAAATAAGCCCTTATAGTTTACCAACCTCATAAGGAGCTTATATACCAATTTTCAAGTTCAAATTATGTCATATGGCTGAAAAATGCACAAAATATAAAAAGCCATATGGTTTATATAACACAATTTTTAAAAAATAATACCGGGAGTTATATACCTCCTCAGAAAATGTACCACCCCATTTTGGAAAGGTTTGACCAAGCCCTACAACTTTCATGTTGATGACTTGGCCTGGTTCAGTCATTAATAGACTTTCCAAAGGTTAGGTGGTGCATATAACAAATTCTGATTTTCAAAGCTCTGGATTTATTTTATTTAAAGAAGCACATATCTTTACGTAGATCCATTGGCTTGGGGAAGTGGAAAACGATGAAATGACCTTCCCTAGAGCAGATCCGTTGTGGGGATCAACCAATCATTATTTAAGGATAATGACGGTTATGATTTCATCTTCAACCTTGAGCCGATGGTGGAGATTGATCCCGCCTGGGAGGAGCTTTAAGCGCTCCTCCACCACCGTCCGACCGTCACCATGCATCATCACCACTACTAGTAGTTTTGCCGAGATGAGGGCTACCTCTTGGCGATGGTCCGACGGCCTGACGCCGCCATCACCAACTGGAATTACGGGTTCATTCTGACAGCATTTCTTCACCAAATTACATGAAATCTTGGCTCAATTGAGCTCGATTTTGATTCAAAATCTTTCTAAGATGTTTACAGAAGGGGAAGAAATCTCACCTGATTTTTCCTTGCTCTCCTGGTTCAGGTTTAGGCATCCATGGCTTGGTCGGCTGAGTTGGCTACACTGCTCTTGAGGGTTTCCACTCAATCTCTCTGCTTAGAATTATTGCTTGGGGCTGGTGTGAGGTTTCTGAAGGTAGAGGCGAGGCTTTTAGAGGCTAGGGATGAGCTTTGTAATTTCTCCTTAAGCTCACCATGGCCGACCATGGCTAAGCTCTAGCTTGTACCTTCAGCCACCTTGCAGTCCTTTGGAGCCTTGGATAAGATCAGAAGCTTCTCTTTAGCCTCTCAAAGATGGAAGGAGTCAAGGGTGGTCATGGTTACTTCATTTTGAAGTATTGTTATTCTGGGTAATTTTTCTCTTAAGGGATGTTTAGGTTAATTAATTGTCATCTAATTTTTGTCTTTGGGTTTAGGATTTTAATGCGTTTAGGGTTTAATTTGGAGCCTCTTGGGTGAGTGTAAGGTTAAGTGATGAGTAGTAAATTATACATATTTTTGTATAGTTATAATTAAAATTATAAATATCCTATGTAAATTAGTGAATAAATTATTTGTTTTATTATTTTCTTTACTAACTTAGATTTATTTCTATTTTGCAGCTTTTTTGTATTACTTTGTTAGGTTACCACCTCGATCACGCCCGTGACCAAGGGCGTGTAAACATAAAATGCCAAAATCTCTACTCTCGGCCACTTTTAGAGCAAAGTAAGAAAATGATCAATTCACGCCCTCGGTCACTCCCGTGACCGAGGCCATGTAGCAAGTCACACCCGTGTTCCCCCAACCTTCCACCTGGATAAGCCAACTATCAATCCCCTGATGTTGTTGTTGCCTGCCGGCCAAGGTCACTCCCATAAAAAGTTGGTCACACCCATGTTCATCCACCTCTCCAGTCAAACCCTTCCAGAGCCATCCAGAAGGCCAGCTGTTCTGACCTCTCAAACAAGCCAAAGATTACACGCCCCCGATCATGCTCGTGACCAAGGGTGTGCACTTCAAATTTTTGCCTATAAATAGAAACTGCCCCATCCTTTTTCTCTCTCTTCCATAGCCCACTTGGGCTCTTTTCTTGTATAGTTTTTTGTATTTTTAGGTTTAGGTTTCATATTTTGTATTTTCTTTTTAATGTCTTGTATTTTTTTCCTTAGATTTCATTCCATTTCATTTTATTTCTTGTACCCCTTTTATTATGACAATAAATAATTTAGCTTTTAATTAATGCAATGTCATTTTCCTTTTCGTAGCTTAGTTTCATTTCATGCAATTTCATTTTCCGTAGCTTAGATTTTATTTCACACAATTTCCTTTCTTGCAATATTTTCTTCCATGCATTTTTATTTCGTGTAAATTATTTAGTTCTTCTTTATGGATAGCTTTGATTTGAATTTATTCGTCCTCCTTATTTTCGTCCTTATCTTCCTTCGATTTATTCCTAAAATAAATGTATCGAGTTCATATACCGGTTGTGAATTTGGATAGTTATTTTCATATTCTAGTTAGCCGAGAGGCTCGTGCGTACGAATCGATCACTCAGGAATAAAAAGAGTTGAATGTAACCCTTGAGAGAAAATAACATAAATCTTCTAGATATGAGTGAAATATTATAGCGGGATTCACCTCGAAAAGCAAGTATTAGGGCTATCGATTGTAGAATGAGAGTTCGGTCGAATATTCTTAATCTCGGGTGGGCGTATTCCTTGAGAGAGGTGCATTCATAATTCAGGAATCCCCACGGTCAATGATATTACATTATTTATAGTTATTTTTATATAATATTTTAGTAGTAATTATTAGTTTTTATATAATTTAAGTTTAATATATGCCTAATTCACTTTGTTTTGTGTTTTCAGGTAATCTGGGGCTGCTAATAACAAATTCAAGCTCACATCCATGTTCAGGGGAAAGAATGGAACAAGTCTGCAAAAATCTTCAGTACACGCCCTTGGTCACGGCCATGACCAAGGGCGTGACCTCAAGTCACGACCATGACTCAACCCAGCCATCTTCCAGCTGCCAGAACACGCCGCCACATCATTTCCAGCCTACACGCCCCAGGTCACGAGCATGACTCCATGTCACGGCCATGACCTAGGGGGTGACCCTTCGCGCAACTGCCAGAATAACTCCAGATCGCGCCGTTTCCAGACTCGGTCAAGTCACGCCCTCTGTCACGGGTGTGACTCTTGATGGCGCAAATCTCACACACCGCTATAGGCGGTAGCTCGACTGCGACACGAAACGACAGTGTACCGATCGTTCAAGTAATAAAAAATGGGAATGAATCCACAAGTATCGATCTCAAAGGAACACAGTAAGATGGAGTTTATTATCGAGGAAGGACTTGAGATTGAAGTCCTTTCGAGCGGATGGATGCGGAAACGGGGGTTTTGGATTATGGAAAATAAAGAGAAAATACTATAACTACTCCTATGCAATGCCGCTATGCAAAGCTTCGCTCGGCGGGATGGAAGACTACGTAGGCCTTGAACGCGCTACTTCGTAAGGGCGGATGGACGAGTAGGCAAACGGATCGAACTATGCAGGCCTTGAGCGCGCTGCTTCGTTAGGCGGGATGGAATACACGGGCCGCTATGCCACGCTTCGCTAGGCGGATGGAAGAGTAGGCATACAGATGAGGGTCGCAAGCACCTCTTCGACAAGCACGCCACTAACAATTGCTAGTGCGGCACCGGACACGGTGGTGGAGTGGAAAATGGATGGCGGCGCACCTCATTCACACATATGAATAATATGATTCCATAAACATGAAATGAACATTAATAAACAAGATTCATAGTGTCATCATCTAAATATAGAGATTACAAACAAATACAACCACACAAGTAGAAGAAAGAGGCAAGAGATACGACCGAATCCGGAGTCTCATTGTAGATTCACGGTAGGAATCGTTGGGTTGTCAATCCACGTCCTAGCTCGGTCCCAACTACGTCCGGGGTAGAGGAGGGCTGTCACACCTCCCAATGGACCCGTCTTCTCCAGTGCTTTACCATCCGGCCACGTCTAATGCGAAGAACTCCTTGCTTGGCGATGAAGATGCGTGGAATCTCCTCCTTGAAGCTCGTGGATGATGGAGGAGGCCTAGGGGGGCGGAGAACCAGCGGAAATAGGCGGAACGGCGGAGCCGGGCGGAAGAACGGCCAAGGATCCGACCTAAAATCGCGAGCAGGGCAATTTATAGGTGCTGGACTGAACAGCGCGCACGGTCGTTGGCGCAAGACCAGTGGTCGTGCGCATTATCATCCTGTGATCGTGCGCCTGACTGGACGGACCCTGAAAGGGGAGAAAATTATAAAATACAATGTTCGCACGACCAGTGGCGCATGACCAGTGGTCGTGCGCGCTATCGTAAGTGGTCGTGCGATAAGGAAGACAGAACTCAGAATTCAGGGGGTAAGTGCACACGATCAGTGGCGCACGACCAGTGGTCGTGCGCAATAAAACCAGTGATCGTGCGCAGTGTTCCTGTACAGATTTGTACCGGGAACACCTGCACGACTCCTGCTCCAGCATACAACACTAATCAAACCACTGAAAGTGACACTTAACCATGCATGAAAACTAATAATGAAGATAAACAGGAAATAACACCAAAACGGGCCTAGAAGTGCACATAGCATGTAATAACAAATATGAGCGAAAACATGCCTAAAGTGTAGTGCATAGACTAGAAAATCGGCCCAGATGAGTCCATATATGTGTATATAATTGGGACTCATCACACCCCCAAACTTACCTGTTTGCGCGTCCCGAGCAAACAAATTCTACGCGAATGAGGAAAGAAAAGTAGATGGCTTAAAATTACAATACAGAGTACCATGCGAAGTCGCATGCTCACGTGCATAAGAAAAATAGTAGAGAAGGTTTCTGATTATATAAACAGTTTATATATTTCTAAAAGAGTAAAAGCATATTACAACCACTCAAAATGGTGAACAACGGTGAATCATTCGGTCATGCATACGGAGAAAGTAAACCAAGCGCTGAGACGAGCATTGCTCAAGATCGGGATGCGGGACAAACTCCACTGAAATCCATCAGTGTCGGTGACCATAAGCTCGCCCGGTCACATTCTCTCCACGATACTAGATTGGTTCATAGCGTGAGTCGGTAGGACTTTAGGTTAGAGATGGGGCTTGGGTTACAGTGAGATAAACAAAGATAAATATGGAGGCTAAGCACACCTAACCCAACATGAGCATAAGATAGAGCTACCCGCATGACGATAATAAACAAATGCACCACACCCCCAGACTTAGACTTTTGCAACATAGGTGTGTGCACCGCCCACTCCTAATACCAAAATTTCAAAATTTTCAATTCAACTTTTTTCATAACAATCCCCCCCTTTTTTTTTCTTTTCTTTTTCTACTTCATTCTTCTTTTTCTTTCTTTTCTTTTTTCAGCAAAAATATCAATTAATACACCCACAATTTCCACTATAAAAATTACCACATCAACACCCCCCAAAATGTAAACATAACTAATATTTAAAGCTCAGATTTGGGTGTGCGACTAAGTTAGGCTTTTAAGCTTTTGGTGCGATAAAAGTGGAGCTGAATCAAGAGGAAGGGGTAGGCACAAAGGGGCTAGCAAGGGTAGATGATAGGCATGAAGTAAAAAGCTCAACCGGGCCAAAATAATGGCCTACGTCATTCTCACGCACTAGAACTATCCTATGCCAATGCTTCAAGAATCGCTTGGGGCAAGTTCTAGCCACCGAGAAAGATTCTCCTTTCTCCCGACTCAAGCAATACGACTCTAGCAATCGTTTATACACATCCCTACGCTACCGTTTGATTCCACCGGATTCACCATTTGAGTAGAGTAAACAACATTTACACTAATAGAGAAAAATATAAAACCATAAGTATAAAGAGAAATCTAATCTACACAAATTTCTATGCAACCGAGCACTCGACTAGGAGCACTACTGGAGTCAACATTTTACTCTGCTACATAGTCCTAAGCCATCACCTAGACTTTCCCACGTAAGCAGAAGAATTAAATTCACAACAGAGCAGGCAAACAGATGAGTACGCGCTCAAGTGGGTGCTGTGGTGTGCAATGAAGATGAACAATACTAAATAAATGAAATAGAAATACTTCTAGCATACAATGCAATAGTGCACGTGCGTGGGCATACAGAACTACTCTCTCCCAGACTTAAACTAAACAACCCACATAATAGATGACATGAAAATCAAAATAGGGCTAGGGAAAGAGAGTACCCAATACTCAGAAATGAGCATACCAGAAGATTGGCGTGTAAGCGAAAATGAACCGCGGCATCCACCATCCAGAAAAGATACCTGCAGGGGTCAGCTCCGCAAAAACAAAAGAAAATAGAAAACTGAGATAAAGTGCAATTAACTAAATAAAATTAGAAATGAAATGAAAATGCAAGAAAAATTAAGATAACTACTGGGGTTATTGTCATCCCAGCACGACTTATTCAAAACTTTATAATATCTAGCTAATGGGCCTATGAAAAAGAAAATGCACAGGTAACTGCTCCAATATGCATTTCGGTAGCTGGTACCGATACGGAGATAAGGCAGTCACCCCTTTACCTAAATAATAATAATACCTGCTCCTCACAGGTAAAGGGAAAAGAAAGTAAGAAGAGGAGGAGGCCTGGTCCTCACTTATCTCACCAAAACTATCCTTGCCCAGCAAGGTATCGTCCACAGCAGGTCCGCAGGAGGAGAAGGCAACGAATGAGGCTTCCTTAATGGAGGAGGAATCAACCTCCTCGCATAAAAGGACACACTCATCATTGACTTGAGCACAAAGCTCCAAGTCCTCCTGATGTACCTGCGAAGATTCAACCTGCACAGGCTCAGATGAAGAAGGGGGGTTAGGAAATAAAAGAGAAGAATGACTTAAATAATCAAAAATTAGGGGAGTGGTCCCGGTCTCACTCCCAACAGGATCCAAGGATAGATCGCTATCATCATCGTAAGTATCATGGCGAGGGGAACCCAAGAACTCAAGGGCCTCAGTGGTGGTTTGGACCTCCTCGTCCCATGAAGAAGTGCAAACCTCCTCATCAGAGAGAGTATCCTCCTCAACCCACTTTGGAGCATCCTCCGAGTCCGAAGCATCACCCCACTCCTTTACTTTGTTAGGATCATAAAGAATGTGTGTAGACAAATCTTGCAAAAAAACTGGAGGAACACAAAGATTTGGCTCCTCCGCAAAAAGATATGCTGACGCCTCCCCGATGGAAAGAATACTTTCCTCATCATACTCAGGTGCATCTAGGAGCTCCCATTCCTCTCCATGTTGGCTAACAGATGAGTGATCATCATCACTAGGAGTGAAGCCATACACAGGGAGTGAGGAGTCCATGCACGAGACAAGCTCAGGGGTAGAGGGCACAATTGCCTCCATGGGCACAGAATGAGCGATAGGGACACTGTTGTCATGAGTGGAGGAGCAGCGGTCAGGATTGAAAAGACTAGGACAGTCCTTCAATTCATGACCCTCTCCTCGACACAACAAGCAAACAATGTTCCTACACTGCCTAGCATTCAACTCATTCATTTGGTCCATATAATAAACCATGCCATTAAAGCTAGGTGAAATATCCCATGACGACATTTTCAATAATTAAAGCAGATAAAATGAAGATGAAATTCTTTGCAAGGAAATTTACACAAACTAATAAAACTCCTTGGATTAAACTTGCCTAAAAAAAATTTAAAACAGGAAAAGGGAAATAGTAAAATTAATAAACGCAAAAATTAAATAGAAAACAAACAAAATGACAAGAGGACTATACACAATGGAAGAACTTCTAACTCTTGTCTCCCCATACAGCAACTCACACGTCTGTGTTCCCCGGCAACGGCGCCAAAAACTTGATGCGCAAATCTCACACACCGCTATAGGCGGTAGCTCGACTGCGACACGAAACGGCAGTGTACCGATCGTTCAAGTAATAAAAAATGGGAATGAATCCCCAAGTATCGATCTCAAAGGAACACAGTAAGGTGGAGTTTATTATCGAGGAAGGACTTGAGATTGAAGTCCTTTCGAGCGAATGGATGCGGAAACGGGGGTTTTGGATTATGGAAAATAAAGAGAAAATACTATAACTACTCCTATGCAATGCCGCTATGCAAAGCTTCGCTCGGCGGGATGGAAGACTACGTAGGCCTTGAACGCGCTACTTCGTAAGGGCGGATGGACGAGTAGGCAAACGGATCGAACTATGCAGGCCTTGAGCGCGCTGCTTCGTTAGGCGGGATGGAATACACGGGCCGCTATGCCACGCTTCGCTAGGCGGATGGAAGAGTAGGCATACGGATGAGGGTCGCAAGCACCTCTTCGACAAGCACGCCACTAGCAATTGCTAGTGCGGCACCGGACACGGTGGTGGAGTGGAAAATGGATGGCGGCGCACCTCATTCACACATATGAATAATATGATTCCATAAACATGAAATGAACATTAATAAACAAGATTCATAGTGTCATCATCTAAATATAGAGATTACAAACAAATACAACCACACAAGTAGAAGAAAGAGGCAAGAGATACGACCGAATCCGGAATCTCGTTGTAGATTCACGGTAGGAATCGTTGGGTTGTCAATCCACGTCCTAGCTCGGTCCCAACTGCGTCCGGGGTAGAGGAGGGCTGTCACACCTCCCAATGGACCCGTCTTCTCCAACGCTTTACCATCCGGCCACGTCTAATGCGAAGAACTCCTTGCTTGGCGATGAAGATGCGTGGAATCTCCTCCTTGAAGCTCGTGGATGATGGAGGAGGCCTAGGGGGGCGGAGAACCAGCGGAAATAAGCGGAACGGCGGAGCCGGGCGGAAGAACGGCCAAGGATCCGACCTAAAATCGCGAGCAGGGTAATTTATAGGCGCTGGACTGAACAGCGCGCACGGTCGTTGGCGCACGACCAGTGGTCGTGCGCACTATCATCCTGTGATCATGCGCCTGACTGGACGGACCCTGAAAGGGGAGAAAATTATAAAATACAATATTCACATGACCAGTGGCGCACGACCAGTGGTTGTGCGCGCTATCGTAAGTGGTCGTGCGATAAGGAAGACAGAACTCAGAATTCAGGGGGTAAGTGCACACGATCAGTGGCGCACGACCAGTGGTCGTGCGCAATAAAACCAGTGATCGTGTGCAGTGTTCCTGTACAGATTTGTACCGGGAACACCTGCACGACTCCTGCTCCAGCATACAACACTAATCAAACCACTAAAAGTGACACTTAACCATGCATGAAAACTAATAATGAAGATAAACAGGAAATAACACCAAAACGGGCCTAGAAGTGCACATAGCATGTAATAACAAATATGAGCGAAAACATGCCTAAAGTGTAGTGCATAGACTAGAAAATCGGCCCAGATGAGTCCCTATATGTGTATATAATTGGGACTCATCAACTCTATGTCACTGCCATGACCTAGGGGTGACCCTTCCCGCAACTGCCAGAATAACTCCAGATCACGCTGTTTCCCGCCGTTTCCAAACTCGGTCAAGTCACGCTCTAAGTCACGGGGGTAACCGAGGCCATGACCCATCGAGATGATCAATTTTGGCAGTTTATCTTCCCCAATGTTCCCGGGCTTTCATGACGCAGTTACGCAGCTTACACGCCCTTGGTCACGGGCGTGACCAAGGGTATGACTCACCAATTTCTTCCTATAAAAGTCAGCTGCTGCCAAAGTGTTGGGAATCCAGTCCTTGCTTCGATTGAGTCAATTTTAGAGTAGTTTTTCTGCATTTCATTAGTGTAATTTTATTTATGCAATTTATTTTATGTTTTGCAATTTCAATTCATAATTTAGAATTTCTATTTCCAGCAATTGTAATTCTACTTCCTTACTTATAAAAATGTCTTTCTTTTCAATTATGTTTAGCTAAATTTATAGCATTTTGATCTAATGAATTCTTAAGCTTTTCTTATTTTGTAATCTCTCATTTTTGTAGCTTTAGTTTAAGAATTATTACGATCCACTTTTGATTTTTCTCGATTGATCTCATATTGCCGGTATATGAATATCAATTCTTGATCCATTTTCTAGTTGATCGAGAGATCCGTGAATTTGTGTAGATCATTCATTAGTGGAAAGAGTTGCATGCATTCCTCGAGAGAGGGTGACACAAATCTTCCGGATTGGAGTCAAATCCAATAGTGGGGCTCACCGCATAAACCAAGTTTAGGGGTTTCGACTGGCCGAGGGGTCTTAATCGATCAACCTAAGGTTAGGTGGTAGTTATCTCGAGAGAGGCTCTACCATATTTTGGGAACCTCCACGGTCTAATTATTCTATCACTTTTGGTTATGAATTTAGATTTTACAATTTATTTAACTCAAGAAGGATTTCCGATCAAATGCTCTTTTCTTCCTTTTCTCTTTTATTATTCTAAAAATCTTCTTAAATTTAGATAAAATAATATTAATTTGCATGAGTAGAAGTAATCAACAGACCCATGGAATACGACACTTGATATTTATTTATAAATATCCTATGCTATGAACGATAGGTGCTCTTGCCTATAGTTCGTAGAATTGGGAGAATAATTTATATCCTAAGTTTTACGTATCAAGTTTTTGGCGTCGTTGCCGGGGAAATTTTAGTTGATATTTTGAAAGCATAAATTTTATTACTTTTATCATTCTTTTTCTCCCTCCCATATCTCTTTTTACTTTTTCTTTTAAAATTCCATTTTATTAGGTAACGATTGTCTATTTTTCTTTCTAAAAAAATGTTGTTATCGCAATTGGCCGCAAAAGTTGCCGAGCTTCAAAATAAAGTCATTCTTTTGGAAGTCGCACGAATGCGCCAAATTATTTGTCCTTTTTTTGGGGGTCATCATTCTAGTGAGGAATGCTATTTTTCATATCAAAATAATTTTTCTAATGAAAATCAATATAATTTTCTAATGAAAATCAAAATAATTTTTCTAATGAAAATCAAATTACTTTTTATAATGAAAATTATAATTTTTTTGTATGAAAATAATTTTTCTTTCAATAATGCTTTAAGTGACTTTACTTCTTGCACTGATGTTGATTATTCATGGTGGCAAGGTCACCCGGATAGTTTTCAGTGCGAAGAAGGAAATTCCTTCAATCATGATTTGCATTACTCACCTTTTCCACAAATTTGTTCTTCTTCTAATCTTGAGAATTTTCCAAATTTTAATTCTCCCACTTTAAAGGCTTATTCTCAAGATCAAGAAGAACAATTGTACCAAAAATTTTGCAAAGTCATAGAGACACCGGGGGAATTAGACAACAAAAATTTTTCTTCTTCTCCTTCGCCCGCCCTTTCTTCTCTTTCTCATGAAATTATAATTCATGAAGAAATTGTGTCTCATGAATTTTCTCCACTTGGTATTGATTTTTCTGATAATACATTTACTTTTGAAAATAAACAACCGGTCTTTAATCATGAATTTTCACAAGACACTCCTCCTTGTGAAAACTTTCTGACTCGCTTAATCTTGATTCTTTTTATTCTAATGATTTTCATATAGAGGATGAGTCGTTACAATCACACATTTTCACTGATCCATTTGTCGCTCATCTCCAGCAATCCAAATTACATACAGTATGTATAGGTAATTTGGATTCACACTTTCAAGCTAACGGACAACAAAAGAGTCAAGAGTATAGCGGAGGAGTCGCCGGGCAACAGATTTCGGCATGCTCACCTGAGCATGAATTAAGGGAGTTGCCTGTGTACCATTATTTTTCTTTTCCTTTTTCCTAATAATAACCGTCTAGCTTAAAGACGGGAAAAAGAAAGCGCTCTTGGGAGGCACCCCTTGCTTATTTATTTTTGCAATTTTTCTTTTCTTTATCTGTCTTTTCTTTTCAAGTTTTTCCCACTTCATCCTTGCTTATAAACATTGGGGATAATGTTTATTTTTAAGTATGGGAGTGTATTCTCCTATATTTAGTTTTTATTAAAAATCCAAAACAATATTAGAAATTCTTTTTCAAAACTCATAAAAACATTGATCTTCTTTCTTTATTTTCAATTTTGTTATAAAAAATTTACAAAATTCAAAAAAAAAATGTTTTCATTTAAAATTTTAGGTCTTTGTGTGTTATTTTCTTTTTATGCAAATTAAAAATATCAAAAAAATTATAAAATTAAAAATTTAATTTCTTGCGAAAGGGCCGTGTGGGTTTTCATCCCGTAAAACCGCCTAGTACCTTGCGAGCCCATCATTGGGTAGCCCTTGGGAAGTCCAAGAATATAAAAAAAAACATTTTGTTTTAATATAAGAAAATCCACAAAAATCTAATAATATAAATATTGTAACATTAAATTTTCTCCCAACTTCATTTTTGCAAAATTAATTTTAATTATGAGTTGTTTGTTTTAGGCGTTTTTAAAGTGTTTTCTTTTTATGAATTTTTAAATCTTATATTTCTCTTCAAAATATGTTAGATTTAATTTTTAGATGAATTTGATTTAATGAATTCTTCATTATCTTGATTTGTTTAGAATATTTCTTAGTTTTACCTTCTCTCTTTAAAATATCATAATTCAATTTTGTAGCAATTGTGTTAAATATCTTTAGATTTTACTTATATTAACTTGAACTCATAGTTTCTTATAGATTGCTCAATTTGTTTTCTATGCTCTTAAAATGTATCGTTGGAATTTGTTTAGCCTTTAACCCTTCCACTTCCCCTACCTTTTTGTTTAACCAAATTATTGGCAATTAAAAAAAATTTATTAAAAGATCATATGTCATGGAATGAGAGGATAAAATTCATCATTCCTAAACATATGCACCCAAATTTTTAAAAGATTATATGGCATGGAGATGAGAGGATAAAATTCATCACTCCTAAACATATACATTTGGGATATTAAAAAAGAAGAAGAAATTCTTAATAAATGGAAATGAGAGGATAAAATTCATCATTTCCTATTTTCAAAGTAACTTCTTCAATGCCAATTTTGCTCCATCTAGCCAAGTTTATTTGCTTATCCAAGATATTTTTGAGAAAGCATAGTTAATATTTTGTAGTTTTCTAAGAAGTTAAGTTTCCATAATTTTAATCTTGGATTATTTTACTTAATTCAATGCAATTTTGTTTATGAAGATTTAGTTAGAGAATTTTGAAACTGATATTTATGCTACTCATTTCAATATATGAATTACAAATTATTTCTAATAAATCTGAATTTTATTTTCTTAACTTAATTTGATATGAGTCTTATAAAATTTGGAATACATAATTGGAAGTAAATCTTTTTGGAATTTCCTATTAATTCTTCTCATGCTTAAAAATTAGTTTTGCTCTGTAATAGCAAAAGCTTAAGTATGGGGGTATTTGATAGTACATTATTTATAGTTATTTTTATATAATATTTTAGTAGTAATTAATTAGTTTTATATAATTTTAGTTTAATATATGCCTAATTCACTTTGTTTTGTGTTTTCAGGTAATCTGGGGCTGCTAATAACAAATTCAAGCTCACAGCCATGTTCAGGGGAAAGAATGGAACAAGTCTGCAAAAATCTTCAGTACACGCCCTCGGTCACGGCCATGACCAAGGGCGTGACCTTAAGTCACGGCCATGACTCAACCCAGCCATCTTCCAGCTGCCAGAACACGCCGCCACATCATTTCCAGCCTACACGCCCCAGGTTACGGGCATGACTCCATATCACAGCCATGACCAAGGGGGTGACCCTTCGCGCAACTGCCAGAATAACTCCAGATCACGCCGTTTCCAGACTCGATCAAGTCACGCCCTCTGTCACGAGTGTGAGTCCATGTAACGACCATGACCTAGGGGGTGACCCTTCCCGCAACTGCCAGAATAACTCCAGATCGTGCCGTTTCACGCCGTTTCCAGACTCGCTCAAGTCACGCCCTAGGTCATGGGGGTGACCGAGGCCGTGATCCATCAAGATGATCAATTTTGGCGGTTTCTCTTCCCCAACATTCCCGGGCTTTCAAGACGCAGTTACGCAGCTTACATGCCCTTGGTCACGGGCGTGACCAAGGGCGTGACTCACCAATTTCTGCCTATAAAAGCCAGTTGCTGCCAAAGTGTTGGGAATCCAGTCCTTGCTTCGATTGGGTCAATTTTAGAGTAGTTTTTTCTGCATTTCATTAGTGTAATTTTATTTATGCAATTTATTTTATGTTTTGCAATTTCAATTCATAATTTAGAATTTCTATTTCCAGCAATTATAATTCTACTTCCTTAGTTATAAAAATGTCTTTCTTTTCAATTACGTTTAGCTAAATTTATAGCATTTTGATCGAATGAATTCTTAAGCTTTTCTTATTTTGTAATCTCTCATTTTCGTAGCTTTAGTTTAAGAATTATTACGATCCACTTTTGATTTTTCTCGATTGATCTCATATTGCAGGTATAGAATATCAATTCCTGATCCATTTTCTAGTTGATCGAGAGATCCGGGAATTTGTGTAGATCATTCATTAGTGGAAAGATTTGCATGCATTCCTCGAGAGAGGGTGACACAAATCTTCCGGATTGGAGTCAAATCCAATAGTGGGGCTCACCGCATAAAGCAAGCTTAGGGGTTTCGACTGGCTGAGGGGTCTTAATCGATCAACCTAAGGTTAGGTGGTAGTTCTCTCGAGAGAGGCTCTACCATATTTTGGGAACTTCCACGGTCGAATTATTCTATCGCTTTTGATTATGAATTTAGATTTTACAATTTATTTAACTCAAGAAGGATTTCCGATCAAATGCTCTTTTCTTCCTTTTCTCTTTTATTATTCAAAAAATCTTCTTAAATTTAGATAAAATAATATTAATTTGCGCGAGTAGAAGTAATCAACAGACACGTGGAATACGACACTTGATATTTATTTATAAATATCCTATGCTATGAACGATAGGTGCTCTTGCCTATAGTTCGTAGAATTGGGAGAATAATTTATATCCTCAGTTTTACGTATCAGTCAAGGCATAGATTAGGAAGACGCTAAGGTATCTTTTATTTCCATTTCAAAATGCGTTTTAATCAAGCTTTTGTTTTCTTATTTACTATAGTTTTAATTAAATTTCAATATTTATATTTTCTCCGATAGAATAATAGTTTGTTTTCTCGAAGTAGAATTATTCGACAGACCCTGGATTTTTATACGACCTTGATATGTTCCATATCCTATGCTACACGTGATAGGTGTGCTTGCCTCTACGCTAATTTTTATTATCATTATGGTATTTTCAAAAAATGAGATTAGGTCTTAAGTAGGTCATGGTTTGATCATGTTATATTTGGGTTGACCAATGTTAACCAAAGTCAACATTTTGAGGGTTTTGCTAGCCTTTGTCTTGGATCATGGCGTGGCTAGCATAATTAATCAAGAAGGGGTTCATTTTAGTGGGTTAAGTTATTTTGGCTAAATGCACACCTTGCTCTCTTTCTAAGGGTTTAATCTTGTCTTCATGGTGATGTGGTGTGTCAATACTCCCAGGCTCCTCACTCAAAATTGGGATGTTAAACATACACTAGGATTACTCTCACATGAGTACTACCACCAATCTAAGTTATGCGAACTTAGTTACCGAATGAGCTTTTGTCGGTCCAGGAGATCATGCATATCACAACCTCTCCTATGTTTGATCAACATTGATGAGGGGTACCTTATGCTGAACCACAAGGAATGGGTTCGGTTCAGCTTTTTCCCATGATCAAATCACCGTACATTCATCACGATGTGAGTGTGGCTTTACCTCGTCCCATACAAATTTTAACATCTACAAATGCTACCAAAACATCATACTACACACATAATCCATATGAGGGGACATATGCTTCACATGCACTACCGACGTAGGAGGTCCAAGTCAATTCCATGCCTAATTGCGGTGAAGGTTTGCATTCTACCACATTAAAACCATATGGCTTTTGATGGGTACTCCACGAGCTCCACATTCCCAAACTCAACAACAAGGTGACGTATTTTCATGGAGTCATTCTTCGACATGCATACAAGGTCTTATTGGAACATGGTTTTCCGCATCCCTTTGATTTGAGAATAACAAATTCTACTTGTATTTGATCTTGTTTGCCATTGTGTTTTTAGCATGCAGGTTTGGACAGTTATGACACCAGGTTGCTGAAACAATGGTCTGACACTAAACACAAGCTGAAGGATTGAAAGCTGATTAACGCCAGGCATTAAGCTTAACGACGGGCATAAGCGCTAAATGAAAAGATGCGTTCAACGAACTTGCGGTCAACGAAATTAAAGCTGCGTTCGACGAAATGGAAACTGTGTTCGACGATTTGGCGTTCAACGAAATGTGTACGATGAAATGAGAAGCCCGTTCGACGAAATGCGTTCGATGAAAAATTCTGTTTGATGAAATGGAGGTCGACGAAAGGAGAAGATGGCGTGCGAGCTGATTAAAGAAAGTGTCTCAACGCCAGGCATTAGTCTTAACGTTGAGCGCTATCCGGTCGACGAATTTGGCAAGGAGAAATCAGCCGTGATTGCAGGAGCAACTTTAGGAATGATTTGCCCAACGCCCCGTGTTAGCCTTAACGCCGGCGTTAGTATTGCCTAAAATAAAACATTTCCTAAAGTGCAGAATCTCCTTCCTCTTCTAAAGATCTGAACCATCAATATGTTACTATACATGGTCAACGCACGACGTTAGCACTTAACACAGGCGTTAGCTCAAAGTCTATAAATTGGATGATTTCAACGTCTCCACTACTGATTGCCAAAAGCCTTATTCCAACACTTCAGAAAATTTGTGAGGGCCGTATTTCCAGACCAACACATCTCCCACTCATATTTCAAAAGGAGGAATCAAAGGAGGCTTGGATCAACACGCTAACACATTGCGAAGAACGCACGCTTGGACTAAATGATCTTTTGCGATTCTTCGGCGTCTCCTTCAGATTACCTCATAGGGAGTTTCATATTTATATTTTGTATTTGTCCTTTATTTTATGGTTGTAATCATTTTGTGAATTCGCCTCGTGTTGGCGACTAGGTCTGGGTAGGACTTAGGGAGTAATTCGCCCCGTGTTGGCGACTGGGTCTAGGGAGTAGATCTAGGGGGTGCTCGAGGACTTTCTGATGATAGATTGACTAGAGCGGCTTGAGTCCGTATCTAGGGAGAGATCGTCTAAAGCCAACTGGTTCGTGGGGATACGAGTCAGTATAGAAAACAAAAAGAGTTTTCATATTTATTGCCTCGATTTCTAGCGACATAGAAATCAAATTTTGTAATCAAGTTTATTAATGATAATCATGTCTTTTTCTATTTAATAAAATTGATTTGCTACTCTTTGTTTTATTGTCACTCTTATTCAAATAAAATATCAAAAGTTTACTATTAAAGTTTAAAGTTTTTAAAACCCTTATTCACCCCCTCCCCCTCTAAGGGCACCTCAAGATCCAACAAGTAGTATCAGAGCGAGGTTATTCCAATTCGGCTTAACAACCAGGAATAATGACATCTCTTGATCATGATCTCGCTTCTATTAGTGGGGGAAATTTTTATGAAGAAGAAAACTCTCTTGCACCACCTTTATTCGAAGGAAGAAATTATAAAGGATGGAAATTGTTAATGGAAAGTTTTATTAAAACATTAGATATCAACGCATGGGATATAGCAATAACAAGAGCAGCGGACGAATTAAATAAACAAGAGCGTCACCTAAATGCAAAAGCTATGAATTATATTTTCTGTGCTTTATCTCAAGATATCTTCAAATTAATATATTATTTTTCTAGTGCATACACAGTATGGAAATTTCTTGAAGAAATGTATGATTTTCCTCTTACAGGTATGGAACAAACACAAGAATTGGAGAACATACAAGCTTGCACAAATTTTCAAGAAAGCTCCTCTCATGACGGATCCATGAAGTGCACATCAAGTGAAAGAGAAGAAGAAATACTATCTTCGGAAGAGGAGTGCCAAAAAGATGTCAAAGAAACGATATGTTCAAATCTTGCCTCTCCCGAAAGCAATGTAAGGAAATCAAAGTCCATTTTTTGTACTTCTATCTCTACATTACAATTGCTTCAAACTACAAAGCACAAAATTAAGAAATTAAAAATGCTAATAAAAATTTGCGCTTAGAAAATAAAAATTTAAAGGCAAAAATTAATGAAGAATCAAATTCTATTTCTACCCATGGCTTCTTAGTTAAAAACATTACACCTTGTGTAGAACATAATGAATTAAAAGAAAAACACAAGAAACTTGAAAATGAACTTCTTTCTATAAAAGAACAAAATGAAAGATTATGTTTAGAAAATTCATCTTTGAAAAATGATTGTGTTACTGGTAAAGACTATAAAATTGAAATTAAAGAGATGGATGAAACATTTGATGAATATAGAAATAACTATCAAAATCATATTGATTTAATTGTTCCCACTCTTAAAAATAGCACAATCGCATATAATAAAGCTAGACATAATTTAAAGATTAAGAATAATGAATTAAAAACTAAAATTAACTTGCTTAAGGAAATCATAAAGAAAAATTCTCAACACATAAATCAACAATTTCAAGCAAATTCCAAAAGCAAGTTAAATATGAATTTTCATAATATGTCTATGCCTAACAAAGGAAATGAAAAATATCAAATGCGTGAAAATGAAATTCCAAATCATTATCGTTTACAACATCATCTTTCTCCCAATATAAACTTAAAGACAATCTAATTTCCTATAAATAATGTTTTGCAAAATCATCATAGAAATTTGACAAATAAAAATAATATTAAACCAATGTTTGAATGGCGGCCCAAAGTTAAAGATGAAACACAAACTCAAATCAAAAGGGCCCATTCAATCATATCTCCCCAAAAGCAAACACGATATATTTGGGTACCCAAAGGAACCATCACACCCGGTCCTCTTTGGATACCTAAATCTCTCATTCAATTGTATCCTATCATTTGCATGAAGTAGAAATCAATTAAAAATGAAATATCAATTCTCTACTTCATGATGTGCTTTATTTCCTTTTTGTTTTTGCTTTTATTTCTTTGAGCCATCATGATAAGATCACTATATATAACATGTGATATGACTTTCACATATTAAACCAAAATCCATAAATAAATTAAATTGAATAAAGTTGAATAAAAAATCATATCATTTTTCAAGTGATCTACTTATCCATTTTATTTTTATCCTTCTAAATCCATTTCCTAAAAGTCTTATAAAATTTGAAAAACTAAATCTGTCATATGATATTATTAAGACTAAATGAAATAAGTGTCAAAATGGATTCAAAAGGTGTTTTAGGGGTATTAGGCTAAATTTATAACATGCACAAGTTTTGCTTAAGAATGTAATATATTTGCGTCATTTTTTATTACCCCTAGTATGTTTAATCATAATCATGACAAACTGGAATTAAAAAATTGAATGAATATTATTTCACTTATTTATGATCATTCCACTCATGCATATGTTGTGCAAAACTCAAGAATTAAGGTTTAATGAATATGGAGCTTTAATGAATATAAAACCCATGAACTAAAATTTTAACTTCCACAACCATTTGGGATTTCTTCTCGTCTCTTCACTTCATTAGACAGGCCTTACATTGCACAAACATAATTAAGCAAAATCAGAAGCAAAATCGAAGAAAATCTAGGCTATATGATTAAAATAAGCACTCTCTGTGAGCTAACGCAGGCGCTAGACCTAACGCCGACGCTAGCTCAAGTATCCGATTTTCTGTAATTTTAAAATTCTGAAAAATCACTAAAAATATATGTTTTTGTTTACGAAAAAATCAGAATTGAATAAACCTTATTATCATAACTTCTCATCTAGCATCATCACTTACTATAAGTAGAAATCAGTGGCTATGCTAGTTATATCATGCCATGTTATGCTAAAGAAAAATAGGATGATGAAAATTAAAAGTTAAGAAAAGTACATATATGTATTTGTTTAATATTCAAAAACCAAAGAGAAATTTTACAAAACTCATCAAAATAAAAATATTTTCTCATATTCACTATTCACCTTACAACGTTTCTATTTAATAATTTGAAAAGGTTGAATATGAATTATCTTTAATAATACCTCATGTACATTATCATGAATAATCAATTACGAGTACATAATCACTATGAATTAATATTAATGATCATATATAATAATCATGCAAAATCTTATGATCTTTTAAGTCAAACATATTGTCTGTGATCATGATTATTATATGAATCTATTATGTTTTGCATGTATCACATTTATTTTTAGACCATAGAATAAACTCTATATCTATATGAATAAATCAATTAGAATCATCACTTTATTCCGTGTCTAAAATTTGGATCACGATTGTTAAATACATGCAACATTATATCAATTAACCTTATGGGATAACACTACATTCAAACTCTTCATATCTAGCATTATCAACTAATAAATATTATTATTCATGTTAGTTATCAATAATTCCATATTGAATCCATCTTAAAATAGAAAAATTGAAAGATAAAATAACTATGTGACTTTAAATTGTTTCCATAATACAAAATGCTTAGGATGTCCATGATCGTTCACCCACATTATATGTCTCACAATAGCAAGAGCGTAGGATTGTATGCATTAGATGAACTAACCTCTATGTCATGTCTTGTCCTTAACCGGGGAGGGTTCCAGTGGGGCCTTGTGAGGTACTAAGGGGAAAGAGTGCTAGGTTGAGTGTTCTCTAGTGTGTGCATATGGGACTAACACCCCACCCTATGGCATGTGTGCAGCTCCTCATGACCATTTGTCACTTAGTACGGGGCTAGCGTGTAGACATATAGTTGGGGAATTATAATCTAGGACATACCTATATCATATATATTGCATACACTCATTATGACTATATTATTCATGCTTTCTTGGTTTGATCGAACATGCTTATTTTGTGTTTTGCATATCTTATCATGATCTTGTAAAACACAAATATATGAAAGCCAAATAAAAATATAAAAACAATTTTTGAACAAATAAAATCTGCTTAAATAACTTTCTAATCATTTCCAACTTTTCTGAAATTTCTACACTAAGAAGGTCTATATACATACTAGCTATTCCAAAGAATTTTTTTTCAAAAATCTCAAAAACAGTGTTCTGTTTGGGCGTTAAGTAGTCAACGCTAGGCGTTAGCTATTTTGGCCAAATTGAATTTATGACTTTTCCAAAATATTTCTAATATTTTTCTAATGATTTTTCTCTGTTCATTTTCTCATATTTGAAATTATTGTGTTATTAATTTGGTTAGTTTATTTCAAAATACAAAAAAAATTCAAATAACTCAAAATGATCAAAAATATGTTTTGTTATCTGTTTTGCTTTAACTCTTTATAAAATTATGGTTTGACTATAAGACTTCACAAGAGCATACATCTTAGTCATTTTGTTTTCAAAAGGTCAAAATTGTTTTTGGCATACACTTAAAGATAGCCTTCAATGTCTAATTTTAATTTCAAATTTCTGAAACATTGTTTTATCTTCATGCCTTGACCTTAATCTGATTATGTGCAATGAAATAGTCTATAGATAATTGTGTATGATTGCCTAGCATGCCTCTAAGTATGAGTAATGCTTTATGTTAATCAATGAATTATACACTCACTATTTTGGTAATCTACATGTGGTCATAATCTTAGTCTTGCATGATTGTGTAGTGTAATAGTTTTAACATATTAAGTTGTATGTCTAAATTACCTACACCATCTTTTAAAAATAAATTTCATGAACAATATAGAAGTGTTGTTTCAATAATATAGATGTTTGCAACAACAAGTGAATTCGGAGACCTTTTGGCCCTTAATAAAAATCTAAAATAAAAAGCCAAAGATAACTCCACCAAGCACTACTCACCCTCTTGATAAGTCTTAATGAGTATTGTGAGGTTGAGCACCTTGGAAAGAATTGTAAAGTGTCTTGTGTAAACATATTTCATTTTATCACTTCTATTTGTACACCGGATCACTAAAAATATAACTTTTATAAAAATGCTTATGTGATCCCCCAAGCAATACTCCGCTCCCTGATAAGTCTTAATGAGCATTGTGTGGGCGAAGCACCTTGGTAGTTGTACTTATATTTTGTGCTTTGAAATTTTATTCTAGATGTGATGTGTGAAAGTACTTATAAGATTACAATCTTAATATTATTGTTACTATTTCATTACACATGACATGTGTTTTGATTATTTCACTTGTATACTTTTATCAAAACACCTTATGCACACATCATTGACTTTCATAAAGCTTCTAATCATGAGAATTGGATCCTAATGCAAACATTACATAATTCTCTAAAAAATCAAGTAAAAGCACTAGATTACAATGCATGATTTCTACAATGTTTTCTTTACTTGAAATACGAATTGGTTACATTGTAGTTATTATCTTTTTGAATATGTTAATTCATGCTTGCCTATTTGTTATGAAAATTTTCAAAGTTAAAATGCTCAAACGAGAAAAGGCTAGACATATTGTTGGAATGGCCAAATATAACAAAAAAACTACTCTTATTTGTTTTGTTTTTGTTTTCCGCATTTCTTTTTTGATCATGTACTTCGTTTACCATGGTTTCTCATGCTCACTTCTTTGGTCTTTCTTCACTTGTGCTTGTGAAACACTATTGTATCTTTTTCAACAAGTAATATTCTCCTTTAAAAATTAATTTGTAAGGCAAGTGATTATTTTCATTAATTAATGTTCTTTCACGCTTATCATAAATTTTTCCGCTGTGCTACTCTCTCCTTTAGCTCGATCATGACTTATTTTATGTTTACACAAAACTCTTATTCCTCTCTTAGTTATGTCCCAACTTTTATCGTCTTTATTCTAGTTTTGTTTCACTCCACCCTCTTGCTAATAACAAAGGGGGAGAATAAAATGCTAAATCATATTGTTTAACGGAGTTGGATTCACTAGATTAAGGGGCAACATGTATCTAGTTTATGGGAGTATACACTAAGGGGGAGCACAATGTTCAATGAAACTATAATTCTTATCATTATCTTATAATTGCTTAGTGTCCTATATCCTCTTAAAAACACAAATTCTTTATCTATGAATCTGATTTATCTCTAATTGGATTTATTATTATCAAAAGGGGGAGATTGTTGGAACATAGTTTTCCGCATCCCTTTGATTTGAGAATAACAAATCCTATTTGTATTTTATCTTGTTTGCCATTGTGTTTTTAGCATGCAGGTTTGGACAGTTATGACACCAGGTTGCTGAAACAATGGTCTGGCACTAAACACAAGCTGAAGGATTGAAAACTGCTTAACGCCAGGAGTTAAGCTTAACGCTGGGCGTTAGCGCTAAATGAAAAGCTGCGTTCGACGAACTTACGGTCGACAAAATTAAAGCTGCGTTCGACGAAATGGAAACTGTGTTCGACGATCTGGCATTCGAAGAAATGTGTACGATGAAATGAGAAGCCCGTTCGATGAAATGCGTTCGACAAAAAATTCCGTTCGACAAAATGGAGGTTGACAAAAGGAGAAGATGGCGTGCCAGCTGATTAAAGAAAGAGTCTCAACGCCAGGCATTAGTCTTAACGTTGAGCGCTATCCGGTCGACGAATTTGGCAAGGAGAAAGCAGCCGTGATTGCAGGAGGAACTTTAGGAATGATTTGCCCAACGCCCCGCGTTAGCCTTAACGCCGGCGTTAGTATTGCATAAAATAAAACATTTCCTAAAGTGCAGAATCTCCTTCCTCTTCTGAAGATCTGAACCATCAATGTATTGCTATGCATGGTCAACACCCGGCGTTAGCACTTAACGCAGGCGTTAGCTCATAGTCTATAAATTGGATGATTTTGACGTCTCCACTACTGATTGCCAAGAGCCATATTCCAACACTTCAGAAACTTTGTGAGGGCCATATTTCCCGACCAACACATCTCCCACTCATATATCAAAAGGAGGAATCAAAGGAGGCTTGGATCAACACGCTAACACAACGCGAAGAATGCATGCTTGGACTTCAACGATCTTCAACGATTCTTCGGCGTCTCCTTCAGATTACCTCATAGGGAGTTTCATATTTATATTTTGTATTTGTCCTTTATTTTATGGTTGTAATCGTTTTGTGAATTTGCCTCGTGTTGGCGACTCGGTCTGGGTAGGACTTAGGGAGTAATTCGCCTCGTGTTGGCGACTGGGTCTAGGGAGTAGATCTAGGGGGTGCTCGAGGCCTTTCTGGTGATAGATTGGCTAGAGCGGCTTGTGGCCCTATCTGGGGAGAGATCGGCTAAAGCCAACCGGTTCATGGAGATACGAGTCGGTATAGAAAACAAAAAGAGTTTTCATGTTTGTCGCCTCGATTTCTAGAGACATAGAAATCAAATTTTGTAATCAAGTTTATTAATGATAATCATGTCTTTTTCTATTTAATAAAATTGATTTGCTACTCTTTGTTTTGTATTCACTCTTATTCAAATAAAATATCAAAAGTTTTCTATTAAAGTTTAAAGTTTTTAAAACCCTTATTCACCCCCCCCTCTAAGGGCACCTCAAGATCCAACAGGTCTAGCCTAAATGCAATGTCAAATCAAGTATCATCGATCTGGGCCTACGAGCATGAGTATCATTTACATATAATTTCTAAATCAACAATGACTACCAGATTTCTACCTACAATTCATGGTGGGGATGGACACAATCGACCAAGGGTTCAAACGACCCTATGGAGGTCATAACCTCTACTAATTAGAGGAGGAAACTCTTCCTATGCAAGAAATCAAAATGAGAATGGACAAACACATCCTAAGACCGTAGATAAGGATCATTACCCTTTGAGCTCTCTTTGGTACCATTAAACGAAGATTAAGACGAATGGAATCGACCACAATGGACTTCTCTCCACAGATTTGGACTCAACTCGGGGTTTGGAGTCCTCCAATGGTGGGATCTTCCTTCTCCTTCCTCCTCCTTCTCCTCTATATAAACCTTGGATAGATAAATGAAATACTGAAATGAGTTCTAAAATCCTCAGTACATCATCAGGGAGAAACCCCAGCCGTTAGATCTTTAATCGGATCAACAAACGTCCCAGATTTTGGAACTTAAAACAGTTCCATCATAGGCTGCAAGTTCGTGCATTTAAGAATGCACGCTCATGCATAAGTTAATATAAAAAGATGTAGAAACCCCCCGTAATGGACTTGATCGTGCATTTGCTCGTGCGTGAACAAAAATGCAATAACGACCCAGAATTACTCTGGAAAGCCCCCGAATAGCACTCGAACAACACCCAAAATGCATGGGTTGTCCTTAGGCTCTACATATCTCAACACCCTTTTCTCAAAAGATGGTTTTGGGGTGTTACAACATGTGTTAAATTTTTTGCGTGTTCGGGGACTACAGTCCAAAATTGTTCACGCTTTACGACGTACGCGTGTGCATCTCATTTTCCCTTGGAAGCTGTCTTATTGTTTATCTGAATTCGCATGCGCATTTTTTGCACGCATGTTGTAAAACTCTGCCTCTCAATAATTAAGCACGGTCGAGGGGAGTTTTATGCCTAGAACAGCCGCATTGTGGTAGAGCTAACTCACGAGCTAGCAACCACCATATGATGCCTTTTCTGCCGGCAATTTCCAAATATTAAAGGCCAACCGTAATAGTAAAAGGAATGAAAATTTAAAGTCCACATCACATTAAATAGAAAGAGTAGTCCACAAAAGTATGATACTATAGTCTAGCACATTCGGATACATGTCCAAAGGAAATAGAATCTAATATAAGCGGAAGATCTCTAATGTCTCACATCTACTATGGAAGGGGTTGGCGCATGCCGCATCATCACATCAGACTCTACCTCTCTGGCCCGGTGGTCCTCCTGCTCGAAGTGCTACTACTGCATCGACACAGTTCCCTAAAATGATGTGGTCCACTGACCATTAGTCAAAATACTAAGCAGTTTCGACATCCGCTCCCCTGACCACTCCTAGGCACCGAGCGGGAGGATGTAAAAGAAAGGTACAATATATGCAGTAATAACCATACAAGCAGGTGACATATAAGGTAATGTATTCTATGGTGTCATTTATAACAATATATCAAGTAGTTGTACATGTAGGAATAGTAAACATGTTATTGTTCTCAGCAAGTAATTATTAAATCTACATATATTGTTAAACAATAGAATAAACAATCATGTACAATCATATAACAAAAGATAATAAATAACTTAACTTATTAAAATGTTCATACAGATTTATAAGTTAAGGGTCATTCTAGCAAGTAAAATAACTCATCATATAAAAGAAATCATACTAATTTATATGATACATGTATCATGCTATGCTATGATATGATGACTCACCATGCAGTTACCCACACACACAAACTCCATGCCGACATATACTTTTTGTTCCCACTTTTCGAGGGTAGCTTACCTCTCAGGCACCACTCATCGTGGTTAAACAGAGATAGTGGAGTGGGCGTCTCCACTACTAGGTGGGTATCACACACTACCAGATGTAGGCCTTACGTATGCGCCAATGCGTGAGCACTACGCAGCCTCTGCATACTCTTATTGGAATGTACCAAACCATACCTGCATGGATTAGGGAAGAGTCATTGGGAAAGCGTCTCTAGGACACCAACTGAGCTGTCCCACTAGACATTGACCCCTCAAGCCAAGTCTATATGCTTCCGTCGGTGTGACGACCGAACATGCATCGTAGACCCACCACAAGTAATCATATAATTAGGATCTATATGCACATGCACAAGTAGATATCCCTACCTCATATGTATCGCTGAGCTAATATCTCCCAAGGACTATCAACCAAGCCCGCATAGTAATCATCCATCAAAATATAAGACAGTTATATAAGCTCCGTGTCGACAACACCCTATAGCCTAGGGTTCAACTCCTGTGTGGGGAAGTACAAACTGTAGTAAGTTAATCGTGATCCTATGGATTACTTATGGTATTATACAGATATTGAGAGTCCATCCTCTGATAAATATGTTCATCATATGTATGCTTAAGTGTTTACATTGAATTTTGGACTTCACGAGGTCTACCTGATGAAGGGTTCGCAATAGTACTAGGAGATGTGATAGGATGACATATCAAACCTTCCTTTCTCAAGATAATTAATATCATGGGTTCCTAACATTTCTTAATGTATAATAATATTGAAAGGTGTTGCTGCGAGGTTATTTTGGAATATAAGTTCACACCAAAGATTACTAACCACACCTACATTTAAGATTTCATATGAGATCAACCATGTTAGACTAACCTTATTGACCCAAAACTTCTACCAAAGGTTAAGGACTTACTAAATAAGGTTCATCCAAAGTTTGGTCATCATATGATCACTATCTAGAAGTATAGGCCCAAAACTAGAATTGCTATCTGCACCCACAATTAGGTCTTTATATGCAATTTGTTAAGTTAGCCTAACCCAATTGGCCCAAAACTTCTACCAAGGGTCTAAGATAGGTTAAATATACTGCAAGAAAAATTTTGTTAATTTTTGATGAGTATTAAGGGAAATGTTCCAAGAATCAAAAATTATTATTAGCACACCACATGTAGATTACTAGTATGGTTCATCAAGTTTTATTTTGCCAATTGACCTAAGATTTCTCCCAGAGGTCTAAGACAGGTTAAATATACTGCCAGCAAAATTTGGTTAATGTTTGATGAGTATTAAGAGAAGTATTCCTAGAATAAAAAATTACTATTAGCAGACCACATGTGGATTACAAGTATGGTTCATCAAATTCTATTTAACCAATTGACCTAAAATTTCTACCAGAGGTCTAAGATAGGTTAAAAATACAGCCAACAAAATTTGGTCAATTTTTGCTGAGTATTAAGAGAAATAATCTAACAATCAAAAATTACTATTAGCACACCACATGCCGATTACACGTATGGTTCATCAAATTCTATTTAACCAATTGACCTAAGATTTCTACCAGATGTCTAAGATAGGTTAAATATACTGCTAGAAAAATTTGGTTAATTTTTAATGAGTATTAAGAGAAATATTCCAAGAATAAAAAATTACTATTAACACACCACATGTGGATTACAAGTATGGTTCATCAAATTCTATTTAACCAATTAACCTAAAATTTATACCAGAGGTCTAAGATAGGTTAAATATTCTGCCTGCAAAATTTGGTTAATTTTTGATGAGTATTAAGAGAAATATTCGAAGAATCAAAAATTACTATTAACACACCACATTTTAAACTTTACCAATCATGAAAAATGAGATTCACAAAGATTCACAAAATAAAATGGTCTAAATTTTTTACCAGAGATATAACATGGTATAATGATGGTTTCCCCAATGATTTGGAATTTTTCAGAACATTTAAGGCATAATTGTTTCCGCATTACCATAGTGTGACATAATTTAAATATTGTCAAATAATATGTGTGATTATCCTAAAATTCCCCCAATTAATTTCAGAGGTGTATTTTGACCAAAATAAGGTTATACCCGAGCTTTTGGATTTTCTTTATGTGTTTGGTCACACAAATTTCAATTATTTAAAAGTGTGACATTTTCCAAATAATGTCAAACCATGGTAATATTTATTCAAAAATTCTTAAATTATTTATAGAGCTACAATCTGACCTAAATGTGGGTCTACCAGAGTTTAAATGTCATGCATTTAGTGATCTAGGGTGAGTGCACTAAAATTCAATTTGTGTCATGTCGCATTTTGAACTATACAAAATTATTCAAGGTAAAATTTACTCACATGTATGAGTCCAATTGACTACAAACTTATACCATAAATATAAAATGACCTATAGAACATATCACCATAGATTTGGAAATTTTCACATCACCTAAGGTATAAAATTTCCATTTATATCTTTAGTGTCACATTTCTAAATTTTCCACCAAAGCTTTAGAAAAATTAATTCCATAAATTCTAAAATTAACAGAGATAATGCATAACATCATAACACATATAGGGTTCAAATTTCATAGACATGCAGGTAATAGTTTGAGAGAAATACAAAATAAAGTATTTCCATGGTTTTAAAAATACCCTAAATTTAAATCAAGATTGTGAGAGCTACATGTCACCTCAGAAAGAGTTCAAACACAATTCGGGAAGCCCTCACTAAGGGCAACAACATTTATGTTGAAACCTTGGTCTGAATCTAACCAAAGCTAGCTGAAAACCGAGCAAGAAGGGGATATCTTGGGTTTGACCAAAGTCAATAATTCTTAATCTAAGCCTGTGTCTGTGTATAACCGGATCTACATGAATCCTGGCGCAGATCCAACGGCTCCCCGTCATCTTCAACCTCCAATAATGGCCAGGATCTCTCTGACCAAGAGCGACTTTGGAGTAGATTTCCTGGCCACCCGAGCATCTTCCCGGCAAACCACCGCCACCATCACCTCCGTCGAGGTGAAGGCAATTGGATGGTGGTGGTCCGACGACCTGAGGTGGCCCAAAATTATGATTTCGGCATGGCCAAAAATCGAGCTTTTGGCTGATTGGATGAGCATGATTCTAGCTTAATTGATCTCAAATCTTTATCCATTTGATTTGGGAAGCCAGGACTAAGGGAGAAGAGCGGAAACGCACCTGTAATTGTGCTCGAGCCCTGGTAATTCTTTAGGGAGGCATGGTGGCAGTGGATTCTGGCGGCCTTGCTCGATCCCTACTTCCTGAGCCCGATTCTTCAACTGGAAGGCTCTGCTCAACTCCTTAGGCAGCTGTGAAGGTGATGAGGAGGGTGAATGTGGTTGAGGTTTGTTCTGTAATGGAATGCCATTATTGAGGATGGTCGACCAAGCCTTGTTTCTCCCTCCTTGGCTCCACTTGGTGTCTGCCTATCACCAATTTGGCTGAGCATGCTGAGGGGAGTTAAGGGGAAGGCTTGGGAGGAGGAATGGTGGGCCATGTGGCCTCCATTCTCAAAATTCCTCCTTGTCCCATATGAAAAGTTGTCCAAAAGACCAAATTGACCCATGCATTCAATTGCATGCTGATTTCAGAGGGTAAGGGGTGGTAATTATCCCTTGGACTTCAGAGTGGGCCTTGTGCCAAGCTCTTTACCCATTAGAATTGGGCTTGGCACCTTAATTTTCTTTTAGGCCAACATTTGGCATGGTTGACCTTGGGGTTGACTTGGTTAAATTGGTGATGTGGTTGGCCCCACTTGGTAGTCATGGGTCCTATGTCACCATCCAAGGTGAGTTGGATCATGGGGAGGTCAATTTGACCTAGTTAAGACCATTTGGGTTATGTTGACCTAGAGCTGACTTAGGTAAAATCTAGAGAATTAGGTAGCCCAATGCTATTGATCATGGCTTGAATGACTTATCTTTGTAATCATTGGGGTAAGGTGAGTTCAATTGTGTCATTAGGGGTTCAATTATGGTGAACTAGGCTATGTTGACCTAGTTTGGCTTGGGTACACAAGGTGGGTCTACCAAGCCTATTGGGTTCTAGACCTTTCACCTTGTCCTAGCCATGTCATCATGGCCTATAGTACCCTAAAGGGGTCTAGATGGAAAGGGGATGTTACACATGTGCATTTTTGTGTGCGCGCTCATTCTTGTACCTTTGTTGATTTCGGATGATGATGCAGGATGCCGGGGCCCCGACCGCACCCCGTGGTATTACACTAGCTAGCGGACCACGACCAAGCACGTCTGCCAGAAGGACTGCAGTCCAGGCACCCCAACCCATCTCCGCGCCTGTTCTCAGTGCGGCGGGTTATTGAGGCTGGGGCTCGATCCCCAGACCTCCTTGATAAGGCCTGTTAGGAGTGGTTCTTATCAAGGAGGTCTGGGGATCGAGCCCCAGCCTCAACAACCCGCCGCGCTGAGAACAGGCGTGGAGATGGGTTGGGGTGCCTGGACTATAGTCCTTCTGGCAGATGTGCTTGGCCGTGGTCCGCTAGTTGGTGTGATACCACGGGGTGCGGTCGGGGCCCCAACATCCTACATCAGATGATTTAAATTTACTTGTGCATTCTTTTTGACTGCATGTGCGTGCACGTGCACGTGCAATTGTGTGTGTGCATCCCGGGCACCCAGATTTATTTAATGATATTGACTTTCGAATTTAGCTTGTATTTCTCTTTGTTGAGCATAGCCACTTCTAGTGTAGACTTTTCAATGTTGTTGAACCTTGATGTGGATTTTGGATGTGTGAATGGATTTGCAGAATGATTGATTTGTGGTAGAGATTTCCATAGTTAATTAGTTGATAATGAAATCATAATCCTTTGATAAATTTGGCTAAAATTACTAATGATTTTCATAGATACTACCTTTTCATTTCTCCCTATGATATGATAAATCTTGAGTGTAAACTCACAATTTTATTACTTGTGGTCGGTATCCTTGTCGTGCATCAACAAGTCAGATTATAATATAAGTTAAACCAATGTCAAAACTTCAATTAAAACTCGAAGGCTTGGGTCTTCAAATTCATACAGTTTTATCGAGGATTAACTATTAAATAATCCCCAAAACTATAGAGCCAATGTCTTCGAAAATTCCAAAACCCCTTGGGGAGACTCTTATCCATGCTAGGAACCACTGATTTAAATTTCACAGAGAAATTATTTTTGTTTTGAGAAATATTTTATTTATATCATTTCTTTTAGTTTGATGTCACACCTTTAATTATATAATGATCTTACAATAAAACCACATCCATATGACATCCAAATGTTCCCAATATTTAAACATAGATGAGTTATGACACAATTATGGATCTGCCAAAAATTCAACTCAAAAGGATCTAAAACAAGATAAATATTTACATCATTAAAATCTCTTTAGTTTAGTATGACAGTTTATGACAAATCTTAAAAAAATACCAATGCTTAGGCAAAACATGTCCAAGGATCCTAAATTTAAGTAGAGGTGTCATGACCTTATTTATGTCTGGCCAAAATTTGGGTCCCAAAAACCATAATTAAGGGGAATTAATACACTTAAATTAATTCTCAAAACACACATAAATAATTCATAAAACTTTAGGAATTGATCATTTAAAAATTATACAACTATATAGGTGTGAACATAATAAGATTGCAGACATGCACACAAATTTTTAGGTCATTATATTTCATAAGCACACTAATATGAATTTTCTAAACAATAAATGCATAATAATTCATGAAATATTTTGAAAATTAATATATATGTCTACACAACTCCCCATGGGATGTGCCGCCACAAACTAAAGAGGTCAGAGGACCCTCTACAACTTTCATTTGGGGTCCTCTCTAATAGGGCCTTAAAGGCCCTCAAAATTAGTTATCTAGCTCCTGCGATAATAAATGACTTAATGAATCCTAAAATTAAAGATTTATTAATTCGGCAAATCAAGCTTGGCGTGTGAGTGGTGTTGGAACATGCATTCTGCATCTTTCAGGTTTGATAATAACAAATCTCAAGTTGTATTTGATCACCTCTATTTTGGGTATAATGTGCAGGTTTACAGGTGTGCAGGCTTACAAGACATACAATCTTTGTGAGATACCACCGGTGTTAACGATACCACCAGGCACTAGCTCCTTTAGTATTTGTCGAATGCAGACAGAGCCATGTGGATATCAACTAGACTACTTTTGTTGACTAGAAGGTGTATCAACTAGATAGAGATACCGACGGTGTTAGCGTTACCGCCGGACACTAGCTCCTTTAGTATTTGTCGACTGCAGACATGGCCTAGTGGATGTCGACTAAATAGCTTATGTTGACTGGAAGGCGTATCGATTAGACCAGTCATATGACTACCACTGTGCATTACTGCTAACGCGACGTGCTACCCCGAAGTACATGTCAACAATCCGTGTGCTCTGCGCGGGAACATGGTGACAACCATATAAGAAAAAAGTCATTACCGCCCGCGGTAGCACCTACCGCTAGCGTTAGGTTCTGGATATAGAAGGACAGATGGATAGATGTTTTGAATGTAAGACTAGCGGGAGCAAGGAGGCAAAATGTAAAGTCCTTGCGCGGCATGGGAGCTTAGCGTGATGCGGTCATTGGAGGACATGAATGAGAGTATTTCTTATGACACTAGACATGGACGTATATGCCATGATAAGAATCTATACACATCACCCACTATCATTATAGAAGATTAAACTCTGATGAAACGCAAGATAAGTGGGATGAGATAGATAAGCATCGTTATACCAATACTGCCAAAGCCATGAACTCGTTGTTTTGCGTGTTAGATAAAACTAAATTTAATAGAATCTGCAACTGTGAAACTGCTTAGGATTTTTGGCGATTATTGGAACTAACTCATGACGGTACCTCGCAGGTGAAGGAATCAAAATTGTTCTGACTGAAATCTGAATATGAACAGTTCCGCATGGAGATCGACGAGGAGGTGGAGGTCATGTACATTCGCTTCACCAAAATTGTCAATGCCTCGAGGTCTCTTGGAAAGACATAATCAAATAGAGATCTTGTGAGGAAGATCTTGCGGTTCCTTCCTCCACTGATCAACCCAAAGGTAACCACCATTACTGAGTCACAGGTTGCTTTTTTGTTTGAAGAGGAGGGAATATCCTTCTGAATTTATGTGGGAATGCCTTTTCCCTTTGTATTCATGATTGGTAACTTGTATTTCTTCCTTTTTTTAATTGGGTACTTGATATTCTAATCATTGTGTAGAACCTTAATCATTTCATATGCCATGAGCATTGGGTGTGAATGTATTTAGGTTTTACTAATTTATTGTGGATGGATTGGAATGAGGTTTGATCATTAATGGTCTAGTTATACTTCTCTCTCATTTTGTAGTAATTTGCCGGAGTAGTTTTTTTAGTGACCTCAAGCAAGGTTTAATCATGCTTAAATAGTTAGAGACGCCGAATTTGATGGATACTACTGACCGTATTCCCTATGGAGATGATAATTCCAGAGTGTAAGAACTCACTTCTTTATTACTTACGTTCGGTACTTGTATCACTTATATAAGGATATTATGAGAGATCTCTTGTCTTTCCATTAACCTTTACTTCCTTCAACAATCCTAAAGATGGAGTCCCTAATTTCTTTGGAAGACTAGAAGTTTACCGCTCTCTGGTAGATATCATCAATCACAGTTGAAATAAGAATGTTCATGGTCTTGGCATCACAAGCCCTAGCCCTTTTATTCTCTTCACTCCATTTAGGTTTGTCTTCGGGATCTCCTTTCCATCTATGTTATTTGCTTTGGTTGGAATGTATAGATCTGTCAAGATAGAATCAAAAATATCTTCATCAATAGATATTATGCATATATAGTCCTAGACTTTCGTAATGCAAACTTATCTAAGTTGCACATAGGAGGCCTATTAGTAGCATAATCTATGATTTGTGAGGTGGTCATGATTAGGTAATCATATTAATATGCCTAAAGTTAAAGATCTTGGTAGGTGTTACATTTTAGAGATTAACCTCATTCTAATACTAATTGAATATGTATAATAGATTGAGAATATTATCACAAATTACTCTATAGGTGGGTGAATAAAGTACTAAAAATCTATAACAGATTTAATCGCATTCACATCCATAACCACAAATTATACTAGTATGATGAGTACTTTTTGTACTTATCCTTTAAATATAATTTTAATAATTTTTAATATGAATTTGTATAAATTGCATGAATTGTCCCATTAAATTGATTTCTTTTTATTTCCATAAACAAACTTAAGCTTATTCTGCGTTTTCAGGTTTTTTGGGCATTTTGAGCAAAATTTGCAAGTACATGCCCAAGGTCACGGGCGTGACCAAGGGCGTGACAACTTAAGATGTGTTCCAGACCTGCTGCCGCCACTCCGAGCTCATTCCATGAGATTCGCCAAGTACATGCCTCAGGTCACGGGCGTGACCAAGGGCGTGACCCAGGTCTTGGCCATGACCCGCCTCCAACTTACCTGATTAGCCGCCTCGTCATTTAAAATTACACGCCCCCAGTCACGGACGTGATCGAGTGTGTGACATCCAGTCACGGGTGTGACTCATCCCGCGCTCCTTCCCGTTGAAGCTTCCCGGCAGGCGCCATTTTGAAGATTACACGCCCTAGGTCACAGGCGTGACCTAGGGAGTGACGCGCACGTAACGCCTGCATTGAAGCCAGAATGCGCTCTCTCCGCACCAGCATCGATCATGCCCCTTACATGCCCTTGGTCATGGGCGTGACCAAGGGTGTGTAACCTCAAATTTTAGCCTATTTAAAGTCAGCTCCTTTACAACTCAAGGGGATGAATTTTTAGGAGTTAGATTCTTCATTTCTTGTTTTATTTTCATGTTTTTAGTAGCTCTTGTACTCCTTCTTTCTTTCTTGCAATTGTACTTTCAATTCAATAGTTAAAATTTCAATTTCAATAGCTTGTAATTCTCTTCTTTGCAATTTTAATAAAAATTAGTTCTCTTAATTTCTCATTCCCCTCTTATTTTATCATGTACTCTTTTATTTTTGTTAATTCCTCAATCTCAATGAGTAGCTAAATTTCTATTAGTACTCGATCGAGATGATCTAAGGAATGATATTCGCAATGAATTAATTAGATCTCCTTCTTCTCTTCTTTGGAATGCTTAAGATTTATCCTTAATTTTATTGAAGAGAGATTATATTTTCGATATATAATTCTCATTCATGTTTTCGTAATTTTATAGTTGAGAGACTCATAATTCGAATTGATCACCTAGGGATAAAGAGAGTTGATTGCAACCCTTGAGAAAGGATGACATAAATCTCCAGGATTGGAGTCAAATCCAATAGAGGGGTCCACCACGTTAATGCGAGTTTTAGGGGTTTCAATTATTGAATAAGAGTTCGGTTGATCAACCTAGACTCAGCTGAACGTATCCTCGAGAGAGGTGCGATTAGAATTCGGGAACCTCCACGGTCGAAGTAAATATCTTAAGAGAACTAGAGTTCTTATTTCTTCTATTATTGTTTCGCGGTGATTCGAAGATCGAGTGCTAGTATTTTTAACTCATCGTTTAGCCATCATTTTAATTCCCCCTTTGCAAAACCAATCCGAGTTTTAATTGATAAAATAATAGAGATTTTCTTGAAGTAAAAGTACTCAACCACCCCGAGTCTAATACGACCTTGGTTTTTACAAACCTATACTACTTTTGACACGGTACACTTGTCGTTGTCGTTTGCAGATATAGTTTCAGCTTCATCAAGTTTTTGGCGCCGTTGCCGGGGACATGAGTTGATATTTCGAAAAAGAAATATCTATTAATTTTATCGTTCTCTTTCTTCTCACCCCTCTCTCAAAAATTTAAAAAAAAATCTTAAAAAAAAGTGCAATTTAAATTCTTGGAAAAGGAGATTTGGGATGTCACCCCATCATATCTCCTAGTACTGGTGCGAACCCTTCACAGGGTAGACCTCGGGAAGTCCGGGACTAATTTAACCTATTTTTTGAAAAAAAAATATTTATATATTTATAAATTATTTCTCTTCTCTATTCCCCCCTCTAAAATTCCATTCATTTAAGTGAAGGTTGTTTTCTTTTTATTAAACGAGGTTATCTGAATTGGCCATAAAAGTTGTCGAGATTCAAAATAAAGTTAATCTTTTGGAAGCCGCACGAAAGCGCCAAATTAGTTACAATCATTGTGGTGCGCCTCATCAAAGTGAAGAATGTTATTTTCATTCTTATTCTCAAAATTTATATTATGAAAATGATTTTTCTCAATTTATGTAAATAATTTTGATAATGATTATGATCATAATTTTTTCTCATTTTATGAAAATAATTTATCCAACTCTGATGCAAATGTTTTTTCTAATTTTCACGAGAATAATTTTTCAGTTTTTAATAATCTTTCATCTAGCTCCGAAGTAGATTATTCTTGGTGGCAAGCTAACCCGAATAGTTTTCAGAGCGATGAAGATGAATTTTTAAATCCGAATTTTTGTTCTTGCTCTTTTGACCGCAAGTATCGTACTCTAATTTTGGAGAATCCTCGCAATTTCACTTTAATTCCCCTCCCCAAAACTTAGATGCAGATTTTCTTTCCTCTAGTGCTCTTTCTTCGTCTTTTGAAAATTTAGTTATGGAGGAACATGATTTTTCATGTACTCTCATAATTTCTTTTACCAAAAATGAAGAAAATTTATTGTACCAAGAATATCTTCATGTTATGCGCACAACGGATGAAATTGAAGAAAAACAAGTTTCTTCCCCTAATCCACCCAGGCCATCTTTTGTTTGTCATGAATTTTCGCAAAATTCCTCTATTCCACCTAAAATTCAAAACAACTTTGTGTCTGAAAATTTTATTTCACTTGATATTGCACTAGATTCTTCTAAAGAAAAATTTATTTTAGAAAATGAACAACCGGAGCTTGATCATATATTTTCGCAAGTGCCTCCTCCTTGCGAAAAACTTTCTTACTTGTTTATTTGTGATTCTCTGTATACTAATAATTTTCAGGTTGAAGATGAGCCGTTGCCACTCCAAATAATTGATGATTTATTCTAACCCCTAGAAATGTGTAGAAAATGATTTCTCAGAGTGAAAAATTAGTAAAATATGCGTCGAATAGTAATCGACGCAACGTCGAAGTGTAGTCGACGCATCTCTCATACTGAGTCAAAGTAACTCTAAACAGAACTCGACGTAACCGAAGTCGACGTAACTCTGATTTTTAGTCGACGCACCTCAGTCGACGCTCCTTCCATATTTTCTTCTCGACGTCTAGCCAGGCTGAAATCGACGCTTACGTCGAATAGTAATCGACGCACGTCAATTTTTGTGACAGATTCAAAAACATGCCAGATCTCTTTCCTTCTCTCTGTAGATCTGAATTTTATGGGATTATATTATTCTCTGCTAGCCGTTCTGAATCAGTCTTTCCTTATAAATGATTCTTGGCTAATTTGATTAAGATTATTATGGACATTATTTGAAAATAGAATGATCTCTTTCCTTCTACAGATATAATGATCATGGAAACTTTTCTCTCTTACTATTTCTCTGATTGTTAATTGATTATTCTCCTATAGCAATATTTTTGAATAAACAGAGCTATAAATACAGAAGGAGGTCGGCAAAGAAAAACAAGAAGTGATCCACTCCATCCATTTGAAAAAAGAGGAAAAGCTTCCAAGAGAAAAGTGAGAAAGCTGAGAAAAGTGAAAGTGTGCTGCAGCAAAGAACAAGCCTTCCTCTTATCCTCCTTCTGAAGCAATACTGCTGCAATTTCTGAAAGCTCTCACTAAAAGAGAAAAGGGCTTACTGTTGGACATGTGTGTAACATCCCTTTGTTTGAGAATAACAAATCCCATATTGTATTTGATATTGCTTGTAGTGTGTTTATAGTGTGCAGGAACTATAGGTGCAATACTCCATAGGTAGAAGGCAACATGGAATCAAACTTTCTGAATGGAGCACTACCGCCAGCGCTAGAGGTTAACGCAGGTGCTAGCGCTACCGCCAGCGCTAGCACTAACGCCAGGTGCTAGCTCAAGATCATCTCAGCGGTTCCGTCTCAGCGGTTAATGCTACCGCCAATGCTATCGCTATCGCAGGCGCTATCTCAAGTTCGTGCACAGAGCCACGCAGCCGACGGTTCCGAAACTGCTCAACATGACCAATACCGCAGGCGATATCAGCTACCGCAGGCGCTAGCTCCAAGTATTATAAAATAATGTGTTCTCTCTCGTTTTGGGTTAGAACTTCCAGAGACATTACTTGTGCCCAAACTCTCGTGCTGCTACTCTGCCGAAACATCATCTCCCACTCAAAGCCAAAGAAGAAATTCTGGAGAAGGAAGCCATCACGCTGCATCCGAAGAATGATCGCTTCGACCTCGCCTGTGCTTTAGCGATCCTTCATCCTTCATCCTTCATCCTCATCCTTCATCCTCATCTTTAGGGGGAAATTCTCCTTATGTTGGCGACTAGGTCTAGGTGATTAGATATAGGGGGTGCTCGAGGCCATATCCGGGGAAGGATTGACTAGAGCGGCTTGAGGCCATATCCGGGGAAGGATTGGCTAAAGCCAACCAGTTTGTGGGGATACAAGTCGGTATAGAAAAGGAAAAGAAATTCACTTTTGTACGCCTCCGATTTCTAGCGATATTGAAATCAAATTTCGTAAACACCCTTTTTATATAATGCAATCATGATTTTATTTGTGTTTATTTGATTTCTCTCAATTGGCATAAAATTTCATTATTGCAAAATTATTATTACTAAATTGTCATCTTATTTCCTATTAATCAAAAACAACTTAGTAATTATCTTAAAAATTATAAAAAGATTTTTATTCCCTTATTCACCCCCCCCCCCCCCCCCACTCTGAGGGCGCCGTAAGATCCAACAAGTGGTATCAGAGCGCAGGTTATTCCAAACGGTTTAAAAACCATGAATAATGGCGTCTTATGATCTCGCTTTTTCCGAGGGTCAGGGAATTAGTAAACCTCCACTATTTACTGGGTCAGATTATAATTATTGGAAAAATAGGATGCATTATTTTCTAATGACCCTAGATATTGAGGTTTGGAACATGGTAGAAGAAGAATACACTCCTCCTACATTTGTAGTTGGAGAGGTTGTGTTAGAAAAACCCAAAGATAAATGGGATGATCAGGATAAACTCAAATGTAAAAATAATGCAGAAGCCATGAATGCTCTATTTTGTGCGTTAGATAGAAATGAATTTAATAGAATTTCTGCATGTACTACTGCTTATGAAATTTGAAATCATTTGGAAGTTACTCATGAAGGTACATCGCAGGTTAAAGATTCCAAGCTTTTTCAACTGGAGTCGGAATATGAAAAATTCTGAATGGATGAAAGCGAAGATGTTGATGGTATGTACACGCGCTTCACCAAGATCATCAATGCCTCAAAAGCTCTTGGAGAGACTTTCTCAAATGGCGACTTGGTCCGTAAGATCCTTCGTTCTCTTCCTCCAAAATTCAACCCGAAGGTGACGGCTATTTCGGAGTCGCACAACTTGAGAACGCTCCAAGTTGAGAGCCTCATTGGGAATCTCAAAACCCATGAGGTGGAACTCAAAATCCAATTTGATAAATACAACAAGGAGCCAAAGAAGAAGGCGTTGGCACTAAAATCAATGAAAGATGGTCAAGAGGATGAGGATGAAGATGAAGAAAGTCTTTTGGTGAAGAACTTCCGAAAGTTCATGCGCAATCCGGAAAAGAGAAACACCTTTCGAAAATATTTCCAAAAGGGTGAAAGATGGAAAGGATCATCTTCAAAGAAGGAAAAAGAGAGCGACAATGAAGAAGAGAGACCTCCATCGGAATGCTATCATTGTAGGAAGACGGGGCACATTCGGAGCCAGTGCCCAAAGTTCTTGAAGGAGAAGAAAGAAAAACGGCACAAAGGGAAGGAGAAGAAGAAAGTGCTAAAAGCTAGAACATGGGATGACTCCTCCTCCTCCTCCGAAGAATCAAGTGGGTCTTCATCAAGCGAAGATGAGGAAGCAAACATGTGCCTCATGGGACGTGGAAACGACGACGACGACACCAGTGTTCCTAGTGACACTGAGGTAACTCCTCCCACTTATGATGAATTGTTTAATGAATTTCTTGAAACTTGCAAAGCTTTTGATAAATATATGAAAGATAATATTTTATTAAATCGTGAAAATGAATCTCTTATTAAAGAAAATCAAAAGCTTTCCAAAAAGGTAATTGGTTTAGAAAAGAGAAAGGTTTCTTGCCAAGAATGTGATCACTCCACTAAATTGGCAAAAGATATTGAAGAGTCACTTTCTAAAGCCCTCTCTCATGCCAAAACTCTTACAAAAGAGAAGGGGGAATTAGAAAGGAAATTAGAAGCCTCTCTTTTACAAATAAAAAATAATAAAAAAAGTTTTGAAAATAGGTGTGTCATGCTTGTGAAAGAAAATTCTTTACTTAAAGCACAAGTTCATGATCTCACCATGGCCATTAAAAAATTTGGAATAGGCCAAAAATCACTGGACATGATTTTAGGGAACAGAAGACAGTTTTCAAGCTTTGGTCAGTATTTTTCAATGGCTAAGTCAATTCGTCGAATGTTCACGTGAAGTGTCGACGATGGCTAAGTCAATTCGTCGAATGTTCATGTGAAGTCTCGACGAATGACGGACAGACGTATTTCAAATTTATGTTTCAAGGAACTCATCATGCTTATCATATTCAAAACAAAAAAACTGTATGATCTTTATTGCCAATATCAAGCATGTATGATTTTTATTATTTAGAATTATTTACAATGTTAAAACATATTCTTTCAAATTACTATGAACATTGTTTTGCTTATCATGCTTTGATATATCTATTTAAAGTGCATCAATTGTATTGCAAAATGTGTAGAACCAAGCTTAGCATGCCTCTAAGTATGAGTAAATGTTTTATGATTGATAATGATACATTTCACACACTTATTTTGGTAATCAACATGTGTGTCTAAATCTAAAAATGCTTGCTTGTGTATTGTATTTGTACAATGAATTAAAACTTGCATAAGTTTATTGACTACACTACATTTGAATTGCACTTATGAAATTTAGAAAAGTGGTTAAGTTAAAAATTTTGGTTTGCAAAACAAGTGTATTCAGAGAATGTTGTGTCACAAATATGAAAAAAAAAATTTATATGTAGACAAATATAACTCCACCAAGCACTACTTGAACCTCCTGATAAGTCTTCATAAGCATTGTGAGGTTGAGCACCTTGGAAAGAATAGTAAAGTGTCTTGTGCAAACCTTAGTTATTACACCACTTTGTTAAAAACTTATGTGCATTAAAAGTGTGTGAAAGTAATTTACTTGTGTTTTATTGTGCACTTTACTTTACATATGTCTTGTATTTTTGATGATTTAAATCCATTGTTAACATTGCCCAAAATACAGTTATGTGCACATCATTATCTTTCATAACACTTCTTCTCATGAGTATTGGATTCTAATGCTTTATCTATACTACTCTTTATATAAGAAATGCACTAGATAACCTAGCATGATCTCTACAATGTTTTGGTATCTCTTGAATTTAAAATTAAGTAACATTGTAGTATAATCTCTCTTTGATATGTTCATTTCATGCTTGGTATTTTTATGAAAAACTTTGAGATTTCAAAAAGGTTAAAACATCTTTCAATTTTGAACTAAAACTCATATTTTTACTTATGCTTTTCATGCCTACAAAAAGATGTTTATTATAATCTTCCGCTTGCTTGCAAATCTTATCTTTATATTTGAAATCGCTTATATATGCTATGCTTAAACTCTTTATCATTTCATATATTACAAAAGCTCGATCATGATTTATAACTAGCCTAAAGAATGCCTCCTTACTACCCTCACCCCACCCTCTTTTGATAATACCAAAAGGGGGAGACTAATTGAAGAAATCTATAGAGAAGAAATATAGATAAATAAGGGGAGACTAATTCATGTAATCTATCATTTAGGGGGAGTAGAACATAAATTGCTTTTATGTAGGGGGAGCATTAAGATAGGGGGAGTATGCACAATTTCATCATGCTTATTATATACTATAGTTGCACTACTATCATGCTTGTCATATACTATAAACACTATTGTTGATTTCTTGCTTAGAGGATTTGTTATTATCAAAAGGGGGAGATTGTTGGACATGTGTGTCACATCCCTTTGTTTGAGAATAACAAATCTCATATTGTATTTGATATTGCTTGTAGTGTGTTTATAGTGTGCAGGAACTATAGGTGAAATACTCCATAGGTAGAAGGCAGCATGGAATCAAACTTTCTGAATGGAGCACTACCGCCAGTGCTAGAGGTTAACGCAGGCGCTAGCGCTACCGCCAGCGCTAGCACTAACGCCAGGCGCTAGCTCAAGATCATCTTAGCGGTTCCGTCTCAGCGGTTAACGCTACCGCCAGCGCTATCGCTACCGCATGCGCTATCTCAAGTTCGTGCACAGAGCCACGCAGCCGACGGTTCCAAAACCGCTCAACACAACCACTACCGCAGGCGCTATCAGCTACCGCAGGCGCTAGCTCCAAGTATTATAAAACGATGTGTTCTCTCTCATTTTGGGTTAGAACTTCCAGAGACATTACATGTGCCCAAACTCTTGTGCTGCTACTCTGCCGAAACATCATCTCCCACTCAAAGCCAAAGAAAAAATTCTGGAGAAGGAAGCCATCACGCTGCATCCGAAGAACGATCGCTTCGACCTCGCTTGTGCTTCAGCGATCCTTCATCCTCATCTCCAGAAATCTCAAGAGGGAGTTTTCTTGTTATTTACTTCACTTCTTTATTTGTATCTTGTAGTTAATTCGCCTTGTGTTGGCGACTAGGTCTGGGTAGGACTTAGGGGGAAATTCGCCTTGTGTTGGCGACTAAGTCTAGGTGATTAGATCTAGGGGGTGCTCGAGGCCATATCCGGGGAAGGATTGGCTAGAGCGGCTTGAGGCCATATCCGGGGAAGGATAGGCTAAAGCCAACCGGTTTGTGGGGATACAAGTCGGTATAGAAAAGGAAAAGAAATTCACTTTTGTACGCCTCCGATTTCTAGCGATATTGAAATCAAATTTTGTAAACACCCTTTTTATATAATGCAATCATGATTTTATTTGTGTTTATTTGATTTCTCACAATTGGCGTAAAATTTCATTATTGCAAAATTGTTATTACTAAATTGTCATCTTATTTCCTATTAATCAAAAACAACTTAGTAATTATCTTAAAAATTATAAAAAGATTTTTATTCCCTTATTCACCCCCCCTCCCTCTAAGGGCGCCGTAAGATCCAACACTTACAATCTCCTTCTCACTATAGAAGAGAGATTTCATTCACTATACTTGTGCTTCTAATCTTCTTGCTAGGAAGTAGATTCTTTCTTGCTTCAATTATTTTCCATCTACTTCTTCTTCTTCTTCTTATTCAAATTTCAATTGTGTAAAAGAGTTTTAAGAATCTCTCTTCAAAAAATTCAGTTGTAGTGGTTTTAAGAGTCTCCTTATCAAAAGACTCAGGCTGGTTCTAAGAGTCTCCTTAACAAAAGACTCAGTGCAAGATAGTGAATTCCTACCAAGGGGGTAGAAGAGTGGACTACCCATAGTTTGGGGAACCACTATATTTCTTTGTGTTGTGCTGTGATTTCCTTTTTGCTATTTCTTTCTTTATTTGCTTAATTCTTGTTGGTGTGTGGGAAGCTTAAATCTGTGAATATTACACATATATATATATATATATATTTGTTAACTTTGCACAAAATATTTTTAAATCTCTATTCACCCCCCCCTCTAGAGAATTCTAGTGAGGTTAACTGTGCACTTTCAGGAAGGAAATTAAATCTAGCTAGCTTTAAATTATATTGAGAGCAAATTCTAGTAAAATTAAATTTCCTAAGATCTAAAAAGTTAGAAGAAATTATAATTGAAATCTAAAGAGCTTTAGCAAATTCACTACAAAATAAAGCCATTTAAAAATAAAAAGAGAAGTCATGTGAAATAAATTCTCTGATCAAGTTAAAATCATTAGATGATTCTTAAATCAAGATTACCTCAAATTTAAAATTAACAAACTATGATAAGCAAAATTTTAGCCAATTAAAAACTTAAACATGCTTATAAACATTCTCAACTAGATTTCTAAGAAATCACAAAAACAACAAATAGGAGAGGTATAAGATTTAATTTTCTTTTGTATTTTAAGTTTTTTCATATATATATATAAATGTTTTTTTGAATTTTGATATTATCTTTTTTTTTTTGGATTTTTTTGATAAGAAATAAACAACAAAAACATATACTAAAAAGCTTAAATTTTTTTTGTTAATTCTTGGACTTCCCGAGGTATACCCCGTGAAGGGTTCTCACGGTACTAGAAGGTGAGATGGGGTGAGGTCCCAAACATCCCTTTCCAAGATTTAAAATTTCGATTATCTAATTTTTTTGAATATTTTTGGGTTTTCTAATTTTTTTGAAAAAGCTAATTTTTCTTTTGTAAAAGACAATAAAAAGGAAATAAACTATTTACAAAACGAAAATAAACAATGTACAAAGTAAATATTTTTGGAATTTTGGGATTTTAAAATTTTTTTGGAAATTTTCTATGATTTTATAATTTAAGAGAAAGGGAAATACACTCCCATACTTAAAATTCAACATTGTCCCCAATGTTGAAAGCTAAGTATGGAGAACAATAAATAGAAAATACAAGAGCATGATTTTGAAAGAAAAAGAACAAGGAGAGGAAAAAGAAGTACGTCCCTGATTTGGAGACGGACGACCACCACGATCACCTGTAGAATTACTTTTAAAACACTATAACAAAACACAAAATAAAAAGAAATGAAACATAAAAGTTAAATAAAATTTTTTTGTTTTGATTAGTTTTTTATAATGTTTTTGTGTTTTCAAATTTTTTTTTTCAAAGGGAATTTATTTTTTTGAATTTTTTTTTTGAAAATTGCTAAAAAAAGAGAAGAAAAGAAAGGAATTTTTTTTTTCTTTTAGATAAACATAAAGGAAGAAGAAAAAAGATAAAAGTAATAGCGCTCTCTCTTTTTAAAATATCGACAAAAATATTCCCCGGCAACGACGCCAAAAACTTGATATATAAAAAATGAAGTTCTGCAAAAGCCTTTATCGATGCGATAAGAATTCGACGGGCGCTTTCGAGGCATCTCGCGAGTACTCGTACTTCGAGGAAAGTCACCATTCTATTATCGACGAAAATTTGAGGTTTGTTTTGCTTAACTTAAAAAAAAAGACAATATGCAAGCTAAATGAAAAGATTAAATGTTGCATGAAAGGAAAGAAAAGTTACCATTGCATGAAAGAGAAATTGCTAAAGAGAAAGAGAACATGAAAGGGAGCAAACTTAAATTTTATTGAAAACTAAAACTATTACAAGCTTAAAGAGAGATAACAAAGATAGGAAATAAAGGTTACAAACTTTAATTAACTAGTGCATGAAAGAAATAAAAACTAGTACAATACATGAAAAAGAGAACATGAAAGCTTAAGGAAAAACATGAACATTAACATGAAAAGCTCACTAACAGCTCTAGCAGCACCTCCCCCACTCCAAAATTCTTAACCCTGGACTCAAGGAGAGCTTCTGAATTTATAGGCAAAAAATTCAACTTACACGCCCTCGGTCACGGGCGTGACCTAGGGCGTGTAAACATTACTGACATCGGATCTGACAGTGGCGTGGACTTTGCGTGACGGCTGGAGAAATTCGGACATTACACGCCCGTGTAACTTGGGTCACGGGCGTGACTTTGGACTGCTTCATTAAATGCAGCGTGGGATGGAATGCGGCGGCGGCGTGCAGAGATCACGCGGGAAAGTCACGGGCGTGACATTGAGGTCACGGGCATGACATTTCGGATCACGGGCGTGTACCTGGGCGCCCTCAATTAATGCAGCGTGGGTTGTAATTTGTCGCGGCAGAAAGTGTTCGTCGAACGAAGCTCAGACTTCGTCGAACGCAGGGGCAAAGCTTTCGTCGAACGCAGGGGCAAAGCTTTCGTCGAACTCAGCTCAGGCTTCGTCGAATGCAGGAGCATAGCTTTTTTTCGTCGAATGGAGCTCCACTTTCGTCGAACTCGAGCTCCACTTTCGTCGAACGCATGTCTTTTGGTTACACGCCCTTGGTCACGGGCGTGATTGAGGGCGTGAATTGTGATTTTCTCCAATTTTCTCCAAAATTCTGCAAAAATAAAAGTAAACTATATTTAGAACAGAAATTATAAAAGAAGTGATTTTAAACTAAAATATAAATAATATTTGAAATTTTAAATTAAAACTATACTAAATACTATAATAAAAATACGCATAAATACTACTCATCACATATCATATCATACATAAACCTAGAACATAATTGCAGACCCTTATCATATAAATTAGTATGGGCTCTTTTATATGATAAGTTATATTTCCGGAAACCTTAACTTATAGGTTTGTATGGGCATTTATATAAGTTAAGGTACTCAAGTGATGGTAGTGTAGAATTATTTAATTGCTTGTTATACTTGAACGCACTGCTTTTCTATTTACTTCCTTTACTGCTCTTTGCTACTCTCTTACTTGTTTATACTGCTAGAGTAGTGCTTGCTTATATATACACTTGATAGCTTAGATTTCCCTGTCACCTGCTTTTGTTTACTCCACTTTGACGTCCTCTGCTTCTTCCTCACCGCTCGGTGCCTAGGAGTCGCGGGGGGAGGCGGGGACAAAATCGGCTTAGTCTTTATGACTAACGGTCGATTGTGACCATAGGTGACCGAGGAGCTGAAGCCCCAGCTGGAAGAGGAGACAGGAACTGAGGAGCAGATGTCGCGCATTACTACCGCTACAAGACAGTTGCTAAGAGAGATGAGTGTTTAGCTTCCGCATGTAGTGTAGTGAGAGAGAGAGTTATTATTATATTTTGGACATATACCGGGCATAAGCCCTTCTCTCTTTTGTGCTCTATGCTGGACTATGTTCTTTATATTTATAAAGCTGTTATGTGGACTTAGTTTATTCTATTGTCTTTCTTTTCTATATTGGCCTAAGCTAATTGATCGTAATAGCCAGCAGAATTGGCGTCTTGCAGTGGCGACTAACCCGTGTGTTGGTGTCATCCATAAGGCGGCGGTTCTGGGCATTAGACCCGGGTAACCCTCCTAGTAAGGGGGAGGGGGGTCTTACATGAGCCTTCTCCATTCACTGATAGAGTTCGTTGGGATCCTATTCCCAATGGCTTCAAGGAGCCCAGATTGCCCATGTTTATTGGAGAGAGTGACCTAGTCTCTCATCTTCAGGCTTTTGAGTCTGTTGTCACTCTAAGATCTCTCTTAGATGCGATAAGGTTAGCTTCTGATCACCTCCTTAGATGGGCAAGCATGGGAGTGGTTTTACAAACTACCTCCCCAGTCCATCACCTACTTTGCCGGTCTGAGGCAAGAGCTTCTTTTGTGGTTTGCAACCTCAAAGAAAAGGAAGAGTGGCCCCGCATCCCTCCTCAGGATAAATCAAGGAGAAAACAAGACTCTAACTCAGTTTGTGGATCGCTTTCAAAAGGAGATACTTTAATAAGGGATTTCGATCCCTCCCTCCATATGGTATGCCTCTAGGAAGGCCCTCTGAAGTTTGAAGTCACCACTTGGGAGCCTAGCTTTTACCACGAGCTAATCAGCATCGCGAACCGATTCATAGAAGGTGAGATCAGCAACCCCAACTATGTTTCCAACTTGATGTGCAGATCCAGCCAAAAGGGCTCTGCTGGTTTCTATCCCGCACAGCAGTCGACAAAACTACCTCGTCGAGAGTTCCATCCTCCTGCTCAAAGGGGGAGGAACTTCTACCACCACCGCCCGTATCAGGGTCATCATCAGTTCCATCCAAAGGTGTTGAAGCTTGAGTTCCACATCTCTTGGTTTGAGAATAACAAATTCCCCAATGTATTTGATTTTGCTTGTCGTGTGTTTATAGTGTATAGGAATTATACTCCTAAAAAGAGCGATTCAGTATGATCATGGAGCTAAAAATTTAGAGCTACCATGGAGCGGTAACTCCTACCGCTGGCGGTAGATGGGATGACAATTGAAGATTAGCGGCAGAAGGTTTCTCAATGATGAAATGACAGAAGCTAACGCGGCGCGTTAGATCTTACTGCGGCGTGGTAGGTCCATGATCCATTGCAGTTAGCATGATCTCCATGAAGGGAGACATGTTGCAGCACGATAGCGGGCATGACGTCAGCACGGCGTGGTAGTTCTACTGCATGCGGTAGTTTTTGTAGCCTATAAAAAGGATGGATCTCTCTCTTTCATTGTTACACAATTTAAGCTGCAACTCCATCCTTTTGTGAGAGCCTTCATCCCTGAGTTCCAAAGCATTACAAACTCCATCATTGAAGAACAAGAATGAGAAGGAGATTTTAACACGGTCATACTTGAAGAAGGACGCATGCTTCAACTCTGATGATGTTCATGGCGATCCATCATCTTCTTCAGAGCTTTTCTAAATAGGGAGTTTTTACTTTTTATTTCTTAACTTTACTTTTGAAATGGTAGTGAATTCATCGCAGGGGTTGGAGACTAGGCCTTGCGAGGTTTAGGGGGAATTCGCCACGGTGTGTGTGATGACTAGGTCTAGGTATAGATCTAGGGGAAGGCTAGAGGCCATATCTTGGGGAAGATATGCTATAGCCAACCGTTCCTTGGGAGAAGGATCAGTGAAGAATAAAAAAAAGTGTTTTTATTCTATCGCCTCAATTTCAAGCGCTATCGAAATTAATATTCTTGTAATTATATTTTGAAATAAAATTAATTTTCATCTTCTCTGATTTTCTAAGATTTTATTTCGTTCAAGTGTCTTTAAGAAAAATCAGTTTGGGACATTTTCGAGAAGTTATAAATTTCTGGAGTGCTACCGTGGGTACTTACCGTCGGCGGTAGTGACAGAACTTATTTTACGCTTTTTATTCAAAAATTGAAAAACCATTATTTGCGCCCCCCCTCTAAGGGCGCCTACAGATCCAACACTTGGTATCAGAGCAAGGTTATTCCAAAACAGTTTCACAACCCAGAACAATGGCGCATCATGATCATGCTTTTTATAAGGGTCAAGGGATTAGTAGATGACCTCTATTTATAGGTACCGATTACAATTATTGGAAAAGAAGAATGTGTTGTTTTTTGACTGCCTTAGATAATGACGTTTGGGGTATGGTAGAAGAATGCTACTCTCCACCAAGATTTGTTGTTGGAGAAGTTACTATGGAGAAACCTAGAGATAGATGGGATGATAACGATAAGTTGAGATGCAAGAATAACGTTAAAGCTATGAATGCTTTCTTTTGTGCTTTGGATAGAACGGAGTTTAATAGAACTTGTTCTTGCGAAACTGCTTATGATATAGGGAATTTATTAGAAATTAGTCATGAAGGTACTTCGTAGGTTAAGGATTCAAAGATTTTCCCACTAGAATCTGAATACGAGAAATTCTGGATGGAGGCAGATGGAGGCGGATGAAGATGTAGATTCAATGTACACAAGGTTCACCAAGATCGTCAATGACTCAAAAGTGCTTAGGAAGATGTTCTCCAACAGTGACTTGGTGAGAAAAATTCTTAGGTCTCTCCCTCCAAAGTTCAATCCAAAGGTGACGGCTATCTCGGAGTCGCACGATCTAAAGAAGCTTCAAATTGAGAGCCTCATTGGAAATCTCAAAACCCATGAGGTTGAACTGAAAATTCAACAACAAGAGTACAACATGGAGCCAAAAAAATAAGGCTTTGGCATTGAAATCAAAGGAGGACGATGGATAAGATGGTGATTAAGAGGATGAGGAGAGCCTGTTTGTGATGAAGTTTAAGAGATTCATGAAGAATCTGGAAAGGAGAAACACCTTCTAGAAATATTTCATCAACAAGGGATCCTCATTGAAGAAAGGAAAAAGTAGCGACGATGACAATGATGAGCGGACACCACCGGAGTGCTACCATTGTAGAAGGACCGGACACATCCAGAGTTAGTGCCCAAAATATTTGAAAGAGCTAAAAGAAAAGAGGCATAATGACAAGGAGAAAAAGAAGGTACTAAAGGCGGCTACTTGGGATGACTCTTCCTCCGAGGAATCAAGCAGATCATCCTCCAACATTGAAGAAGAGGCCAACATGTGCCTCATGACAAGGAGAAATACACTATCTGATGATGAATGCAGTGTCCAAAGTGACACTGAGGTACCTCCTCCTACTTTTGATGATTTATATTCTGAGTATTTACAAACTTGCAAATATTTTGATAAAAGTTTACAAGATATTGATTTTCTAAAAACTCAAAATAAACTTTTGTTAAAGGAAAACAAAAATTTGTGTAAAGAAGCTATTAGAGAAAGAGAAAGTAGATTGCCAAGAGTGCAATCACTCCTTGTCAAGAATGAAAGATCTTAAAGAAGCTCTTTCTAAGTCCCACTCCATTATCGAATTACTTACTAAGGAAAAAGGGGACTTAAAATAACTTTAAAAACCTCTCTTTCTCAAATAGAAGAAGGAAAGAAAACTTTTGCGAATCGGTGCATTGTATTAGAAATGGAAAACACCGCTCTTAAAGCCCGAATTCATGATTTAAACATGGCCATTGAAAAATTTGGTGTTTACCAAAGGTCTCTAGACATGATCTTGTCCAACCAATGCCATGGTTCTGCTAAATATGGGCTTGATTATGTTTTTGGAAGCTATCGCCCAGCGGTAACTCTACTGCCGGCGGTAGCAGTAAATCCAGAAATCATAATTCTTATAATAAAAAAATATTTCAAAATTTAGATGCAACCTCATCTTCCTGCAAGAGTATATACCGAACTCCGAAAAGGGTCTCAACCCCATTTATATCGTGTGCCAAATGTCATATATTTGGACACACCTCAGACTCATGTAGGAAAAAGGGTCTCGGGATGCCTAAGGCTTCCACCTATTCTATGGGAGGAATCTCTTGGGTATTCAGATCTTTACTCTCATCTTCTTTTTAGGTATGTTGGCAGGCTAAGGATAAAGAAGACGTGTGGTATTTGGACTCGGGATGCTCCAAATACATGACAAGCAACAAAGCAAAGTTCCTTAGCCTTGAGATGAAGAAAGGAGGGATGGTGACATTCGGAGACAATGGAAAAGGAAGGATCATGGGCATCGACACAGTGGGTAACGAATTGTTTTCAATTTCTAATGTTTTATTTGTAGAAGGTTTGAAACATAATTTAATTTCAATTAGTCAATTATGTGATAAAGGTTTTAATGTATTATTTGAATCTTCTATAAACCTTTACAAAATCTTTAATTATAAAACAAATGAAGATGTACTTACTGCACCTATGACGCATAATGTCTATATGATTGTCTTTAATGATCTTTCAAATTCTTCTTTAAAATGCTTTATTTCTAAAAATGAAGAATTAGAACTTTGACATAGGCGTCTTGGTCACCTAGCACCAAGCTTATTTTGAAATTATCAAAAGATAAATTAATTAAGGGATTACCAATACATGTTTAATGGAAATTTATCTTCTCTTTGCACGCCTTGCCAAAAAGGAAAATTTTCAAAAAGTTCTTTTACAAGCAAAAATGTAATTCCTACTTCTAGACCACTTCAATTAATTCACATGGATTTATTTGGACCGGTTAGCACTTCTAGTCTAGGAGATAGAAAGTACACTTTTGTATTAATTAATGATCATTCTAAATTTTATTGGACTATATTTTTTTCTTCCAAATCTGATGCATTTCTTGAATTTACTAAACTGTGCATTTGTATTCAAAACAAACTTGCTTTAAAAATTAAATTCATACGATCGGATCATGGAGGAGAATTTGAAAATGATAAGTTTTCTTCTTTTTGTAATGATCTAGGAATTAAGCATGAATTTTCTACTCCATGCACCCCCATAACAAAATGGTGTATTGGAGAAAAAAATAGATTTCTTCAAGAACTAGCACACACTATGCTTTCCGAATATGGGTTGCCCAGATCATTTTGGGCAAAAGCTGCTAATACGTCTTGTTATGTTATTAATCATGCCATGCTACGCCCAATCATAAAATTAACACCGTATGAGTTATATTTAAAAAAAAAACTAATGTATCTTATATTCATGTTTTGGTTGCAAATATTTTATTTTAAACACTAGAGATGCATTAGGAAATTTTGATGAAAATGTGATGAGTGAATTTTCATTAACTACTCTTCAACTAGTAAGGCATATAGATATATAGCAAAAGAACTAAAATAGTTAAAGAGTCTATTCAGTTAAGATTTGATGAGTTTGTTCCTTGTGTAGATACTAATCCTATAGGAAGCGAAGATGAACCACTTTCTCCTTTGGAGCATGATGATGATGAATTGCTTGGAGAAAAAGAAGAAAAAAGTGGAGAAAGAAGAAGAAAAATAAGAATATGCTCCTCCAAGTGTGCTACAGTTTTCAAAGGACCGTCCAAGGGAGCTTGTCATTGTAGAACCATCAAAAGGGGTAACTACTCATTCTACTTTACATGAGTCATTTTCAAACCTTTGTTTTGTATCTGAAATAGGACCAAAAAATATTTCAACCGCTTTAAATGATGATTTTTGGTTTTTAGCTATGAATAAAGAACTAAATCAATTTGAACGTAATAAGGTTTGGAATCTTGTAGAGAGGCCATCTAATCATCCGGTTATAGGTGTTAATGGATATTTAAAAATAAATTAGATGGTGACTCTAGAATCACAAGGAATAAAGCTAGACTAGTTGCACAAAGATATTCTTAAATCGAAGGGGTAGATTTTGATGAAACTTTTGCACCCGTTGCTCGCCTAGAATCAATTAGAATTTTTCTTGCATTTGCGAGCTTTAAAAAGTTTAAATTATTTCAAATGGATGTTAAAAGTGTATTTTTAAACGGGATTATAAAAGAAGTATATGTTGAACAACCCCCCTAGTTTATTAATGAAAAATTTCCTAATCATGTGTAAAAATTGGAAGAAGTGCTTTATGGTTTGAAACAAGCGCCATGTGCTTAGTATGAAAGATTAACATCATTTTTGTCGAAACACAGATACACTATGGAAAGTGAGGATAACACACTCTTCATTAAGCATGTTAATAATGATTTTATTATATTATAAATTTATGTATATGATATTATCTTTGGAGCCACTAATGAAGAGTTGTGTAATGAAGTAGTTTTAGTAATGAAAAATGAATTTGAAATGACCTTGATGGGAGAACTCACATATTTTCTAAGATTTCAAATCACATAAAGACATGATGATATTTTTATTTGTCAATCTAAATATATTCATGATATTCTCAAAAGATTTGGATTTGAAAATATAAAGCAAGTCAATACTCTAATGAGAACATCACTAAAGTTATGAAAATATGAAGCCAGTATTTCTATTGATCAAACATTATATAGAGGAATGATTTGATCATTATTATATTTGATCGCATCTAGACCCGATATCATGTTTGTCGTTTGTTTATGTGCTAGATTTCAAGCTAACCCTAAAGAATCACATTTAAAAGCAGTTAAACGTATTTTTAGATATCTACTCGGTACATCTAGATTAGGGTTATGGTATCCTCAAAATGATTCCTTTATTTTACATGTTTTTTTTATTTGGACTATGCGGGATGTTAATTAGATTGTAAGAGCACTATTGGAACGTGTCATTTTATAGGCCCTTCACTTGTATCTTGGTCGAGTAGGAAATAGAATTCTGTTACACTCTCCACCACTTAGGCCGAATATGTCTCACAAGGTAGTTGTTGTGCACAAGCTTTATGGATGACTCAAACTTTAGAAGACTTTGGAGTTCATCTAAATAATATTGAATTAAAATGTGACAACAAGGGGGCTATTGATCTCACAAACAATCCCGTACATCACTCTAAATCTAGACATATTGATGTCCTACATCATTTTATTATGGATCATATTAAAAAGGAACATATAAGAATCAATTTTATCGGAACTGAATATCAACTTGCAGGTATCTTTACCAAACCTCTCCCTGATGCTATATTTAAAATGCTTAGATTAGAATTGGGAGTGTTAGATATTCTGGCTTAAAATGTATAATTCACAATTTCACTTGTTTTTTTCTTGTTGTATCCTATAGCCCACATCATGACAAATTATATTCAAGCAAAATATCTCAAAAAATATGAGTTGTACATGAAAATCAAAGTTTTGTTACTATCGCCCGGTGGTAGTTATTACCGTCGGCATTAACCTGATTCTTAACATATATGATCCCTCTCTGATTTTACCTTTTTGAAAAATTTAATATACTGTAATTTCACTGGTTTCAGAAAGTTTCATATATTTTTATTTTGATATTGTCATTAAAAACCAAAATCAAAGATAAAACTTTAAAACAATTCCAAAAATACAAAATTATGCTTTTCTCTTTTATTACATTCTTTTATTTGTTTCTAAGAATTTAAAACAAAAAAATGGTTTAATGCTTCATTGCTTAAAATCAAGGATGATTATATTTATTACTTAAAGATGATTTACAATGTGTAATTTTAATTTCAAGTTTCCTTATAACATTGGTCTTGAATATATCATGCCTTGAGTATTATCTTACAATGTGTAATGATTTTGGTTGTAGAATACATGTGTAGAATTATTTTTGCTTGCCTCTAAGTATAAGTGAAGTTTTATATTTGATAATGATTATCTCACTTACACCTTTTTGATAATCTGCATGTGTTTTTAATCAAATTCTTGCATGATTGTGTTGTGTAAGAACTTATCATATTGAATTGCATAAATAGATTACCTACACAACATTGAATTCTTTCTTGAAATTCTTTGTTTTTCATGCACTTATGATTAGAGAAAAGTGATATATTAAATAAAATTTCTATGTTTGCAAAAACAAGTGAATTTGAAGTCCTTGGTCACAAAATTAAAAAAACAATCAAAATCAAATAAAAATATGAAAAAGCAAAACTCCACCAAGCACTACTCACCCTCCTAATAAGTCTTAATGAGCATTGTTAGGTTGAGCACCTTGGAAAGAATTGTAAATGTCTTGTGCAAACAAAAATTTCACTTCTCTTTTTAAAAAAAATTGTGCATTGAAATTCGTGGAGGAAAAATTATTTATGTTTATTTAAAGATTGTTCTTACATTATATACTTTCATGTGGTTTGATTCATACACTTGTATACTTTATCAAAACACCATTTTGAACACATCATTATCTTTTATAGCACTTCCACTCATGAGAATTGGACTTTAAAGCTTAGTTACACTATTCTCTGCAATTTTAAGTAAAGCACTAGATAGCAAAGCATGATCTTTACAATGTTTATGTTTACTTGAAACGCAAAATAATTTAAATTATAAAACATATCTTTTCTTGATATTTGTAATCTTGCTTGCTTGCATCTTTTATACTTAAATTCAAACATCTACTTTTAAACTTCAAATTGGATATATTACCTTCTTTAAAAGGCTTAAAGATGTTCAAAATTGCTTTCACTGTGTCTACTATTTCTAAAACTTGATATTATATTAAATCTCTGCATAGTGCACATTAGTTCATATTTCATCTAGTCTTACCTACCTCCTTTTGATAATACCAAAAGGGGGAGAATAAAATGAAGAAATCTAAGAAATAGAAATCTTTTACTTAGGGGGAGTAAAACATAAAATGAATCTATGTATAAGGTGCATTCATATAGGGGGAGTATGCATGTTTATCACGCTTTTTATATACTATAAACACTACTCTAGTTATAGCTTATTAGAGAATTTGTTATTATCAAAAGTGGGGAGATTGTTGGAGCTTGAGTTCCATGTCTCTTGGTTTGAGAATAACAAATTCCACAATGTATTTGATCTTGCTTGTCGTGTGTTTATAGTGTGCAGGAACTATACTCATAAAAAGAGCATTGTAGAATGATCATGGAGCTTTGACTTTAGAGCTACCGCGGAGCGATAACTCCTACCGCTGGAGGTAGATGGGATGACAACTGAAGATTGACGGTAGATGGTTTCTCAACGATGAAATTACGGAAGCTAACAGGGCACGTTAGATCTTACCGCGGCACGGTAGGTCCATGATCCATTGCAGTTAGCACAATCTCCATGAAGGCAGACATATTGCAGCATGATAGAGGGCACGACACCACACGGTGCGGTAGTACTATCACAGCAGTAGGTTTTGTAGCCTTTAAAAAGGATGGATTTCTCTTTTTCATGATTTCACAATTTAAGCCACAACTCCAACCTTTCGTGAGAGTCTTCATCCCTGAGTTCCAGAGCATTCCAAACTCCGTCATTGAAGAACAAGAGTGAGAAGGAGATTTTAACATGATCATACTTGAAGAAGAGCGCACACTTCAACTCTGATGATGTTCATGGCGATCCTTCAGCTCCTTCAAGGCTTTTCTAAATAGGGAGTGTTTTACTTTGTATTTCTTCTCTTTACTTTTGAAATGGTAGTGAATTCATCGCAAGGGTTGGAGACTAGTCCTTGCGAGGTTTAGGGGGAATTAGCTATGGTGTGTGTGGCGACTAGGTATAGGTGTTGATCTAGGGGAAGGCTAGAGGTCATATCTTGGGGAAGATATGTTATAGACAACCGATCCTTGGGAGAAGGATCGGTGAAGAATCAAAAAAAGTGTTTTTATTCTATCGCCTCAATTTCAAGCGTTATTGAAATTAATATTCTTGTAAATATCTTTTGAAATAAAATCAATTTTCATCTTCTCTAATTTTCTAAGAATTTATTTTGTTCAAGAGTCTTTAAGAAAAATCACTTTGGGACATTTTCGAGAAGTTATAAATTTCTAGAGCGCTACCGCGGGTGTTAACTACTTAGCGCCAGCTGTAGTGATTGAACTCATTTTATGTTTTTTATTCAAAAATTGAAAAGCCCTTATTCACCCCCCTCCCCCCTCTAAGGGCGCCTACAGATCCAACAAAAGGGACCTTTGCTACCAACCCCAGCTGCTCTAGCTCCTTAACCAACACCTGTTCATCTGGTCCAGTTCTTCTAGCTGCCTCTCCCAACCTCTTCTCAATCTTCTTTTGATGACTCTCAAGAGTCTTTCACCGAGCTCAATATATCCATGAGCGAGATTGTCCAGGTTCTCCAAAAGCAGCCCTCTTATAAAAGGCCTGCTCCGCTCTAGTCAGATCCCAAATACAGGAATCTCTCCCTCTATTGTGAACATCATATGGAGAGGGGTCATTTGACAGAGATTCCAGTTGTACTTTGGGAGGTTCATCTTGGAGAGTGTGGCCGCCTGTCGGGATCAAGAACTTTGGAAAAAAGGATTCTGAGGTAAAGCTACTTTTGGCCGCAAATGAGGAAGGATGCTGAGAAATCTACGAAGAATTTGATGCCAAGAGTTTGCTCCTCTTCAGCATCAACCAGCTCAGCAACTCAAATCAATAGCAACTATGTGGCCAATTGCAGTTTGGGGAATGGATTTGATTGAGCCTTTCCCTTTGGCTAGTGGACAACGCCGATTTATTCTAGTAATGATCGACTACTTCAGCAAGTGGATCGAGGCAAAGGCATTGGCTAAAACCATTACTCAAATTGTGAGGAATTTTATTTGGGGAGAGATCGTATGCATGCATGGAATCCCAATGACAATCATCACAGATAATGGTCCTCAGTTCAACAACTCTAACTTGATAAATTTTTGTGATCAAATTGGCATCGAGCTGTGGTTTGCTTCAGTACACCATATAAGGAGTAACGGGCAAGTGGAGGCTGCTAACAAACTAATCATAAATCCTTTAAAGAAGAAAGTAGAAAATCTTAGAGGTAATTGGGTAGAATAATAATCTTCAGTACTTTGGGCTTTGAGAACAACTCCAGCCTCAGCTACCGAAGAGACTCCTTTCAAGCTGTCTCATGGTTCAAAAGATCTTATCCCAGTTTAGTTCAAGGTGATGAGTCCGAGAGTATTATTATCTAACCAGAATGAAGCTAGCTGGATGGAAGAGAATGATGAAGAGTTGAGATGCAGCCTTGATCTAATTGAAGAGCTGAGAGATACGACAACAATCAGGAAGGAAGAGATAAAAAGAAGAATGACCAAATACTTCGATAAGAACATTAGAGTAAAATAATTTGATGTTGGCGATCTAGTCTTGATGAAGGTAGATGTTGCAGCAAGATCTGGCTCAGTTGGAAAGCTCAATCCAAATTGGGCAGGACCATTCATCGTCAAAGAGGTGCTCAAGAACAGCGCTTATCATCTCTAGACTTATGGAGGGGAAGAATTGTCACACACCTGGAGTGAAGATGATTTGAAGCATTTCTTTTCTTGAAAAACTTGTATTTTTATTTCTTTCCATTCTTCTTAGAAGTGCCCTGATGATGATGATGTAACCTCTTGTACTCTATATAATAAAAAGGAAGTATCGAGGAAGAATTTTGACAACGCTAAAATCCTACCAAGTGAGACATCGACAGATCCTACTTGTTGCCCCCTCGACTTGAAGCTTGAGATATAAATCTACCATGACCATAGATAGCGAGGAGATTTCACATCTGTGTAGTAGTCGCTCGCCAAGCTCCTGCGGATGATCTTTAGAACATCGAGTCCTTGCTGACATCTGACACATCTCTGCATAAAGGGAGGTCTAGGTGAATGTTCCAGATCTGTCATGCATTACAGGATAACGTTACAGTCTTGATGATCCCTAGAGGAAAGCAATATCAGTAGCTCTTCAGCAAAACCGCACCTGCCCTACTGATCATCTTGCTTTGTGACCCTCAAATACTCATTGGTTTGAGGATAGCCAAGGGGTTGTCAGGAGCATCTATGACTGTTGCTTGACGTAAGATCCCTCTCCTCCTTACCGGAGAGTTCTCGGATCTTATGCCCAGAATCGCCTTCTTACGGTGACCCCAACTCATGGTTTAGCTGTCACTGCTTAACGCCGATCCTGTCGGCTAATTCGATCATATTACAGGCCAATTTTGTAAGAAAGAATTAATATAAATATGACAAGTCCACAACACACACACACACACACACACACACACACACACATATATATATCTTTATTATATAAGTGAATATAGCATTCTCCATGCTCTTACCTTGCTTTCATTTTCCACCGTTGGATTTTTCACATGTTTTATCTGAAACATCTTTAATATAAAAAAATAAAAATAAACTTCCTGGAGAGAGAGAGTGAGAGAGAGAGAGAGAGAAAGAGGAAAGAAAGGAAAAGAGAGAGGAAAAAAAATCTTTCAAGTATATACGTATTTTTTTTACATAATAAATATTGTAATATTGATGTATATTTTTTACGGTCATTTTGAGTACTCGTATGTATATGTTGTGGGCGCAGCCCATAGACGCATCGAGCACGGGCTAAGCCCGTGCTGAGGCGGACTAAGCGCGCCCAGATGCGGTCGAATTCCGCCAAAACAACATCATGTTGGGGATGAGCGAAGCCCTCCGTCGCTGGCCTGGTACTGTCGGTCTTGGCCGTAGGGGCGGAGCTCCATGTCGGGCACTAGTATTATATAAGTGAATATAGCATTCTTCATGCTCTTACCATGCTTTCATTTTCCACCGTTGGATTTTTCACATGTTTTATCTGAAATATCTTTAATATACAAAAATAAAAATAAACTTCGCGGGAGAAAGAGAGTGAGAGAGAGAGAAAGAGAGAGGGAAAAATAATCTTTTTAAGTAAATATGTATTTTTATACAAAATAAATATTGTAATATTGATTTATAATTTTTTATGGTCATTTCGAGTACTCATATGTATATGTTGCGGGCGCATCCCGCAGAAGCATCGAGCACAGGTGAAGCCCGTGCTGAGGCGGGCGAAGCCCGTGCTGAGGCGAGCGAAGCCCGCCTGGATGCAGATCATGCGGCAGAAGGCCTCCCGACAGCATCGCGTCGGGGGTGGGCGAAGCCCGCCATCGCCGGTCGGGTACTGTCGCGCTTGGCCGTAGGGGTGGAGCCCCATGTCAGGCACTCATATATATATATATATATCTTTAACTACTATATATAAGAAGTTGCCTTTGGTGCAACATTCAAAATTGCCAAATATAGCCCCATTCTTTTACTCCAATGACTTAACATATATTATGAAAAAATGGAAATTCATAAAATATAATGGTTATTTGTGTAATTATATTATATCCATAAAAGAAAAATAATGATGGAAATTCATAAAATCCAATAGCTTTTTAGTAGACCTCCTATACCTATTATGGTAGGTAAGCATTAGACCTCCTAAACCTACTTTAAAATGATTTTTTGCTAAAATATAAATGTTTTAAAAAAACAATTATAAATATTAATTATAATTTTTGTGCGGTCATTTTGAGTACTCATATGTATATGTTGTGGGCGCAATCAGTTTGATGCAGGCGCAGCCCAGAGCATCATGGGTGTAGCCCGCCATCGCCCGTCAGGTACTGTCACACTTGGCAGTAGGGGCGGAGCCCCGTGCCTGTCACTCGTATATATATTTATATATATATAAGAAGAGTGCAAATAGTCCACAATGAGAATAAAACTAAAAGAGTGCAATGGCTTAAGCCCGATACAGATCCAAAAGAAAAATTCTAATGACAAAGCACTCTCTCACTCTACACTATACGGAAGCAACCCAAAATACTCTCCAACCTACCATCGTGTGGATGTAATGATGCGCGACATCTACTCCTCTAGGTCTGCCGTCGCATCCTGCCTAACGTACTGCGGCTCCTGCTCCTCGATATCCTAGTGTTACGGCCACATCCAATCGTTAGTCACAAAGACTAAGCCATTTTGTTGACAGGTGACAAAGCGAAGGACAATAAGGGGTAAAAGAAGTTAGTCACAAAGTGACGACAACAAGGTGTAAAAGAAGGTGCAGGTGACAGAGATTATACTAACAGTATAATGAATAAGCGAGCAGTAAGTATAACAACAATAAGTAACATATGAGCAGTAAATATGACAGCAGTAGGTAAGTAAATGCAGCGCAAGTAAAGTAATAAGAAAACTACCATACTATCATCTAGAGTACCTTAACTTATATGAATACCCATACAAACTTATAAATTAAGATTTCTGGAATTGTAACTTATCATATAAAAGAGCCCATACAAATTTATATGATAAGGGTCAGCAAATTAATATGTCTATAAGATGTATGAATGTTATGTTATGTTATTCTGGCTCTATTTGGCGCGGCTGCAGCGACTGGAGAAGCAGTGGGGGGAAGCAGTGGTGGAATAATCAGCTGTTTTGCAGAGTGGTGGAAGAATCTGTGAATCTGTTTGGAAGAACAGATGTGGCAGTGCTGTTTCAAACGGAGAATCTGTTAAGTTGTTTGGCAAAATAGATGTGCGTTTTGAATATCATTTTTATAAAATTAGAGATAAACAAAAGTCTCTAACCGATTTATATATAATATATTATATATCATATTATTTTATCATAAGTATTATATAATGTATTTATATTTTAAACGAAATATTTAAGTATATAATATAAACGAAATATTATAAATGGTGTATAAACAAAATATTTAAAGTAAATATATAAAAGATATAATTATATATATAAACGAAATATTTCAGGCGAGCTTATCGCTCTGCTCCACCACCCCTCATTTCGGGCGAGCATCAAATACGTCAACGTCGTGCACGCGAACCCCAACGGGGCTCCAATCCACCTCTGTATCCCGTTCGCCACCTCCATCGGCAAGCATTCAACGTCTCTTTTCTTCTACCCCCTCTCTTCTACTTCCCCCTCCGTATATGCTGCCGGAAACTGCTCGCCGGAAACTGTTGCCGACGACCTCGGTGAAGAAGATCAATGGCCACTGCAAGTTGTCGGCGACCTTACTCTCTATAGATCTGTTGCTGACGACCTCGATGAAGAAGACCATGGCAGCAACAACGATCATCTTCTTCACGGAACATGAATCAGAAGGATAGACGCTAGTCGCGATTTGAGAGTCGTGAAAAAAATTCACGACTCAAAAATGCCAAAAAAGAGCGGCACAGGAACGGTGGTGATTTCCACCGTTGCACTTGCTTTTTTGTTTGGCACGGCAGTGGCAAAATTAGCGGCACACTGGCACTAAAACGCGGAGCCAAACAAAGCCTCTATGTTCATACAATGCAACTCAATCACACGACTCTGCTCGCATAGACCTTTAGTTCCCGCTTTTTGGAGGTAGCATGTCTCTCAGGTATTTCCACTATGGCAACGAAATTAGTGGACAGGCACTCCACTTCTAGGTGGCTATACACACTACTAGACCTAGACCTTACGTACGATGTTGTACACGTCCTAGGTGCACTTCCATGAGCTTTTGCATACTCTTGCTGGCATCCCGCCAGTCTTTTATGGTCGGTGTGGGTTGATGGAACAAACTATATCCGCAAACGATAACGGCAAGTGTACCGTATCGAATGTAGTATAAGTTGTAAGAAACCAAGGTCGTATTAGACTCGGGGAGGTTGAGTACTCTTACTTCAAGAAAATGTCTATTATTTTATCAATTAAAACTTGAGGTTGATTTTGCAAAAATAAAATAAAAAAATGAATTAGAAGAACGATTAGCACTCGATCTTTGAATCACCTTGGGGATAAAAATAAGAACAAAGAATAAAAGCTCATTCTCTTAACAAAATAGCTTTGACCGTGGAGATTCCCGAATTATGAACGCACCTCTCTCGAGGATGCGCTCACCTGAGTTTAGGTTGATCAATCGAACTCTCGTTCTAGAATCGAAACCCCTAAAACTCGCCTTATCGAATTGAATCCTGCTATTGGCTTTTAATCCAATCCGGAAGGGCAACGTCATCCTCTCTCGAGGATTTCTACTCTTTTTTATCCTTGAGTGATCGATTCATCTTACGAGCCTCTCAGCTAACTAAAGAACGAAAACAAGAACAAGAATTATCTATCGAAAATATAATCTTGTTATCTTGAAATCAAGGGTAAATCTTAAGCATTTTCGAAAAGAGAAATAGCAACTATAGATTATTTCATGACTTATATCATTCCTTGGATCATCTCGATCATGTACTAATAATATTTTAGCTACTCATGGAGATGGAGGAATTTAACAAAGATAAAAAGAAGTGCATGATAAAATAAGAGAGGGGAATGAGAGAAGAAAACAACTATTTTATTAAATTGCTAAAGAAAATTACAAGCTAGGAATTAAAAATTACAAACTATTTTAATTGAACGTACCAATTGCAAGAAGAAAAGGGGTACAAGAACTACTAAAACATGAAAATAACGATATGAAATGAAAAGTCTAAGTCCTAGAAATTCATCTATGAAGTTCTGGAGAAGCTCCCTTTAAATAGGCAGAAATTTGATGTTACACGCCCGTGACTAAGGGGCGTGTAAGGGGTGTGATCGGTGCTGGCGGAGAGGGCGCGTTCTGGCTTTAATGTAGGCATTTCGGATGCGTCACTCCCGAGGTCACGCCCGTGACCTGGGGCGTGTAACCTTTGAATGTGCTGCTGGCGGGAAATCTTTGGCGGGAAGGCGTGCGGGGTGAGTCACGCCTGTGACTTGATGTCACGCCCCATGGTCACGACCGTGACCTGGGTCGTGTAACTTTAATTGACGTGGCAGGCGTGCTGGCAGCTGATGGTGGGATCCCGGCCGTGACTTGGATGTCACGCCCCCATGGTCACGCCCGTGACCTGGGGCTTGTAAGGCTTGATATCAGCGGTCTCAGCGGTTCTGCTTCGTGTCAGCGGTTCTACTTCGTCTCAGCGGGTCGCGGTCGTGACATATGGTCACGCCCTTGGTCACGCCCCTGACCTGGGGCGTGTACTTGGCGAAACTTCACGGAATGCTCCCGGGATGGCGGAATTGGGTCTGGAACACATCTAGACTGTCACGCCCGTGGGTCACGCCCGTGACCTTGGGCGTGTACTTGACAATTTTGCTTAAAGTGTCCAAAAAACCTGAAAAACATAAACTAAGCTTAAATTAGTGGCAAAAATAAAAAGGAATGAATTAGATAAGATAATACATATAATTTATATAAATTCATATTAAAATTATATTAAAATTATACTAGAAGATGAGTACAAAAAGTACTCATCAAACACCCCATACTTGAGCTTTTGCTATTCCAGAGCAAAAGAGTGAGGAAAGAATTACAAGACATCGATATTATTTTTAATTAACTAGAATTTCATTAAATCAAGAGTAAGCTAAAAGTAAATTTTAGGAATTCAAGAATTAAGTCATAAGTTATGTTGATAATTTTAAAAATTGAAATTTGTTTAGCTACTACTTCTCAAGATAACTATTTAGCATCCGAAATTATAAAAAATTTCAAACAAAATTAGATTGAAATTATAAACACTCTAACATAAAAGAAACTTAAGGAAAAGACACCTACCAAAATATTGATCTCTTAATAATTTAGTTTAGGACTAGAAATAATGAAATTGGCTAGGGATGGGTTTGAACTAAATGGCAAATGAAGAGTTTTTGAATAAAGGTGATGAATTTTATTCTCTCACCTCAATTGAATAGGAATTTGTATATGTTTAGGAAAATAATGAATTTTATCCTCTTATTTTCCATGCCATATAATCTTTTAAAAATTCTCTTCAAATAAAACCCAAAATGTATATGTTTAGATGTAATGAATTTTATCCTCTTACATCATGACATATAATCTTTTAAATGATTTTGGGTGCATATGTTTAGGGGATAATGAATTTTATCCTCTTATTCCCATGACATGTGATCTTTTTCTACATTTTTTTATTTGCCAACAAAGGGTGAGGGGGAAGAAATGCTTCTAGTTTATAAATTAAACTATTTTGAGAGCAATTTTTTTAGTGGAATGAAATTTCCTAAGATCTTAAAGTTAAAAGAGGATATAATAGAAATCTAGAGATGTTTAGGCAATTTACCACAAAGTGAAGCTATTTAAAATTAAACAGAGAAGTAGTGCTAAATTAATTCTCTAATTGTATTAAAAACATAAAATGTTTCTTAAAACCAAATTACCTCAAATTTAAATTTAACAAATTCTGATAATACAAAATATTAGCTAAATTAAAAATGAAAGAATACTTATAATCAAACCTCAAACTAAATTTCTAGAACAATAAAAATAATAAGGCTAGGCATATTTATTATTATTAATAATAATTTTTTTCTTTATAATATTTCTTGGACTTCCTGAGGGCTACCCGGTGAAGGGTTCGCAAGGTACTAGGAGCTGTGATGGGTGTTCAAGCCCAAAGCGCCCTTTCCAAGAAATTAGATTTTTATAAATTTTCAATTTTTTTTTCAAATAAAAAAACAATGAATGTGAAGCTACACCCCCATACTTAAAATTAAACATTGTCCCCAATGTTTAAAACTGAGTATGAAGAACATTTGAAAGAAAACAAAAAAGAAAAATACTGAAAATTAAGGATAAGCAAGGGGTGCCTCCCAAGAGCGCTTTCTTTTTCCCGTCTTTAAGCTAGACGGTTATTGTTAGGAAAAAGGAAAATTAAAAGAGAAGTGAACAGGCAACTCCCCTAATTCACGCGTAGGTGGATGTGCCGGCGTCAGTCGCACGGCTACTCCTCCGTTTATCTTGTGATTCTCCTTTTGTCCTTGAATTTGAATATGTAAATCCAAATCACCTATACATAACTGAGGTGATTTGAATTTATACAGATGAGCGGTATATGGATCATCAATTAATTGGGGTAGCAACGACTCATCTTCAACCTGGAAATTATTAGTATAAAGAGAATCACAATTAAACTTGTCAGATAATATTTCACAAGGAGGAGGCGCTTGCGAAAATAAATGATTAAGCTCTGGTTGTTCCTTTTCTAGAATAAAGTTTTCTTTAAGTGCGTTACCGAGCGGAATAAAATTTTCAGACACACAATTTTCATCAATTTTTGGTTTGATAGAAGAAATTCGCGAGTATTCATGACAAAGAAAATAAAATCCGGGTGGAGTAGGGGAAGAAACTTGTTCTTCTTCTACTTCATCCGGGGTGCCCATAACCTTAAGAAATTCTTGGTATAATAAGTCTTCTTCATCCTTGGTAAAAGAAGTTATGTGATTACATGAAACCACATGTTCACCCATAACTAAATTATCCAAAGATGGAGAAGAAACACTAGAAGAAATTAAATTTTCCTCTAAATTTTGGGGGGAATTATCAAATTGAATCGGTGGAGATTCCCCAAAATTAGAGAAAGGCAATTGCGGCGCAAAAGAAGAAGAACAAAAATTCGGACCTAAGGATTTATCTTCATCGCCCCGAAAACTATCCGAGTGACCTTGCCACCAAGAATAATCTACTTCGTAGGTAAAAGAATAATTATTAAACGCCGAAAAATTGTTCTTATTAGAAAAGGCATTTTCATCAAAGTTTGGAAAATTATTTTCATGAAAAGACGAGAAATTTTGATCGTAATTATTATCAATGTTTGAAACATTTTGATCGAAAGATGAATTATTTTCATGAAAAGAGGAAAAATTATGATCTACCCGGTGAAGGGTTTGCAAGGTACTAGAGGATATGATGAGAATTCAAGCCCAAAGCGTCCTTTCTGAGAATTTAGATTACGCTTTTTAAGGTTTTGTTTTTAAAAATTAAAGAGAAGGGGGAGAAGAAAGAGAATGATAAAATTAATAAATATTTCTTTTTTCGAAATATCAACCAAATTCCCCAGCAACGGCGCCAAAAACTTGATGGAACAAACTATATCCGCAAACGATAACGACAAGTGTACCGTATCGAATGTAGTATAGGTTGTAAGAAACCAAGGTCGTATTAGACTCGGGGCGGTTGAGTACTCTTACTTCAAGAAAATCTCTATTATTTTATCAATTAAAACTTGAGGTTGATTTTGCAAAAATAAAATAAAAATAAGAATTAGAAGAACGATTAGCACTCGATCTTTGAATCACCTTGGAGCTAAAAATAAGAACAAAGAATAAAAGTGCATTCTCTTAACAAAATAGCTTTGACCGTGGAGATTCCCGAATTATTAACGCACCCCTCTCGAGGATGCGCTCACATGAGTTTAGGTTGATCAATCGAACTCTTGTTCTAGAATCGAAACCCCTAAAACTCGCCTTATCGAATTGAATCCCGCTATTGGCTTTTACTCCAATCCGGAAGGGTAACGTCGTTCTCTCTTGAGGATTGCATTCTACTTTTTTTTATCCTTGAGTGATCGATTCGTCTTACGAGCCTCTCGGCTAACTAAAGAATGAAAACAAGAACAAGAATTATATATTGAAAATATAATCTTGTTATCTTGAAATCAAGGGTAAATCTTAAGCATTTTCGAAAAGAGAAATAGCAACTATAGATTATTTCATGACTTATATCATTCCTCGGATCATCTCGATCGAGTAATAATAATATTTTAGCTACTCATGGAGATGGAGGAATTTTACAAAAATAAAAAGAAGTGCATGATAAAATAAGAGAGGGGAATGAGAGAAGAGAACAACTATTTTATTAAATTGCTAAAGAAAATTACAAGCTAGGAATTGAGAATTACAAACTATTTTAATTGAACGTACCAATTGCAAGAAGAAAAGGGGTACAAGAACTACTAAAACATGAAAATAATGACATGAAATGAAAAGTCTAAGTCCTAGAAATTTGTCTCTGAAGTTCTGGAGAAGCTCCCTTTAAATAGGCAGAAATTTGATGTTACACGCCCTTGGTCACGCCCGTGACCAAGGGGCGTGTAAGGTGCTGGCGGAGAGGGCGCATTCTGGCTTCAACGCAGGCGTTTCGGACGCGTCACGCCCTAGGTCACGCCCGTGACCTGGGGCGTGTAACCTTTGAATGTGCTGCTGGCGGGAAATCTTTGGTGGGAAGACGCGCGGGGCGAGTCACGCCCGTGACTTGATGTCACGCCCCATGGTCACGCCCGTGACCTGGGGCGTGTAAATTTAATTGACGTGGCAGGCATGTTGGAAGCTGATGGTGGGATCCCGGCCGTGACTTGGATGTCACTCCCCCATGGTCACGCTCGTGACCTGGGGCGTGTAAGGCTTGATCTCAGCGGTCTCAGCGGTTCTGCTTCGTCTCAGCGGTTCTACTTCGTCTCAGCGGGTCGCGACCGTGACATATGGTCACGCCCGTGACCTGGAGCGTGTACTTGGCGAAACTTCACGGAATGCTCCCGGGATGGCAGAATCGGGTCTGGAACACATCTAGGCTGTCACGCCCGTGGGTGACGCCCGTGACCTTGGGCGTGTACTTGACAATTTTGCTTAAAGTGTCCAGAAAACCTGAAAAACATAAACTAAGTTTAAATTAGTGGCAAAAATAAAAAGGAATGAATTAGATAAGATAATACATATAATTTATATAAATTCATATTAAAACTATATTAAAATTATACTAGAAGATGAGTACAAAAAGTACTCATCATGGGTTACTAGGGTTTGTCTGCTAGACTACAGTAAAGTAACCTACTAGCCCTCTAACTCAACACACTCCGCCAAAGTCAACGTACTGCTATTTGTGTGACAAATGGACCCGTGCCGAAATACCCGCCACTAGTTATGCACATGCAAGGTTTATCACATTGCCCGAGTCTCCAGCTCGCAGGACTAACTACTCTTGAACCATTTTGTCCTCTCTAATAGGACGAGGTTTACTTTTCTCAACTTATCTCATTTAGGGTTACTCTTATTTGCTACTTAGGCGATCATAACAATCTAAGGTGAATTCTGGACTTCCCGAGGTCTACCCCGTGAAGGGATCACAGTGGTATTAGATGGTATTCTGGGTTGACATCACAGACCTTCCTTTCTCAGAATATTTACTTTTTTTGGTAACTACCCATTGTTAAGGTTATCCTAATGGTTGCTCTAGATTACTTAAGAATGGCTTAGATTTCTTTTAGGCAACTTTACGACCTCTTTACGGTGCATGGTGCAAATTCTTAAACATGCATCTATATGTCCAACTCTAACATTGAATGCATCATGATCATATTAACACTTTAACTGTCACTATAAGTGCCTAGGATATAAAACTCCCAAAATGTTTCAATTGTTCATCGAGACGTACCTCTAGTTTACTATTCTCTATAGGGTAGAAGTCCTCCAATAAGGCTACAACTTATATGGACTGAAGTTATGTATGCACTAATCTTGTGTTCCAAATTTCATCACATTCCTACTTATTCTGGCTAGTCCAAATACTACCTCAAGTTTTTGCTATTCGCAGACCAACTCAACATTGAACTAGGTTGGTCTCTATGATGTGAACTTCACTATAACTTGGACAAATTTCCTAAAATTCATACCATACGTTAATCATTACCCAATTAAGAGATGGTCAGAAATTCATAATTTTCCCAATTATTTTGGTCATTTATAAAAATACTTTAATGATAATATACACCTCACTTTACACATGAAGTATAACTTTTAGAAGTCAAAGTGGTCCAAATAATTTATCAGTGAAATGTAACGAGAAAATATCATGATTGACTGACTTTCTTAATTTTTCATAGTATTTATGACCATTATTTCAATATTTAATTATTTATGTCAATTTGTCACATTACACAGCAAGTACCAAAATAACTGATTCACAAATTCTAGAAAATTTACCATAGACTTATAGTGATCCAAAAACAGTCTAGCCAAATAGTCCAGATAATATTAACCATATAAATCTCATTAATACATAAGTGTGACAAAAGACATTACTGATAATTTATAGTGTGAATGACTTCCAAATTTTCTACCAAAATTTACAGAGATATATTTCAATGTATGGCATCATATAACAGAATATTTGATTTTTCTCTAGACCTTAGATGATGTTCATTTCATTTATACACTTTGTGACAAATCAATTATGCTCAAATAACTAAGGAAATTAACTCCAAAAATCCCAATAAAATTTCCAGAGATATATATTATTCTAAAACATCATGTGACTGAAAACCAGATTTATTCTAAGTTATTTGATCACTTTTATTAGATTAATACATTTATGTGACAATAATATTATTACTCAAATACTTAGGATTTTTGTTTCCAAAAATCGTAATATTTTTATAGATGATACCCCCCCATCATACTAAGTGTATTGCCCAAATATCATGAGCATAAAACAAGTCATTAGTGATGAATACACAAAATTCCGCAAAGGTTCTATATGCACACCGCCCTTCCATACATCTTATTCCTATGTATCTAAAGTATAATGTTCTATAGTGGTCCAAAGGACCTCAACTTTTTTACATGTGATTATTAATGACATAAACATGATGTCACCCAAGATTTGGGTCATTTTGTACATATCTAACCACATTTATTTCATTAATATGAAAAATCATATTTTCTACAAAACCTTAGAAAAATATTGCCCAAAAATTATGATCTTCGGGCAGAGGATGTATCTGTCATTTACACTTATGTCCAAAATATTTGACCGGTCCAAGCAACTATGTGAGCTAGATCTACCAAATAAGGAATGGTCACCCTTTAGGACACACCACAGGAGAATGGCCCTACAAGGAGTTGGAGGCCACCAAACCTGGTGATTCAAAGCCCTATGGATAGTAGACCTCAAGGGCTACAAAAGTTGTCTCAGGCACTTTTGCCTAAAATGGCATCTAAGTAGCCTAAATAATTAATCTAATTTCTGAATATAGTGTGACATAAATATTAAATTTATATTAATATGTTCTACGGGTAGAGATAGCCAAATCGGATGGCTATGGTTCATCGTCCCCGATAGGCTAAAGGCTATGATTTCATCTTCTTGAAGCATTTCTCCTTACAGTTCCCGACCACCTGAGGGCCACCGCTGTCGACCACCACCACTACCTCTGTTGAGGTGGTGGCTGTCGATTGGCGGTGACACGGCCACATGAGGAAGTGTCTACGGTGAACCCAAGCGGGGTGAAGAGCTCGGCAAAGTCACACCTAGCTCACATGGATCGTGGCTCAATTGAGCCCGATTTCTCAGCCTAATGAGTTAGAAAGCTAGCACAGAGGGAGGGGAAGAGAAACGAACCTCAATGGTGGCTCGGCGGCGGGTGCTCCGACGGGTGGCCAAGGATCTCTCCATCTCCAGTGAGCTTGCTCGATCTGTGGATTCTCCACCAATTGCTCTGCTCCAAGAGGATGGATTGACTGCTAAGGACCTTCTGAAGCTGATGGAATGGTCAATTTGAGGCGGTGATGGCTGTAAAGAGAATATGGAGTGCGGGGGGTTTGGCCATGGATTGTATAGCCTTTCTTCAACAATTGAGCAGCTACCATGCTCTGAAAAGACTTTTCACAGTCTAAGGAGATCAGTTGAGGGCTTGGGCAAGGTGGTAAGGGGCAATGGAAGCTCTTTTACTCAAAGGTGCCTTTTCACCTTAAGGGGGAAAATGTCATTTTTCCCCCAAGCTCACCCTCTCTCTCTCCAAATTCAAATATGGGGTGCCAATATACTTGTGGCATGCTGGTTATGTAAGGGGTGGGGCCTTGGTTCACTTGGATTTCATTTGGGCTTTCAATTTTTTCATTAAGGCCTATGTTAACCATGGTCGACTTTTGAGTTGACTTGGTCAAATTAATCGGTGGGTTAGCCCCACTTGATGGTCATGGGTCATGTAACCTTACCCAAAGTCTATTGGACCGTGGTGTGGCTTCACTTTGGTTAATTGATCCATATGGTGTGAGTTTGACCAAAAATAGCCTAAGTTTGACTTTGGTCAAATTGGAGGGATTGGTTGACCACTTGATGGGGCTTTTGGGTCCAATAGACCCTTAATGGGGTTATAAGATTAGGGGTGAAGTCAATTTGACCAATTAAAGGTCAATTGGTCCCTGGTTGGGTTGATTTGGGTTATGTTGACCAAAAGTTGACTTTAGTCTATACCATGAAAGTGGGTGGGATCAATTAGTGATTCTTGACCTAATGACCTTCCTTAGTGGTTAGCGGAACATAGGTAAGCTCAATTTGAGGTATTGAAGGTTAATTGAGTCAATTTGTGTTGAATTGGATTATGTTGACCTAAGCTTGATTTTTGTCAATTTGGCCTATTTGGTTGACCAATTGTTGGGGTTCTTAGCCAAATGTGTCTCGGTGAGGTCAATTAGTGTTTGTGAGTTCAATTTGATTAATTTGACCTAAGTTGTATTGTGCTCACTAGTGAGCACTATGTGAGTTCACCCCAACTTAGTGAACGTTAAGGTCATCTCCTTGCCTCAACTCACCCTTCTCTCCTCATGTTATGTCCTAACACCTTTATCTGGTCTAGTAGGATTAGGGATGTCACACCTGAGCCCTGGAGTGGCTAGGGTGATATAATCTTAATGATCTCTTCAGGAAAGCAATGTCGGCGGCTCTTCAGCAACCACATATGCCCTTTTGATCATTTTGATCTGTACACCTCTCTTCTTCTTCTTCTTCTTCTGACTATCAAGGTCCCTCCTCTTCTTAGGGTGTTACAATCTTAATGATCTCTTGAGGAAAGCAATGTTTGTAGCTCTTCAACAAAAACATATCTGCCCTTTTGATCATTTTGGTTTGTACACCTCTTTTCTTCTTGACCAACAAGGTCACCTTTTCATCTTCTATCTTTTCAGTAAAGGGACAGTCTGGATCATTTAAGACCGCCAGGTTTGGAATTTCTGTCTATTCTAGTATGGGGCAGTCTGGAGCATTTAAGACCATCGCCTATGTTTCTTCATTATATATACACATAAGGGGCGATCAGAAATATTTGAGATCGCCAGCTCTGGTTTTCTCTATCTTAATAAAGGGAAATCTATGATTCTTCATTATCTATTATTATAAGGGGAAGTTTGGAGCATTTAAGACCATCGCCTAGGTTTCTTTGATTATATATTTTATTAAGGGGCGGTATGGAGCATTTAAGACCGCCGTCTAGGTCTTCTCTATACATTTTTCTATTAAGAAATGGTCTGGGGAATTTAAGACCATCACCTGGGGATTTCTCTATTACTTATTATTATAAAGGGCGGTCTGGAGAAATTGAGACCGCCGCCTACAAGCTTTCTTTACTTATCTTTTTCATCAAGGAGCAGTCTGGAGTATGTAAAACCGCTCTTAAAGTCTTTTTTCTATCTTTTCTATTAAGAAGCGGTCTGGGGAGGTTGAGATCGCCGCTTATCTATCTCTGATATAAATATATCAAGGTATTTTAGTTATATCATTCACAAAAGGGCAGCCTAGAATATTTGAGATTGTCTTATGCTTTTCCTACTCCATGATTCTTCTAAGAGGACTGGAGCATCTAAGGTCTTCATCTATAGTTATAATGATTTAAGCTTGCTACAGAAGTTTTTCAAATACTGGAGATCGCCATTTGCGGACATTTGTCATCATAGTTATTGTTAGAATCACCTGTATTTTATAAAGGGGTGATCTCAAATGTTCAAAAATTAATATCTTCTATATTATTATAAGGCGGTCTAACATCCAAGAGACCGCCATTCTTGATTATCAGTTACTCTTCAAATCAAAAATAATTTGTTACATGTTCGAAATATTATCAATCACTCTTATGCAGCTGCCGATTCTAGCTCAACAACATTTAAAGCTTGAGATCGAGTGTGAATGATACTTCTTTGAAATACGAGATCGCGCATAATGAAGACAGTTATTCTCATGTTGCATGTCTAGAGATTGATTGATATTTATTGAGATCGGAGTTTCTTCATATAGGAATTATAATTTGATCGCAAATAAGCAAATGTGAGATCCACATAAGTATATTCAATATAAGATACATTCATTCACAGAAGACAAACAAAAGTACACAAAATATTTTCTTTCATTTCATTTTTTCTAAGTATAGGGTTCACGCGGTCTCAAAACTGGCGGTTACATTTTAAACAACAAAGAAAAAATAGCTACATATGGTATTCAATCTTCATGGTTGCTCTTCGGTCTCTTCGGAGATCGCTTCTCTGATGATGAAGAAGCGGTCTCTTCTGAAGATTCTTCCAAGCTTTTTCGAGGAATTCTAGACCCGGAACTTGAGGCCGCTACTGAGCTCAACTCATTGCCAGGGACATATTGACTCCCGTTTAAAGGAGTATGTTCATTTCCTCTATCCACATCCATGGTGGTCTCTGCCTCTTCACCTTCTTCTCCGGTCTCAGAGATTGTGACCAACGCTTCATCAATCATCTTTGCCATTTTTGGAAAGAGATCAGCGAACTCTACTTCTTGAAATTCAGAGGAGAGGCCGCCACATTCGCGAAGCCGCATAATCATCGTGTCTGGCATGTTTTTCATGTGCTTCATCATTGCCTTTTAAAAGGCAGGGTTTTCAATTTTATAGGCCCCTTTATTTGATCTCTGCAAAAGAAAGCATATTAGACCGCGCGGTCACAATAAAAAAGTCGAAGACCACATGTAAAATGTCCTTACATGTAACCTTTCTTGCAAGGTATTAATGTCTTTTAGGTCCATGCAGAGAGACCGCCCCATATGATGGTTCAAGACCGCATCCTGGTGCCCGCTTGCGCAGACGTACCAGGGAGCATCTTAGCCTCAATATTATACGCTTCTTTGGTGTTGCTTTCGCCAAAGAGCACATAAGTGACTGTGTGGGCATGGCGAGTCAGCTTCCTGCTCCAAAGAAGAAGGGCGGTGGACACCTTCACACTATTTTCCTTCTTATTCCATTTAATAAGGGGCTTGCCTTTGATGTCTTTCAGCTTTTCACAAAACCCTGTCAAAGGAAAGGGCTCGCTGGCAAACTCTGATTCTTGGGCGGTCTCATTCGTCTCCCTCTCGCGGTCTCTCTTCTACCGCATCTCCCTTTGAATGAGGACTTCCTCATCTGGCACTACAGGATCAACTGTGGAGACCGGGAAGGTTGCTGAAAGGAAACAAAAATAGTTAGAAGAAAGGTGAAGGGAAATGATAGTGAGATCGCATGAGACCGTAGAAAGCTGCTTACTCTCTTCGGGAGTGACCGCAGCGACCGCAGGCCAGATCGCGAGTTAATGAAAGAGGTTGAGGCGCTTATCAGTCAGGAAGGCCAAAAGGTTGAGCTCCTCTTTTGAGATCACCTTGGGTTTTTGGAAAACCCCTTCTCCCCGACGAGATGGCATAGTATTGAGACCATCGAGATCGCCTTCGAACACCAAAAACCTTTCTGTCAAGAAAGGAATTTTGTTTGGGAGATTTAGAACTTTGATGCCGATGCAAGAGAAGTACATCAGCCCTTTGAATTCTTCTTTCTTCCATCCTTCCTTCAACGATTTCATTGTGAAGTTGGTGTGGAACAAAGACATTGTGAACTTAATATTTGCCGATCTCAGATAGCTAATGAAGACCAACATGAGACTGATGGAATTGGACGGAAGCTACCCGAACACAATTCCATAATATCCATGACCTCCAGAACTCCCAGGGAAGGGGTAACCTCAGGCCGCAATCGAAGTGATCGGTTGGGATGATGAGCTTATTCTGTGCGCCAAAGTTCAAGCCTTCATTTTCCTGGGGTAACCTAACGACTATCTGATTTTGAATCATGTGCTTTTCTAGAAAAGACACATATTCATCCTGAGAAAGCTTGAATGGCTTGTGATCGGCTTTCAAAAAGGTTTCAGCAGTAGTAGCTTGGCGGACACCATTTTTTTATATCGCTGAGATTGGTGCTTGGGACGCATTCACTAAAGTGTGAAACTTATATTCTATGTTTCGCTATTTATAGAAGTCAAGGGATATTATTGTCATGATGACTAATTTTGAGACCATCCAATAAATTTCGCAGACTACCAAACCTGCATAATGAATGAGAAATAGCAAGCAGCAGAATCGATCTCAATAAAGTCAGACCGCACTATCTTAAGCAGCAAAGTCAAAAATATGCAAGGGAAAATAACAAGCAGCACACTACCACGGAGACCGACATCGCAGCATTGTAGAGACCATATAGAAAAGAAATTATAACATTAATATATATTACAGACATTCAAATTGTTCAAATTTATTATCTCTCGAGATCACATAAAAGAAAAAATGAAAGCATATCTCCTCGATTGGCACTTTCTCCCAATGAAGGCCACAATGTCTTGCATTTCATTAACAATAGACAGAGCGATCGCCAAACTCTAGTTTGCTAACATCGCAGCTTGATGTATCTTGGCAACATCTCTGTCAACCTGCTCCAGGGGAACCACAACAATCTCAGGAGACGGTCTCTCTTCTTAGTAACCACCAGAGGTTCCCAGACACAGTCATTTGGGCATAACCAACCCTGAGTGTAGCGACCTCAGTGGTCAAGGGAGCAGACTCCCCCTTGTAGTACTATGCATCCTTCTCAGCTTTTCAGAATGATCTGTTGAGCTCGGCAAGCTTCAGCTCATAATCCTCGCGGGCTCGCTTCTCATTAGCATGCATCTTTTCTTCGAAGTCAGCGGCCTGAGACCACAGTTGATCCTCTAGCGCCCGCTTGCGAGACCGTAGTTAGTCCTCCAGTATCCGCTCTCAAGCATGCATAATGCAAACATCCTCAAAGATAGGTTTGAGAATGTCCACGAACTGTGGAGGAATTATCAGCTTCTGTGGGATTTCCCCTTCTTCAGGGATTGATTCGATCTCCTCAGTATCTGCTGTCAAAAGAGGAGAATTATTTGCTCGATTATGACTATTCACAGAATAAAAGAGATCAAGCATAAAGTATACTTGGAAAGAAAGGGAGACCGCAGTCATGTAAAGGATTTTTGACATCTTTTGTCACTGTAAGGTCTGTGGTCAGCAAAAGGCAATCTGATCCTCTAAAGCATTCCAGGTTCATTCTTTCCAACTCCCTTATTTGTGATCTCTCTCCCTCTTTTCTTCTTATTTCTAGTTATGCATTACTATTGAGAATGTCATATGTTTCAATGATGACGATCTCAAGCCGCTCCTTTGTAGATTTAGGTCGAAAAGCGAGCACGGGAAGAGAAGCTGGAGATCTCGCAATCATTTTCTCCTTACCAGTCCACAGAGTTGAGGCAGTTGCCATGTGGTTTACCACTTCCTGGTTTAACTTGGTATCTTGGCCAGCGAAAAGCTCTGTCATACCGACATACAGCGCGATCTTCTCTTTCTGTAGCTATTGCATCTCTCCTTCTTCTCCCTCTTCTTTCCCGGTCTCCTTATCCTTTTCCTTCTCCTTCTCATCGACCTTCTTTCTATTATTCTTATCCTTCTTCTTCTTCTCTTCAGCGGCCTTTCTCTCTTCCTCTAGTTTCATCTCTTTCTCCTTCTTCCTTCCCTCTTCAGCGATCACCTCTGCCTTGTAAGACCCCCCCCCCCCCCCCCCCCAAAAAAAAAAACTGAACTTGGTTCAAGGATAGGGGGTCTTACTGCCCAAGATGGCCTCTGAGTGCTTCCCGGGTGGCGACAACCCACCCTCTCAAGCACTGAGTGATCGCCTTATCAGCGCATGAATCATTACATCACACATCAGAGTCACAAAGCGGAAGCAGAATTCAGGGAAGTAAGGAGGCACAAACTATATATATATCTAACTGAAAAGGTCATGGCCTACTGTTTACATAAAATGCCTTGTGGGATATAATAGGCACAACAAAAGACTCCTTATTTAGCCCTATACTCTAGGACTCACGTCACAGAAGACAGGGAGCGAGGTTGAAGTGTCTGATCGGGCAATCTCTAGGGCCGGTAACTCATCCGGCGGTGCGGGGGCTTTGCACTGTCCCATCTCCTGTGAATGGTTACAAGAATAACCATTAGTCACAGAGCTAAATGGAAAACACATTCCCTCCCTGGATCCGTATACTGGCGGCGGGATAAAGTACTAAAATAAATAGTCGACGCAAAGAAAAGGTTAGCAACATGTATATAAATATCAATGGGGGGCCACCAGCCACAATTTCAATAAAGTAGGGGGGGGGGGCGCAGTTTACAACAACGTTAGCAATCTTATCGTGCATACACACATCAGGTATTCAAACCTGAACACACATAACCCTGTGTCGAGATAGACGAGACCGCTTCTCTTCTAATAGGGTAGCGCCCTGCGGGCCTCACTGATGTGGCCGTCGGTGACAGTGGCCAGTCCTGCCACTTCTGAGCGTAGTCATACCGTATCACCCAGGCCCTCCCGTACAGCTTGGTGTACTAACTAGATGCGAGCGACATCCGGCGATTCTGAGATTTAGGCCGACCAGCGGAGGGAAAATAGGCGGTTCGAAGTGGTGCTAACCCGCGGTGCACATCTCCCTGTTGCCATGAGTCGTCATTCCCCCCCCCCCCCCCGCACTGGTACAAACGGTCTGCGGGCGTGACTGACCCGCCACTTTTATAGCAAGCAATTTGCAAACCATTTACGGAAAGAATGACTACTCCAGGTCCACCGCGGCTTCCTTGACTTAACCGGCTAGACAACTTTTGGCCGGGAGATGCAGCGGAAGTGGGGCATCTTATGTGGGACTAACCCTAGAGGAAGAACTCAACTCTTGGTTATCCCCAACTAAGATCTTATAGCAGCATAGAAATAACCGTTATCTAGCACAGGACTTGGGTTAGTATAATACAGTGCAACGTAAACTGCGGAGCTAAGTAATAAAACACTTAACAGTAGGAAGGCCGAAGGCAGGGGCCGAATTAATGGGACCAGTACGAGACTGGAGTATCGAAAGGAATGAACAAAAAACAATAATCAACTGACCAGTGCGAGACTGGAGTATTGAAAAGAATGAACAGTAAACAAATAAACAATTTACCAGTGCGAGACTGTAGTACTGGAAATGAACAAACATAAAGTATAACTAAGTGACCAGTGCGAGACTGGAGAATTAAAATGAATAATTGCAGATAGTAAATGCAGGACCAGTACGAGATTGGATAATTAAAAGGAATAATTGCAGATAGTAAATGCAGGACCAATACGAGACTGGAGAATTAAATAAGTGGGTTAGTAGTTCAATAACTTTTCAGGAGGCTTCAGTGTGGACTCCGTTCTTAGGAGTAAATTCTGTTCTTTCCCAGTTCATAGGGGCCTCTTCTCAGTTCATAGGAGCCTATTTATTTTAGCTAGAGATCGGGGTCAACTTATATTTTATGAGATTTCTTATTTCTGTGTGTCTTGGGTTCACACTTTAATTATCATGTCGTTACTGATTAGAAATATCGCCTCGCAATTGCAACCGGATTACATGTTTTGATGCTTTTAACTCAGTCGATTTCTTGTCGTAAATGGTGAGCTTTCCATTTATCTTTGATCCACTCGCACAATTTTACTATATAGTTAAAATGACGCGTCGAGGGCCCGCAATTTTTCACAAATATTTCTGTTCATTTTAAGACGTTATTTTGCTCGTAGAAATCTCATTTAGGTTTTTAAAATTATAAAAGGAATTGATAAAAATTCCAAACTTTGATAGTAGTTGTAAAATAGCCTAAATTTGAGCCTATAATTTTTTGGGAATTTTCTAAAGTCATTTGGGCCTTTAATTCCTTTAATGAAACATTGTATAGGCATTTAAAAATAGCAAAACTCAACTTAAAAATCTCAAAAACTTACTGGAGGTGCCACTCTGACTGGGGAACATTTTTCATGTTGGGAGTTTTTGTCACAGATGCCTGGTTTAGCCTCAGAAAAATCAGGAAGGGGAGGGTGCAAGTGGGGTGCGGATAGAGGATTGGGAGGTAGGAGGGGGTGTTGAACCGTGCGCCTCCCTTTACCCCCACAACAGATCTAGGCTGATCCACTGTAGGGGGGCACAGAAACGGAGGGGAGGGGCAGGAATTATGATTCCTGCCACTATCCGATCTCATCAAGAGATCGGACGGCGGCTGCTGCCCCTCCCGACGAGGCAGAGGGTGGCGGCCTCTGCCAATGCCAGGAGGCGGTTGCCCCCAGATGACTCGTCGGGGGTCGGCGACTACTCCGGCGGTGGTCCGGCAGCCTGGAGCCACAGGCCACTGTAGGAATGAGAGAAATGAGGCGGGGGGCGATGGCGCGGCCTGCATGGGCCATGCAGGCCGTGGCCGCACCACCCTTCCCCCGGGAGGGCCTTTCCCCACCCCTGGATGGTTCGTCGGGGTGGGGCTTACCTCCAGGTGTGGTCCGGCAGCCAGGCGCTGCCATCCGCCGCCATGGCTGACCGTCGAAACCCTACAGAAATACAGAGAAAAGGGGGGAGCTCGCGGGTGCCGCCGGAGATGCATTCTCCGGCGGCCCTGCCGCCTTCCCTCGTTGGAGCCGAGGTCCCCGGGTGGGGGCCTGTTCCCCCAGTGCCACCACTGGCGCTGGGGGTACAGCTTTCACGGCCAGCCTCCACCCGAGCCTTGGCAAGGTTCGGGTGGCACTGGCGGCGCTCCGGCAACGGGGAGGGTGGCTGGCTTGCCTCGGGGGAGTGGGAAGGGGGACGGAAGGGCGGTCCACCTGCAAAGGGGGGCTTGGGAAGAAGATGGCTGTCCAGCCATAGAGGGGGCAGTGGTGGAAGCTTCGGGGAAGGCTTCTCCGACAAGGTGGTGCTCGGGCAGGGAGGGGGAGGTGGCTAGGGGTTTGTTCTCAGTAAGGGGGAGGGGTTGGGTCCCTTTATAGGGGAGGAGGCGGGCCTCCCTCCCGTTATTCCCGATGTGGGACTAAAGAGAGGGGTGGGTGGGGGAGAGATTATCTCCCCCCCCCTCCCTCCACTACCTTAGGGTGGGCTGCCCACTCATGGGCAGCCCTCCCCTTAGTGAGGAGATGAGTGAGATCTCTCCCTTAGGGTTGCTTGCAAACTTAGGGTTTGGGGGGGGGGGGGGGGGGGGGGGGGGTTAACCAAAGTCAGCCCAATGGCAGGGTCCCCCATGTAGGTCATGGTCTAAGGGGTCCACTAAGACTTACTACAGTTGATTCCGAGTTCATGTGCTTCGTATTTCGTACGTTATGACGTGGTGGTCTACGAAACCTAAAACGGACATATTTCCCGTATGACCTCAGATTGAAGTGCAACGAGTTCCGTGGCGCTTGTATGGATCATACGAGTCTAACGGAACTGACAGGAGTCGATTTAGAGTACGTCTGGTCACCAGTTTACAATAATGTGGTTGCGACGCGCTATGACACTCAAAATGGTCGTTTTCTCTAAATGACCTCAGATCGGGATGCAACGAATTCCATTGCGCTCGTATTGGTCGTACGAGTCTAATGGAACTGACAGAAGTCAAAACGGAGTACGTTTGGCTACTATTCCACAATAATGTGGTTGTGATGCGCTACGATACTCAAAATGGTTATTGTCCCTAAACGACCTCGGATCGGAATGGAACGAATTCTGTTGCGCTCGTATTGGTCATACTAGTCTAACGAAACTGACAGAAGTCAAAACGGAGTACGTTTGGCCACTATTCCACAATAATGTGGTTGTGACGCACTACGATACTCAAAACGGTCGTTTTCCCTAAACGACCTCGGATCCGGACGGAACGAATTCCGTTACGCTTATATTGGTCATACGAGTCTAACGTAACTGACTGAAGTCAAATCGGAGTTTCCTAGCACAATATCCCCTTATTCGTGCTACTTTCTACCTTTTGGGTTTACTTTTATTGGGTCCACTAAGGTCTAGGGACCCAATAAAAGTCGGGATGTTATAATTTAATAAAAATAAAGGGATTTTCATCCCCGAAAATTGCCTAAGGTAGGGGGTTCATGTGTCATACCTGGGGGAAGAGTGTCGGGTATCTTTCCCGAACAAGTGTTTCTGGTTCCCAGGTAAACTCCTCGCACCCACAGTTTGACCATAAGATCTTGACCATCGTAATGGTCTTTTTTCGCAGTTCCTTGATCTTGTAATCTTCTATCTTAACTGGTTCGAACTGGGCGGATCGGTCTGATTGTACTGATGCTGGTGTCATAGAAAGATGTTGCTCTGGTTGGTGAAGTACACATCTTAGTGAGGAGACGTGAAAGACGCCGTGAAGATTTCCCAATTCGGCTGGCAGGGACAGTCTATATGCAACAGAGCCAATTCTCTCTATGACTTGATACGGGCCTAGGTAGCGAGGATCCAAGTTTTTATGCTTCTTTATCCGGGAGATTCCATGCATCGGTTTGATCTTCAAAAATACCATATCTCCCACATTGAATTCCACCGGTCGATGATGTGCGTCGTAGTATTTTGCTTGGCGGCTCTGTGCTTCCAACATTCGGTCTCGGATTAACCTTATCATCATTGTGGTGTCATCTATGTAGGTGACCCCTAACACTTTTGGGTCCTCATCATGTGCCCATGATAACGGTGTTCGGCAGCGTCTCCCATTGAGGGCCTCGTATGGTGCCATCTTGATGCTCACCTAAAAGCTGTTGTTTTATGAAAACTCTACTAAAGACAGCACCTGCTCTCATGGTTCGCGGTGTTCAACTATGCATAGCCGAAGGAGGCCTTCCATCATCCGATTCGTCCTTTCTATTTGCCCATCTGTTTGTGGGTGTAAAGCAGTGTTGAACGCCAATTTGGTCCCCAGATATGTTTGGACTCTTCTCCATTCCTTTGAGGTAAAGCGTCCGTCGCAATCAAACACGATTGACTTGGGTACCCCGTGGAATCAGACTACTTGCTCTATAAAGGGTCGGGCCAAAATGTCGACACCGTCACCTTGGCGGTTTGGGATGAAACGATCTACCTTTGTGAGGCGATCCACCACGACCCATATTGAGTCGTTTCCTGTACGAGATCGGGGCAAGCCATGGACAAAGTCCATGGAGATATCTTCAAATTTCCATTTGGGTATGGGTAAGGGTTGTTGTAGGCCTACTGGACTGTGGCATTCTGCCTTGACCATCTGACAAGTCTGGCAGTGCGCCGCATAATTGGTGACGTCCCTTTTCATACCTGAATTCTTAGTCCAAATTAATCATTTGATAAAGACAAGTATACCTTATCGCAAGTAATACAGGATATATTTTTTTTGAAAATATCGGGATCGTATATTTCCGCGGGTCGTGCTGATTATGCTACTTCGAGGAACAAACTATTATTTTATCGGAATAATATTTTTAGTTGGTTTAACTAGAGTTCTAAGTGATAAAATGCGAAAGATGATAATAAGCGATTAACTAGAGTTCTAAGCGATGAGAAAGATAGCGCGCGACGTCGAATTACCTTGAGACGAAAATAGATTTTTTCGTAGAATTAAAAGTGATGACTTTTCAAAATATTAAAATGACTTGGCCGTGGAGGTTCCATAATTATGAACGCTCCTCTCTCGAGGGTACGCCCACCTGAGATTATGAATATTCGACCGAACTCTCGTTCTACAATCGAATCTTCTTGATACTCGCTTTATGTTGTGAACCCCGCTATTGGGTTTTTATTTCCAATTCGGGAGAATTACTTCATCCTCTCTCGAGGGTAGAGCGTAGTTCTCTTTACCCGTGAGCGATCAATCCGTACGCATGAGCCTCTTGGCTAACTAGGTACGAAAACGGAAATGAAAACCACACATCGATTATGTGGCTCCACTCAACGTGATTCTCGGGTAAACCTTAAGCGTTAATTATTTTAGAAAGAGATGTTTTAATTTTATAGAAAAACTATTTTTGTGTCCCAATGCTCTTCGACGTCGTGTGCTAAAGGAAATTAGCCACTCATCGGAATGGAGACGGCATTATCGGTTGAAAAATACACGTTTAATAATTAAAGCGGATATAAGCGGATAAAAAGGAAATAAAAAGACTTATATAAAAACAGTAATAGTATCCGTCCCAACCACCTTAAACAAGCGCTAAAAAGTTCTTAGCCTCTTATTCAAGAAGGGGGTGGTATAGAAATGAAAAGACTTATAAAGGTGCAGAAATAATATCCGTCCCAACCGACTTAAATAAATGCTAAAGTTAATTATCCTCTTATTCAAGATGGGGGTGGTATATAGCAGTTATATGAAAACTGAAATAAAACTAAGTTACAAAAAAGAAAAATATAATCTCATACACGCACACACTCTAAAAAAAACTGAAAAGAAAGCGTTTAAAATGAAAGCGATAAAATAAAGCGAAAAAGAAAACGATAAAACTATTTTATGAAAGCTTGTAAATCTAAGCTATGAAAACAGTAAACCTAGATTATGAAAGCAATAAACCTAACTATAAAAGCAATAAAACTAAATTATAAAAGCAATAAAGCTAAACTCATACACGCACACACGCTAACATTAATAAAAAGAAGATGATCCAAATGAGAAAAACATCATTTTATTTCTGAAATCAGCATTACAACTAGATTAGGAAGACGAAAAAAACTACAAACGAACTTAAACTGAATTGCATAAGAGAAGCTCACAATCACTCAAAAGAACTCACAATACCACAAGAACAACTCAAAATTTGGATGAAATATACTTCAGCCGAGCCCCTCTATTTATAGGGAAAATTTGAGTTTAACACGCCCTAGGTCACGGGCGTGACTTGAATGTCACGGCCGTGACTTAGGGCATGACATTTGCTCGGCTGTATTCGCCGCCTTCTAGAAGGTCTGGCCGTCAAACATGGCTGCACACGGGCGTGACTTGGTATGTCACGGGCGTGACTTTGTGAGTCACGGGTGTGACTATGGGTGGCTGATGTCGGCAGCATGGGCGCGACTTCGAGATGTGACGCGCTGGCGGCTCACGGGCGTGACTCTGCTGGAACACGGGCGTGACTTGTAGAGTCACGGGCGTGACTTGAACGATTTGTCGGGATTTGATCTGAATTGAGCCGTCCCGTTGATATTTGATCTTTAAAATTACACGCCCTTGGTCACGGGCGTGACCGAGGGCGTGACCTGTGAAAATTTTGCAATAAAAATGCAAAAACAAAAATAAAACTAAGTTAGAAACCGGAAATAATAAAGAAGCAATTAATTCATTAATTTACATAGAAAATTCACAATATTAATTAAAACTATACTAATAATTATACTAAAAATACATATATTTTATTACTTATCAAATACCCCCACACTTAAGCTTTTGCTATTCCAGAGCAAAAGTAAGAGAGATCTATACGGGATTAACATAAGTTCTAATTTTTAGCTATCGTTTTATTTTAATCATAAGAGACTGAAAAATAAAAATTTGGAGTAATAAGAGTTAAGTCCTAAATTATGCAAATGATTTAAGTAGAAAGAAATGTCCTAGCCAGAAGACTTCTTAATTAACCAAATAGCAAACAAAATTGCAATCATTAGTAAACGAGATTAGATCGAAATTATAATAACCTTTGTTTAAAGAAACATGAATGAAAAATATAAGTTACTAATTATGCTCTCAAATGATTTTTTGAATTAAAACTAGAAACAATAATTTGGTTAAGGGAAAGGGGGTAAAAAGCTTTGGCAAATAGAATAGTACTTGAATTAGGGGTGATGAATTTTATCCTCTCACCCCTCTTATATAGTTTCCTTTGACCCCCATCGTTGGTGTACGAGGGAAAATTGACCTTTTTAATTAACCCAATGCCTGTGTTTACGGAATTTTTAATTCCCATTGACATAGGATCTCTTTTAACAAATATTGGGTGCCTATGTTTACGGAATTTTTGTATTCCCATTGACATAAGATCTTTTTTTTTGCCATGCTAAATTGGTGTATACAAGGGGTTTTCAAGAGAAATTCTAGAATAATAAAAAAAAGTTTTGAGAGCAACCTTAGTAAGTTGAATATTCCTAGATTCCTGAAGACATAAAGTAGGGATAATTGCAGTCTAAAGTTGTTTTGCCAACATAATACACGTCTCTATTTTAGCTAGTAGAAGTAGTGCTTGATAACAAAGCCTCTATTTAAATTAAAAACACAAAATATTCTTTAAAACTTAACCCCGAACGTTTAAATCTATCGATCTTAGATAAACAAACAAATAGTAAAACTAGCGATTATGAAAATCCACAAACATATACTCTCGAAACTAAATGCTTTAAGAATAAAAGTAAAGTAGGGTATATTATTTTTGGATCTTTTTTTTCAACTACAAAAAAAATACATATTTTTTTGAAGTAACGGTCTTCTTTGTTTTTTTTTTGATTTTTTTTTTGAATTATGACAGTTTAAATTTGTTTTTGATTGTTTTTTTGTTTTTTGTAAAAAGAAGCCTTTTTTTTAAATGCAAACGGTAAATACACCCCCATACTTAAAACCCAACATTGTCCCCAATGTTGTAATGTAAGTATGAAGAAGAAAAAATAACATTGCAATATATACAAAAGGAAAGAGGAAACAAAAAGGCTTCCCTGAATTAAAGCTGGCGGGGACGGAAGAAACCCTACAAAAACATATAAAAAGAACAAAGCATAGTAAAATATTAGATAAATATGGGGTGCCTCCCACAAGCGCTTTGTTTACCGTCGCGTAGCTTGACGCATTTGGCATGGTGAGATTATAAATTGGGGAGGGTTAAAGATTCCGTGTGTCCGTCCACCGGATCGCCCGCAAGATATAGTTTTAAACGGTGGTCGTTGACTTTAAAATCGCCTTTTTCGGGGTGAGAGATAAGAACGGTCCCATACGGCCAAACCTCTTTGACTTCAAAGGAGCCGGACCAGCGGGATTTGAGCTTACCCGGAAAAAGATGAAGACGTGAATTATAAAGAAGGACAAGATCGCCCGGCGCGAAAGTTTTTGGAAATTTAATTTTTCGATCGTGGTAGAACTTAGAACGCTCCTTATAAAATTTATTACTCTCATAAGCGTTCGCACGCCATTCATCGAGTTCATTGAGTTGGAATGTCCTATTCTCGGAGGCTAAGTTCGAATCGAGATTTAAAAATTTTAAGGCCCAAAAAGCGCGGTGTTCTAACTCTACCGGTAAATGGCACGCTTTGTCGTAGACTAATCGATAGGGCATACAACCGATAGAGGTCTTGTATGCCGTACGATACGCCCACAATGCGTCGTCAAGTTTTGAGGACCAATCCTTCCTATTTAAAGAGACGGTTTTTTCCAAAATGCGTTTTATCTTGCGATTCACTACCTCTACTTGGCCGCTCGTTTGGGGGTGATAGGCGGTGGCGAGCTTATGCGTGACGCCGTACTTAGATAAATTTTTTGAAAACTGGGCATTGCAGAAGTGCGTGCCCCTATCACTTACTATTGCACGGGGCGTGTCAAAGCGAGAAAATAATTTTTTTAGAAAATGGACGACGACTCGCGCATCATTGGTGGGCAGAGCTTGCGCTTCCGCCCACCTAGATACGTAGTCGACCGCCACTAAAATATAGCGATTATTAAAAGAAGGAGGTAGGGGGCCTACAAAGTCTATGCCCCACAAATCGAAGATTTCGCATTCTAAATAAAAGTTTTGGGGCATCTCGTCACGACGAGAGATGTTACCCGACTGCTGGCAGCTATCGCATATACTCACAAAAGTGTGAGCATCCTTAAAGAGAGTGGGCCAATAAAATCCTGACTCTAACGCTTTCCGCGCGGTCCGGTTGGCTTGGTAATGCCCTCAAGCCGGCCCCTCATGACAATGTCGCAATATTTGCGCACCCTCCTCGCTTGAAACACATCTTCGTATCACTTGGTCTGCGCAGACACGAAAGAGAAAGGGGTCCTCCCAAAAGTAGTTTTTCAAGGCAGAGAAGAATTTCTTCTTCTGCTGAGTCAAAAAATCTTTTGGAAGGACCCGTGCGACTAAATAGTTCGCGTAATCTGCGAACCAAGGGGTAGAAGAAGTTTTTGTATTATTTATGATTAAAAGGCGCTCCTCAGGAAATCGATAGTCTATTTCTGGTTCGACGAGCGCTTCTGCGACGGGGTGTTCTAAACGTGAGAGGTGGTCGGCTGCTAAATTTTTAGCCGCCTTATAATCTCGGATCTCTAAGTCAAATTCCTGTAAAAGGAGGATCCATCGAAGTAAGCGAGGCTTGGCATCAACTTTGGCCAAAAGATGTTTTAGGGCGGAGTGATCAGTGAAAACGACCACGTGTGAAAGTGTTACGTAAGGCCTGAATTTATTAAAAGCAAAGATGACGGCAAGAAGTTCCTTTTCCGTCGTTGTATAGTTAGCCTAGAGTGTGCGAGAAGTGTAATATATTGGATGAAAAATATTTATTTACGTGTTGGCCTAAGACAGCTCCTACCGCGATATCGCTCGCGTCGCACATAATCTCGAACGGAAGGGACCAATCTGGCGCCACCAAAATTGGAGAATTGATAAGTTGTTTTTTATAAAATCAAATGCCTCTACGCAGGTCGTGTCAAAAATGAATGGGGAATCCTTTTCCAGGAGGTGAGTTAGCGGTTTGGTTATTTTTGAAAAATCTTGAATAAACCGCCGATAAAAACCTGCGTGGCCAAGAAAACTTCTAATTGATTTGACGTTCGAAGGAACATGAAGTTGTTCAATTATAGAGACTTTGGCCCTATCGACCTCCATCCCCTTGGAAGAAATTTTATGGCCGAGGACTAAACCCTCTCGGACCATGAAGTTGCATTTCTCCCAGTTCAAGACTAAGTTCGTCTCCTCGCACCGTTGGAGGACTCTATCTAAATTTTTTAGACAATTTTTAAAAGAGTCTCCAAAGACGGAGAAGTCATCCATGAAGACTTCCATTATGTCTTCTACTAGTTCGCCAAATATTACCAGCATACATCTTTGGAATGTAGCTGGCGCGTTACAGAGGCCAAACGGCATCCTTCGATATGCGAAGGTGCCGAAAGGGCAAGTAAAAGTCATTTTTTCTTGGTCCTCGGGTGAAATAGGGATTTGGAAAAATCCCGAGAGACCATCAAGGAAGCAATAAAAAGGATGACCGGAGAGACGCTCTAAGATTTGATCAATAAACGGTAACGGAAAGTGGTCTTTTCTGGTGGCATCATTTAGTTTTCTGTAGTCGATGCACACCCTCCAACCCGTAACAGTATGAGTTGGGATTAATTCATTATTCGTGTTTGCCACGACCGTTATACCGCCCTTTTTTGGGACGACTTGTATGAGGCTTACCCACATACTGTCGGAAATAGGATAGATAATCCCCGCGTCGAGGAGTTTAATAATTTCAGTCTTAACGACTTCCCGCATGTTCGGGTTAAGTCGTCGTTGAGGCTGAATTGTTTTGCGGGGGTTTTCTTCGAGAAAAATTTTGTGGGAGCAGAATGAAGGGTTAATTCCCCTGATATCGGAAATTTGCCATGCAATTGCACGGCGATGTTTAGATAAAACTTCAACCAATTCGGATGTTTCCGAATTGGTTAAAGTAGACGATATTATAACCGGAAGTTTTAAGTTCGAGGCTAGAAAAGCATATTTTAAATGTTCGGGGAGTTGCTTAAGCTCCAAGACCGGAGGTTCTTCATAGGAAGTGGAGATTTTTAAATCTTTCGAATCAAAAGGCTCGAAAGGCGAATTTGGCGGTAATTCATCTAAAGGAGGTTGATTCGCCAGATCTGAATCGTCTATCATTTAAGATAACAATTCTGAAAGAGAAGAACACTCGTCCATAAACGCGGATTCCAAATTGAAACATGAATCATCATTCGATAGTGAGTTCCGCATGGAGGGGTTGATATGTAAAGTAATTTCGTCGTCTCCAACTCGAAGGAGGAGGCGACCGTTACTGACATCGATTAACGCACGGGAGGTTGCGAGGAAGGGGCGACCGAGGATGATGGGTACCTCGACGTCCTCCTCTATGTCCAGGATGACAAAGTCTACCGGGAAGATAAACTTGTCGACCTTGACCAGAACATCCTCTGCTACCCCTATTGGGTACTTTACCGAACGATCCGCGAGTTGGATGCTCATTTTTGTTGGACTTGGGATGCCTAAATCGAGTGTTTTGAAAAGAGAAAAAGGCATCAAATTCATGATGGCGCCTAAGTCCGCAAGAGCGTACTTTATTAACATATTGCCAAAGAGACACGGGATGGAGAACCGTCCCGGGTCGTTTAGTTTTGGCGGCAATTTGTTAAGGAGAACAGCCGAACATTCCGCGTTAAGGGAAACACGCGAAACATCCTCGAGTCGCTTTTTATTAGAAAGCAACTCCTTAAGATATTTCGCATATTTCGGCATTTGGGAGAGTGCCTCTCAGAAGGGGGCGTTTATTTGAATTTGTTTTAAAATATGCAAAATTTTTTGATAATTTTTGTCCTCCTTCTCTTTATTAATTTTAGACGGGTAAGGAATTCGAGGACTCGAAACATTCGGCGCAACCGGAGAATCCGAAGCAATTAGAATCGAAGAAGAGGGTGGAGGGGTCGGAGGCGAAATGCATACCTTAGGGTCAACCCGCAATGGGGAGACGACCTCCTTGCCGCTTCGAAGGGTTATAGCGTTGGCATTTTCCCTGGGGTTCAGCTCCGTATTCCCTGGTAGAGCTCCGTATGGCCGCTCGGAGACCATCTTTGCAAGTTGTCCAACCTAGTTTTCCAAGTTTTTAATCGATCCGGTAAGATTCCGGATATTTGAATCGTTGGACGCGATGTATTTAGACAAAACATCTTCGAGCTGCGAAGGTTTTGGAGGAGGAGGCTGGAATCCCTGCGGAAATCCTTGCGGAAATCCTTGCGGAAATCCTTGGGGATTCATGTTTGGGGGCCTCTGAGCATTGTTAGGATTGCTCCAGGAGAAATTAGGGTGGGTCCTCCAACCCGGATTATAATTATTACCATACGGGTTGTTATTAGGGTTGAAGGGGGGCCTAACCAGATTACCGAGGTAATCCACCGATTCTTCGATTACGTTATTATTATTATTATTATTCCATGCGGGAGTGAAGGAGGAAACAGTCATCTCCGCCACCTGCTTACTTAGCCGCTCAACCTGTGAGGCTAAGAAAGTAGTGGCGTCCACTTCAAAAAGACCAGCCGGTTTATTAGGACGCGACCTTGGCACGTTCCATTGGTACGCGTTCATGGCCATTTCGTCGATCAGAGCTTGAGCGGTCTCTGGGGTTTTGTTGTTTAACGTTCCCCCGGAGGCCGCATCAATCATCTGTCGCGTAGAAAAATTTAAACCATTATAAAACGTCTGGACCTGTAGCCAAGTTGGTAGCGCGTGATGAGGACACCTACGCAAATATTCTTTAAAACGCTCCCAAGTCTCATAAAGAGACTCGGAATCGAATTGCACAAAGGATGTGATATCCGTGCGTAGTTTTGCGGTTTTTGACGGAGGAAAATACTTAGTTAAGAAAAATTCCGTCAATTGGGCCCACGTGGTTATGGACCCTCTCGGAAGAGAAGTCAACCACGATTTGGCTTTTAACCGTAGCGAAAATGGAAATAAGCGTAAACGAATGGCGTCATCAGTGACGCCATTAATTTTAAAGGTGTCGCATATTTCTAAAAAGTTTGAAAGGTGCTGATTTGGGTCCTCATCTGGCAAACCGTCGAACTGAATCGACTGTTGTACCATTTGAATTATGCTGGATTTTATTTTGAAATTATTATTATTAACTGTTGGAAGAGTAATACTTGATCCTGTATCGTCCAAATTCGGCCGGGCATAATATGCCATGGTCCGGGCCGGGGCCGCATTTGGAATTCGATCGCCCATATTTGCAGTATCTCCGATTGACTCTTCGGGGGTTTCGAGTAAGTATTGACCACGAGATCGGATACGCTCACGAAGAGTGCGCTCGATTTCGGGGTCAAAAGGAATAGTCGAATCGTCGGACGAGCTTCCTCGGGTCATATACTAAAAACAATTTTTTTTGGGAATTTTTTTGTTTTCTTATTATTATTAATTTTTTAAATATAAGTTTTATATATATATTTTTTATATTACTTTTTTGTATTTTTTTTTGTTTTTTAGTAAAAATATATAGATAAGGAATAAAATTAATAGCAGTTCCTACTTTCAAATAACAACACAAAGTTCCCCGGCAACGGCGCCAGAAACTTGATGATTTGGGTTGGACTTCTTCTTTTGTTTTATAAATAAGAGTTTAGAATTGACGGATGTTTTTGAAGAGTCTCGCAAGTAATCCTACTTTGAGAAATTAACTGTTATCCTATTGAAGGATAGAAGTAACGGTCTTTTTCTTCTTTCGGAATATTGACAATTACGCCTCGGCTACAACGCCGAATTCTATTGAATTGAAAAGTAGAAAAGGAGAGTTTTGCACTAAATGAGTTTGGAAAGCTGTGTTTGAATTCTTAGTCCAAATTAATCATTTGATAAAGACAAGTATACCTTATCGCAAGTAATACAGGATATATTTTTTTTGAAAATATCGGGATCGTATATTTCCGCGGGTCGTGTTGATTATGCTACTTCGAGAAACAAACTATTATTTTATCGGAATAATATTTTTAGTTGGTTTAACTAGAGTTCTAAGTGATAAAATGCGAAAGATGATAATAAGCGATTAACTAGAGTTCTAAGCGATGAGAAAGATAGCGCGCGACGTCGAATTACCTTGAGACAAAAATAGATTTTTTCGTAGAATTAAAAGTGATGACTTTTCAAAATATTAAAATAACTTGGCCGTGGAGGTTCCATAATTATGAACGCTCCTCTCTCGAGGGTACGCCCACCTGAGATTATGAATATTCGACCGAACTCTCGTTCTACAATCGAATCTTCTTGATACTCGCTTTATGTTGTGAACCCCGCTATTGGGTTTTTATTTCCAATTCGGGAGAATTACTTCGTCCTCTCTCGAGGGTAGAGCGCAGTTCTCTTTACCCGTGAGCGATCAATCCGTACGCACGAGCCTCTCGGCTAACTAGGTACGAAAACGGAAATGAAAACCACACATCGATTATGTGGCTCCACTCAACGTGATTCTCGGGTAAACCTTAAGCGTTAATTATTTTAGAAAGAGATGTTTTAATTTTATAGAAAAACTATTTTTGTGTCCCAATGCTCTTCGACGTCGTGTGCTAAAGGAAATTAGCCACTCATCGGAATGGAGACGGCATTATCGGTTGAAAAATACATGTTTAATAATTAAAGTGGATATAAGCGGATAAAAAGGAAACTAAAAGACTTATATAAAAACAGTAATAATATCCGTCCCAACCACCTTAAACAAGCGCTAAAAAGTTCTTAGCCTCTTATTCAAGAAGGGGGTGGTATAGAAATGAAAAGACTTATAAAGGTGCAGAAATAATATCCGTCCCAACCGACTTAAATAAATGCTAAAGTGAATTAGCCTCTTATTCAAGATTGGGGTGGTATATAGCAGTTATATGAAGACTGAAATAAAACTAAGTTACAAAAAAGAAAAATATAATCTCATACACGCACACACTCTAAAAAAAACTGAAAAGAAAGCGTTTAAAATGAAAGCGATAAAATAAAGCGAAAAAGAAAACGATAAAACTATTTTATGAAAGCTTGTAAATCTAAGCTATGAAAACAGTAAACCTAGATTATGAAAGCAATAAACCTAACTATAAAAGCAATAAAACTAAATTATAAAAGCAATAAAGCTAAACTCAAACACGCACACACGCGAACATTAATAAAAAGAAGATGATCCAAATGAGAGAAACATCATTTTATTTCTGAAATCAGCATTACAACTTGATTAGGAAGACGAAAAAAACTACAAACGAACTTAAACTGAATTGCATAAGAGAAGCTCACAATCACTCAAAAGAACTCACAATACCACAAGAACTACTCAAAATTTGGATGAAAAATACTTCAGCCGAGCCCCTCTATTTATAGGGAAAATTTGAGTTTTATACGCCCTAGGTCACGGGCGTGACTTGAATGTCACGGCCGTGACTTAGGGCGTGACATTTGCTCGGCTGTATTCGCCGCCTTCTGGAAGGTCTGGCCGTCAAACATGGCTGCACACGGGCGTGACTTGGTATGTCACGGGCGTGACTTTGTGAGTCACGCGCGTGACTATGGGTGGCTGATGTCGGCATCATGGGCGCGACTTCGAGATGTGACGCGCTGGCGGCTCACGGGCGTGACTCTGCTGGAACACGGGCGTGACTTGTAGAGTCACGGGCGTGACTTGAGCGATTTGTCGGGATTTGATCTGAATTGAGCCGTCCCGTTGATATTTGATCTTTAAAATTACACGCCCTTGGTCACGGGCGTGACCGAGGGCGTGACCTGTGAAAATTTTGCAAAAAAAATGCAAAAACAAAAATAAAACTAAGTTAGAAACCAGAAATAATAAAGAAGCAATTTATTCATTAATTTACATAGAAATTTCACAATATTAATTAAAACTATACTAATAATTATACTAAAAATACATATATTTTATTACTTATCAATGTGCTTCGTGGAGTACCTCTTCCCGGATTCCTTCGGCAGAGGGGATGAATATACGGTGCTTGTACTGTAGAATGCCATTGTATAAGTTGTAGTCATCCTGAGCGCCGTTTTGAAGGGTCTGGATGATTGGAGCCGCTTCTGCGTCGTTCTTTTGCGCCTCTCATATCCTGTCTCTAATGTCACACTGTATCTCCATCCAATATAGCTGGGCCTGGTAGTCCATCGGGTTTCTACGGGAAATAAGGATGATGTTCAAGTCTGCCAAGGACTTGACCAACTCTTCTGGTATCATTTCTAGCCAATTCCCGATCGTCGGAGGTTGCCGACCTAGGGCATCTGCAACCATATTGGCCTTGTTGGGGTTGTATTGGAGGGCGAAGTCGTAACCGCATAAGAATTCTAACCACCGACGTTGTCGAAGATTCAACACCTGGGTGAAAATGTATTTAAGGCTCTTGTGGTCGGAGAAGATTTCGCATCTTATTATTGGAACAGGGTCTTGCGCATCTCCTAGGTTTGAGAATAACAAATCCTATGTGTATTTGATCTTGTGTGTTCAAGTGTGCAGGTTTACATAGTCCATATGACTCAAGGAGTACTCTTGATGACTGCCCCCAAAATTGAGGCAATAATTCGAAAAGGCTCACTAGCGTCGGCGGTAGCGATAGCGCCCGGCGCTAGCGATGATTAGCGCGATTCCGGAAGTGTTTTTAGAAAGAGCTAGCACCCGGCAGTAGCTACTAGCGCTGGCGATAGCATGGCGCACAAGAGGCATAGAGCAAAATGTTGCCACGGATTGAAGATCCTGCCGCGCAAAACATTTCCTAATCCGGGCTAGCGTCGGCGGTAGCGCTAGCGCCGGCGGTAGCGCTTGGGCTATAAAAGGACCCCCCCCCTCTCCTCTTGTTTTCGACACACCTATTGCATACACCTCAGAGAGAGAGTACTAGAATTCCATAGGCTTGTCTTAGCCGAAATTTGAGGTCCCAGCGAAGCTCTGCCAATTTCTGAAGGAGAATTCCATCACGCCGAATCCAGACGAAGTCCGCTTCAACAAACGTTGATTCTACAGCGGATCTTCGTCTCCTACTTCATAAGTTCATCTTAAGGGAGGTTTTGTTATTTTATTTCTCTTTCTTCATTGTAAACGGTAGTGAAATCGCCTCGTGTTGGCGACTAGGTCTGGGGTAGACTTAGGGCTGAAATTTGCCTCGTGTTGGCGACTAGATCTAGGCTAGTTCTAGGGGTGCTCAAGGCTACATCCGGGGAAGGATTGGCGAGAGCGGCTTGAGGCCGAATCCGGGGAGGATAAGGCTAGGGCCACCGGTTCGTGGGGAAGCGAGTCGGGATAGAAAACAAAACGAGCTTTTTTATTATTCGCCTCCGATCTCTAGCGTCATCGAGATCAAGTTTTGTAAAACTTATTTATCATTAATAAAGCTTGTCTCTTTTTTGTTTTACTTCACTTATTTCATGTCTTTAATCTCGCAATAATTCAAAGTTTTTAAATATAATCTAAAGTTTTTGAAAACCCTTATTCAACCCCCCCCCCCCCCCCCCCCCTCTAAGGGCGCCGACCGATCCAACAAGTGGTATCAGAGGGGTTTTGTTCCAATCGGCTTAACAACCGGGAACAATGGCGTCTCATGATCTCGCTTTTCCTGAGGGTCAAGGGGTTAGTCGACCACCTCTCTTTACTGGGTCAGATTTTAACTACTGGAAAAATCGAATGATGTGTTTTCTTATGACCATGGATGTAGAAGTATGGAACATGGTAGAAGTACGGTACTCTCTGCCTACAACTGTAGTAGGAGAGGCGACATTAGCAAAACCTAAAGATAAATGGGATGACAACGATAAACTAAGGTGTAAAAATAATGCTAAAGCAATGAACGCTTTATATTGCGCTTTAAATAGGACTGACTTTAATTGAATTTCTGCATGCACAACTGCTTATGATATTTGGAATCAATTGGAATTTACTCACGAAGGTACATCGCAGGTGAAAGATGCCAAGCTGTTTCAACTGGAATCTGAATACGAAAAATTCAGGATGGACACGGAAGAGGACATCAACTCAATGTACACTCGCTTCACAAAGATTGTCAACGCATCAAAGGCGCTTGGAAAGACCTACTCCGACGGGGACTTAGTGAGGAAAATTCTTCGTTCCTTACCTCCAAGGTTCAATCCGAAGGTGACAGCCACCTCGGAGTCGCACAACTTAAGAACGCTCCAGATCGAGAATCTCATTGGGAATCTCAAAACCCATGAGGTAGAACTACAAATTCAACATGACGAATACAACAAGGAGCCGAAGAAAAAGGCATTGGCGCTGACATCAAAGAAGGAGTGCATCGAAGAGGATGATGATGATGAAGAAGGACTCCTGGTGAAGAATTTCAAGAAGTTCATCAGAAATCCAGAGAGAAGGAACACATTCCGAAAATTCTTCCAAAAAGATAATCGACGAAAGGGATCCTCCTCTTCATCGAAGAAAGAAAAAGGAAGCGATGCCGAAGAAGAAAGGCCGCCTCCAGAATGCTATCACTGCAGAAAAACCGGGCACATTCGAAGCCAGTGCCCAAAATACCAAAAGGAACGGAAAGAACAAAAGAAAGCAAAAGAAAAGAAGAAAGTGCTGAAGGCCGCTACTTGGGATGACTCTTCCTCTGAAGAGTCAAACAGTTCTGAGTCAAGTAGCGAGGAGGAAGCAAACTTGTGCTTAATGGCCAAAAGCGACGATGACGACACCAGTGTTCTTAGCAACACTGAGGTATCTCCTCCTACCTTTGAAGAACTTTATGATAAATTTGTTTTATTAAATCATGAAAATGAATCTATTATAAAAGAAAATCGTAAACTCACAAAAAAATTAGTCTCTCTTGAAAAAAGAAAAGTTTCATGTCAAGAATGTGAGCACTCTTTATTTATGATAAAAGAACTTGAAGTTTCTCTCTCTAATGCCCTTTCACAAAACAAAATCATTGCAAAAGAAAAAGGGGACTTAGAGAGAAAATTGAAAACTTCTATATTACAAATTGAAAAAAAAAGGATTTGAAAATAAATGTGTTATGATTGTTCAAGAAAATACATCTCTTAAAAAACAAAATCAAAATCTCAATTTAGCCATAACCAAATTCGGGATTGGTCAAAAATCCCTGGATATGCTTCTGGGTAATTAATGCTTTGGGTCTGGAAAAATCGGACTCGGATATAAAAGTGAACACTACCGCCCGACGCTAGCTACTAACGCCGGCGGTAGCTCTAAAGTTAAAAATTCTTCTAGTTTTTCTAATGTACAAACATCATCCAGCAAGGGCAACATAGAAACTCAGAAAAGGGTCTCAACCCCCTTTATTTCGTGTGTTAATTGTCTTAAATTTGGACACACGTCTGGCTCTTGCAGGAATATAATAAATCAACGATCATTAAAACAAATCTGGGTACCTAAGAAATCCACTTACTCTATGGGTGGTACCTCTTGGGTATCTGGGTCTTTACTCTCATCCTCTTTCTAGATTTGCAGGAAGGCTAAGGAAACAGAAGACGTGTGGTATTTGGACTCAGGATGCTCCAAACACATGACAGGCAATAAAGCAAAATTCCTTAGCCTAGAAAAGAAGAAAGGAGGAATAGTAACGTTTGGCGATAACGGTAAAGGAAGGATCATGGGAGTTGGTACAGTGGGTAACGCATCTTTTCTTATATCAAATGTGCTTTATGTGAAAGGATTAAAACATAACCTAATATCTATAAGTCAACTATGTGATAAAGGTTTAGACGTACTTTTTGAATCTTCCACTAACCTTTGCAAGATTGTTAATCCTAAAACAAAAGATGTGTTATTAACTGCACCTAGAATTCATAATGTTTACACAGTTTCATTTCATGATCTTTCTAAATCTTCTATAAAATGTTTTATAACGAAAAATGATGAATTAGAATTATGGCATAGACGCTTAGGCCACGCTAGTACAAAGCTCATCTTAAAACTAGCAAAAAGAGAATTGATTAGAGGATTGCCTAAGTTAAATGGAAATTTATCTTCATTATGCTCTCCATGCCAAAAAGGCAAATTTACTAAGTCATCTTTTAAAAGCAAAAACGAAATTTCTACATCAAAACCTCTGCAATTAATTCATATGGATCTTTTTGGTCCCGTTAACACTGCGAGTCTTGGTGGTAGATTATACACTTATGTTCTCATAGATGACTATTCTAGATATTGTTGGACTTTATTTCTCTCCTCCAAATCTGATGCGTTTTGCGAATTTTCAAAATTATGTACTCGCATTCAAAATGAATTAGATTTAAAAATAATATGCATTCGCTCAGATCATGGAGGTGAATTTGAAAATGAAAATTTTAAATCTTTTTGTGACATGTTAGGTATTAAGCATGAGTTCTCTGCTCCACGCACACCTCAACAAAACGGTGTTGTAGAATGGAAAAATAGGACAATACAAGAACTTTCACGCACAATGCTATCTGAATATAAATTACCTAAGTATTTTTGGGCAGAAGCTGTAAGCACTGCATGCTATGTAATGAATAGAGTTATGCTTCGCCCATCATTAACTCTCATACCATATGAACTCTACTATCAAAAGAAACCTAACGTATCGTATTTTAGAGTATTTGGATGTAAATGCTTCATTCTTAATACAAAAGATTCTTTAGGAAAATTTGACGAAAAATGCGATGAAGGAATATTTCTTGGTTATTCTTCAACTAGTAAAGCATATAGAATATTTAATAAAAGATCAAGCAAGGTTGAAGAGTCAATTAATGTCAGATTTGATGAGTTTGTTTCATGTGCAGAAAAGCTCCCTACAGGTACCGATGATGAACCTTTGCCATCCTTGGAGCACGACGAAGAAAAACCGTCCAAAGAAGAGGAGGAGAAGTCAAAAGAAGATGAATATGTACCTCCAAGCATTCTAAACTTCTCCAAAAATCATCCAAAGGAGCTAGTCATTGGGGAACCTTCTACTGGGGTAAGAACTCGGTCCTCTCTTCATGAAACATTTTCAAATATTTGCTTTGTGTCTGAAATTGAACCTAAAAACGTTTCCACCGCTTTAAATGACGAATTTTGGTTTTTGGCAATGAATGAAGAGTTAGGACAATTTGAAAGAAATAAAGTTTGGAATTTAGTAGAAAGACCATCTAATCATCCAATTATTGGCGTAAAATGGATTTTTAATAATAAGCTAGATGGTGAATCTAGGATTGTAAGAAATAAAGCACGCTTAGTTGCTCAAGGCTATTCACAAATCGAGGGGGTAGATTTTAAAGAAACTTTTGCACCCGTAGCTCGCTTAGAATCTATACGAATATTTTTGGCATTTGCAAGTTTTAAAAGAATAAAATTATTTCAAATGGATGTTAAAAGTGCTTTTTTAAACGGATTTATTAAAGAAGAAGTTTATGTAGAACAACCCCCCGGTTTCATAAATGAAAGATTTCCAAATCATGTTTACAAATTAGAAAAAGCACTTTATCGTTTAAAATAAGCACCCCGTGCCTGGTATGATCGTCTTACATCGTTTTTGTTAGAGCACGGTTATGTTATGGGAAGTGCAGACAACACACTCTTCATTAAGCATAAAAATAACGAATTAATTATTCTACAAATATATGTTGATGACATCATTTTTGGAGCCACTAATGAAGAGTTGTGTAATGAAGTAGTCTTAATAAGGAAAAATGAATTTGAAATGAGTCTTGTAGGAGAACTATCATATTTTCTTGGTTTTCAAATTTCACAAAGAACTGATGGTATTTTTCCGTGTAAATCAAAATATGTTCACGATATGCTTAAACGATTTGGATTTGAAAATCTTAAACAAGCTTCTACTCCTATGAATGCTTCTTTAAAACTAGGAAAAGATGAATCTGGAATTTCTATTGATCAAACGCTATATAGAGGAATGATAGGTTCTCTTCTTTATTTAAGTGCATCTAGACCAGATATAATGTTTGCCATATATTTATGTGCTCGCTTTCAAGCCGATCCAAAAGAATCTCATTTAAAAGCGGTAAAACATATTTTTCATTATCTAATAGGGTCATCTAAACTAGGATTATGGTACCCACATAATGACTCTTTCACACTCCACGGCTATTCCGATTCGGACTACGCCGGGTGCTCACTAGATAGAAAAAGCACTAGCGGTACGTGTCACTTTTTAGGACCCTCATTAGTTGCTTGGTCTAGTAGAAAACAATCTTCGGTTACACTCTCCACCACGGAGGCCGAATATATCGCACTTGGTAGTTATTGTGCACAAGCGTTATGGATGAGCCAAACACTAGAGGACTTTGGATTTCATCTCAAAAACATAGATCTTGAATGTGACAACAAAAGTGCAATAGACCTCACATATAATCCTGTACACCATTCTAGATCCAAACACATCGACGTTCGTCATCATTTCATTAGGGATCACATTAAGAAAGAAAATATAAAAGTAAGCTTCATTGGGACAGACTCTCAACTCGCTGACATATTCACTAAACCTCTTCCCGATGCACGATTTCGTTTATTACGACTTGAGTTAGGTGTGCTAGATCTTACAAGTTAAAACATGCTCACAAATACAAGCTTCTTCACTTTTAACCATCAAAAACATCTCCTAAAAATCTGCACTTTCAGCATGAAACTACTATTGGGACACCTAATCAAGACCACCAATCCAAATTTCCAAAATCCTAAAAAATCGTTCACTATCTCCCGCGTTAGCGCTACCGCAGGCGCTAGCGTCCATGTTCATTTTTCTGTATTTTTTTAATTTCTAAAAATCCCTTAAAATATATAAATCTATATTTTCTGCTTAGTTTTGCACTTCTGTGTTTCTTTATTTTTTTGAAAAATCAAATACAAAACTACAAAAACCAAATTACAAAAAAATATGCTTTTCTTTTTCGCTTGTGTTGTTTCCTTTGTTTAAAGTTCATCTTTATGCAAAAATCAAATATAAGAATTCCAAAAACAAAAATTACAAAAATATGCTTTTATTTGCAAAAATCAAATACAAAAATATAAAACTTTAAAACTATAAAAAAAAACTCTATGATTTTTTTTGTGAAAAATCAAGCATGATTTAATCTACTATTTAGAAATTTTACAATGTTGCAATTTATCTTTTCAAACTACTTTGGACATTGTCTTTCTTCATGCTTTGATATATCTATTCAAATGTGCATCAATTATTGTTTAAAAGTTGTGTAGGATCAAGCTTAGCATGCCTCTAAGTATGAGTAAATGTTTTATGGTTGATAATGATATTTATTCACTCACCCTTTTTGGCATTGTCTACATATGTGTTTAATCTAAGAATACTTGTGTATGTTTTGTATTAGTACAATGGATTAAAATTGCACAAGTATCTTACCTACACTCCTTCTTTTGCACTCTTAAAAATTAAGAAAAGTGGTTATATTTTTTTTCTCATAAAATCTATTGATTTGCAAAACAAGTGTATTCGGAGAACTTTGTACAAAACAAAATTATAAAATAAATGACAAAGATAACTCCACCAAGCACTACTTGAACCTCCTGATAAGTCTTAATGAGCATTGTGAGGTTGAGCACCTTGGAAAGAATAATAAAGTGTCTTGTGCAAATCAAATCTTTCTTTCAAAAATAAGAAAAACCACTTTCTCTTAAGTACACCGGATCACTAGTCTCAAAATTCAAAATAAAATAGGTGATCCCCCAAGCACTACTTTGCACCCTGATAAGTCTTGATGAGCATTGTGTGTGCAAAGCACCTTGGTAGTTGTACATTTTTTTTGTGCATTAAAGTGTGTGGAAGTAATCTTATTTGTGTTTTATTGTGCTTCTTACTTTACATATTACTTGTATTTTTGATTAAAACATTTGTTTACTTTCCTCAAAATTACACTTATGTGCACATCATTATCTTCCATCACACTTCATCTCATGAGTATTGGATACTAATGCTAATTCTATATTACTTTTTATTTATGAAATGCACTAGAAAACCTAGCATGTGTTCTACAATGTTTTGTATGTTTTTGAAATTAAGAATTAAAGTAACATTGTGGTCATCTCTTTTTGATAAACATTATTTCATGCTTGGTTATTATAAAATTTAAAACTGCAAAATGATTTCCAAAAACATCATTTTTTGTGATCTTTAACTCATATTTTTTGGATTATCACTACTATTTGCTGTTTTTGTATTGCTATAAGTCTTCCGCATCTTAACCATATTAGTGTTTTACCTTGCGCTTTCCTTGCTTGCTTAATATCTTGTATTCTTTGCATCATCACTTATTCTTAAAAATTCCTATCTTTCATTAAGTGCTAGATTTCCTTGGAACACTTTTTTATTGGTTACTTCAAACATAAAAATCTTTTATGCTAAAAACTCTGAATATTTTGTAATGCTTATAACTCTGATCTATTTCAATGAAAAACAATTCTAAACCTCCTTATCATTTACTTAAAAAGCTCGATCATGCCTTCTCTTCTATTTACAAATTCTTTGGTGCTTTGTTTCCCTACCCTCTTTTGCTAATAACAAAGGGGGAGAACTAACATGATAAATATAACCCGCTATCATAAACCCAACATGACAAATTCAGATGATAGCTTACATATTAGGGGAGCACTCACTTAGGGGGAGCATGTATTTAGGGGGAGCAATTCTAAATGCTAAAATCAATAATTATCCTAAGTCATCACTCGCACACACACACAAGTAGAGTTTCATCATGCTTATTTATTAATGCTTTGATTTATCATTAATGGATTTGTTATTATCAAAAGGGGGAGTTTATTGGAACAGGGTCTTGCGCATCTCCTAGGTTTGAGAATAACAAATCCTATGTGTATTTGATCTTGTGTGTTCAAGTGTGCAGGTTTACATAGTCCATATGACTCAAGGAGTACTCTTGATGACTGCCCCCAAAATTGAGGCAATAATTCGAAAAGGCTCACTAGCGTCGGCGGTAGCGATAGCGCACGGCGCTAGCGATGATTAGCGCAATTCTGGCAGTGTTTTTAGAAAGAGCTAGCGCCCGGCAGTAGCTACTAGCGCTGGCGGTAGTATGGCGCACAAGAGGCATAGAGCAAAATGTTGCCACGGATTGAAGATCCTGCCGCGCAAAACATTTCCTAATCCGGGCTAGCGTCGGCGGTAGCGCTAGCGCCGGCGGTAGCGCTTGGGCTATAAAAGGACCCCCCCTCTCCTCTTGTTTTCGACACACCTATTGCATACACCTCAGAGAGAGTACTAGAATTCCATAGGCTTGTCTTAGCCGAAATTTGAGGTCCCAGCGAAGCTCTGCCAATTTCTGAAGGAGAATTCCATCACGCCGAATCCAGACGAAGTCCGCTTCAACAAACGTTGATTCTACAGCGGATCTTCGTCTCCTACTTCATAAGTTCATCTTAAGGGAGGTTTTGTTATTTTATTTCTCTTTCTTCATTGTAAACGGTAGTGAAATCGCCTCGTGTTGGCGACTAGGTCTGGGGTAGACTTAGGGCTGAAATTTGCCTCGTGTTGGCGACTAGATCTAGGCTAGTTCTAGGGGTGCTCAAGGCTACATCCGGGGAAGGATTGGCGAGAGCGGCTTGAGGCCGAATCCGGTGAGGATAAGGCTAGGGCCACCGGTTCGTGGGGAAGCGAGTCGGGATAGAAAACAAAACGAGCTTTTTTATTATTCGCCTCCGATCTCTAGCGTCATCGAGATCAAGTTTTGTAAAACTTATTTATCATTAATAAAGCTTGTCTCTTTTTTGTTTTACTTCACTTATTTCATGTCTTTAATCTCGCAATAATTCAAAGTTTTTAAATATAATCTAAAGTTTTTGAAAACCCTTATTCACCCCCCCTCTAAGGGCGCCGACCGATCCAACACTTATTTCGTATAGATAGTGCCTCCAAACTTTTAGCGCGAACACTATGGCACCCATTTCTAGGTCATGGGTTGCATAGTTTAGCTCGTGAGTCTTCAACTGCCGTGAGGCGTAGGTGACTACTCTGTCGTGCTGCATTAGTACGGCTCCAAACCCTTTCAGTGATGCGTCGGTGTAGATTTGGAAGCCCTCAGTGCGTGAGGGAACTGTCAGAAACGGAGCAGATGTTAGCTGGTTCTTTAGTTCCACGAACGTTGCTTTGCATTTGGATGTCCATTGAAACGTTGTATATTTTTTGGTGAGGGTGGTGAGGGGTAAGGCGATCTTAAAAAAAACGTCTATGAACTTGTGGTAGTAGCCGGCGAGACCAAGGAAGCTCCTGATATCTGCTGCTAACTTAAGTGGTGGCCAGTCTCGTACTGCTTGTACTTTGTCTTGGTCCACTGCTACCCCGTTCTTATTGATCGTGTGTCTAAGGAATCCGACTTCCTCCATCCAGAATTCACACTTACTGAATTTTGCGAAGAGAGAGTGTTCCCGTAACTTGAGTAACACCATTTGAAGATACCTGGAATGATCTGTTTTGTTCTTTGAGTAGATCGGCATATCATCTATGAAAATGATCACAAAGTGATCCAAGAAGGGTTCAAACACCTTATTCATTAGAGCCATGAAGGCGGACGGGGCGTTGGTCAGCCCAAATGGCATCACCATAAATTCGTAGTGCCCGTAGCGGGAGCTGAAGGCTGTTTTGGGGATGTCCTCCTCTCGCACTCGAAGTTGGTAGTAGCCGGACCTTAGGTCCATTTTGGAGAAGACGGACGCGCCTTGTAATTGATCGAATAATTCGTCTATCTTAGTTAGTGGATAGGTATTTCGGATGGAGAGTTTGTTTAGTTCCCTGTAATCGATGCACGGACGTAATGATCCATCCTTCTTCTTGACGAACAATACCGGGGATCCCCAAGGTGAGGTACTTGGATGAGTGAAACCTACATCGATTAGCTCCTATAATTATATTTTGAGCTCAGCTAGTTCCTTTGGGGCCATCCAGTAAGGTGCTAGGGATACTGGTCGTGCTCTGTGGGTCAGTTCAATCTGGAAGTCCACTTCTCGTTATGGGGGCATCCCTGGAAAGGATTAGGGAAAGACGTCTGGGAAGTCTCGGATTACGAGCACTTTAGTGATTACTTACATCTTGTCCTCCATTTCGAAGTAGATCAGGTACATCTCATCCTTTCGTCAGACTGCTTTGACTATTTGGGCGAACATTAGAATGATGCGGGTGACAGATGGTATACCTGCCAGAGTGATAGATTGCCCAGTCGTGTTCTGGAGGTTGATCTCTCGGGTCGAGCAATTGATTTGGGCATTGTGCTCGGCCAACCAGTCCTTTCCTAGGATGATGTCGAATCTGGTTATTGCTAAAATAGTTGCGAAGATTTTGAATTCCATGTCCCCCAGCATTGCTTGGAAAGAACACTTTTCTGTGGATATCATGTCTGATCCGTCCAGGAGTCGTATTCGTATTGACATTCCAGACGATCGTACGGTGTTTTCTTTATCTGCGATGAAATCCCGAGAGACAAAGGAATGTGTGGCACCGATATCGAATAGCGTTTTAGCGGGGTGACATTCTACCAAAAGTAAACCTGGTAACATATATACTATGATCACATGTTCTTTACAGATATACAGGATGAGTAACTACAAAGTTTAAACAAAAGGATATATCACACATCTCTACTAGATCATATCATCTCATTCTAGCATTGCTAACAAAAATATATACCTATCACTACGCCTGGTGACGGTCCGTGCTGAAGATCTAACGCATAAGCCTCAAGCGGTGCTGCTCTGCCCTGTCTGGCCTAGTCCCTCCTGCCTGCGGGTCATCGTCTACGACCTCCTCGTCCCCATCCTCTCTCCGCGGCTCCCTGCACTGCTCCTAAGCTGGGCCTACCTATAGCCTGAGGGCAGAAAGCTCTAATGTGCCTAGGCTGCTGGCAAAGGAAGCAGTTCCCTGCAAAGGGAACATCTCGTCGTGCGGCTGGGGCAGGCTGAGGTGCTAGAGCTGGTCGGGGTGCTGGGGCTGGAGGTGCCTGTCGAGGCTGGGGTGCCTGCCTATATGGATGATGGCGGTGACGCTGTCTCCTATCTTGATCCTGCCTACGAGGGCCTTCCCCTCTCTCTCGGCACTGAGTCCGGGGGACGTCCATATGTCCCCTTCGCTGCTGGGCCACCATCCTCTGGTCCATCTCTAATGTTGTAGTGTGTATGGCGATCGTGTGGAAGGTCGACTGTGAGATCATGATCAAAGCTTGTCGGAGGTCATCACTTAGTCCTCGGTAGAACCTAGCAGCTCTGTCTCTACCTGTAGTCACCAAAGTCCCAGCGAAATGGGCTAAGTGAATAAATTCTCGCTGGTACTCTGGCACAGTCCTCTCTCCTTGTCGGGTGTAGGAATCGCTCCTGGGAAGCAACTCGGTCAGCGTCTGAGATGAAGTGCTCCAGGAAGGCCTCAGAAAACTCTCCCCACAGGATCGTGCTGAGTGGTTGCCCTCTAAATATGGAGTTTTTGGCTGCCCTCCACCAGTCTCGGGCATAGCCCTCCAGTAAAGTCACTACTAAAGACACTGCGGCCACAACGGGGCACATTATACCGACTAGAATCTCCTCTACTCTCTCTACCCACTCCTCTGCCTGCATGGCAGACTCGGTGCCTCAGAAGATAGGGTGCCTCAACCCTCTAAAGGTCGTCAGAAGGTCTGTGGGCATGGTAGGCTGTTGGGGTGGCCGTAGGATGGCCATCTGAAAGGTGGCCAACAAAGTTGTTAGTGTCCATCCCAGCTCGGTCTCGGTAAAAGGGACTGCAGCTGGAGCGGCCGGAGCTGGTGGTGGAGTGGTAGGATGGTACTGATCCCTAGAGGAACACCTTCCATTACTGGACTCTGGTATCTGGAGAAGTAACATACGAACATCAGTAGTTGCAAAAGTAAGGGAATTTTGCAGAACTGACTGAAACGGAAGCGGAAAGCGTGTGGGTGTACTACTGTGCAGTCTAGGATCCTTAAACCTTAAACCTAAGGGTCCACCAGGCTTACACTGCGTGGTTCATCCCGAACCAAGAAACGGAACCTGGGAAGGGAGGGTCTAAAGACTGCCCCATATGGTCGGATCGTGGTAGCTCTGATCCATTTGTAAGCCCCCCCCCCCCCCCCAACTAAACCTGGTTCAGGGAGAGGGGGTCTTACTGCCCAAGACGGCCACTGAGCGCTTCCCGGGTGGCGACAACCCACCCTATCAAGCACTGAGTGATCTCCTTGTCAGGAACAAGAATCATTACATCACACATCAAAGTCACACAGCGGAAGCAGAATTCAGGGAAGTAAGGAGGCACAAACTATATATATCTAACTGAAAAGGCCGTGGCCTACTGTTTACATAAAATGCCCCATGGGCTACAATAGGTATAACAAAAGACTCCTTATTTAGCCCTATACTCTAGGACTCACGCATGGAATACAGGGGGCGAGGCTGGAGTGTCTGATCGGGAAATCTCTAGGGCCGGTAAGTCATCCGGCGGTGTGGGGGCTTCGCGCTGTCCCATCTCCTGTGAATGGTTATTAGAATAACCGTTAGTCACAGAGCTAAATGGAAAACATATTCCCTTCCCGGATCCGTATCCTTGGGGCGGGCTAAAGAACTAAAATAAATAGTTGAAGCAAAGAAAAGGTTAGGAGCAGGTATATATATATATCATTGGGGGCCCACAAGCCATAATTTCAATAAAGTAGGGGGTGCATAGATTACAACAACGTTAGCAATCCTACCGTTCATACACACATCAGGTATTCAAACCTGAACACACATAACCCTTTGTCAACCCAGACTGGACTGCTTCTCTTCTATCAGGGTAGCGAACCCTGCGGGCCTCGCCGATGTGGCCGTCGGTGGCAGTGGCCAGTCCTGCCACTTCTGCACGTAGTCGTACCGTATCACCCAGGCCCTCCTGTACAGCTTGGTGTACTAACTAGATGTGAGCGACATCCAGCGATTCCGAGATTTAGGCAGACCAGCGGAGGGAAAACAGTGGGTTCAAAGTGGTGCTAACCCGCGGTAAACATCTCCATGTTGCCATGAGTCGTCAACCCTCCCACACCGGTACGAACGGTCTGCGAGCATGACCGACCCGCCACTTTCATAGCAAGCAATTTGCAAACAATTTATAGAAAGAACGACTACTCCAGGTCCACCGCGGCTTCCTTGACTCAACCGGCTAGACAACTTTTGGCCGAGAGACGCAGCGGAAGTGGGGCATCTTATTTATGACTAACCCTAGAGGTAGAACACAACTCTTGGTTATCCCCAACTAAGATCTTATAGCAGCATAGAAATAACTGTTATCTAGCGCAGGACCTGGGTTAGTATAATACAGTGCAGCGTAAACTACGGAGCTGAGTAATAAAACACTTAACAGTAGGAAGGTTGAAGGCAGGGGCCGAATTAACGGGACCAGTATGAGACTGGAGTATCAAAAGGAATGAACAAAAAACAATGATCAACTGACCAGTGCGAGACTGGAGTATTGAAAAGAATGAACAGTAAGCAAATAAACAATTGACCAGTGCGAGACTGGAGTACTGGAAGTAAATGAACAGAAAGTATAATTAAGTGACCAGTGCGTGAATGGAGAATTAAAAGGAATAATTGCAGAACCTAAATGCAGGACCAGTACGAGAATGGAGAATTAAAAGGAATAATTGCAGATAGTAAATGCAGGACCAGTACTAGACTGGAGAATTAAATAAGCGGGTTAGTACTCCAATCACTCCATTTCAGGAGGCTTAAGTGTCGACTCCATTCTTATGAGGAAATTCTATTCTTTCCCCGTTCATAGGGGCCTCTTCTCTAATCATAGGATCCTGCTTATTTTAGTTAGAGATCAGGGTCAACTTATATTTTATGAGACTTCATATTTCTGTGTGCCTTGGGTTCACACTTTAATTATCATGTCGTTACTGATTAGAAATGTCGCCTCCGATTGCGACCCAATTGCGTGTTTCGATGCTCTTAACTCAGTCGATTTCTTGTCGTAAATGGTGAGTTTTCCATTTATCTTTGATTGACTCGCACAATTTTACTATATAGTTAAAATGACGCGTCGAGGGCCCGCATGTTTTTCCCAAATATTTCCGTTCATTTTAAGGGATTATTTTGCTCGTAGAAATCTTATTTAGGCTTTTAAAATTATCAAAGGAATTGATAAAAATTCCAAACTTTGATAGTAGTTGTAAAATAGCCTAAATTTGAGCCTATAATTTTTGGAGAATTTTCCAAAGTCATTTAGGCCTTTAATTTCTTTAATAAAACCTTGTATAGGCATATAAAAATATCAAAACTCAACTTAAATCTCCAAAAATTTCTGTAGGTGCCCCTATGAGTGGGGAACATTTTTCATGTTGGGAGTTTTTGTCACAGATGCCTGGTTTAGCCTCAGAAAAATCAGGAAGGGAAAGGGTGCAAGTGGGGTGCGGATAGAGGATTGGGAGGTGGGAGGGGGTGCTGAACCATGCGCCTCCCTTTGCCCCCACAGCAGATCTGGGCTGATCCCCTGCGGGGGGCACAGAAATGGAGGGGAGGGGCGGGAATTATAATTCCCGTCGAAGTCCGATCTCATCAAGAGATCGGACGGCAGTTGCTGCCCCTCCCGACGAGGAAGAGGGTGGCGGCCTATTCCACCGCCAGGAGGCGGCCTCCTACTACTGGCGCCGCCTTCGGCCGACTCGCCGGGGGCCGATGACTACTCCGACAGTGGTCCGGTGTCCTGGATCCGCCGGTCATAGTAGGAATGAGAGAAAAGAGGTTGGGGCGGTGGCGCGTCCTGCATAGTCCATGCAGGCCATGGCCGCGCCACCTTTCCCTCAAGAGGGCCATTCACCTCCCCCGGCTAGTTCGCCGGGGGTGGGGCTTACCTCTGGGGGTGGTCCGGCGGCCAGGCGCCGCCGCCAGGGGTGGCCGCCAAAACCCTACAGAAATACGGGGAAAAGGGAAGGGGCAGCTCGCGGGTGCCGCCGGAGACGCATTCTCTGGTGGCCCTGCCGCCTTCCCTCGTTGGAGCTGAGGTCCCCGGGTGGGGTCTTATTCCCCCAGTGCCACCACTGGCGCTAGGGGTGCAGCTTTCACGGCCAGCCTCCACCCGGGCCTAGGAAAGGCTCGGGTGGCGCTCCGACGATGGGGAGGGTGGCTGGCTTGCCTCGGGGGAGTGGGAAGGGGGGAGGGTGGTCCACCTGCAGAGGGGGGGGGAGGGGCGGGCTCGGGAAGAAGATGGTCGTCCGACCATGGAGGGGCTGACGGTGGAAGCTTTGGGTAAGGCTTCTCCGACAAGGTGGTGCACGGGCAGGGAGGGGGAGGTGGCTAGGGGTTTGTACTCAGCAAGGGGGAGGGGTTGGGTCCCTTTATAGGGGAGGAGGGGGGCTTCCCTCCCTTTATTTCCAATGTGGAACTAAAGTGAGGGGTGGGGGCGGGATATATTTTCTCCCCCCCCCCCCCCCCCCCCCTCCCTCCACTACCTTAGGGTGGGATGCCCACTCATGGGCAGCCCTCCCCTTAGTGAGGAGGTGAGTGAGATCTCTCCCTTAGGGTTGCTTGCAAATTTAGGGTTGGGGGGGGGGGGGGGGGGGGGTTGACCAAAGTCAACCCAATGGGGGGTCCCTCATGTAGGTCAAGGTCCATGGGGTCCACTAAGACTTACTGCAGTCGATTCCGAGTTTGTGTGCTTCGTATTTCGTATGATATGTCGTGGTGGTCTACGAAACCTAAAATGGACATATTTCTCGTATGACCTCGAATAGAAGTGCAACAAGTTTCGCGGCGCTCGTATGGATCATACGAGTCTAACGGCACTGACGGGAGCCGATTCAGAGTACGTCTGGTCACCAATTTACAATAATGTGGTTGTGACGCGCTACGACACTCAAAACAGTCGTTTTCTCTAAACGACCTCAGATCGGGATGGAACGAATTTTGTTGTGCTCGTATTGCTCGTACGAATCTAACGGAACTGACATAGGTCAAAATGGAGTACATTTGGCTACTATTCCACAATAATGTAGTTGTGACGCGCTACGATACTCAAAACAGTTGTTTTCCCTAAACGAACTCGGATCGGAACGGAACGATTTCCGTTGTGCTTGTATTGGGTACATTTGGCTTCTATTCCACAATAATGTGGTTGTGACGCGCTACGATACTCAAAATGGTTGTTTTCCCTAAATGACCTCGGATCGGGATGAAATGAATTATGTTGCGCTCGTATTGGTCATACGAGTCTAACGGAACTAACTGAAGTCAAATCGGAGTTTCCTAGCACAATATCCCCTATTTGTGATACTTTCTACCTTTTAGGTTTACTTTTATTGGGTCCACTAGGGTCTAGGGACCCAATAAAAGTCGAGATGTTGCATGCCTTCTCCTCCTCCTCCTTTCTCGTCTCTGCCTCTTTTCTGTTTTTCTCCTCATCTTCTACTTTCTTCTCCTCTTCCACTTTTTGCCTCTCTCCTTCATCTGCAGCTGCCTTCTAGGCGAGTTGCCTCCTTTCTTCGATGATCTCCCGAAGTTATTCAGATTCGAAGGGATCAACTACCTGCAAGATCAAACATAGAAGATCGTTAGAAGAGAAGTCATCAAGGTAAGCTATCAGCTCGTAGTCCTCCCTCATTGAAGATGTTGAGACCGCAAGAGGGAAAGAGAGACCGGCCCAGTCACTTACCTTAGTAGATGTATCCTCAGCAAAATTTCAGAGACCGCCTTCTTCATACAGGATGGTTGGCCTGACCAAAGTAGTCTTAGCGATCACTTATTCATTTTCATTACTCTTTCTTCTTTTAGTAGTTTGTACAGAAGGATCTGTCTCCTTCCTCTTTTTTTCTTTTGCAGCCTCATGCTGCTCCGTTATCTGCTTCTTAAGCTTTTCAGCTGAGTTATTTGCTTCTGCATCTCGGCCTTTATAACTTCAAAGGAAGCGGTCTCACCAGACTGGATGGTGGTATGGTTATGAGATTCAACCGACTTATGACACTCAAATGTGATCGTGAGTTCAGGGAGATTTAGCTCAGGTGGCCCTAAAGAGGTGTCGTCACGTCGATGACATATGAGACCGCCAAGGCTGCACTATCCTTCACCAGTTCTTGTTGGTTCTCCTTTGCAGGAAAACCAACGTCTCCTTCAGAGCTTCTCCTTTTGCCAGAACCTTAGAAGCTTTGACTGCCAGGGTCTTCTTGAATCTCGTTGTTTCTTTTCCATCGATTCTCTTTTTTGCGGAGGCCTGTCTTGGCAAAAATTGAGTCTTCACCTGCTTGTCAAGGACCGACATCATATCCATCGTCAGAGATCACTACAGTCTGAAAAAGAGTGATCGCTGAAGGGACTAGCTCGTAACTCCTTCCAAAAAGTTCTGAATTTTTAATCCTTGAAGCAGTATTTATAGGCTTTCGCTCATTTATGATGGTCGCGATCTCAGCGGTCAAAGCGAGCATTTTTGAAGTTCTAGCAAAACTTGAAAATGTGCGGGGATCACATTTGCCCGGAAGTCCGCGACCTCACCATTTCGATCAGAATTATCGGCCCTGACGGTCTCGATTTTCTGAGACTGCTCAGACCGTTGTCTCCTCTTTGGTAAATCCTCTAAACCATAGGCGACCTGATTCCAGCGAGACTACATGACCGCACAGCCTGTTTTTTGTCTTTTTTGTTGTTTGCACCCCCCTGTATCTTCTTTTCTCTGCCCCGGTTCTCCTGTACCTCGGGCAACCCATTATTTTTGGACCTGCCCATTTGGGTAGGCCACCGCGTCTATAAATAGAGGGGTATGGTTACCAGAAAAGGGACTTTTGATTTGAGCCTCCAGCTTGTGACCTATACAAGCGGTCTCAAATTTTGTCTCTTTTCTACCTCTCACCCTGACCTGTTTTAGACTCTCCTGTAACCCCTTTTTGAGATCAATTAAAGCAGGTTTTTCCCTCAACAACCTCTCTTCTGGCATCATTCATCCCAAGTAACTAATACTCCACAGTTTCCCCTCATCCCTTCGAAGTGTGAGTTTTGGAGGTACAATTTATGTGTCAACATGTAGAGCAACCACCTGGATTTAAGAATAGTGAACATCCAAATCATGTGTACAAACTAGTGAAAGCACTTTATGGTTTAAAGCAAGCACCTCGTACAAGGTACGATAGATTAATGACTTTTCCAATAAAACATGGATTTCATATGGGTAATGCGGATACCAGCTTATTTGTCAAACATAGTTATCACGATTTAATAATTTTACAAATCTATGTTGATGATATAAAATTTGGCCCCACTAATGAAACATTGTGTAATGAAATTGTAGAAGTGATGCAAAGTAAATTTGAAATGAGCTTAGTGGGTGAATTGACATATTTTTTGGATTTCAAATTTTTCAAAGACAAGATGGAATTTTTATTTGCCAAAACAAATATGTAAAAGACATGCTTAAATGTTTTGTGTACAACCCCCATATTTGTCGAGCGAACTCATCTTGATGTGGACGAGGAAGAAGCTACAGCTGTCGTTCGACTTGTTTGGCCAGGGGTGAGCGGGCCATGCAGGGTCTGCTCGCTCGGTCTTTTTGGCGTGGGGCCTAGGTGAGGGGTGAGTGGACCAAGTAGTCGACTCACCCGCGCCAAGGCAAGAGGCGAGTGGACCAAGTGGTCCACTCACCTCCCCTAGGCTATTGACGGACCATTTTGTCTATCTGTATACCAGTTTTAGAAAAGCTATAAATAAACCCCCATGGGCACCTTGACAAGGGATCAGATATTGGGTATTGGAGGCGAAAGAGAGCTTTTGCCTTCCAGGGTGCCCATCTTAGCTTTGGTTTGGGAGGGGAAGATATTCTAAATCTTTCGGGTTAGTGGTGGGACCTCCTCATTGCAACTCGCGGGGTCTGTTTTGTCTAAGTTCACCATAGTGAGAGGTTCCATGACTCTAAGTGACCGGCCTTGTGCTCTCGCTCAAGAGAAGTAAGGGCAAGCTACCAAGCCATTTTGAACTGTTTGACCCCAATTTCAGGGTTTCAACATTCTGGTGTCACAACCCGCATTTTCCCAAGAATTAAATACATATTATCAGAGCAAGGGGAAAATACGCATCGTGATGCCACGTCCTGCAGGAGACGACTACAGACGCTCAGGCAAACACACCTTACGATAAATTTATAAAAGACGTATATATGTTTGAGAAAAAAAAGAAGATTTACATTTTTAGCTTAGGACCGCGTCCCTCGGTCCGGTGAATCACTACTCCACAAGTAGAAAGCTATACATACGCAGCGGAAAATAGGTTTGTTTTTAGCCTACATGAGCATGAAGATCCACATCCCAGAAATGATATGCACATGTCTATGTTTAGTATAGTAAGAAAGTATTTTCTACGGTCTTCAAAGTATGTGACAATTATTTAAAAATCCTGATGTGCAAGAATGACATTTTTATACCAATAAAATAACTAATGCATCCTAGCATAAAGCTTCCCAGAGAGCAAGTAGGTAAACAACCCGAAAGTAACAGCAAAACTACTAGCAAGTAAACTAAGCATAAAAGCCAAACGGGCGCCAACAACTGACACAAACCCGCAGGAAAGAAGGAAAACAACTAAAGAACTGCCCCTTACCTAGAAGAGAGGAAGGGTCTCGACAGGAAAACTGAACGACACCGCTCTAACTCCTACGGCAGCTAAAGACCTGAACCTGAGACATTCACAAGAAAAGAATGCCTCAGCCCAAAGGGTGCAAGAAAACCAAGATTAGCAGCAATCAGAAATAAAAGATTGCAGAAAGGAGAACTAAGCAGATAAACATCAATCATCTTACAACAACTCGAGCCAGCTCAAATTAGTGCTCTCGGCAAGAGGAAAAGCTGCACCAGAAGGTAATAGCCAAAGCAATCAAGGTCAACCACGTGTCCTCCATTGCGGCTCAGAGGTGGTGGTTATAAATATAATATCATAATACACATATATAAGCCTGTAAATTATCAAGCACTTGAGACTGATCAGCTCGAGGGAAGAGCGTCCCCCAAAAGAAGGCACTACGACGGTGGTATCTTCCACTAACGCCCGCAGCCCAAAAACCATACAGGAGTGCTGCGGCGGTGGCTCCAATCCACCCAAACCAACAGCCCAAAAGAGGCGCTGTGGCGGTGACTTTAGCTCACACAATCAACAGACTCACACACAGCACCAGAAGCAGGGGTGCATAAACATATAAATATGTATATGCATATGTATATAAGTATATAAATAAACCACAGTGCAGTCCACCAGAGAACACTCAGAACATTAGACCACAAAGATCATAGAGATCAAGAACCACTCACCAAAACTATCCTGGAGAATTAGACAACATAGCTTACTTAGCTCATAAATCCAATAGAGCAAACAGAGGAGTGTCAGGCAGGAAAAAAACTGGATTATCAGATAGTTGTAACCACAACTCGAGACGAGAGAATCAGTAGCACATGGTTCAGCAATTAATCAATATATCAACATTCAACTTACAACAAGGTCGGAGATTTCAGAAAGTCGACACCATGCAAGGCCTGGTGTCGGAACAAGACGAGGATAAACTTAACACGGAGGCCCAACACCAGAACAATACTTATCGGTCCACTTGAAAACACTTGGTGAGTCCAAACTTGACTCCCAACGAACTTCTCGTAACAGTACGATGAATAAGGCACGACAAGACACCACAATGAACACTAACCAAAAATAGGGCAACTCAAAGAATAGAGCATAGCTTTATCAAAAGTCTCAGCCAAAGGGACTTAAAAGGTTTGATAACATCGCTTAAGATACCCGGGAACACCCGACAAAAGAACATATAAATTTATGAGGAAACAATTCAGAATAAGCGAAGAAATCGACTAGAAAGACTTACATCAAAGTCGACGAGAAAGACTTATATCAAGTCGACGGGAAACTTCATAAAAGAAGAAGAAATTGTACGATCTTAGGGCGAGAAAACTTTACTAAACCTAGGGAAGTCTTATCAGACTACCTGGTAGCATAACTAAACAGGTATAGAAGCTATCCAGATTCCAAGGGGATGACATCAGGAATCAAGAACCCAGAACACCAATAAGACCCCAAAAGGGAAACACAACAGCCACTAACCTAAAATTAACAGGTTAGGCAGACAAGGAAGAAGAAAGGACTGAAATAAAGGACTCTCAATCCCCCAACAAAATCAAGCCAAGGGGAATACTACTACTTGAAGGACACAACCAACAAGAGAGCATAATATAACTAAGCTTCAGGAAACAAAGTCATTAAGGAGAAGGACTGCTATTTGCAGCCCACAACCACTAAAAAGGAATCTTTACATTCAACCAGATTGCTAAGACAGTGAGGAGGAAGCATTACCCTTCACTGAGAAAGCTAACACAAAATTTACATGGAAGACTGAGTCGGAAAGGGTTTAAAATACTCAGAAACAAAAGGCAGATTACACAGAAAACCAGGGAAAAGGATTAAAAGAGAAGGGAACAGGCAATAGATGACCTCAACAGCTAGGCTGCTAGTGCGAGACTATGAGTGGTTTTGTAAGTTAGCCAATGTTTAAATAATTGCCGAACTTGACAACCGTATTTTATTATACCCATGGTCCTATAACCGAAGCAATTAAATGCTATATAGCAAGAATAAATTTGAGTTATGAGTCGACTATGCAACTTGAATTATCGAGGCCTGCAACCTGAAGCCGACCCACAATTAATATGGCCGCAACTAAACAAATCACAAGACTAGCTTCCTAAAATGGCTTATATAAACATCATCCTACACCCATAAGAAAGATCATATATACATAGCAATCCCCCAAATTAAAATTAAAATCCCAACTGGTTAATGCATAGCAGCAGCCCTTATTTAGACAAGGAAAAAAGATGCAGCCCCAAACAAAATGCATAAGCATAACAACAGCCCCTATAGCAGCCCCTAATCATAAGAAAACAGCCTCCAAAATAACAGGAGAAGAAGGTAGAACAGCCCCAACAGAATAGTATAGCAGCAGCCCCCAATAACAAGGAAAGAAGCAGCCCCCCCCCCCCCCCCAATAAAAGGCACAGGAAGCAGCCCCCCCCCCCCCCCCCCCCACAAGAAAAGGCATAGGAAGCAGCCCCCAAACAAAATACATAGGAAGCAACCCCCAATTAACAAATATGAGAAGCAGCCACCAAACAAGAAGCATAAGAAGCAACCCCCAATAAAAAAAATAAGAAGTAGCCACCAAACAAAAGCATAAGAGGCAGCCCCTAATTATCAAGAAAAGGAGCTTAAGAAATTCCTAGAGTTTAAGCATACCCCAAACAGAACGTATAGAAAGGCAGCCCCCCATTTAGAGCATGCAAACAGCAGCCCCAATTAGACAAACTTAAGAAGCAGCCCCCCAGTTGGAACATACACAAGGCAGCCTAAATTCAGATTATATAGCAGCAGCCCCAATAAGAATGTATAAAACAGCAGCACCCAATTAAAGATATATATAAGAAGCAGCCCCCCATAAGAGATAAACCTAGGAAGTAGCCCCAAACAAATCGTATTGTAGCAGCCCCCTCAACGAAGAGGAAAAGTAAAGAAGCAATTATATAAGGCAGCCTCATAACAAAGAGTATAACAGCAGCCCCCTCAACAAAGAGGAAAAGTAAAGAAGCAATTATATAAGGCAGCCCCATAACAAAGAGTATAATAGCAGCCCCAAATCGATTAAGAAATCAAGTAAAGATCTACCAACATAATTCCATACCAGAAGAGCAACAGGAAAAGGGGGGAAGGGGAGAAGAAGAAGAAAAGTTTTCTTGCCTCAACAACGGGGCTCCGTCGAAACCCGACGAGCGAGAAGGAAGCCGCCCGGATCCACAGCCCTGGCGACGAAGACAGCCCCGGCGACCAAGATCCCTCCTCCTTCGACTGCTCCGGCGCCTTGCGACACTCGCCGACAAAAAACCCTAGACCTCGTAAACAGAGCGAGAGGGGTGCGGGAAGAGGAGAGGGAAGACAGATCAACTGCTCGATTCATTCATATATATATATATATATATCTTTAGGAAATGATCAGAATTGCCTATACGCACATATACGCAATATCTTAGCATCAAACTCACCAGACGGCGACGTACATGAAATGGTAACGCCCTTTACACTAACGCCACGCAACGGTAACGTTCATATTTAAACTATCAACGTTATCATAGCCCTACTTAGAAGACTATAAGGGAAACTTGGGGCGTTACATCTGGTGCGGTGAGCGTGGAAGTAGCTTGTTCGAAAAAAAATTGAGTGTGCCCCATGACTGGAAGTGAAGAGCAAGGGAACTCTCCCCCTCCAGGCGAGTACGTAAGAAAGAGTGATTTTGATAATTTCAGAAAGTTGGTCCTGGAGACCCTGTAGATCGCACTCACCCCCTTGGGCGAGTACTCAACACCATCAGTACCCGTGCTTGCCTCGCCATATCTGGAGGAGATAGTGCATGCAAGGAGACCAGGGAAGGAGACAGCTTCGAAGGAAGACAGGAACCTCCACGCGCAGGTGCTGTTCCCCAGCCCACCAGGTGCCAGCTACCCCGGCAAGGAGGTTAGGCGAGTGCTCCCATCTCGCCAAGGAGGATGGGGGAACCCTTTCTGCGAGCTAATCCTTTTGGCCCTGGTCTTGGAGGGGTTCAGGGAGCCCACCATGTCCTACTATACTGGCAAGGATGATCCCCTCCATCATCTCTAATGGTTTAAGGATGTCATCTCAATCTGGTAGATGATAGACACTTTCAAGTGTAGAGTCTTCATCATTTCCTTCAAGGGGAAGGCGAGGGACTGGTTCCATCCACTCCCATCATGGACCATATACAGCTTCGAAGACCTGCGCCAGAGTTTCTTGTTGAGGTTCTCCACTTTGAAGAAGAGGAGGAAGGGGGCTGAGGCCCTTTTCCTGATTCAGCAAGGGTAAGAGCAGTCATTGGGGAGCTATGTGGATCATTTTCAGGAGGAGGTCCTTCTCGTTCATGAGGTGCTAGGGCACACCTTGCAACTAGCCTTTACCATCAGGCTACAACAAGAGCTGTTCAGGATGTGGGACTGGCTTGGGACCCTCCTTTTTCCTTCGAGGAGCTGATGGAGCGAGCCTCTCAGGAGATCGAGAGTGAGGCAACCAACCATGAGTTCATGGCAAGGCTGGCCAAGAGGACAGAGGAAGAGAAGAAGGTGCAGGGAGGATCACAGGAGCAAGGAGGGAAGAAGAAGGAAGAGTCAAGGAGACAAGAGTACCAGGGCCCCCTGATGGGAAGGAGCAGGGCTGGAGGTTTCAACCACCAGTCTTCCAGCTAGCCTGGAGACCACTGGGAGTGCCCCCTCAAGGCAAAGAAAGGGGGAATTTCTAGGGGGAGGAAACTTTTAGGGAGGGAAAGGACGGTTCAACCCCGCGGGGTGGCAACCGGGTCCGAGGTTGTTTCAACCCCCGCCCCAACATGTTATGATGACCGATCGAGGAAGAAGAAGAAGAAGGAATCTTGCATGGATAGGAGGAGGGTGTTGCCTTATTGTGACTTCCACCTGGAGTAAGGTCATGTAACGACCACCTGCCATGAGTTTCTGGAGATGAGGGAAGGGAGAAGGACAATGGTCGGGGGAGAGCAGCTACTTTTAGAAGGAGTGGAAGGAGGAGCAAGAAGAGAAGAAGATCTGTGTGAAGAGAGGGCTAATTTGGAGACCCAGGTTGGGATCAGAGTGATCCATGGTGGGGTAGGGATAAAGGCCACCCATAAGGGGAGCCTCCATGCCATCTATCACTAAAGCATCGCTTCGACTTCCTGAGCCCCTCACCCGGCTGAGAAGATCACTTTTTTGGCAAAGGATATGTCGGCCCACGAAGACCCAATCTGCGTTGCACTGGTTATCCAGGCAGCGATCGAGAACTTCATGACGATCTCCCAGATTCTGGTAGACAATGGGAGCTTTGTGAATGTGGTCTTCAAAAAGGCCTTCGACGAGATGAAGGTGGATACAAAGAGAGTATTGGCCTCGAATGGACCGCTCTTCAGGTTCTCCGAAGAGAGGAAAGAGGTGGAAGGAGGAGTCGAGCCACTCGTAACGTCGGGAGGGACGTCAAAGAACTGACGGTTTGTCATTGTGGACGCGCCAAACAACTACAAAGCTATTTTTGGGCGTCCCCTCATCAGTGCCTTCAAGTGTGTACCCTCCTCCTACCACCAATGCTTGAAGTATAGCATAGGAGGGGTCCAGATTCATATCAGAGGGAATCCCAAAGTGGCGCGGCAGTGCAACGTCACTGCGGTGAACACCATCTCATGGAAGGAAGAGGCAAAGGAAGTGGACAAAGTGATGGAGGGACTGGACAGGCTAGAGGCGGCGGAGGAAGTGAATGAGAAAGAGATCATCAACAGCAGGGAGTGCCAGAGAAGGTGCAGATCAGCGGGGGGGGGGGGGGGGGGGGGGGGTGAGCGAGGAGGACCAGGAAAGGGTCCGAAGATGCATCCAGCAAAATGTGGATATCTTTGCTTGGAGTACAACGAAGATGTCGGGCATTGATGCGGATGTGGCGTGCCAATGACTCAACCTTGATCTCAGCATCTGCCCCATCCGCAAACAGAAAAGAGTTGAGGCAACCACTCTCACTGGGCTGATCCATGAGGAGGTAGAGAAGCTGTTGAAGGCAGGCTTCGTAGAGGAGATCCAGTATCTAGGCTGGCTCTCCAACATTATAATGGTGAGGAAGGGGGACGGAAGATGAAGAATGTATAGATTTCTCCTTATTAAATAAACCATGCCCCAAAGATTGTTATCATTTGCCTCAAATTGATCCGCTTGTAGATTCAGCCGTCGGTTTTCCTGTGATGAATTTTTTGGATGTGTTTTTCGGTTACCATCAAATTCGAATGCACACACTCGACTTTAATGATGTTTCTTTCATCACGGATGATGGATGCTACTGTTATCGAATGATGGCTTTCGAGTTAAGGAATGTAGGATCAACCTACCAAAGAATGATGGACCGAGTCTTCAAGGAACAGAAGGGAAGGAATTTAGAGGTCTATGTGGATGACCTTATGGTGAAAAGTAAGGATGTGGATTCTCCTTTGCGATACTTGGTGAAAACCTTCGCCACCCTTCGAAAGTTCAAGATGAGGCTTAACCCCTCAAAATGTGCTTTCGGGGCAAGTTGAGAGAAATTTCTTGATCACCTACTAACTCCGGCAAGGGTCGAGCCCAACCCCGACAAAGTCAGGGCCATCCTGGATCTGGAGTCGCCAAGGAGTGCGAAGGAAGTTCAAAGGTTAACAGGGAAGCTGGCAGGGCTGAGCGGGTTCTTCTCCCAGGCATGGAAGAAATGCTCGCCTTTCTTCAGACCCATGCGCAAGAGCCAGGGATTTGAATGGACGACGGAGTGCGAAGCGGCTTTTCGTGCACTAAAAGTGCAACTAATATAGGCCTCATTGTTACAGGGATCAAGAAAAGGAGAAGATTTGTTTCTCTACCTAGGAGTAGGAGTTGATGCTTTGAGCTTGGTCCTGGTCTGGGAAGAGGAGAAAAAGCAGTTGCTTGTATACTACGTTAGCCGAGTCTTGAAGAAGGCGGAGCTCAGGTGCCCCATTCTAGAGAAGTTGACATTTGTCTTGATCATCTCGGCTCGGAAGCTCCGACCTTATTACAGGCACATTCCATCAATGTGGTGACCGATCACCCCCTTCATAGTATTATGGAAGAGGTGGAGCACTCGGTGAGAATGACGAAGTGGTCAGTAGAACTTAGTGAGTTCGATATCACTTTCGTTCCTCGACTGTCAGTGAAGGTGCATGCAGTAGCGGATTTCCTGGTATAGTGCGTACTCGAGGCGGAAGAGTCAAAATCTGCTAAGCCAGTGGCATGGGAGCTTTTCGCGGACGGGGCATCGGAAAGGCACGCTTTAGGAGGAGGAGTGGTTCTAGTAAGCCCGCAGGGGATGAGGATCGAGCAGGCGATTGACATCCATTTCCCCGTCATGAATAACTAGGCCGAGTATGAGGTTGTGATAGTCAGGCTCCGTCTGGTGAGGGAGCTGGGGATCATGTATGTGAAGGTCTTCACAGATTCAACGGTAGTGGCTTCCCAGGTTTGAGGGGATTTCGAGACCCGGTGGCTAACCCTGTATAAGTATTTGTTGAAGGTTAGGGGCCTTATTGGAATGTTCCGCACCTTCTCCATCCAACATGTTCCAAGAGAAGAGAATGTCCAAGCAGATCGGTTGGTGAAATATGACCTGTATGTAGGGGAATAGTGACCGAGCTATTTTGGCCATCGATTGAGGAAGGAGAGTTGATGGAGATCGATTAGAAGCCTTCGTGGATGGATACTTTCATTCTTTTTTTTACTTCAGGGATATTCCCGGAGGGACTTCCAGATAAAAGGCGATTCAATTATAAGTTGGCACATTACCTGTTGCATAGCCTCTACCGAAAGACGTTGACCAGATTTCTGGCAAGATGTGTGGCGGAAGTGGAGGTCCCAAAGGTTCTAGAAGAGATCCACTCCGGAGAGTGCAGAAGCCATTCCGGGAGCCGAACTTTGCATAAAAGGGTGTTGAGGCAGGGGGTATTTCTGGATGACGATCTAAAAGATACAATAGAGTTTGTGAAGAAATGTCAGAAGTGCCAACTCTTTGCGCCACTCCATATTCAACCCGCTCAGAGGATCAGAACCATCACAGCACCCTGGCTCTTTGCCATCTGGGGGATGGACCTGGTGGGTGCGTTCCCGTAGGCTAGCCGACAAAGAAGGTTCCTTTTAGTCATTATTGACTACTTCTCCAAGTGGCTGGAGGTCAGGGCATTGTCAAAAACAACTTCACAGGTAATAAGAAATTTTATTTGGGGGGAAATAGTTTGTAGGTATGGGCTCCTCCTCGCCATAGTGACAGACAATGGGCCACAGTTCATTAGCGAGAGACTCACTAGCTTCTACCGTCAGTTGGGTATTGACCTCCATTTCGCTTCTATGCATCACCCTTGAAGCAATGGACAGGTGGAGGCGGCAAACAAAGTCATAATCAACTTGTTGAAGAAGAAGGTGGAGAACCTGAAGGGCAACTAGGTGGAGCAACTTCCCTCGGTCCTGTGGGCTTTGAGAATGACTCCCAAAACGGCAACAGGGGAGACACCCTTCAATCTCTCTCACGACTCTGAGGTCGTGCTCCCGATGGAGTTTGAAGTGAGGTCCCCCTGGTTCATGGCCACAGAAGAAGGTGACGAGCACTGGAGGGAGGAAAATGAGGAGGAGCAACTACTCTCACTTGACCTGGTGGAGGAGCTCCGTGACTTGCCGACAATTCGACAAGAGGAAGTGAAACGTAGGATGGCCAAGTACTTTGATAAGAACATCAGAATTAAACAATTTGTCAAGGGAGACCTTGTCCTCAAGAAGGTCGATGTCACAGTAAGGTTGGCAAATGTAGGGAAGCTCTATCCTAATTAGGAGGGACTTTATGTAATTTAGGAAGCCCTTAGGACAGCGGTATATCGACCCCAAAGCATTGAGGGGATCCCCCTTGGTAACACTTGGAGTGGTGACGACCTGAAATACTTTTTTCCATGATTGAATGGCGAGAATTCTTTATTGCTACTTTGTTATCATGAATGTTAGTTATAATGATGTAGAAGTATCTTTGGTTAAGGTCCCAAGAAGAGACTGCTGACCGGGCTCATTGATGGTGGCAGGACGGGAGAACTCACTCGAGAGGCAAGAAAGTCTATCTTTAGTTAAGGCCCCGAGAAGAGACCGCTGACTGGGCTCATTGATGCCGACAATACAGGAGAACTCACTCTAGAGGCAAGAAAGTCTATCTTTGGGTACGAGAAGAAACCGCTGACCGGTCTTGTTGATGCAGGAAGGACAGGAGAACTCACTCGAGAGGCAAGAAAGTGTATCTTTGGTTAAGTCCCCGAGAAGAGACTGCTGACTGGGCTCCTTTATGCCGGCAGGATAGGAGAACTCACTCCAGAAGCAAGAAAGTCTATCTTTAGCTAAGGCCCCGAGAAGAGATCGCTGACCGGGCTCGTTGATGCTGGTAGGACATGAGAACTCACTCGAGAGGCAAGAAAGTATATCTTTAGTTAAGGCCCCGATAAGAGACCGTTGACCGGGCTCGTTGATGCCAGCAAGATAGGAGAACTCACTCGAGAGGCAAGAAAGTCTATCTTTGGTTAAGGCCCCAGGAAGAGACCGCTGGTCGGGCTCGTTGATGCCGCAGGACAGGAGAACTCACTCGAGCGGCAAGAAAATCTATCTTTGGCTAAGGCCCCAAGAATAGACCGCTGACCGGGCTCGTTGATGCGGGCAGGACAGGAGAACTCACTCGAGAGACAATAAAGTCTATCTTTGGTTAAGGCCCAGAGAAGAGACCATTGACCAGGCTCGTTGATGCCGACAAGACAAGATAACTTACTCGAGAGGCAAGAAAGTCTATCTTTGGTTAAGGTCCGTAGAAGAGACCACTGACTGGGCTTGTTGATGCGGACAGGACAAGAGAACTCACTCTAGAGGCAAGAAAGTCTATCTTTGGTTAAGGCCTCGAGAAGAGACTGATGACCGGGCTCGTTGATGTCGGCAGGACAGGAGAACTTACTCGAGAGACAAGAATGTGTATCTTTGGTTAAGGCCCCAAGAAGAGACCTCTAACCGGGCTCATTGATACCGGCAAGACAGGAGAACTCACTTGAGAGGAAAGAATGTCTATTTTGGTTAAGGCCCCGAGAAAAGACCGCTGACCGGGCTCATTGATGTCGGCAGAACAAGAGAACTCACTCGAGTGGAAAAAAATGTTTTATAAACAAAAGGAGCAATAAAAGAAAATTCTTTATAAATTAGAAGGGATTACAGGGCTGGGCACTTCGCCCCCACTGATCCATACATAAAGAAAAATAAAGGGGGACTCGCTCATACAAAAGGGAGGAGGAGGACAATTAACAAAGCAGAAGAAGTCTCTTCAACTCTCAATATTCGGCTGAAGGCGAGTAACTGTGGTTGGAGGAAGGTGAGTCGGGGTGCGAGGTGGAGGGAAAGTACTCCAGAAGTAGCATGTTGACAGTAACATCGTTCCACTCACCCCGAAAGGCATCTGCCTCATGAGCTGACCACGGCTTCAGCGGTCTTTACCACGATCATCTTACGGGCAACTTTGACCTCGGCAGGGGTGAAGTAGAGAAGGTTCGTCGCCTGTGAAGACTCACCTTGTCCTCCCACACTCCCCCAGCATGTCACACTCGCCCCCTTCAACTCGAACCCCTCCAACCCACTCAATTAATCTGACTCGTCACCCTATCCATCATCCCTGCATTCAGTTGACAACCATGTTAAGCGACACAAGCATATTACGTGTAAACCACGATGCTTAAAAGAGGAAAAGAAATAAGGGGGAGAGGTAAATATGATCACGCAAGGCAAGTCAAGTAGTTTTGCAGGATTGTTTCATAGTACAGCATTGCAGGAAGGTAAATTATAAGCGACAAGGAAGAAGAGTTAGGTAGGTCTCGCTCAGTGTTTGGTCTATTTCCAAAAGCCTCGACCTCGAGTGCAAACTTTCAGTCTGCGCAGGGACCCGACACACTCACAAGTCGAGACGATCTCCCCGATCATGGTGCACATGGTAGCCTCCACTCAGCACAAGTGGTCCTCTATCAGTTTTACCATGCCTCCAGAAGAAAGTTGAACCTCCTCTGTGAGTAGGGTGAAGTCCACTTTCAGCACTTCCATCCGCTGCTCCAGCGCGCGAATGCGGGCGAGGGGGTTCGGCTCAACAAACCCTCACTCCTCTTGGAGCTCGTGGAGCAAGCATCCTTGCCTCTGAATTATGTCAACCACACGGTCCCTCAACTTAGAAACGTTGGACGGATCCCCGATGAGCTCGCCAAACATCGAAGGAGAGGAAGGTCATGAGAAGGCCCCGTCTGTCCTGACCCGCCAGTCGAGGCCTCATTTGGCCCTGCAGGATTAAGAGACTCGTTACTGATACATCTAACATGCATGGAATTTTCGCATTAGGCTTACCTCGTGAGGTCCTCACCCCTTTTCTGTGGTGGGGAGGTGCGTGCTTGCGTCGCTGTTGTAACAACCCTTAAATATGAGTATAATAATAATTATAAGAATATAAAAATAAAATATTTTCTCCACTATTAATCCCGAGCCAGCCCCCCCCCCCCTCTATTTCCCGATCCCGCCCCGGTACAGGTCTCCCGCAAGCCGCAAAGCTAGGTCTCTCGATCCCGCTCTTGCACGATTTCCGGCTCTCCCGCTCTCGTCTCCTGCGTGCACCGCCGCCGTCGCCGCCTGCTCCGCCTCCAACCGGCATTTGCGCCGCCGCCTGCGCCTCCCTTCCTCCTCCTGGCTGACGACAGCAGCAAAGGCTGCCTCCCTCCCTCTCCAAGTCGACTACAGCAGCAAAAAAATCCCTCCTTCACCTCTCTAGGTCGACGGCAGCAGCCTTCTTGAGGGCCGGCAGTGGCTCCTCCTCCTCCAAAGAGGTCGACAACCCCTCTTCCTCTACGTTTCGGCCAGCGGATTTCAAGGGGACTCCTAGGGTTTCGCACGAAACCTCTCCTCGTGCATTCCTGAGCCCAAATCTGGTCTCCTTCGGTAAGGATCTCCGCCAAAAGTTCTGTTTTCAGATTTGCCCTAATTTTTAGTGGTGATTTTCGCTCTCCGATCGACGTAATTTCGTCGGTCCGCCTTGCGTTCGTCGTATAATCGTCTAATCCCGACTTTGTTTCCGATGCCGCTCGCGGGATCTAGTGGCGGAACCTCTCCAAAACTCTCTCTGATTTAGGGCCTCCGTCGCCTAAGCGCCGCCAAATCTCCGATTTGTTCATGGTAACTCCTCTCCCCTCATACTTGAGGGAGGTAAATTGCTAATCCGCTTCTGATTTTGTTTTCGCGAATTAAACTGCCTGTGTTAGCTTGTGGTTTGCTGCTTGTCAAATATCAAATATCATCTGCAATTATCCCTGAACAGGTTCAATAGAGTCTTGTCTTTGCTTGCGCCACATAGCCGTTGCTGGTAGTTGCGGCTTCACCTTAAGGCAAGTAGAGAAATTTTCTCTCGCTTGCAAACAAGAATTTAAGTTCTTCTTTCATGTATCTAATTTATTACCAGTCTCTGATAATACAAGAATTATCGCTCGTGAGTATTTCGCGTTGTGATAGGAATCTCCTCAGAAAAGACATGATTCACTTAGGTCTTGAGTGTCATAAGCAAATCGTGGAAACTAGGGTTTAGGTGGTGCAACGTCTTGATTGCATGGTCACGGTAAGCAGGGAATACTCTTATTCTGGTAAGCCTTACACTTGGACTTGAGTGTGAACCATGTGTGCCCACTATAAACACCTACGCATTTCATAGATTACAGCTTATGTCATTGCAAAAATACTTGTTTAGGCTATACTCCGGAGTAGGCTAATATTCCTAGATAGTTTCTGCTTGTTTCAGTTACCTGCCTGTTTCATTAGCCCGTTTCAAGAGTTAATTGGTACTTTAGAATTATTTCTGTATGTAATTAAAATTACAGCTTGCTTTCTATTATTTTCTTATTCTGAGGCATTTTCCTTCTGTTTGGATTTGCCTTAGGGTTCGTGACCGCGCCGTCTGCTCCCTGAGTTTTTGAAAGTGCACAGTTAACCTCACTAGAATTCTCTAGAGGGGGGTGAATAGAGATTTAAAATATTTTGTGCAATTATATATATGTGTGTAGTGATCACAGATTAAGGCTTCCCACACACCAACAAGAATTAAGATAGAGTTCGACGTAATCCTGGGAATGAATTGGTTTGTCGCGTATCGAGCAAAGCTGGACTGTGTGGCGAGGAGGGTCAATCTCAGCATTAAAGGCAAGGAATATAGCGTTCATGTTCAGACCCGCAGTCACCTGAAGGTAATCTCTACTGTACGCGCCACTCGACTTCTTAGCCAAGGATGTTCTGTCTGCTTCGTTTATGCTTCGCACTCGGATGCTATCTCTCCTCAACTCGAGTCTATTTCTGTTGCTTCGGAGTTTCCTGACGTGTTCCCCGCCGAATTGCCTGGGATGCCTCCTGATCGAGATGTGGAGTTCTGTATTGATGTAGAGCCTGGGACGCGCCCCATATCTAAATCTCCTTAACGTATGGCACCGCGTGAGCTAGAAAAAGTCAGATCGAAGTTAGACGAATTGCTTGAGCGTGGGTACATTTGCCCTAGCTCATCACCTTGGGGATCCCCTGTACTCTTCGTGAAAAAGAAGGATGGATCCATGAGATTGTGCATTGACTACCGAGATCTTAATAAGGTGACCATCAAGAATAAGTACCCCCTTCCGCGTGTGGATGATTTATTCGATCAGCCTAAGGGCAGTACAGTATTTTCAAAGATAGATCTCAGATCGGGTTACCATCAGCTGAAGATCAAGGACTCCGACATCCCTAGGACGGCCTTCCGGACTCGGTATGGTCATTTCGAATTTTTTGTGATGTCTTTCAGGTTGAGTAACGCCCCTTCTGCATTCATGGACATGATGAACCGTGTCTTCCGTGAGTACCTGGACAAGTTCATCATCGTCTTCATTGATGATATCCTGATTTACTCCAAGACTCGCGAGGAGCATGCAGCGCATCTTAGACTCACTCTCTCCACCCTTCGTCAGCATCAGCTTTATGCAAAGTTGGCAAAATGTGAGTTCTGGCTGGATCGCATTGCCTTCTTAGGCCACGTCATTTCAAGGGATGGACTTTCTGTTGATCCTACCAAGATTTCCGCAGTTATGGACTGGAAGCGACCTTCTACCCCTACCGAGATCCGCGGTTTCCTTGGTTTGGCTGGCTATTACCGACGCTTCGTCAAGGGTTTTTCCTCTCTTACTGCCCCCTGACTCGACAAACTCAAAAGCATGCTAGATTTGAGTGGACAAATCAGTGCGAGCAGTCATTTTCTGAGTTGAAGCAACGTCTGTGTTCAGTGCCTGTTTTAGCCCTCCCGTCAGAAGGGTTGGACTTTTCAGTTTACACTGACGCTTCCGGAGTTGGTTTGGGTTGTGTCCTGATGCAGGATGATCGCGTTATTGCTTATGGGTCGAGGCAGTTGAAGGTTCACGAACGCAACTACCCCACTCATGATCTGGAGTTCGCTGCGGTGGTGTTTGCTCTGAAGCTTTGGCGTCATTATCTCTATGGCGTGAAGCGTCACTTTTTCACCGACCACCAGAGTTTAAAGTACATCTTTGTTCAGAAGGACCTCAATCTTCGTCAGAGGCGTTGGCTCGAGTTCGTGGCAGATTATGACTTGCAGCTCACGTATGTTCCTGGTAAAGCCAATTCGGTGGCAAATGCGTTGAGCCGGCATGCCTCCGTAGCCGCTTGTGCACCCATGTCAGCTATTCTAGCAGCCTTGATTGATGACCTCGATCGGATGGATATATCCATCGCGCCAGAAGGTCATGAAGAGGTTTCTGTTTCGTTGTGGGTATAGCAGGTGAAGGATTTGCAGCCATCTGATCCCGCACTCCAGTGCATCCGCCGACAGGTTAAACTTAGGACTCTTCCGGATTTTTCTATCGCTGACGATGTTCTGCGTTTCCGAGGCCGCCTCTGCATTCTTGATGTTCCTGAATTGCTTGATAGTATTTGCCGAGAAGCTCATGAGTCTCTCACATCTGGTCATCCAGGCAATAATAAGATGTATCATGACTTAAAGCAAATCGTTTGGTGGCCTCGTATGAAGAATTTTATAGCTGGTTTCATCTCTCGATGTCTGACGTGCCAGAAGGTGAAAGCTCAGCGTCAGCGTCCTGGTGGTCTTTTGCAGCCATTGCCTATCCCCGAATGGAAGTGGGAAGATGTCTCTATGGACTTCATCACGGGTTTGCCCCGTACACCGAGAGGGCATGATGCGATTTGGGTCATAGTGGATCGCATGACGAAAGTGGCTCATTTCATCCCGTACAAGGAAGGTCACTCTACTGAGAAGATGGCCCGGATCTATGTCTCTGAGAAGTAAGACTTCATGGGATTCCTCTGTGGATTGTCTCTGATCATGACTCGAGGTTCGTTTCGCACTTTTGGAAGGGTTTTCAACAAGCTTTGGGTACCGAGCTCAACCTGAGCACCGCTTATCATCCAACTACCGATGGACAGACTGAAAGGGTTAATCAGATCCTTGAAGACATGCTTCGATGCTATATTATGGACTACAAAGGAGCTTGGGATGAGCACCTACTGTTGGTTGAGTTTGCCTACAACAATAGCTACCAGGAGAGCCTCAAGATGGCCCCCTTCGAAGCATTGTATGGGCGTCGTTGTAGGACTCCTCTCTATTGGTCAGAAGTTGGTGAGAAGGTGGTGTTGGGCCCTGAGTTACTTCAGGAAATGGAAGAAGCCACCAAGAAGACCCGTCTTCAGCTCAGTCGTGTCATTGAAAGACTGGAAATATGCTAATCAGCGTCGCCGTCTGTTGGAGTTTGCAGTAGCTGATCAGGTGTTCTTGAAGGTTTCTCCTACTCCTGGGGTGAAACAGTTTGGTCACCATCATAAGCTCAGCCCGAGATTTGTGGGGTCGTACACCATCTCAGAGCGTGTTGGAGGATCTGTTTATCTTTTGGAGTTGCCAGATTCGTTGTCCGGTGTTCATGATGTTTTCCATGTCAGTCAGCTCCGGAAATACATCCATGATCCTAATCGTGTTCTTGAGGAAATCCCTTTGGTTCCTGAAGCTAATTTGTCTTATCCGATTGAGCCCGCCAAGATAGTGGAATATCAAGAGCGCAAGCTTCGAAAGAGGACTATTCCTATGGTGAAGGTACTTTGGATGCATGGAAAGTCTGAGGAGTTCACTTGGGAGCTCGAAGCTGACATGCGTAGTAAGTATCCACACCTTTTCTCCTGATCCTGGTATGCCTCCGCTCTTGTTCTCTTCTCTTTTCGCTATTTTTCATAGTTAGTTTCCATGCCTTGATTTGCAAACCTTGTCGGTGTAAAGGACATCTGAACCTTCGTCATATTAGCCCCTATCTAGGAAATCATCAGAAGTTTCGGGACGAAACTTTCTAAGTAGGGGAGAATGTAACAACCCTTAAATATGAGTATAATAATAATAAGAATATAAAAATAAAATATTTTCTCCTCTATTAATCCCGAGCCAGCCCCCCCCCCCCCTCTATTTCCCGAACCCTCCCCGGTCCAGGTCTCCCGCAAGCCGCAAAGCTAGGTCTCCCGATCCCGCTCTCGCACGGTTTCCGGCTCTCCCGCTCTCGTCTCCTGCGTGCACCGCCGCCGCCGCCGCCTGCTCCGCCTCCAGCCGGCATCTGCGCCGCCACCTGCGCCTCCCTTCCTCCTCCTGGCCGACGACAGCAGCAAAGGCTGCCTCCCTCCCTCTCCAAGTCAACGACAGCAGCAAAAAAATCCCTCCTTCCCCTCTCTAGGTCGACGACAGCAGCCTTCTTGAGGGTCGGCAGTGGATCCTCCTCCTCCAAAGAGGTCGACAACCCCTCTTCCTCTCTGTTTCGGCCGGCGGATTTCAAGGGGACTCCTAGGGTTTCGCTCGAAACCTCTCCTCGTGCATTCCTGAGCCCAAATCTGGTCTCCTTCGGTAAGGATCTCCGCCAAAAGTTCTGTTTTCAGATTTGCCCTAATTTTTAGTGGTGATTTTCGCTCTCCGATTGACGTAATTTCGTCGGTTCGCCTTGCGTTCATCGTATAATCGTCTAATCCTAACTTTGTTTGTGTTTCCGGTGCTGCTCGCCGGATCTAGTGGCGGAACCTCTCCAAAACTCTCTCTGATTTAGGGCCTCCGTCTCCTAAGCGCCGCCAAATCTCTGATTTGTTCGTGGTAACTCCTCTCCCCTCATACTTGAGGTAAATTGCTAATCCGCTTCTGATTTTGTTTTCGCAAATTAAACTACCTGTGTTAGCTTGTGGTTTGCTGCTTGTCAAATATCAAATATCATCTGCGATTTTCCCTGAATAGGTTCAATAGAGCCTTGTCTTTGCTTGCGCCACATAGCCGTTGCTGGTAGTTGCGGCTTCACCTTAACGCAAGTAGAGAAATTCTTTCTCGCTTGCAAACAAGAATTTAAGTTCTTCTTTCATGTATCTAATTTATTACTAGTCTCTGATAATACATGAATTATTGCTCGTGAGTATGTCGCGTTGTGATAGGAATCTCCTCGGAAAAGACATGATTCACTTAGGTCTTGAGTGTCATAAGCAAATCGTGGAAACTAGGGTTTAGGTGGTGCAACGTCTTGATTGCATGGTCACGGTAAGCAGGGAATACTCTTATTCTGGTAAGCGTTACACTTGGACTTGAGTGTGAACCATGTGTGCCCACTATAAACACCTACGCATTTTATAGATTACAGCTTATGTCGTTGCAAAAATACTTGTTTAGGCTATACTCCGGAGTAGGCTAATATTCCTAGATAGTTTCTGCTTGTTTCAGTTACCTGCCTACTTCACTAGCCTGTTTTAAGAGTTAATTGGTACTTTAGAATTATTTCTGCATGTACTTAAAATTACTGCCTGCTTTCTATTATTTTCTTGTTCCGAGGCATTTTCCTTCTATTTGGATTTGCCTTAGGGTTCGTGACCGCGCCGTCTGCTCCCTGAGTTTTCTTCGTTCAGCTGCAGTTTTGCTTGGAGGTTCTATTTTGATTATTGTGTCAGCAGGTTCTATGTATTTTGTTTCAGTACTGTTGGATCTACTTTTCTTGTATTAGTTATTGTCAGCCATTTTTCTCTGGTATTGTGGACAACTCTTAGGGTGTTTTTGCTTGTATCAGATCATTTTACTTATAGCATTTTACTATTGTGACTCATTTCATGTTCATCATTTCAGTATAATGCGTGACATTTGTTTTTAATGAAAATGCATGAGTTTTAATCTTTCTTTGTGGCTTCCGCATACTTATAAAATATACTAAATTTTTTTCAAAAGTAATAAATCCAAAACTTTTGTAGCATTTCTATTTCCGCCTTAGCAGGCATGCTTCCCTGTTCGCTCATGCCTATGGCATCATGGCCCGCCCGAAGTGCGCTCTGACTCTTGTCGAGACTGGGTCATGACAGCTGTCCTGAGGTGTGCTCCGGCAGTAAGCCATAGGTTCCAGTAGGGGGAAGGAATAAGGATTTACCTGCACTAGCTCTCAGAGGAGGTCCCCCAGTATTGTGCCACTTGGCAGGCTCGCGTGCGGGTGGAATTTGTTGGATCTTGCGGCGCCCTTAGAGGGGGGGTGAATAAGGGCTAAAATTTACTTTGAATTTTTTCTAATATATTATTATAATTTTTAACGGATAAACAAACAGATTTTTAGACAACCCAAATAAGCACTTAGAAAATCATAAGAAATTGGAAATCAAATTTTATTTCCACAAGTGATGAATACAAATGATTGTCGATCTTAATAAAGCTTAAAATCAAGGCTATGATAAATATAAAATTATTTTCAATTTACCGGTCCTTCAACCAAGGACCGGCCGGCTATAGCGACTCTCTTCCTAGATCTTGCTACTAGCCTCCCCTAGATCTCTCTATGATCTATACGCTGCACACAAGGCGGCGATTTACTCCTAAGCCTCACAAAGACCTAGACGTCACGCGCAAGGCGGCGATTTCCTTCTAAGCCACACACGGACTTAGACGCCACGCACAAGGCGGCGATTTCCCCTAAGCCACACACGGACTTAGACGCCACGCACAAGGCGGCGATTTCCTCTACGAATTACAAGATGATAAAATAAATTACAAAATAGAGATTAAGGAATGAAACTCCCTAAATATGAAGCTCTGAAGACGACGTCGAATCCTTGCAAAGATTTCCTGAGATACTGCGCACGGACCGTCTCTTCTTCGCTCTTGAACGTTCTTTCCAAAATGGGAGTTCTTAGAGTTCTGGAGCTTTCTGATGAAAAGCACTCAGGAATTGGTACTCCAGAATAGTGTGTAATTGTTCCTCCGCGAAAAATGAGTCAATATATAAATTCTTGATGTCGTCGACTACATCTAGTTGTCGTCTGCCGACGTTATCTCCTCCAGTTGACACGTGCCCCATGCGAACGAAATGTGCGCGCGACGTGACAGTTTCTGCTGAGACGTGGAGCTGTCATCGACGACATCGATGTCGGAATTCTGACAGTGCGTGGAACTTGCAGAACGTGTGGAAACCGCTGAGACATGGGATGTCGGATTCTGATATCTAGCTGTCGCAGACGACAGTGATTTCTCTGGAAACCGCTGAGACTGGAAACCGCTGAGACTGGAAACTGCTGAGACTGGAAACCGCTGAGACTGGGATGTCGGATTCTGATATCTAGCTGTCGCAGACGACAATGATTTTTCTGGACTATTCATTCTGAGCTCCAAACAATAATTAGCATAATTGCATACCTATTATACCTGCACACCATAGAGAAAATAGGATCAAACACACCCAGGATTTGTTATTAGCAAACCAAGGAGTTCGAAAAACATGTTCCAACAATCTCCCCCTTTTGATAATAACAAATCCACTTTGAAAGATATCATAGTGTCCTATTAAGTGATATAAGATAAGCAAGACTAAATAATTGGTTGTGCGATAACGCTATTCGGATGAAGTTCCCATATTTGTATTCTCCCCCTAAGTGTGTATTCCCCCTACATAGGATAAGAAATTAATGTGTTTAGGATGTTCAACTCCTTATATGTAATCTCCCCATAAGTATGTACTCCCCCTAAATATGATAAGAAATTAATGTGTTTAGGAATGTTCAACTCCTTATATGTAATCTCCCCCTAAGTATGTACTCCCCCTAAATATGGTAAGAAATTAATGTGTTTAGGAATGATTTCTTTCTTTCTTACAAGAATAATTCTCCCCCTTTTGGTATTATCAAAAGAAGGTTTAGGTGAGAGTGTGCAATAAGGAGTAATATGTTCTATGTCGAGAAGAAAAATAGATTGCAATCAAAAGCTTGTTAAATCCTACTTGTTAAGAAAAATATAAGCATGACGGGACATATAGTAGTAAGCAACATAGCTGGCATGATAAGGTAAGCATTCTATTTTAAGATACCACTTGTTGAAAATAATACCATGGTGTTAAGAATAATAGACATGAATGAGCATAAATGGTAAACTTAGCAGAAGAATATAATAAGCACTCTTAAACATAAACATCATTTTAGAAGATAAAATCATATAAAGGATAATGAGTTTTAAATTTGAAAAGTTGATGTTTGCGTTATAGTTTCAAGAGATGCTATTCCATTAAGATAAAATTGCAAGCATGATTTTATACTATCAAGAAAAGATACATAAACTACAATGTAATAAAATTTGCATTTCAAGTAAACATAAACATTGTAGCGGTCATGCTTTGTTATCTAGTGCATTTACTTAAGTTTGTAGAGAATAGTATAGATGAGCATTAGCATCCAATTATCATGAGTAGAAGTTTTATGAAAGATAATGATGTGTACAAAATAGTGTTTTGATAAAGCATACAAATGAATCAATCAAAAACACATGACATATATAATGAAATAACACAACATTAAAATACACAAATACTATTACTTCCACAATATTTCAATGCACATGAATAAATAGTACAACTACCAAGGTGCTCTGCACACACAATGCTTATTAAGACTTATCAGGGTGCAAAGTAGTGCTTGGGGGATCACTTTTGTACTTTTTAGCTTTATTTTTAATTTTTTATGATCCGGTGTACTAAGAGAAGTGGTGTATAAATTGTTTGTTACAAGACACTTTACAATTCTTTAGCCAAGGTGCTCAACCTCACAATGCTCATTAAGACTTATCAGGAGGGTGAGTAGTGCTTGGTGGAGTTTTCCTTGTCATTCATTATTTGCTTTTTAGTTTAGTGACTAAGGACTCTGAATTCACTTGATTTGCAAACATAGCATTTTAAACCACATTTCTCTAAAGAATAAGTGCATAAAAGACAAAGAATTATAATAACCAATTCAATGTTGTGTAGGTAATCTATTTATGCATTTTAATTATTTATGTTATTACACTATGTTGGGACCATTGTCCACAATGTCTTAGATTTGGAGAAGTCCATTCCTAAGTCAAAGATATATCTCAGAATGTATTTGATATACTTTCTAGAATCTTTGTGCAGAAGATCAGGTCAGGCAAAGTGCTCAAGGAATTCACCCAAGTTCACAAGCGTCGAGATACCATACTTCGCTCGATGCCTGTGACCCAGAAGCGTCGACTCATGTCTACTGCTCAAAAAGACAAGGTCGCCGCTGAAGTTATGAGACCAAGTTTGGAAGCGTCGAGCCAAGGTATATCGCTCGACGCAGTGGAAAGAGATGTGTCGACCAAACTCCAGTTAGCTCTACGCCAACAAGAGGAGTCTAGATATGAAGGCACAGTTAAGAAGCGTCAAGCCCCTATACATTGCTCGACTCCAACAGATAGAAAGAGTCGAATGACTGATAATTGCTCAACGCCTAAGAAGGAGGAGTCGAGAGCTTTAGTCTAAGAAGTTTGTGTCGAGTATCTATATATCACTCGACGCTTAATTGAAAAAGCGTAGACAAAGATGCATAGTGCTCAACGCCTTTTCTATAGATGCTCTGAGCTGAGAAATTTCTTCTACAGCTAGCTGAGCCTTTGTTTCTTCTGAAACTATTAAAGATCGTTGAAGACTTAGCGTCGTGCTGACGTGGAGGAGCATAATAGATGTTGCAGATGGCGGGCTATAAATAGAAGGCATGACCTATGGGTTTAGAAGTTGATTACTCCCATTTCTTGAAAGCCATTATCGTCTCCATCGTTTTGAGGGAAAGTCTGAGAAAGAATCTGAAGAAGTCGTCTTCTCTTTCAGAACTGTTCTAACTTGAAGATTTCTTTCAGCAATCTGGTGCTGATACATCTTTCTGAAAGGAGAAGATTAAGAAGGAAGAATCTGTCTTCCTAGAAAGAAGAGCAGTCATCACAGCCTGTCGAATCAAGAAGATCAAATTGTTGTTGCTGATCTATTGAAGATTTCTGTCTGATCATTCAGGCAGATCAAGAAGATTCAACAATTTGAAGAATCTGAGTCTAAGTATTGTTATTTTCTTTATCAATCCCTGTAGGGTCTGAGTTGTCAAATCTGAGTGTAGGATCTGTCAAGGATCTGAGTTGTAAGATTAGGTGTGATCTGAGTTGTAGGATTCAGGGGTGAATCTGAGTTGTAAGCCTAATTATAAAGGCTGAGGTAGGATCTGTGGAGATCTGTGTTGGTAGGATCTGTGAGATCTGAGTTTGTAAGATCTGCTGAGATCTGAGAGAGTAAGATCTGTCGAGATCTGAGTCTGTAAGATCTATTGTGATCTGAGCTGTAAGACCTGTTTGTGGTCTGAGATCTGGAGGAGATATAAACCCTATCTAGCACACTGCTAGAGGGGAGAAGGGGGAAAGTGGATTACCCAAGATAAGGGGAACCACTATAAAATTCTGTGTGTCTTTTTGGTGTGTTCTCTCTTTCTTGAAAGCTCTGATCATTCTTTTAGGTTATAATTAAGAACTGCAAATAGTTTTTCAAATAACCTATTCACCCCCCCCCCCCCCCCTCTAGGTGATTAGCTACCATTAATTAAAGTCTTTCAAGAGGTATCAGAGGGTTGTTGTTCAAGAAAAGGTTTAACAGCCTGAACAAGATCTTCTAAGGGTAGATTTCTTAAGTCGTGATGGCTAATACAGAAGGAAACAAAGAATTCACATCTATGAAGCTACCAATTTGCAGAAAAGAAAACTTTGGGATTTGGAAGGAAAGGGTCAGAGTATTCATGGAAGCCTCTGATCCTAAGATATACATAACTGTTCTAGAGGGACCTTTTGTTCCTATGAAGGTTTCATTTACAGATGGAAGTATCAAGACTCCTAAAACTTATTCTGAGATGACCAAAGATGAAGTGATTCTGGCCTCCATGGATAAAAGAGCTCAGAACATCATTGTTAGTGCTATTGAGGATTCAACCTTCCAAAACTTAGTTCATTGCAAAACTGCCAAAGAAATGTGGGAATCTCTCATTGTCTATATGGAAGGGACTGAATAAGTCAGAGATGACAGGAAGTCTCTTCTAAATCAGCAATATGAAGCTTTCAGACAAGACAAGAAAGATTCAATAGCAGTCTGCTATGAAAAATTCTTCAAAATTGTAAATGGTCTAAAAACTTATGGAAGAACTTTCACAGATTATGAGCTGAATGATAAATTCTTAAGATCACTGAACAAAGAATGAGATATCAAGATCTGTGCAATCAGGGAAATGGGAAATCTGGGATATATTCAGCCACAGAATTTATATGGGAAACTTTTGTCCCATGAACTTCATCTAAATACCAGAAAAGCTGAGGAAGGACACATCAGGGAAAATGCTATTGCTCTGAAAGCAGAAAGTTCCAAGAAAAGCAAAGAAAGAATGTCATTATCCCCCAGGATACCATCTGAATCAGAAGAATCAGAGATTAGTAATTCTGATTCTGAAATATCAGATGGTGAACTGGCACTCTTCACCAAACAGCTAAAAAGGATGGTAAGAAGAAAACAACACTGGAAAACTAGACCCTCTCAGTCATCCAGATCTAAGAATCACTCCAGTTCTTCAGAGGGATTCAAACAAGACTCCAAGAAGGACAGGTATAACTCTAAACACAATAAATTTAATTCAGAAGAAATTGTGTGCTTTGGTTGCAGGAAATTAGGACACATGATTGCTGATTGTCCTTCAAAGAGAAAGAACAACAAGAAATCTGATGAAAGGAGGCACAAATCTGATAAGAGACATGAGAAGAGTTTAATAGCCAAGAAAGGCAAAGTCACTCTCAGTGATAGTGAATCTCAATCATCAGACTCAGATAGTGAGGAGGCACTCATAGCTCTGATGGCTGTCAATGAAAGTGAAGACATTCTGAATCATAAATCTATAATAAGAGCCCCACTATCAAGGTCTGATAGTGAAGAGGATGAAGAAGAAAGTGCAGGACTCATGGCACTGAGTGATGAAGAGGATCAGGAGACAACTACTAATGTGAAGGTACTTGATAAAACTTCTTTATCTGATTCTGATTCTGAACCTGAAATTGATTCATTTATTTCTGATGAGAATGACTCACAATCTAACCTTCATGAAGATGAAATTATTGAGAAATATCAGTTACTTCTCAAAGCACTTAAAAAGAGCAAAAGGCATAATAAAAAGCTACAAAAAGAAATATCTGAATTAAAGCAAACTAATTCCCAAAACTCTGAGGCAGCTGAGAGGCTGAATCAGGCAAGCAAAGAACTTAGCAAACTAAAAGTCATGTCTATCATTCACATACAGACTTTATGCACTAAGGAGAAGTTAATAAAAGAACTTAAAGCAAAACTTCTAGCAGAAAGGAAGCTTGTGGCAAAGTTCTCAAAACCATAAACTATTCTTCCTATAATAGACACATTTTTGGCACAATACAGATCTGGCATAGGATACAATGGAAAGGAAGAAAGTAAACCTAAAAATAATGACAAGGCACCTATGAAATCTATAAAATTCAACAAAGCCATGTCTATCACAAATAAGCATGATCAAAAAGATGTGCATAAGTTTTGTAAAGGTGAATGCTCTAATAGCAAAGATGACTTAATTCAACCAAGTAACAATGATGCCAAACCTCTTTGCAAAGAAAAAGTATTAACTCATCATGACTCCTTTGTATTTAAAGCAGACACCAAATTCAAAAGAGAGGAACTGAGACCTGTAGTGAAAACCACTGCTGTCAAGAAAACTGAACCAGTAAAATTCACTTAAACAACTTACAAAGCTCCTTTGAATAAGGCAATTAAGCAAAATGTAAGTCAACCTAAAAAAGTGAGAAGACCTCCAAGGAGATATAACATATATGAATGCTGGTGCTGTGGAAGAGTTGGACATTTTGCTCTTGACTGTTGGTTCAATCCAACTGTTCCATGATTCAACTCTGGGAGACCAGTAGTCAGACCTATGGAAACTCCCACAGCACCAAGGATTATTAAACAACTAAATATTCCAGCTCATACTAACAAGGTTCTAGGACCCAACTTGGTGTGGGCTCCTAAGAAAAAGTAATTTCTTCTTGCAGGGTTGTCCAAAGACCAATCAACTTCCAATCTGGTACTTGGACAGTGGGTGCTCTATGCACATGACAGGAACAAAAAGTCTGATGAATGATTACACTCCTGTGAAGAATGGACCAAAGGTTATCTTTGGAGGGTCTGAAAAAGGTAAAACTAAAGGTTATGGTAAAATCACAAATGGAATTGTCACCATCACTAAAGTTGCTCATGTTGATGGATTGCAACACAATCTCATTAGCATAAGCCAATTGTGTGATATTGGGTATGACATTTCATTCCACAAGGATGAGTGCCTGATTAAGAAAGAGAATGAGATAATTCTCTCAGGCACTAGGAGTGGCAACATTTATTGCCTAAACTTTATATGTTCTGATCAAGTTAATTCCATATGCTTAGTAGCAGAGAATAAAGTCTCTAGTAGTGTTCAATGGCATAAAAGGTTATCCCACATAAACTATAAGAGTATAAATAAGCTAATTTCAAAAGACCTAGTGAGAGCTGGGCCTAAGTGGAAGTGTGTGCAGGAGGGTCCCTGCCATGCTTGTCAAATGGGTAAGCAGACCAAGTCATTCTTCAAACCAATAGGTGAGAAGGATTCCATTAGATGTCTATACCTACTTCACCTGGATCTATTTGGACCAATGTCAATCCATAGCTTAGGAGGAAATTCATACACCCTTGTAATTGTTGATGATTATTCCATATTCACATGGGTATTCTTCCTTAAACATAAGTCAGACACTTTAGAAATATTTACCATCTTTGTTAGGCAAATCATCAATGAAATAGGAAATCCTGTAGCCAAAATTAGAAGTGATCATGGGACTGAATTTCAGTCAGGTGCAATGACCAAATTTTATGAAAATCTAGGAATTTCACAAGAGTTCTCATCTCCTAGAACTCCCCAACAAAATGGGGTTGCTGAGAGAAGAAATAGAACCCTCATTGAAGCTAGTAGGAGTATGCTAAGTGACTCTTCTCTTCCTGTGTTTTTCTGGGCTGAAGTTGTAAACACAGCATGCCATGTGCAGAATAGGGCTCTTATCAACAAAAGACTGGATAAGACCCCCTATGAGTTGTTGAAAGGTAGAAAACCCACTTTAGCCTATTTCCAAATATTTGGTAGTAAATGTTTTGTATTAAATAATGGAAAGCACCATCTCACTAAATTTGCTGAAAAAGCACATGAGACAATTTTTGTTGGGTATAGCTCTCAAAGTAGAGCCTATAGAATTTTCAACAAAAGGTCAAACAGGATAGAAGAATCTATACATGTTGTATTTGATGAAACCAGCCTTATTTATAAGGATCTGGGAAGTTTATCCAGTAGTGCAGGTTCTATACAGAAATTGAAGGAGATGAATATCAATGAACAGCACAATGAAGATAATGAAGAAACTAATGAAACTGTAATTGTAACTAGAGAGGATGAACCTCAAGCAGAAGACAATTATGAAGAACCTATTGTTGTTGAAGAACCACCACATCCAGAACCTCTAGAAGAACCTACTCAAACAGATGCACCAGAATCTCAAAGGGAAAATGAAAGGTGGAGGAATGCAACCAAACATCTGAAGGATCATCCCAAAGAACAGATCATAAGAAATCCAAATGATGGTGTGCAAACTAGAAGAGGAAACTCAATACATGAGGCCTTGCATCACAGCTTTCTATCCAAAATAGAGCCTAAGAAGTTTGATGAAGCTAATAAGGACACTTCATGGATATTAGCTATGCAAGAAGAGCTAAATCAATTTGAAAGGTGCAAAGTCTGGATATTGGTTCCAAGACCAAAGAAACACAAAGTCATAGGGACCAAATGGGTATTTAAGAACAAGCTGGATGAAAATGGTGTGATTATCAAAAATAAAGCAAGGTTGGTTGCCCAAGGATATAGACATGAGGAAGGCATAAATTTTGATCAAGTGTTTGCTCCTGTGGCAAGATTGGAGGCAATCAGACTATTCCTGGCATTTGCAGCACATACTGGATTCATAGTTTATCAAATGGATGTAAAGTCAGCATTCCTTAATGGAACAATATTGGAGGAAGTATATGTTGAACAACCCCCAGGTTTTATTGACTCTACTCATCCAAATCATGTCTATCTGTTATTAAAAGCATTATATGGACTGAAACAGGCACCTAGAGCCTGGTATGAGACATTATCTAGATTTCTCATTGAGAACAAATTCTCAAGAGGAAAGATAGACAAGACATTGTTTCTTAGGATAGTTAAAGGTCACATTATTCTAGTACAAATATATGTAGATGATATAATCTTTGGCTCAAATGATAATAACTTTTGCAAAAGGTTTGCAAACCTTATGCAAGGGAAGTTTGAAATGAGCAGCATGGGTGAGCTTAAATACTTCTTAGGACTCCAAGTGAAACAGTCTGAGGAAGGAATTTTCATTTCTCAGACCAAGTACACAAAAGAGATTATCAAGAAGTTTGGAATGGAAAATTCCACTGTCATGAAGACACCAATGGCAGCAAATATGTCACTGGACAAGGATGACAAAGGGAAACCTATTGATGAAAGCTTGTACAGAGGCATCATTGGCTCATTGCTCTACCTAACTGCTAGCAGGCCAGACATTATGTTCTCAACATGTGTGTGTGTGCTAGATATCAAGTGAACCTTAAAGAATCTCACTACACTACTGTCAAAAGAATCCTGAGATATCTGAAGGGTACTCTTAATTTTGGCCTTTGGTATCCTAGAAGCAATGACTTTGAACAAATTGGTTTTTCAGATGCTGATTTTGCAGGATGCAAGGAGGATAGAAAAATTACATCAGGCACATGACAATTTCTTGGCAAAAGACTAATATCTTGGAGTAGCAGGAAGCAGACCAGTGAGGTTATCTCTACAGCAGAATCTGAGTACATCTCAGCTGGAAACTGCTGTGCTCAGCTACTATGGATTCAACACCAACTCCAAGACTATAAAGTTCAGCTAAGTAAATCTCCTCTATATTCTGATTCAACTAGTGTTATTGCTATAACGAATAATCCTGTATCACATAGCAGAACTAAGCACATAGAAATTAGATATCACTTCATTAGAGAACATGTAGAAAATGGAGATATCACAATTGAATATGTCCTCACTGACAAACAAGTTACTGATACATTTACTAAACCCTTGGATGAAACAAAATTCAATAACTTCAAAATTGAATTAGGAATGCTAAAAATGGATTAAAGTTGTCTTGAAATAAATAAATGAAAATAATGATTGAGTCCTAAAAGGTGAGTGGAGAGGTTTTCAGGCGTCGAGAGAAGATACCTGGCGTCGAGAGAAGATACCTGGCATTGAGAAGATACCTGGCGTCGAGAAGATACCTGGCGTCGACCAAAGATAAATGGCGTCGAGTTATCTCAACGCTTGTGCGAATATAGCTAGGCCATCTCGACAGGGTAAATTTGAACCATTTGATCAATCTTGTCAAACATGTTCGGCGCACGGCTATTCATCTTCTTGAATTAGAAATCCTATAAATAGGGAAGACACTTCGTTAGTACATATGCCCTAGATCTCTCAGTTCAAAATTATCTGCCCTAGAAAATTTCTCCATCAATTCTTTCACTCTTCGATCATCAACCACAATGCCTCCCAAGAGCAGTGATTACCTTTATGAAGGAGGCAAGCTTGTTCGCAATGGATTCCAATCAGCTCCAGTATAAATCAAATCAACCATCGAGCTAATCTACAAAGCAGGACTAGAATTCGTGCTATCTGAATCGACTCTTATCTGGAAACGAGAGGTCTTAGAACTTTACTCCAATATAGTAATAGACTCCGTCAATTCGAAGCTTAAAACCACTGTAAATGGTAAGAAGATTAAGATCACTCCTTCAAGACTCGCTAAGGCACTAGAACTGCCAAGATTAAAAAGTAATGAAGAAGAAGAAGAAGAATTGAGCTCTGAACAGATTAGATTAGCACAAATCTGGTGCGGAATTGAAACATCACGTGAAATTTCTGGAAGTATTCTTAGGAAAGGAATGAATTCAAAAGGAAAACTGCTAACAGATGTGATCGGAAAGGGTCTGTTGTGCAAGACTGGATCTCATGATAAAATTTCTAGGAAAATGTTTATTCTCCTGACCAAGATTATTCACTCTTTGAGAACAGATTGGGGGAGGGTGATGTTTGACAGAATAATTGAATGTATCCAAGTACCCAACATGGGTAGGATATTATCTCTATATTTAGTAAAAGTCATTCCAGACTCTTTAAATAACAAACTTGGATCCAAGATAAATCACATGAAGAAAATGGACATCAGAATGATAGAGAGTTGGGAAAGAGTTTTATCAAATCTTCCACCAGTAGATCTTTCTCCCAAGCAGAAAAAAGCTAAGAAGCAAAAGAAGAAGAAGGTTTCTTCAAGCTCATCAAGCTCATCCTCTTCCAAAGGAAAATCTAGATCCTCTCCAACTCATGATCCTAACCTTACATCATCTGAAGAAGAAGAAGGGAACAAACCTAGGAACAGTACTCCTGACACACCAACAGGTACTGATCCATTACTGGAAGGGGTTGACAAGTTCAATAAAGAAAAGGATGAGAATGAGAAAGAAGAAGAAGAGAGAGGAAGTCACCATGGATCCCCTGTTAGAGTTGAAGGGATTTTTCAAAATGAGAGGGAGGCTCAAGATGAGATCCCTGCTCAGGATAATTCTGGAATGAGCAAAGCAGCAGTTGAGGGGGAGGCTCAAGATGAGATCCCTGCTCAAGAAAAAATTGATCTAATCAATGCAGACATTGAGGGGGAGCCTCAAGATGAAATCCCAGCTCAAGACAATGCACCATTTGAGGGGGAGTCTCAGGCTGAGATCCCTGCTAAAGTGAATCCTGTAGTTGATGCTATGGATGTGGAAGGAGAGCCTGAAGCAACAAAGAAACATGATGAGAAGGTGATCAAGATAGAATCCTCTAGCTCACATAAAAGCCAGGGAAATGACTCTTTCATCAGAGAAGAAAGCAGTATAGGTGATGGAATGGAAAAGGAAATCAATGTGGATCTAAGTTCTATACTACCTCAGCTGGAGGTGTTGCTTAATAATCAAAGAAGATTATTAGAACAGTATATTGAAGATAATAACACAAAAATGAAAAATGAAGTAGATTTCCAGATGAAATTGGTTAGATTTGAAGTTAATCATCAGATGACTGCTTTGAGAAAGGAAATGGTAAAATTTTTCAAAAGAGCTGGTGCTTCAGTGGATTACACAACTGAACAACTTGATGCAATCAAAGAGACATCAAAGGTTCTTAAAGAGTCACAAGCAGGAATTACAAAGACAGTAGATGATGTTCAAACAAATCAAGGAATTCTAAGTAACAACATGCAAGTTTTGTATAAAGAACAGGTTGCACAAGTCCTTACAGGTACAGCTAAGATAGAAGCTAGACTGCAACAACAAGATATTGCTATTATAGCTAAAATTGATGAGAGCTCTTCAATTCTGAAAGATCAAGTAAAGTTGAATACAGATACCATAGATGACCATCTCCTTAAGGTAAAGAAAACCATTGAAAGTGGAATTCATCATTTGGAGGGTCAAGTTAGGTTTCAGAAGAATGTTATAAGAGATCATATAGTTGAAGAAGTCCTAAAGGGGGAGAGGTCAATGATTCAAGCCAGCTTTGAGCATGCTGTGTGGACCTCTAATTCTATAAGAGAAACTTTTGGCTATCCTCCCATAGATTATGAAAATGATCAAGTTTCTGTGACCAAGCCAGCATCTCTTACACAAGTCCAAAAGCAAATTGCTAAAATGTATAGTCCTGAGGATAAAAGCAAAAGAGAGAACTTTACCAGTGAGCAAGTAGAATCTAGTAAAAGAAAGTTCAGAAAAGAGGTTCAATCAAGGGTTGATTTTGAACATTGGTCTCCCTCCTCAAGAGAAATGATTCTGACAGCATGGGAAGCTGTGAAAGGTAATCCAGATGAAAGAGGAAAATGGTATTCTGAAGCTGAATGGTTGAAGCACAGGGATCAAGAAGAGCTGAAGATAAAATTCAAGGCTGACAAATTGGCTGGGAAGGTTCAGGCAGGTGATAAGGAGCCAATCAGATACTTTCCAAAGCCGTTTGGCTATTTCAAGAGAAGAAAAGAAGTTGCTGAAGCCCTTTCCAAAAGAGCCAAAAGAGGACTAGAGATCAAGGAACCTGAACAGCATTAGGATTTTAATCTTTATTAAGTATTTTCAGAGAAATGTAATTGATATATCTTTGAACAATCTTGATGAGCTCCCAGAGCTAACTATTTTCATTATCATATATATATATATGCCTGTGATGTGATTCTTTTTCTTATCTTGACATGTTTTATTCTGAATTGCTTGTGATTTTGTGCCTATATGAGAAATCATGTTTGAAATAATTTCTGTTGATAGAAAGTTTTGGTAATCTAATTTTATATAAGGTATTATACTCTTTATATTTTGATTACCTATTTAGAAATTAGAAAATATTGATTATCTTTGTAAAGAGGGATATATCATTGACTGAGGTTATGACTTCTTCAAATAGGGGGACATTGTTGGGACCATTGTCCACAATGTCTTAGATTTGGAGAAGTCCATTACTATGTCAAAGATATATCTCAGAATGTATTTGATATACTTTCTAGAATCTTTGTGCAGAAGATCAGGTCAGGCAAAGTGCTCAAGGAATTCACCCAAGTTCACAAGCGTCGAGATACCATACTTCGCTCGACGCCTATGACCCAGAAGCGTCGACTCATGTCTACTGCTCAAAAAGACAAGGTCGCCGCTGAAGTTATGAGACCAAGTTTGGAAGCGTCGAGCCAAGGTATATCGCTCGATGCCGTGGAAAGAGATGTGTCGACCAAACTTCAGTTAGCTCTACGCCAACAAGAGGAGTCTAGATATGAAGGCACAGTTAAGAAGCGTCGAGCCCCTATACATTTCTCGACTCCTACAGATAGAAAGCGTCGAATGACTGATAATTGCTCAACGCCTAAGAAGGAGGAGTCGAGAGCTTTAGTCTAAGAAGTTTGTGTCGAGTATCTATATATCGCTCGACACCTAATTGAAAAAGCGTCGACAAAGATGCATAGTGCCCAACGCCTTTTCTATAGATGCTCTGAGCTGAGAAATTTCTTCTACAGCTAGCTGAGCCTTTGTTTCTTCTGAAGCTATTAAAGACCGTTGAAGACTTAGCGTCGTGCTAACGTGGAGGAGCGTAACAGATGTTGCAGATGGCGGGCTATAAATAGAAGGCATGACCTATGGGTTTAGAAGTTGATTACTCCCATTTCTCGAAAGCCATTATCGTCTCCATCGTTTTGAGGGAAAGTCTGAGAAAGAATCTGAAGAAGTTGTCTTCTCTTTCAGAACTGTTCTAACTTGAAGATTTCCTTCAGCAATCTGGTGCTAATACATCTTTCTGAAAGGAGAAGATGAAGAAGGAAGAATCTATCTTCCTAGAAAGAAGAACAGTCATCACAGCCTGTCGAATCAAGAAGATCAAATTGCTGATGCTGATCTATTGAAGATTTCTGTCTGATCATTCAGGCAGATCAAGAAGATTCAACAATTTGAAGAATCTGAGTCTAAGTATTGTTATTTTCTTTATCAATCCCTGTAGGGTCTGAGTTGTTAGATCTGGGTGTAGGATCTGTCAAGGATCTGAGTTGTAAGATCAGGTGTGATCTGAGTTGTAGGATTCAGGGGTGAATCTGAGCTGTAAGCCTAATTATAAAGGCTGAGGTAGGATCTGTGGAGATCTGTGTTGGTAGGATCTGTGAGATCTGAGTTTGTAAGATCTGCTGAGATCTGAGAGAGTAAGATCTGTCAAGATCTGAGTCTGTAAAGATCTATTGTGATCTGAGTTGTAAGACCTATTTGTGGTCTGAGATCTGGAGGAGATATAAACCCTATCTAACACACTGTTAGAGGGGAGAAGGGGGAAAGTGGATTACCCAAGATAAGGGGAACCACTATAAAATTCTGTGTGTCTTTTCGGTGTGTGCTCTCTTTCTTGAAAGCTCTGATCATTCTTTTAGGTTATAATTAAGAACTGCAAATAGTTTTTCAAATAACTTATTCACCCCCCCCCCCCCTCTAGGTGATTAGCTACCCTTAATTAAAGTCTTTCACACTACACAATCATGCAAGTATCAGATTGTAAACATATGTAGATTATCAAAAATAAGTGAGTGATTGAATCATTATCAAACATAATACATTACTCATACTTAGAGGCATGCTAAGCATTTCTACACATGTTTATCTACAATCAATTTCATTGCACATAACAAGATAATTTTCAAGGCATGACAAATACAAAACAATGTTTTTTAAGAAACTTGAAAGTTAAATTAAACATTATATTTAATCTTTAATTGATATAATTAATCATCCTTGACAATGGCAATGAATAACAAACATTTTTTTCTTATGAATTTTTTAATAATTTTTTTTTTATAAAAGCACAAAACAATAAACACACATAAAGAAGGAAAAAATATCTTTTTGTTCTTTGAAATTGTTTTGTAATTTTGTATATATTATATATATATATATATATTCTCTGGAAAACATAGAAGTCGTTAATAGCCCTTTTAGTAAATGATATTCTATAACAGAGAGATACACCAAAAATAATGCATGAGAAAATACATAAAAAGAAATTTTTTGAAAAGAAATAAAATTTTGTTTTTAAAGGAAATAAAAAGATAGAAAACTTTTTACAAATAGAGAAATAAAACACACACAAAATATTATAATAATACCAAAAATAATTCAAAACAAAAAAATTATTTTGGAGCAAAGGAGCTAACGTCAGGCGTTAACTTCTTAACTCCAAAACAGAACTGCATTTCTTGATGTTTTGAAAACTGTTTTTCAAAATTCATTTGTATTATAAAGAGGTCTTCATTACAAAGTTGATTCTAGAGTCTACAAATATGAGAGATACATGCAATCACTAGCAAAGCAGATCAATACATCAAATAATGTAAAGAAAACATTATTCGTATTTTTATCATAAGATTCATAATTCCTAGGTGATAAACATTAATGTTTTGAGATATTTCTTGATAAAACATGAATTATGATTTATGATTATAGAGAATTTTGCATAGAATATATGTTAGATCATCATGATGAATGTGAATTCTATTCCTTCTAAACTTATGACAAAATGATTTGGTGATTTTCTTTTGAATAAGCATGTTTGATTTGTAAGTCTAGAAAAATGATGATCATCCAATCATATAAAAGATAAAGATCACATATATAAAGTTTTGGAATTGATATGATTGCTTTCAATAATTGAATTTATTGATCTTTGCATGGTAATATATGATTCATGATACAATATTCATATATTCTAATGATTAATCCATAAACTATGTGTTTGTTGGAATTTTAGTATTCTATTTATGATTTCAAATCACATAGTTATCATGAAATTTGAATAACATTGTAAGTGTTATACCTAGCATAAATATATAAGCATAGACCAAGAAGTGATGCTAGGATGATGAGTTTGAATGCAATGTTATTACATAGGATTAATGGAGATAATGTTGCATGTAATATGAGAAGTTTTCAAATTAATTTTCTTTAGACCTAGAATGAAATGATTAATCTTTTGATTTGATCCTAATGATACAAGATGATTCTAAGGTATAAATTACATGCAAACAATGGTGACACACATCACACACATAATATCTAAATTAATATATGAAACAATTATACTAAGGATAGCATGTGATGAAAAATCTATAAACACAGAAATTTCCAAATCAAGCAAACTAAGATAGCTTTTAAAACGGAGATGAAATTTGGCAAATTGACAGCACCAAACGAACTCAAATGGATAAGCCTAGTTCGCCGTTGGATGGAGATTTCTGTGCTCTTTCCGAAAATATATTAAACGCAAAAATCAGACGAGCGGATCAAAAGATATGGCTGTTTAAAGTTTTGATCTAAAGCTCGCATTTTTGAAGTATTAAACATGCGTTTTGTGAATGTTTTATTTTGATTTTATTTAATAATATTTTTCAATATAAGGGCTAACATATGCAGCAAACAAAATAGAAAATAATCCCTTTAATAAACCATTTAAATACATTCTTTAAAATAAATTCATTAGTCTTGATAATAATTTCAATATTCAAATTATAATGATAATTCAAGACATTGATGGGTAAGGGATTTAAAAGGATATATATAAATAATTTTTTTTAAATGAGAGGTAAGTCACTTTTAAAATCATATGACTTTATGTTCAATTTTAATTCAGTTGAATTGATAATCATTAGGCTTAAGATGAGTAAGTCATATATTATGAAATATAAAGTGACCATAAACATTTTGGATCAAAAAATACAAAACAAACAAAAGAAAAAGAAATAAAGCACATCATGAAGTAGAGTATTGATATTTCATTTTTAATTGTTTCTACTTCATGCAAATGAATGGATATTAATGAATAAGAGATTTAGGTATCCAAAGGTGACCAAGTGGGATGGTTCCTTTGGGTACCCAAATACATCGTGGTGGCTTTTGGGAAGATAATGATGAATGAGCTTTTTCAATTAAAGATGATATGTCATTTTTCTTTATGGGTCTCCATTCATGCGTTGGTTTTTTATCACTTAAATCCATATAATGATTATGTGACATCTTTATATGATGATAATTGTTTGTAAAATAATTCATTGTGGGTTTATGTTTATTCAAATTATTTTTCAAAATAGCTTGATGTTGATAATCATCATGAATTTTATTATATGGATTCTTTGAAAGTTTATAAGAGTGACTGTCTTTCTTTAGAAGTGATTGATGAAAGAGTGGGTTACAATCAATTTTAAATGATTGATTATTATTTTGATGATTTTCATTTCCACTCTTTCTTATAGACATACTCTTATAATATGAAGGATAATATTTTATAGTTTGATTTTCATGAAAAGGAGTTTTTAAATTTGAGTCATGATTGAAAATATATTGAGACTTATAATAGTGACTCTTAAGAATTTTGTGAGGGTCATAATTCTTTTTGAAACTAAACTCCTTTTTAGTTGATGTATGAAAATGGTCCTTTTTAGAAATGATTTTGTAAGTTAATTTATTTTTATTCAAAATCTTATGATGAAAGCCATTACTAGAAATTAGAACTTTTTCAACAAAAGATTTTAATTGTCTTAACTTACAAGTTAAAGCATCATTTTCAATAATCAATTTTTCATTATGCCTTTTAGAAACTAAGAGCCCTTTTTCAATATCCTTGAATTTTTCTTTTAATAGATTGCAATCAAAACAAGGAATAAGAATTTTAACTAAAGAGCATTAAAGAGAATTTAACACATCAATATTTGATTCTACGCTATCGTTTGCTTTTAAAGATTTATTTTCTAAACGTAATTTGGAATTAGCAATTTTTAACTTTAAAATTTTACGTTTAGCAATTTTAAGCATACTAGATGTAGAAATAGAATTTGTTACAAAAAGAGAAGTTTTTTATTTTCTTACATTGCTATGGGATGAGGCAAGATTTGAACCAAGGGTTCCTTTGACATCTTCTTTGCATTCCTCTTCCATAGTTGAATTTCTGTCTTCTCTTTTGCTTGATGTGTTGCCAACAAATGAGTCCAATATTGTGACGTTGTATTCTTCTTCCTCCAAGCATAAGTCCTCATCAGTTTCTTCTCTTGAGTCCATAAGGAATTGCTCTTGTTCATCATCTGTGGAAGGAAGACAATAAGAATTCTCAAGAAATTTCCAAACTTCATAAGGAGTAGGAAGTGTATAAATAAGTTTGAAAATATTTTGATCTAATGCACAATATATACTATTCATTGATTTGGCATTTAAAAACATTTCATTTTTATTTAAAATACTTGGGGGCATTTTAATTGTAATATTCCAAACTTCAATATCCAAAGTTTTAAAAAAAATTTCCATAAGTGTTTTCCACCCATTATAATTTTCACCAATAAATAATGGTGGACATAATGATTTTTCATTTTCATAAAAAGTATCCCCTCTAGAAGATGTGAGATCATGAAGCGCCATTATTCCCGGTTGTGAAGCCGTATTGGAATAACCTACGCTCTGATACCAAGTGTTGGATCTTGCGGCGCCCTTAGAGGGTGGTGAATAAGGGCTAAAATTTACTTTGAAATTTTTCTAATATATTATGATAATTTTTAACGGATAAACAAGTAGATTTGTAGACACCCAAATAAGCACTTAGAAAATCATAAGAAATTGGAAATCAAATTTTATTTTCACAAGTGATGAATACAAAGGATTGTCGATCTTAATAAAGCTTAAAATCAAGGCTATGATAAAAATAAAATTCTTTTCAATTTACCGGTCCTTCAACCAAGGACCGGCCGGCTATAGCGAATCTCTTCTTAGATCTTGCTACTAGCCTCCCCCTAGATCTCTCCACGATCTAGACGCTGCACACAAGGCAATGATTTACTCCTAAACCTCACAAGAACCTAGACGCCACGCGCAAGGCGGCGATTTCCCCCTAAGCCACACATGGACTTAGACGCCACGTACAAGGCGGCGATTTCCCCTAAGCCACACACGGACTTAGATGCCACGCACAAGACGGCGATTTCCTCTACGAATTACAAGATGATAAAATAAATTACAAAATAGAGATTAAGAAATGAAACTCCCTAAATATGAAGCTCTGAAGACGACGTCGAATCCTTGCAAAGATTGCCTGAGATACTACGCACGGACCATCTCTTCTTCGCTCTTGAACGTTCTTGCCAAAATGGGAGTTCTTAGAGTTCTGGAGCTTTCTGATGAAAAGCACTCGGGAATTGGTACTCCAGAATAGTGTGTAACTGCACCTCCACGAAAAATGAGTCAATATATAAATTCTTGATGTCATCGACTACATCTAGTTGTCGTCCGCCGACGTTATCTCCTCTAGTTGACACGTGCCCCATGTGAACAAAGTGTGTGTGATGTGACGGTTTCCGCTGAGACGTGGAGCTGTCATCGACGACATCGATGTCGGAATTCCAACAGTGCATGGAACTTGCAGAACGTATGGAAACCGCTAAGACGTGGGATGTCGGATTCTGATATCTAGCTATCGCAGACGAAAGTGATTTTTCTGGAAACCGCTGAGACTGGAAACCGCTGATACTGGGATGTCGGATTCCGATATCTAGCTGTCGCAGACGACGGTGATTTTTTTGGACTATTCATTCTGAGCTCCAAAAAATAATTAGCATAGTTGCATACCTATTATACCTGCACACCATAGAGAAAATAGGATCAAACACACCCGGGATTTGTTATTAGCAAACCAAAGAGTTCGAAAAACATGTTTCAATAGAATTGAGTCCACCGGCATGCTGGTAGTGGCTAGTTCCTGGGTAGGGTAGTGAGCCAGCATCCCTCCCTACCAAGCATCCTCTGCGACTGAGAAAGGAGGTACTGCAAATATAGGCAGTCATCATTATGAGAACAAGCGTGATGGTTGAGGTCAAGTCAAACAACTCACCAAGATTGTGAAGTGTACAACAGGACTTTGAGGGTGAGAAGCAAGAGTCGTCCGAGCGCCTGCACTCTCCAACCCGCCTCTTTCACGGGATCCACCATTATCACCAGGGCCGAGTTGGAAGCAACAAAAAGCGCGACTGAGTTAAAAAAGTGACCAAAAAAGAAAGAAAGGGCGCAGGAACGACACCATGTCCGAGGTCCCCAGGTGCGAAATGAATTCAGACATTAGTGAGGATGAATATGCCGCCTCGCCCACCGACTCAAGTCTATGATTTTTAAGCGGTGACCTCTCCACTCATGTCGAAGAGGGAAGTGAATGTTCCTGAATGATGGCCCTAAGCTCTGACAGGTCACCCCGACTCTTCCTAGAGAGAGCTTTGAGACGAGCATGAATATCCTGGGGAGGATGCATCTCGACTAAAATAAGGGAGAGTGGGGCGGGTTTTTTGATTTGAAGCTTGCCCCCCTCCGGGGTTTTATAGCCAACTGTCGGGACCCACTCAAAGATTCCCTAAAAAATCCTACTTGCTCGGCAAATTGATGGTTTGAACTATCTTTCTCATCTTGAGATAAGCTCGCAAAGAGTGGGGATTGTGTATAACCCCCATATTTGTCGAGTGAACCCATCTTGATGCGGACGAGGCAGAGGCTGCGACTGTCGTTCGACTTGTTTGGCCAGGGGTGAGCGGGCCATGCAGGGTCCGCTCGCCCGATCTTTTTGGCATGCGGCCTAGGCGAGGGGTGGGGGGAGTGGACCAAGTGGTCCACTCGCCTGCCCCCAGGCAGGGGGCGAGTTGACCAAGTGGTCCACTCGCCGCCCCTAGGTGAGGGGGGAGTGTTCAACTCGCCCTCCCCTAGGTAGTAGGGTGAGTGGACCAAGCGGTCCACTTGCCTCCCCTAGATGAGGGGGGAGTTGACCACTTGGTCCACTCGCCAGCTCCTAGGCAGGGGGGCAAGTGGATCCCTTGGGTCCCACTCGCCCCACCTGTTCAGCTAGGTGCAAATAGACCTAGAGGGTCGCGCTTCCCCGTCAGGAATTTAGATCTGGATCGTGGATAGTGCTTTCAAGCAGCGGAACTCGGTTATTGACGGACCATTTTGGCAATCCACAGACCAGTTTCTGGAAAGTTATAAATAGACCCCCATGGGCACCTTGACTAGGGATCAGATTTTGGGTATTGGAGGCGAGAGAGCTTTGACTTTCAGGGTGCCTAGCTCAGATTTGGTGTGGGAGGGGAAGATCTTCTAGATCTTTCGGGTTAGTGGCGGGACCTCCTCGCTGCAGCTCGTGGGGTTTGTTTTGTCTAAGTCCATCATAATGAGAGGTTCCTTGACTCTAAGTGACAGACCTTATACTCTCGCTCAAGAGAAGTAAGGGCAAGCTACCTACCCATTTCGAACTGTTTGACCCCAATTTTAGGTTTTCAACATTTTGATTTTGAGAATTTGAAACAAACTAAGTCTCCAATGAGCGCATTACTAAAATTAGGAAAGATGAAAGTACATATCGGTGGATCAAATGGTATATTGAGTAATGATTGAATCAGTTCTATACCAAAGTGCATCTAGACCCGGCATTATGTTTGCAGTGTGTATGTGTGCTAGATATTAAGGTAATCCTAAAGAATCACACTTAAATTCGTTAAACAGATCTGTAGGTATCTTATTGGGACACCAAATCTTGGTCTATGGTATCCACACATGGATACGTTCACGCTTCATGGATACTCTGATTCAGATTATGCTGGATGTTCACATGATCATAAAAGCACAAGTGTCACTTGCCACTTCCTAGGACTGACACTAGTATCATGGTCGAGTAGGAAACAAAATTATGTTGTCCTCTCCACTGCCGAGGCCGAGTACATAACTCTAGAAAGTTATTGCACACAAGCCCTCTGGATGACTCAAATGTTAGAAGATTTTGTGCTATCACTCAAAAATGTAGAACTTAGGTGCGACAACAAGATTGTTAAAGATTTAACCAACAATCTAGTACATCACTCTCGTCCAAACACATCGATGTTCGTCATCACTTTATTAGAGTGCATATTAAGAAAGAGAACGTCAAAATAAGCTTTATAGACACGGAAGACCAGCTTGTAGACATATTCACCAAACCCCTCCCTGACGCACGATTCTCTATACTTTGATTAAAATTTAGGGTTTTGGAACTCTTAGGCTAAAATTTAAAATGCGAACCTTTTTTATTATTTTCCTAATTTCTTTGCTGCATGTAATAGCCCCTATAATGAAAAATCATAATCAAGAGAAATCGCAATCGAAAAATCACAGAAACCATGCCTTTTACATGAAAAATCAAACCTATGTCTGTTATCGCCTGACGCTAAGCCTTACCGCGGACTGTAGCTGTATTTTCCTGAAAATTCCTGATTTTCTCCAAATTATACTTTCTGAAAAGTATTTTATTACTTTAATTATCACTCATCCCTACTTTCAAAAAACCTCATATATGTTTTGGTTAATTTTTTTTATTTGTCTAAAAATCAAAATTAAAAATAAAATTACAAAACTTTCCACAATAACCAAAAACATATTCATAGTCAATATATATGTCATATTCATCTTACAAGCTTTCACTATTATAAATTAAAAGGAATGAATTTGAACTTCACACACATCACAATGAACAATTAAACTCGTGACTATGATTGCTTGAAATCTCATACTTTTTCAATCTCTAATCATGTGTGTTGAAATAAATGATAATCTATTTCTATAGTTAAATTTTCAAATGATTATATTGAACTATCATGAAAAATCAAATATCACAACTCATAGTTTATCAAGCATTTATCATTATAATCCTAAATCAATTATGTTTATCACACTTAGGGTTATAAATGATATAACGGCTAAGAGTTTCATTCTTGCTTATTTTTGTTTGGTTTATTGTGTGTGATGTGCTTCACTTTTGATTGCATGTAGCTCATTCTTTTCTAGACCCTAGAATCGTATGTGTATCAAAACAAATCAAAAAGCTTAATCATTTCATTCTAGGTTTACAAAAATGAGATTGAAACTTTATTTTTGAATGCATGCAACATTATCATCTACTTAACTTTATGACATAACATTGGATTCAAACTAATCATCCTAGCATCACCCCCTCCCCCCAAGTATATGTCCAATTTAGTGTCGGTGTTAGTTATCTATAATGTCATGTTATGATAAATTAAAAGTTGAAACCAAAATTCTAAAATCATGATAATAATTAACTTTAAAATCAACAATCTTAATTACAAATAATCATCTCAAAATTTCCTAAAAATAAAGTCATAGAATATGAATAGGCATTTAGGTTTAAACGTATAGTATGTCTATGATCATTCACCCATTTCAAGTATCTCACAATAACGGGGGCATAGGTTTGTATTTTTAAGTCATGTATTTTCCTTAACCGGGGAGTGTTCTAGTGGGGCCTTGCGAGGCACTAGGGGTAAGAGTGCGAGGTTGAGCGACCCCTTTTGTGTGCATATGAGACTAACACCCCAACCTACATTATGTGTGCAGCTCCTCATGCCCATCTGTCACTTAGTACAGTGCTAGAGTGTAGGCATATTGTTAGGGTATTTTAATCTAGGGCATGCTCATATCATATTTATTATATGACTATTACATCATCCTTATGATTACATTTTTCATACATACTTGGTTTGATCGAATATGCTTATCTTGTGTTTTGTATAGTACATCTTTTTGAGCTTTCATTTTTTTAAAACATAAGAACTTGAAAATAAACTTTTTGAAACCTTAGGCTTCCGCGTTACATAATGTGAGGTTGAGCAACTTGGAAAGAATTGAAAAGTGTCTTGTGCAAAGTATTTTATTCACCACTTCTCTTAGCACACCGGATCATAAAATTAAATTGAAATTAAAAAGAATAAATGTGATCCCCCAAGCATTACTTCGTACCCCTGATAAGTTTTAATGAGCATTTTGTGTGCGAAGCACCTTGGTAGTTGTATATTTTATCTCTATGTGCATTGAAATTTTTGAAGAAGTAAAATGATTTGTGTATTTTAATGTTGTGCTTATTTTATTATATATGTTCTATATTTTGATTAATACACTTGTATTCTTTTATTAAACCATTTTTATAAACATCATTATCTCATATAAAACTTCCACTCATGAGAATTGGATCCTAATGCACATGTACACAATTCTCTATAAACTTTAGTAAATGCACTAGATAACAAAGCATGACCGCTACAATGTTTAGTTATTCTTGACTTGCAAATTAATGTACATTGTAGGTGGTATCTCTTATTGATATTCCTTAATCATGTTTACATTATGTAGTGAAATAGCACTTCTTAGACTTCATGTGAAAACATCTTCTATTTGAACTTCACACATTATTTTTATATGCTACTAATGTTCTAAAAGATGTTAATTTTTAAGAGTGCTAATTATATTTATTCTGTTGTGCTTACTACTTATACATGATAATGATTATTTATTTTCTCAACAAGTGACACTTATAAATTAAAACATCTTTTCTTCTCTACATAGAACATGTTGGAACTAAGACTTGGCACCAACGAGGAGATCAGACCCCTTAGAGGGGGCAGGTAGCACCTATTGATCCCGCAGAAGAAGCGGACCGGAGACTAAGAGCTTAACACAGACCCTTGGCTACAACACAGAGGTGCCACCACAAACCCAGAAGATCTTAGAGTGCTTCCCCTCCCAAGCCAAAGCTAAAGTTGGGCACCATGGAGAGCCTGAGAAGCTAACCAAAGAACCTAGGGAGGAAGAAGCCAGAAATTGGAATCCTCTCCAAAAGGGGCCCTTCAAGGTCTATATATAGCTCTTTTAGTATGGTCTGCTAATAGTGTGATCCCGCTTTTGGTTTTACTAAACGCACCCCAACTTGGCTTGCTAACAGCCAAACTCCGTTATTCTGAAGGGCTATTGGCAGCCCACCAAGGGTATCTAGGTAATTTTACTCCCAAGGCCCCCTTGGGTGAGTGGTCCATGAGGGCACCTCTCGCCTAACCTCTCGCGTACCAGACCTTCTGGCAACCGCGGGGCGAATGGCCCTTGAGAGCGCCACTCACATGGTCCTTGGTGCTAATACCGAGAAAGCCCAGCCTCTCACTCGCCCTATTGCCATGACATCCGTGCCACTCTCGCGCGAGTTTCCCACAAATACCCTGTGAGAGAGGTTGCATTCGCTCGAGACCCTTTTTTCTCCGCACTCGACAAATACGGGGTTGTACACAATTTCCGCTCTTTGCGAAGGAGGCACTCGCTCGGAAAGAAAGTCCAACCCCGTACATTTGGTGAGTTCATGATGACATGGAGGGAATCTTTTAGTGGGACCCTCCACTTTGCTATATATCTCATGTTGTGGAGCTCGCTATTCATGTTCCCCTCACTGTCGCTTACTTCCTCCTCCTTTCTGGGCTCTCGCAAACTATAACTTCCTTGAAACTGCAACTATGGCCTCTCTCCCAGGCGATGATCGATCGTCTCACTGAGGCGCGAAAGAGAGACTCCTCTACTGCCGCTAAATACGCCCCCTGGGTTACATCTAAGAGGGATCCCACCTCCCCTTACCGGCCGAGGAGGGCCAAAATCGCTAGGAGAGGCCCGATGACCAATGAATCAGCATCGGCGTCCCCGCCCCCTTCTCGCAATTCACCCCATGCACCGCAGGTAATTCTATCTCTTTCTCGCCTTGTTGTTGTGTTGTCCAGTGTGATATCTTAAGTATCAAGTTCATTCGTAGGAGAAACTGTTGACGGGAGATGCCCCCGAGGCCAACCAGGCGGGCGTAGACTCGCTCCCGCCCCCTCCTGATGACATTTCGCTACTTCTTGAGGCCCACCCTCTGGTCATCCCAACTAGGACCCTTCCTAAATCTAGTAAACTAACACCGCTTTCTCGCGCAGCCCGGCCTTTTGTTATCTTACCTATCTCGACCCTCGCAGCCTCCACTTTCGGGACCACAGGGCTTCCTCCTTCTTCGTGGGAACCAACACCACGAGACCCAATGCCGCGAGATCCTCCTCCAACCCCACGCGCCTCCCCAGCTCTCGAGACAACAACTCTCATCGTGCTACAAGAGGAGTGCCCAACCGAGAAGATCTCGATACGTAACCCCCCGGATGCTGGTGAAGCTACCACGTCAACTTCTAACTCGGAACCTTCCCGCCCAGGGAAGGGAAAATCTGTACATCCCTTCGACCATCCATTCGCGGGACGGTCCACATCCAACCACTGGCGCCCTGACGAGGAACCTATGCTAGGTTAGTAATCCCCCTCATTGTGAATCTATATTCCGAGACTATCGACTAAAACTCACTCAAAGCTCGTTCTCGCAGAATACCGAGGGGCCTCGCCGATGGACCCCCAGTATGAGGAGGAAGGGATATTTTTGCCCCCGCCCTCTCCTGAAGACCTTTTAGATTTCTTGGGAGATCATGCCGACCCTGAGACAATGAAGGCGCGAACGGCAGAAGTTCTCAGCAAGCTCACCTGGATACTGAAGGACCATGCCAGCCAGATCGATGCGCAACGGGCCACCTTAGAGCATAGTGTGAGCGTTTTCGAGCGAGACTACCAGCATCTCGTCAGCGAGATGGAACATCGGGGAGGTGAGTATGAGGAGACCTCTCCTGGGAGGCACATCACGCGGGTGAGGGACCAAATGCTCTTGGTCAATCAAGAGCTCACGACGATGAGTGCGTACCACTACCCGTGAGTGCCTCCAAGGACAGGGAGGCGAGGCGGGGGTCGATGGCAGTGGGTACAGTACTAAGCCTACCGGTTCTCGCCCCCTGTGTCCTCCCACACCCCAGCTATTTCTTTTCTTCTCTTTTATGCACCGAACAAGTCGAGACCCACCGCGTCTCGCGAACAATTTGCCTGTTTGAATGTTGTATATTCTGTGACTTCTATAACTCTGTTGAATGTTGTCCTGCGGATGCTTTTACTTTCGATATGTTTTAACTTGCTTTCGCTTGAAGAGTCTCGCGTGTAACACTCGCCTCCCACCCATGACTTGGAGTGTCTGCGGGCTGACTTGCATGCCGAGGTGTCGGGGTAGCGCGGTCGCTATCCGCACCCCGCGCCTAGAGAATTTCGTAATTCTCCAGCATTTTCTATAAATATACGGCTTACCTACCATCTTCATTACGCTTTCATATCTCTCTTCTCTTGCTCTTGCATCGACACTCACCCTTCTCTCTAGAACCCTTGCGAGACCTTCCCCTTCCAAATTTTACGATGCTAAAAGATGATGATGGTAGAGGCAAGTGCGCTCAGCTCTTCGCCAACCATGACTTCGAGACCTGCGATCTATCGGAAGATGAGTTTACTGCGGCAATCGCTGACTATGTTCCACCCGGGTTCATTGTGCGCCGCCGGGGGGGACCTCGACCGCATTAACCAGTTCTTTCAAGATACTCTCGCCATCCCCCTCGAACACTTAGAGGTGGGATTCCGCCTTCCCCTTTGGACCGAGGTGCGCCAGACCTTGCGCTACTTCGGGGTCAACCCTATGCAGCTCAACCCTAACTCGATTGCCAGGATGGTGGCATTCATGTGTTATCTGCGTGAGGAGGGGATAGAGTTCTCGCTCCCCGTCTTTCGCAAACTCTTCAATTTCTGGGCGAGAGGCAGGGTGGTTTTCTTCTCCGGCCAGACCCCCCTAAAAGTCACCGGCACAGTCAACAAGAATCACGACTGGGTCCGGAGAATTATCTTCGTCACCGGGAAATTTGGCAACATCCCTCTCGCGCCCGTTCAAGAGGACGAGTTGACCTACCGGACGCTGTCGCTGGGAGGGTACGAGACCAAGCTCCGCGCGTATATCCAGGAGCACGACATGGACATCGTCTACTTGCGGAAGCACATCGATTCTCTCCCTCCAATCCTGGCGGGAGAGGGTAAGGTCAACCGATCCCACTTTACCTTCCGCTTACCCTTTCTGCTTATCCTTTTCTTAACCCTTCAAATACAGGTCTGTGAGATCTTCCTCTGCATCCACCACACGGCGTCGTGGAAGCCCCCGATTAGACCTTCACTCTCGCAAAATCTGTCGCTGAGGCCTGTCGCGGGAATCTTCCTCCCCCTAAGTCTAGTGGCCACAAGTGGAAGCCTAGCGTGGTCCCTGGTGCTTCTTCTTCTAAGCGGTCCCAAGTCCTCTGCCTCTAAGGGCAAGAGGGTGTCCGCCAAGACCACAGAGGTGGATGTCCCGACTGTGGGCAAGACAGTGGGTACCCTCGCGAAAATGACTGTCGGGGCCTCCATCACACCGGCTGGGACCTCTACTATGCCAACTGCAACCTCTATGAGACCTTCTCTGAAGGGGCATCGCAACTTCGGCCTGGGCGAGAGGTATTTGGATGATACGGGCGAACCCCTAGTACTCTGGGATGATACGGCAAACAGGATCTCCATCTCCTTGCTCCTACCCTCCTGGCAGGAGCGGGACACCACCAGTGGTGAGGCGTATGCCCTCGCCTTCGCGCTTTATAGTTGGGACGACGCTATTGTCTACAATGTCGAGTCCACCCAGACCTTCACGCATGAAGCCGCACGCGCTCAGCTGCGCGCCCTAGAGCTGGCGCATATGTCTTCGCGCCGCAGTGTCACTCTAGCGCGGAACATCATGGAGGTGGAGAGGACGCGATCCGAGGCTTCCGCGGAGGCGTAGACCCTGCGGGAGAAACTGGGTGCCACCTAGAAGCTTCTCGCTGAGCATCCTATTCGTGTTGTAAGTGATATTGACCATCTTCGTGCTCTCACGCCTATCCTTTTCTCCTTCTTACTCCCAACTAACGTTTCCCATTTCCTCCTTCTCACAGAACTCTGCGAACCTGGACATCTTAAAAGCGCATGCAGATCATTCAAATGCGCAGAACAGAGAGTTGGAGGCCGAGGTTAAGCGTCTGCGAGAGGCCGTCATCTCGCCGCCTCCCGGAGAGCTGCGCACTTAGCATCGATACACCAATTACGATATCGAGGTGATGATGTAGGAGACGGCCTAGGGAGTGGCGAGGCATGCAATCGAGAGGCTGTGGGAGGCTGGGTTACTAAATGAAGGGAAAGAGAGGCTCAGCGCTCGTGATCTTCTGCCCGAAGTCTTCAACCCTGTGCCAGTACCAGAAGGGGAGGAGGATCTTCAGCGAGAAGATGATACCATCTCTTCCCACCATGAAGTCAGTGACACCTCCAGCGAGAAGCCCGGTGACCCGCCCTGAAGACTTTCTTTTTGCCTTTTCCACCTTTTTGAATACAACATGTACGGGGCGAGACCCCCCTTTTGTGAACACTTTGAGAATGAAATGAAATGTGGTTTGTCTATTTAACTAAATCCTATTTTGTTTTCTTGCTATCATTCACTAACCTCTCGCGCATCTGCCCATGATGGGTTCATTATTATTTTTCACATTCACGCACTTTCGCCGGTTGATATGCACTTATTAATATCTTGCACCTACTCGCCCACCATCACTTGCGCTCATGCATGTGATGTGTTTACATTTACTGTTGGCTGACACTCGCACATCACCACTCGCACTCTCGCCCAGGGTGTGGGTTTATCAATTTCTTAGGACTTAGGTGGCCGCGATGATTCTGCCAAGAGCGCAACCTTGCCGAGAGCACGACTAACCCCGAGTGACCTTCGTACTCTCCTTTAGACGAGGAGTTACCTTGGGTGTACTTACTGAGCGGAAACCTCCTTTGCCGAGACACACGCATTACTACCGAACGAGTGCCTTTCCAGGCGAGTGCCTCCTCTGCTGGGGCCACTCGCATACTTGACCCTTGATATTTTCCCTTCTCATATTTTCCTTACCTTCCTGCCACCGGGTGAGTCTGTTATCTCGTCAGCTGGGTGAGAGCCTGACCATGTTGTCTTTGTGAGAGCTTGTTGCCTTGGGCCCAGTACCACCTTTACCTTTGCCAGCCTCTCACTAGATCAACCTGACCCACCATCTAATGAGAGCCCTGCAGTAGAATCTATCGGGGGCATTCAGCTCATACTTTCCCTAGCCAGCCTCTCCAGAGATCAACTTGACCCACCGACTGATGAGAGCCCGGCAGTGGAAAAGATCTGGGGCATTCCAACTCATACTTTCCCTAGCCAGCCTCTCCAGAGATCAACCTGACCCACCGTCTAATGAGAGCCCGGTAGCGGAATCGATCTAGGGCATTCCAGCTCATACTTTCTCTAGTCAGCCTCTTTAGAGATCAACCTGACCCACCGTCTGATGAGAGCCCGGCAACGGAATCGATCTGGGACATTCCAACTCATACTTTCCCTAGCTAGCCTCTCTAGAGATCAACCTGACCCACCATCTAATGAGAGCCCGGCAGCAGAATTGATCTGGAGCATTCCAGCTCATACTTTCCCTAGCCAGCCTCTCCAGAGATCAACCTGACCCACCATCTAATGAGAGCCCGGCAGCAGAATTGATCTGGGGCATTCCAACTCATACTTTCCCTAGCCAGCCTCTCCAGAGATCAACCTGACCCACCGTCTAATGAGAGCCCAGCAGCGGAATCGATCTGGGGCATTCTAGCTCATACTTTCCCTAGCCAGCCTCTCCAGAGATCAACCTAACCCACCGTCTAATGAGAGCCCGGCTGCGGAATAGATCTGGGGCATTCCAGCTCATACTTTCCCTAGCCAGCCTCTCCAGAGATCAACCTGACCCACCGTCTAATGAGAGCCCGGCTGCGGAATCGATCTGGGGCAATCCAGCTCTCACTTTCCCTAGCCAGCCTCTCTAGAGATCAACCTGACCCATCGTGTAATGAGAGCCCGGCAGCAGAATCGATCTGGGGCATTCCAGCTTATACTTTCCCTAGCCAGCCTCTCCAGAGATCAACCTGACCCATCGTCTAATGAGAGCCCGACAACGGAATCGATCTAGGGCATTCCAGCTCATACTTTCCCTAGTCAGTCTCTCTAGAGATCAACCTGACCCACCGTCTAATACGAGCCTGGCAGCAGAATCAATCTGGGGAATTCCATCTCATACACATCTTGAGGGCCCATGATCAGAAAAAGAGACATTGAAATTAACACAGTAATGAATCAATCATGGAGTAAGTTTAAACAATAAGTTTAGGGATAGAAACGCTTTAGGTCATCCCCGCTTCGAGCTCGGTCGAGAGGTACCCCTTCCACATCCTGGAGGTGGTACCCTCCCGACCTAAGCACTTCATCTACAATGTATGACACCTTCTAGTTGGGAGGAGCTTTCCCACCGCGGCCCCTCTTCCCGCCGCATCAACCCTTTTCAAGACTAAATCCCCTTTTCTGAATTGCTTTACTTGGATATGCTTGTCGAAGTAGCGAGCCATCCGCCGTTTGACCTCCTCCTGCCGAATGGTAGCTAGGTCCCAGAGTTCTTCGACCATGTCCAAAGATAGCCTTTGCTCTCCTTCATTTTCCACTAGCTATTCTTCATCTCCTTCGCCCGCGGCGATCACACTGGGTGTCTTTACCTTGAACTCTATTGGGAGGACGTTCTTGGACCCGTAAGAGAGCTTGAACGGAGTCTCCCATGTGGCTGTGTTCGGGGCGGTCCTCAAGGCCCAGAGGATCGAGGGTAGCTGTTCTACCCAGTTGCTCCTTAGGTTCTCGACATTCTTTTTCAGCAAATTCACGATTATCTTGTTCGCCGCCTCCACTTGACAATTGTTGCTTGGGTGGTGAACTGACGTGAACCGAAGATCTATGCCTAGCTGGGTGCAAAAGCTGACAAACTCATCGCTGGAAAACTGCAGCCCATTATATGTGATGATGGCTAGTGGGAGCCTATGCCGACATATTATCTCTCCCCATATAAAGTTTCAGACTACATATGAAGTTACCTTAGCTAGCGCTTTCACCTCCAGCCATTTGGAAAGGTAATCGATAATTACTAGCAGGAATTTTCTCTAGACGCTCACCTGGGGGAAGGGACCTACCCAATCCAATCCCCGTATAGAGAAAGGCCACAAAGCTGTGATGGTCCGGAGCCTTTGGGCTGAAGGAGCTGGAGGGGAGCATATAGCTGGCACTTGGAGCATTTCTTGGCGAATTCCGCAACATCTTTGCTGAGGGTGGGCCAGAAGTAGCCTTGCCTCAACACCCTTCCTTCCAAGGTCATGCTCCCTGAGTGGCTTCGACACTCCCCTGAGTGGATTTCCTCCAGGACCCTTGGGATCTCCTCTTCTGACACGTAACGGGCTAGGAACCCCGAGAGGGTCTTCCGATATAGTGCACCTGCATGCAGGGAGTAATATAATTATTTGTACCTGAGTCGTCACTTGTCCACATCCCCTTCGGGGAACTTCCCCGATGTTAGGAATGTGATGATGGGATCCATCCAAGATGCTTGTTGTTTTATCCCCATCAGTTCCCCTTCCTCGATGGATGGTCGGAAGAGTTCCGACACTGTCCCCCTTGCCTGAGGATAGAACTTAGCCGGGAGGTCAGCCGGGATGCTTTCCTCTCTTGGCACGTGTTGGATCGAGAAGGTGCGGAACTGTCCGATGACCCCCTTGACCTTCTCCAGATAGCGCTGGAGGGTTGGCTCATTTGCCTCGAACTCTCCCTTGATCTGACACGCCACTACCATGGAGTCCGTCGAGACCTCCACGTCTTGCACACCCAACTCCCGGGCTAGTCGTAGGCCTGTTATCACCGCCTCGTACTCGGCATGGTTGTTGGTGATCGGGAAGTGAATGTTGATGGCTTGCTCGATCCTTGTCTCTTGGGGGCTCACTAGGACGACTCCCCCCCCCCCCCAAAAGGAATGCCTCCCTGATGCTCCGTCAACCAACATCTTCCAGGCTACCAAGTGGGGTGGTCCGGCTTCTTCCACCTCGGTCACATAGTCGGCTAAGAAGTCCGCCACCGCTTGCGCCCTTATAGATAGCCTGGGCACAAATGAGATGTCAAATTCGCTTAGCTCTACTGACCACTTAGCCAACCTTCCTGAGTGCTCCACTCCTTCCATGATATTGTGAAGAGGATGGTCAGTCACCACCTGGATTGAGTATGCCTGGAAGTAAGGTCGGAGCTTCAAGGCCGACACTACGAGGGCGAAGACCAACTTCTCTAAGATGGGATACCTAAACTCGACCTTCCTCAGGACCCGGCTGACATAGTAGATCGAGAGTTGTTTCTTCCTTTCTTCCCGCACCAGCACGAAGCTCACCGCTTCGGACCCTACCCCCAAATATAGGGATAGGTACTCTCCCTGCCTCGGTCCCTGGAGAAAAGGGGCCTGGGTTAGCTGCCTCTTTAATGCTTGAAAAGCCTCCTCACACTCTGGGGTCCATTCGAACTTTTGATTTCCTCTTAGCACTTTGAAGAATGACGCACACTTCTCCCCTGCCCTGGAGAGGAACCTACTTAGCCCAGCCAGCTTCCCGGTGAGGCGTTGGACCTCTTTCGCATTCCTTGGTGATCCCAGCTCCAAGATTGCCCTTACTTTGTCGGGGTTAGGCTCCACCCCGACTGGGGTGAGCAAGTGGCCTAGGAACTTCCCTCGGCTAGCCCCGAAGACACCCTTCTGGGGGTTGAGTTTCATCTTAAATTTTCACAAGGTCCCAAAAGTTTCTTCGAGGTCCCGAAGGTGGGACTCGAGGTCCCGGCTCTTGATCATGAGATTGTCGACGTAAACTTCCATGTTCCTCCCCTTATGTTCTCGGAAGACCATGTACATCATCCGTTGATATGTTGCCCCTGCTTTTTTAGCCCAAAGGGCATCATCTTGTAGCAGTAGCACTCATCCCCTGTGATGAAAGAGACATCCTTGACGTCGGGAGGGTGCATGCGGATCTGATGGTAACCTGAGAAAGCATCTAGAAAACTCATTAGAGAAAAACCGACACCTGAGTCAACCAGCGCGTCGATCCGAGGCAGAGGGTAACAATCCTTGGGGCATGATTTATTTAGCAAAGAAAAGTCTACAGACATTCTCCACCTACCATCCCCCTTTTTTGACATCACCATATTGGAGACCCGGCCTGGGTACTGGATCTCCGATACAAAGCCCGCCTTGAGGAGCTTGTTCACCTCCTCCCGAATGGGCCCTTCCAGCTTGTCCATGGTGGACCTCTTCTTCTAACGGATGTGGCGGGTGCCGAGGTCGAGGTTGAGGCGGTGGCATGCCACATCTGCGTTGATCCCAGGCATCTACGCCGCACTCCAGGCGAAGACGTCCATGTTCTTCTGGACGCTGGCCTGAATCTTCTTTTGCTCCTCAGGGCTGAGCTCCCCACTGATCTTTACTTTTTATATCACTCCCACCCGAGAAGTGACTTCCAGCTCCACGAACTCATCCACAGCCTCCAGCCGGGAGTGCTCCCCCCCCCCCCTCAATCATCCTCCTTCCTCTCGCCGTAAGCAGGCACTTCGGCCTCTCCTTCCACCATCTCCTCTTCCCGGACTTCCATCAACTCCTCTGCCCCTCCTGCCTGGGCCTCCTCTTCTCCTCCTCTTCTCTCCCTCTTCTTCTCCCGAACCTCCAACAGATCTTCTGCCCCTCCTGCCTGGGCCTCTGTCCCGGGTCCTCCGGTGACCCCCTCCACTTCCGCTCTCTTCTCCATATCCCGGAACATCCCTTCCGCCTCGGCTTGCCAGGTGGTGTTGACCGCGGTGACGTAGCACTGCCTTGCTACCTTGGGGTCACCCCTCACCTGGATCTGGATTCCTCCTACAGTGAGCTCGAAGCATTGGTGGAGAGTGGAGGGGACGCACATGAATGCGTTGATGAGGGGTCGCCCGAAGATGGTGTTGTAGCTGCTCGGCGCATCCACAATGACGAACCGGCAGTTACGGGACTGTCCCCCTAGGCCGACGTGGAGCCCTACTCCTCCTTCCACCTCCTTTCTCTCACCCAAGAAACTGAATAATGGGCCATCTGAGGCCAGCACTCTTCTCTCCTCCACCTTCATCTCGTCAAATGCCTTCTTGAAGATGACATTGACCAAGCTCCCGTTATCGACGAGGATTCGAGAGACGGTGAAGTTCTCGATGACTGTCTAGATGACCAGCGCATCACAGAATGGGTCCTCATGACCCCGCATATTCTTCTGTGAGAAGGTGATCTTTTTCGCTGGGGGTAGGGCTTGAGACGTCGAAGCCATGCTCCGACGGTACATGACATGGTGGCTTGCCTTTCGGGTTGCCTCGATCCCCACACCCTCGTGGATCACTCTGATCCCCCTCGGGTCCCCACATCGGCTCGGTCTTTGCACCTTTCTTCATCCTCCTCTCGAGGCAGGACCTCCTCAATCCTCATCGGTCGCTGCTCCCACTGCGCCGGCACTCTGGTCCCCCTCATCTCCAGGAACTCCGGGCAGGTGGTCGTTGCGTGACCTTCTTCCTAGTGGAAGTCACAAAATGGCAATGCCACCTCCCTTCTCTCGGCCTCTGCGCCATGATTCCTCCTCCTCACTCCGACCCCTGCTCCGGCTCCTCTTCCTCTTCCTCCTCGCCCGATCGCCATAACTTGCTGAGGCGGGGGAGGCAATGACCTCAGACCCTGCCTCCATCTGAGCTAATGACGTCTTCCTTGACCTCCATGAAAGTTGCCTCCTCCCTGCTGCCTCCACCCCAACTCCGGGGCCCTCGGCTCTTCCCTTCTCCGAACCTCTTGCTGCTTGATCTCTGGCTCACTGAGCTTTGCTAGCCTTTTTGTGAACTCAGGGTTAGCCGCCTCCCCTTCTATCTCTTCCGCCGCCCCCTCCATCAACTCCTCGAAGGACACAGGAGCCCTCCTCTTAAGGCTCATCTTGAATAACCCCTCCCGCAGCCCCACCGTGAAGGTGAGCTGGAGGGTGAACCCTGGAACCTCCTGGATAAGGAGTACCTCTTCCTGAAACTGATCCACATAGTGGGCCAAAGACTCCCCCGGACTCTGCTTGATATTGAAAAGTGCCTCGGGGTCCTTCTTCCTCTTCTTCGAGGTTGAGAAGCGCAGCTCGAAGCCAAGACGCAGGTCTTCGAAAGAATAAATTGACCCCACGTGAAGCTGGTGAAACCAGTCCCTCGCCTTCTCCTTCAACATGGTTGCGAAGAGTCGACACTTGAAGGCGTCTGACATGGGTCTAATGGAAGCCATATCATCGAACCACTGTAAGTGTTGGACGGGGTCATCCTTGTCGGTGTGGAGCTGCATGGCCGGCTCTCCGAATCCTTCGGGGAGTGGTGCCGAGAGCACATACTCACAGAAGGGGCTTCCCCCACTCACGCTCCTGGCCTGCTCCACTCGCCCCATGAGCTCTCGGGTCGGGCCTTCTCCCGCCTGCCTCTCACTCGTTGGGGTACTGCTCAACAAGATGGCTCCCACCGGGACACCACTCGCACTCGCTGGGCTGGGAAAGAGTTCTCGCCCAGCGAGGTCTCGCCCCAGCCCCTCGGTCGTCACCTCTTTTCCTGCCCTCTGCCCCGGGGCATTCTCGCCAACTCTTGGCGGTGGGACCACCAAGGGCCCCGGGGTTGCGAGATCTCCCCGTACCTCGGCGAATACGTATTAGATCTCCCCGAGTAGATCCCTTCGGAGGTCTGCTAGCATCTCGACTATCATTGGCGCACTGTGTGGTGGCGAAACGCCAAAGCTGGTGTCTCGCTCATCTTCCCCTGCCATGCCGCTTCCTTGAGACTTTCTTGTACTAACTGCTCTCCATGCTCACAGCACCAAAAATATTGGAACCAAGACTTGGCCCCAATGAGGAGATCAGACCCCTTAGAGGGGGCAGGTAGCACTTACTGATCCCGCGGATGAAGCGGACCGGAGACTAAGATCTTAACACAGACCCTTGGCTACAGCACAAAGGTCCCACTACACACCCGGAAGATCTTAGAGCGCTTCCCCGCCCAAGCCAAAGCTGAAGTTGGGCACCTTAGAGAGCCTGAGAAGCTAACCAAAGAACCTGGGGAGGAAGAAGCCAGAAATTGGAATCCTCTCCAAAGGTGCCCTTCAAGTTCTATATATAGCTCTTTTAGTCTGGTCTGCTAATAGCATGGTTCTGCTTTTTGGTTTTATTAAACGCACCCCAACTTGGCCTGCTAACAGCCAAACTCCATTGTTCTGAAGGGCTATTGGCAGCCCACCATGGGTATCTAGGTAATTTTACCCCCAAGGCCCCTTGGGCGAGTGGTCTATGAGGGCACCTCTCACCTAACCTCCCGCGTACCAGACCTCCCAACGACCGCGGGGCGGATGGACCTTGAGAGCGCCACTCGCAGGGTCCTTGGTGCTAATATCAGGAAGTTCCCGCCTCTCACTCGCCCTATTGCCTGCGAATACCCTGCGAGAGAGGCGGCATTCGTTCGAGGCCCTTTTTCTCCGCACTCGACAAATACGGGGTTGTACAGAACACTATCAAAACATATTACTAAATCTCACCCACCCCTTTTTTGATAATATCAAAGGGAGAGAGCAAGTTCATGAGTCAGCTAGTCATCCAGGGGATATCACTTGTAGGGGAGATATAGTGCAGGTAGATAGTGGGAGCACATACATAGGGGGAGTCATACTGAACTATATGTTTACACGATAATTCTTGATTAACTTTACCTGTTCATATTACATGCATATATTGTATGATACTATACCACAATGTATCTCTCATGAACGAAATTTACTATTATCAAAAGGGGGAGTTTGTTGGAACATGCATTTTGCATCTCTCAGGTTTACTAATAACAAATCTCAAGTTGTATTTAATCACCTATGTTTTTGGTATAGTGTGTAGGTTTATAGGTGTGTAGGCTTACAAGACATACAATCTTTGTGAGTTACCGACGACGTTAGCGATACTTCCAGCACTAGTTCCTTTAGTATTTTTCGACTGCAGACAAAGCTCTGTGGATATCGACTAGACTACTTTTGTCGACTAGAATTGATATAGAAATTGCGTGTTTTGAAATTAAATGAAGGTTTGAATAATTTCTCCAAAACTATATCTGATTAAGGCAAGTGTACCTTATCGTCTATAGTATAGGATATTTAGGAATATCAAGGTCGTATTCCACGGGGCGCGTTGATTACTTCTACTTCGAGAAAAGTCACCATTATCTTATCGACGAAAATTTGAAGTTTTGTTTTGCTTAACTAAAAAAGGACAAAAAGTAAGCTAAATGAAGAGATTAAACATTGATGAGAGGGAAGAAAAGTTACCATTGCATGAAAGAGAAATTGCTAAAGAGAAAGAGAACATGAAAGAGAGAAAACTTAATTTTATTGAAAATCAAAACGATTACAAGCTTAAGAAGAGATTACAAAGCTAGGAAAGTAAAGTTACAAACTTTAATTAGCTAGTAAAAGTAAGAAATAAAAACTAGTGCATTACATGTAAAAGAGAACATGAAAGCTTAAGGAAAAACATGAACATGAAAAGCTCACTAACAGCTCTAGCAGCACCTCCCCCACTCCAAAATTCTGAACCCTGGACTCAAGGAGAGCCTCTGAATTTATAGCAGAAATTTTCGAGTTACACGCCCTCGGTCACGGGCGTGACCTAGGGCGTGTAAACATTGCTGACAGTGGATCTAGCAGTGGCGTGGACTTTGCGTGACGGCGGAAGAAAATCGGACATTACACGCCCGTGTAATTTTGGTCACGGGCGTGTACCTGGGCGGCTTCATTAAATACAGCATGGGCTGGCTTACGGCTCGGCGGCGTGCAGGGATCACGCGGGAAAGTCACGGGCGTGACATTTCGGGTCACGGGCGTGTACCTGGGCGACTTCAATTAATGCAGCGTGGGCTTGAATTCGGCGCGGCAGGGGGCAGGGATCACGTGGGAAGTCACGGGCGTGACACTTTGGTCACGGGCGTGACTTGGGTCAACTCTTCGACAGCATCTCCACGTCTCGACGGCGGCCCGCTGGGAAGATTCTATGTTTACACGCACTTTGTCACGGGCGTGACTTGGGGTCTCGGGCGTGACCTGGGGCGTGACTTGCGGTGGATTCGTCGAACTCAGCTAAACCTTCGTCGAACACAGATCTTTAGGTTACACGCCCGTGGTCACGGGCGTGACTGAGGTCGTGTACTTGTCAATTTTTCCAATTTGTCCCAAAATTCTGCAAATATTAAAATTAAGCTAAGCTAGAGACAAAATTATAAAATAACTAATTATGACCTAAAATTGACATAAAAAGAAAAATACATATTAAATATTTACAAAAAATTCTATTAAAAAGATATAAAAATACTACTTATCAAATACCCCCATACTTGAGGTTTTGCTATTCCAGAGCAAAAGTGTGAGACATAATTTATAAGACATCCTTAAAAATTTTAATTTAAACTAAAATTTCATTTAAACCAAAAGTTAAGTTAAGAGTAAATTCAAGGAGGAGTTAAGTCCTAAATTATGATGATGATTTGAAAAGAGGAAAAAATGTTTAGGCAATGACTTCTCATGAAAATTAATTAGTTTAACAAAATTATAGAAATTATAAAACTAAATTAAATTAAAATTATAAGTGTTGACGCCTGGAAAATCCTGGACTCAAGATTCGGATCAATGCAACCTGAGGCTAGTTGCCCAGTGGTTGAACGAGAAGGTTTGGTTAGCTACGATGAGCAAAACGGAGAGAAAAAGGACACAACCCCAGGTGCTGCGGCAGGGAGGTCCCACCATGTACCCAGAAGCTCTAAAGAGTCTTCTCCTCCAAAACCATGAATGGCCGAGCTCGGTACTAGGTAGGCACTTGTTAGGAAGATTCTTGACTGTCAAAGGGGGAGTGCAGCTCTGATTTTGACAAGTGTCATTCCTGGTACCTCTGGGGGTCTATTTATAGACAAATCCTAAAGGGGGGAAGCAGATGGCTATCCCTGACCCCCTAGAGTTGGTTTTTTAGACAAGGCAATAGGTTGGCGAGTAGGTAAGGACCTCAGACCTAACTAGTGAGTTGGTTGGCTAAGTCGCCTATAGGCGAGTAAGCCCGAACTCACGACTTCCTCGCCTGGCCGGGTAGTGAACGCCGGGTAGGGCTTTCCTTCTCGTCCTATGCGAGTAAGTACCTTCTCGCACAACCAAAACTCTTGATCTTCCTTCGTCTTCTGGATTTTTGACTTCTGCCTTGACCTTTTGACCTTGACCTCCGCCTACGTGGCCTTTAGATGGGCCCACCCTCGGAGAATGAGGGTTGTACACAATCCCCGCTCTTTGCGAGCAACGTAGTTGGTCGGAAAGAATCATCCAATCCTTATTCGACGAGCTTCTTCTGGCGGGAAACGTACCTACTCGGCAGGCCTGGGACCCCCGGAAGTCTATAAATAGAGGGGGGTGGTCCTTCCTTGGCACGCCACTTTTTTAGAATTAACAAGATGCTGTCAGTCGAGCAGATGATCGCGAAGACCGAGTTGTTGATGAAGTTGATGAAGAAGACGAAAAGCTCGGATTCCCGCAAGAGAAAAAGAGGATCCTCTGATCGTCGCCTTAGCCCCTTGGCCGAGGAGGTTCCTTGGGCGAATCCGGCGACCTCCGCGCCTGAGCCTTCCCTTGCGCCATCGACCGTTGAGAGATTAGGGGACGAAGTTCCTCGATCCACTGCCGAGGAGGAACCCCTAAACACTCACCCGGACCCTCCCTGAGAAAGTAAGCGTCTTCTCGGGATATCGCGATTTTTGTGCTGACATTTTGTTGATGCCGACATTCTTTTGCAGGTGAGACCTTAGCGGAGGTGAACATACTGACATCCCCGCTCAAAGAGTGAGTAGGTGCCGAGCACCTACCGCCTCCACCGGTCCTTCCCGCAGGCATTCTCCCTGAGCGGGAACCTTCTCGGCCACCATCCCCTATTCCAGAGCGCGTGCCGGCGGAAACCGGATACTGTTGAGGAATTCCCAGGTCGTCCTTCCAGGGGGAAGAGGAGAGGGAGAATCTTCCTCGGTTGTCCCCACAGCTCAGCTTCCTCGGCACCCTGACAGTGGGCCGTCATCCCATAACGGACGGGGTGGGCGCTCAGGGGGCCGGCATACTCCTCGGCGCTCGCCTTCTCCTCGCCGATCTCCTCGGCGAAGGCTCAGTCCTCGACGGACTCCATCTCCCCGTCGGGTTGCCTCTCCTCCTCGCCGGGACGTTCCTCGGCGGTCACCTTCTCCTCCTCGTCATCAACCGAGAGCGGCACCTGTGCGGGCAGGTATAATCTTCGTGAAGTGCTATCTTTAGGTGGTTCTTTTTCTAACTCGCCATCTTCCAGCCTGTGCCACGTCTCCGGGGTCTGCTTTTATTGAGGCGCTCGGACATCCTACTCGCGAGTACAGGACGAAGATGGCCTCCGCCTACCTCGACCTGGAGATAAAGGTAGAGAGGTTACTGGACTACGAGGTTCATCGGCGAATAACCTCGCTTGAAGGACGCGTCTCAAATATCGAAGGATTCGAGCATCGGCTAGAGATGGCAGAGGGAAAGCACTATCTCATCACCGAGTTGGACAGTCGGATGGTCAGCATAGAACATCGCTATGAGGCGCTGAGGGCGGAAGTGCGCAGCCTTCGGGCGAGTATTGGGTCCCTTGGGACGTTGAATCGTATGGAGGAGCACATCCGGCTTGGCGAGGAATTCTTGGCGAGAGCGAATGAGCAGATGGCCTTCGCGTGTCAGCTGGGATTCAACGGGCGGCTTGGTGCAACCTCGGATAGGCGCGGCTATCCTCATGTCAATTAGGATTGCTTGTTGATTTGTATTTTTAGAACATTATTCTGCGAGTATTGTAATAATCTAGAATTGACTGTGTGCTGTGACTTTAAACTGTATGGCTTGATCGCGTTTATGTTGACTTTGTCTTCTACAGGGTTTTCTTGTGTTTTTGTAGATCGTCGATTAGACGTGAGAAGGGTGGTCAGCACCTCGCGTATAAGGTAGTTTGTGCGACTTCGAAGTTGGCGAGTAGCTAGAAACCTCGCACGAACTTTCGTCGCGACCCCCCCCCCCCCCCTTTCCTTTCCTGTTGCCGATTTCTATAAATAGGGGGGTAGGGTCCAAAATCGGCGCGCTTTCTCGAACTTCTTCAATTTCCTTTCCTTCTCGCTTCCTTCTTCCTACTCGCTGCGATGACGCCTTCTTTGGAAGCTGAGACCCGTCGCTTGACTTATGCCGAGAATTTTATCGCGCATAAGTTCAAGAAACCCGTTACTCACGCAGACGATCTGGAGAGATTCGTCCATCAACACCTCGCGCAAGGCTTTCGGGTCGGCCTTCCCGCTCCCCACGAGCGGATCAACACCTTCTCGGAGGGCAAGCTCGCCTTCTCCCTTTCGCACTTCGAGGTCAGCCTGCGCCTTCCTCTCTAGCCCGTGTTCTGCCAGATCCTCCGGTACTACAGCTGGGTCCCCGCCCAGATCAATACGAATGGGGTAGCGATGATCATCGGCTACCTCTGCTTCCTTCGTAGCGAGAAGATCGCTTTCGATTTGGACGTCTTCCGCAAGATCTTCTATGTGGGAGCGACCAAGGACGGGGTGATTTTCTTCGGCAGCCATCACTGCAAGGTGGTTGGGACTTCGAACAAGGTCCATCGGTGGAGCGAGAAGTTCATCTTTGTCACCGGTGACTTTTCGCACATACCAAATCGCCCTCAGTAGAGACCTTCTGGGGCGCTCGCCACTCCATCGCTCCGGGGCCGACGCGAGGAACTCTTCCTCGCCTTGAAGAACAAGAAACTCGATATCGAGTTCTGGCTAAGGGACGTGGACCACCTCGCCTTCGTGCAGCCTGGCGAGGGTAACATTCCTTAGTCGCTGCTAACAGTAATTTATCTTTGTTTCTTGGTCTAACGACTGTCTTCAGGTTTGCGGCATCTTCCATCCACGGCTCTTCCAGTGGGGGGTCAGACCCCACCTCCTCGATCTCCCGCGGTCGATCAGACGACAATGCAACAAGGCGAGGAGGAGGAAGGCGAGCAGGGATCTCCGCTCGCGGAGATCCATCCTGGGGTCGGCGACGCGACTGAGATCCTTCGCGCGGCTGGATGGCCGGCCGAAGGCGAACCACCGGTGATCAAGAAAAGGAAGAGGAAGGAGGTTGCCCGGCGCGTGGCGGAGGAGCGAGCTCGCGAGGAGGAAGACAACGTCCCTGAGAACCATCCCAACTTTGGGCAGGGATCGCTGGATAGGGGCTTGGATGGCGAGCCGCTGATCACCTGGAGCCGGGAGCGCAGCGAGGTGTCCTTAAGCACTCGCCTGCCTTCGTGGAGCAAGGATGAGGTCCCGAACGACGATGCCTTCGGCGTCATGTTCGGACTTTATTGTTGGATCGTATGACGCCCTTAGAGGGGGGGTGAATAAGGGTGTGTTTAAATTTGTATTTTTTTTAATAATTTTAGACAAATTTACTTTAATAAAAAGTTACTTAAAAATAATTTTAAACCAATGCAATTTTTGTATAACACCAAACACAAATTTCTAAGATAAAGATTTAAGCACACAAATTTGCAATTAGTGAAAGGATCATAATTTTATATATCATGAAATTTGCATACAAATAAAAATGATCTTAACAATGCTTAAGATCAAGGCACAATTATGATAATAAAAATACAATAATTTTTGTTTACCAATCCTTCTCCCAAGGATCGGAAGGCTATCGCTTGTCTCTCCCAAGACCAAGCCCAAGCCTATCCTCTAGATCTTCCCAAGATCTAGACGTAGCACACAAGGCCACGATCTCCCACCAAGCCACGCAAGGACTTGGACGCTCCGCACAAGGAAGCGATTTTCCCCTAAGCCGCGCAAGGACTTAGACGCCGCACGCAAGACGACGATTTCTTTCCCAATACAAAATGAAATATGAGTAAATGAAAATACAATATGAAAAAGACAACTCCCTAGAAATTCAGATCTCTGAATGGATTGTTGAAGCCTCGAGATGATCGTTGATGTAGAAGCGCACCCGATCTCGTCTTCAATCTTCAATCCTTCTTTGCACAAATGGGAGTTGAGGAGGTTCTGGAGCTCTCTGGTTCGTATGCACTCAGGAAGGGACTGGAATTCTCAAAAACTTGGAATGCACGAACCAAAGGAACCATTTTATAGAATTTCACTGTCGCCTGGGCGACAGTGACTGTCGGAATTTTCCGACAGCGCTAAACTGCCGCTGTCGTGTCGTCGAGCCGTCGTGCGGGCAGTTGCTGGAATCGTGGAGCTGTCGCCTGGGCGACATCGATGTCGGATTTCCGACAGCGCAAAACCGCCGCTGTCGTGGGTGAAGTCGTGGGCAGTTGATGTAACCGCTGAGCTATCGCCTGGGCGACATCGCTGTCGGATTTCCGACAGCTCAAAACTGCCGATCGCTGTTGTAACCTCTCTGCTGTCGCCTGGGCGACAGTGGCTGTCGGAATTTTCCGACAGTGAAATTTTCCCACTATCAATTTTTGCTCCAAGAGAAATGTGAATATTGCATACCTGTTATCTGCACATCATTAACAAAAATAGAATAAAATACAAACGGGACTTTGTTATTATCAAACCGGAGGAGTGCGAAACGCATGCTCCAACAATCTCCCCCTTTTGATAATAGCAAATCCGTATAAAAAGAAATCATGTCTATTTAGATTGTTGATTTTAACCTTTGGTGTGTGCACCTACAAAATAACATGAGATATTTCTCTTAAAATAAATAATCTCCCTTTAAATGAAAGCTCCCCCTAAATGAATGCTCCCCCTAAATATATGCTCCCCCTAAATATATGCTCCCCCTAAATATATGCTCCCCCTAAATATATGATGTATTGTGTAGGTGGAATATTTAGGTGTGGAATATTTAGGTGGAATAGATTGTTGATTTTTCTTTTTATACTTGTTAATTCTCCCCCTTTTGGTATTAGCAAAAGTGAATATTAGATAAGAGAAATGATTCTAAAGGGAAGGTATATAGGATATAGAAAGAAAGATTAAGCGGAAGCACTGTTTTCTGGAAATGAGTGAAGGCCATGAAATAATAGGAATATGCCATAGTAAGAATAAACTCATGAAGTGACAGTATAGCCATATGAAGTAATGAAGGAAAATAACTGAAACATGAGTAAGATCATTTGAAAGTATCATAGAAAGACACAATAGTGTAAAGAAGTATGGAATCGTTTCGGTCCAATTCTCATGAGATGAATATTTATATAACATAATGATGTGTACATGTGATACTTAGAACAAACATATGAACTTATTTAATTTACATGATCATTGAAATGTAGAACATAATAAAAGCATATAAAGGCAACTTTAACGTTGAAGATATAGCACAAGATGAATAGAAAACTATTTTCTTTTGCACAAGTCACTTTACAATTCTTTCCAAGGTGCTTAACCTCACAATGCTCATTAAGACTTATCAGGAGGGTAAGTAGTGCTTGGTGGAGTATCCTTGTCTTTATTTTGAAATTTTTTTTTGATCACAGATGTGATATCGTATTTTTTTTTTATATTGATAATGTTTTAATTGACCAAGGATCTCCGAATTCACTTGAACCGCAAAAGATGGTGTACTTTTGTTGTGCTAACAAATCAAGGGTGAAAGTTGTTTTTAAGAAGTGCTATTGTATTATGTTAAAGCAAATATGATCCATGTATATATTAAAGAAGTAGACATATGTATTGATCAAAAGAGGTGAACGTGATAGCTCATTATGATAGATAAACAATTTCTCATACTTAGAGGCATGCGAAAACAATTTCCAATGGTCTAAACAGCTAAGTAGAAATGTCAATACGATGATAGCTTGAAAATGAAATCATATAAACATGTAAGTCATTTTATTTAAAATAAATATCACATGGTTTGTCATCAAGTCATGAGATGAAGCATTAATAATGACATATAACTATTGTAGATCATCAAAGGGGCCTAAAATTGGAGTTTTGGTAAAATAGGAGCTGTCGGAAATTTCCGACAGTCACTGTCGCCTGGGCGACAGTGAAAAATATAAATAGGGCTGAGGACCGAGTCAAAACACATTGTGCATCATTTTCTGGAGTGAAAAACGAGAGGAAGGCTGTCGGAAGTCGGCGACATCCCTAGATCTAAGGTATGGGTTTTTGATTTTTGTGTTTTTAACTCAAAAATGTTTAGGGCTTTGTGATTTTGATAGGATAGAAGAAGGAAAATCTAGGTTTCATGTTGATTTTTGAGGAATGGTGTAGGTTTTGAAATTTTTTTTTATTTGAAAAAAAATGTAGATCTAGTTTTAAAACAAGAGGATCTTGGTGGATCTTTGCTAAAATTTTTATCTTTGTTAGATTTCTCTTTGATTTGGTGAGGAAGGTTTCCATTCGTTCATTTTCTAAAGGAGGTTTGTAGATCTACTATAGAGAAGAAGGTGGAAGATGATGAATAGTAAGAAGATTTGTAGAATATGATGATTTGAAAAACATAGATCAAAATACTTGATGTTGAAATAATATTTATTGTGAGTAGATCTGGAAGGATATGTTAAAATTTTGAGAAAAAATCACATGGAGGGCTGTCGGAAATTTCCGACAGCCACTGTCGCCTGGGCGACAGTGTTCAAGTGCACAATGTGTTACCTTGTTTAATCAAAAAATTTTGTATTTTATTGCAGAATGGCTTCCAGCTCCAAAGCTCGAAAGAGTACGTCGGAAGATGCACATAGCTCATATCAAGTTTTTCCTGGAGTGGAGAAAGCTATTGTTGGGGTTGCCAAATATATTGAATTTGATTTGCCAAAGCATGATCATATTTATGATCGTCTTGCGAAAGCAGGTATTCTCTCAATAATCTCACCAGAGGGGTTTTCATCCTTTTTCATTCGTGAATTTTATAACCATTTGGAAGACCCAAATGTTACTGAATTGGATGGAGGAGTGAGATCAAGGATCTAAGGTCAACATGTGGAAATAACACATGTTGATCTACGAGAGGAATTTGGACTAGTGATGAGTGAGAATATGCCTGATATAGTGGAGAATTATCGAAAGGATAGAGATTGGACCCTAGTAAACATGAGTTTACATGGGAATCAAAAGAAAACTCTTACCACTGAAGTTACGTCACTTACTCCGGATGCTTTCTTAGTCCAAGACATATTAAGGAATTCAGTGATGTTGAAGAGTGGAGACACAAGAAGCATTACTGCGCAGTTGACCCTCTTTACATACTATATTATGGAGGATGATCCTTTTGATGTGGCAGACTTCATACTCTCCCAGATTAGGTATACGTACAGACTGAAACATCCAAGATGGGTGAAGGTTCATACGCTGCCAATGGGGTTGGTAATTCAGCGTGTACTCTATAAGAAGTATGGATGGATTGTGCAAGATTCTTATTTTGATGATTGTTATCCGGAGATTTATTTTACGGGTTCAATGAAGGGGAAGAAGCCGCAGAGAAAATCTCATCCGGGAATTGAGATTAGAGAGCCGACCATTTCCAGGGCAGGATCACTAAGGGAGTCCATTGATGATTTGCGTGATTCGTTAGAGGATCACAAGAAGGAAGTGAAAAAGGACCGTAGTCGAATGCAGAAGTTTATGAAGTTTCTCCTCAAAGGTCTGAAGTTGAAGCCAACGACGGAGGAGGAGGCAGAATGGCAAGTTCCGGACGAAGAGCCGCCATGCCAATCGGTGAGGCGGACTCGCCGTGGCAAAGCTGTGAGACGAGGACTTTCAGAAGATTGTCCAGAGAGCAGCGGGGCTGGTTATGAAGATTCAGAGTAGTTTTATGATGCTGCTGCTGCTGGGAGATGTCGGAAATTTCCGACATCCACTGTCGCCTGGGCGACAGTGAACTTCCTTAGATTTCTGTTTTGTTTTAAAGAACTTGATCCTTAAGTTTGTTCTACTGTTTTTATGTGAACAATATTGATGTAATGTTAATGATGTTGAATTTTGTTAAGGTTTTTTTTTTTTTTGAAATTTAATGTTTTGATTTTTATAATTTTGGCTTTTTACATTGTTTATGTTTTGGGATAATAATTTTTTATTTTAAAGGCTTTAAATTGTGATATATTCATTGTGAAATGTCTAGAATGCCCAATTCTAGCCTAAGCATAGAAAAACGGGAATCCGGTAACGGCTTAGTGAATATATCCGCTAGTTGATTTTCCGTGCCTATAAAGTTGATTTTTATATTACCCTTCTTAATGTGATCCCTTATAAAATGATGTCGGACGTCTATGTGCTTAGATCTAGAATGTAATACGGGATTGTTTGCTAAGTCTATAGCACTTTTATTATCACACTTTAATTCTACACTACTTTGTTGTATGCCAAAATCTTCTAGCGTTTGGGACATCCAAAGTGCTTGGGCACAACAACTACCTAGTGCAATATATTCGGCCTCGGTAGTTGAGAGGGCAACAGAATTCTGTTTCCTACTCGACCATGAAATAAGGGAAGGGCCGATAAAGTGACAAGTGCCACTAGTGCTTTTCCTATCTAAGGAACATCCCGCATAATCAGAATCCGAAAAATCATGCAAAATAAAAGAATCATTTTGAGGATACCATAAACCTAATTTTGATGTTCCAATGAGATATCTAAAGATACGTTTCACCGCTTTTAAATGTGACTCTTTAGGATTAGCTTGAAATCTAGCACATAAACAAACGGCAAACATAATATCAGGTCTAGATGCGGTTAAATACAATAAAGACCCTATCATACTTCTATAAAGGGTTTGTTCAATTGAAACACCACTTTCATCTTTTCCTAATTTTAGTGAAGTACTCATAGGAGTGTTTGCATGCTTAAGGTTTTCAAATCCAAATCTTGTTAACATATCATGAATATACTTGGTTTGACATATAAAAATTCCATCATGTTTTTGTGTAATTTGAAAACCTAGAAAATATGAGAGTTCTCCAACCATACTCATTTCAAATTCATTTTTCATAATTTCAACTACTTCATTACTCAACTCTTCATTAGTGGCTCCAAAAATAATATCATCAACATAAATTTGCAAAATAACTAAATCATGATTAATTTGCTTAATGAAGAGTGTAGAATCAGCACTTCCTATTTTATAATCGTGCTTTAACAAGTATTGAGTTAATCGATCATACCAAGCACGAGGCGCTTATTTTAATCCATAAAGCGCTTTATCTAATTTATAAACAAAATTTGGATATTTCTCATTTATAAAGCCAGGGGGTTGTTCTACATAAACTTCTTCTTTTATATACCCGTTTAAAAATGCGGTTTTGACATCCATTTGATATAATTTAAATCTTTTAAAACAAGCAAATGCAAGAAATATTCTAACCGCTTCTAATCTAGCTACAGGTGCAAAAGTTTCATCAAAATCTACCCCTTCAATTTGTGCATAACCTTTTGCAACTAATCTGGCTTTATTTCTAACAATTCTAGATTCATTATCCATTTTATTTTTGAAAATCCACTTAACACCAACTACAGGACGATTTTTGGGTCGTTCTACAAGATTCCAAACCTTATTACGTTCAAATTGATTAAGTTCTTCATTCATTGCTAAAAACCCAAATTCATCATTTAAAGCGGTGGAAACATCTTTTGGTTCTATTTCAGAAACAAAACAAAGGTTTGAAAATAAAACATGTAGCGATGAACGAGTACTAACCCCTTTTTGCGGATCTCCAATGATAAGCTCCTTTGGATGATTCTTTGAGAATCTCAATTCACTTGGAGGCACATATTCTTCTCTTTCTTCTTCTCTTTCTTCTTCTCCTCCTTCTTCTCTTTCTTCTTCTCTTTCTTCTTCTCTTTCTTCTTCTCTTTTTTCTTCTTTTTCTTCTTCTTTTTCTCCAAGTTCATCATCATTCTCCACCGATGGAAGGGGTTCATCTTCTTTTCCTGTAGTTTTCTTTTCTACACATGAAGCAAACTCATCAAACCTAACATGAATAGATTCTTCAACTATTTTTGTTCTCTTATTATAAACTCTATAGGCCTTGCTAGTTGAAGAATAACCAATGAAAATTCCTTCATCACATTTCTCATCAAATTTGCCTAAGTTATCTTTTGTATTCAAAATAAAGCATTTACAACCAAAAACTTTAAAGTAAGATACATTTGGTTTTCTTTGAAAATTAATTTCATAAGGAGTTAATTGTAATGTGGGACGAATCATGACACGATTAATAATATAGCATGTCGTACTGACTGCTTCGGCCCAAAAATATTTTGGCAATTTAAATTCACACAGCATAGTCCGTCCTAATTCTTGAAGTGTTCTATTTTTCCTCTCTACTACACCATTTTGCTGTGGTGTGCGTGGAGCGGAAAATTCATGTTTTATCCCAAATTCATTACAATATGAAATAAATTTTTCATTATCAAACTCTCCTCCATGATCGGATCTAATGCATTTTACTTTTAGATCAAGTTCATTTTGAATACGTGAAATTAGTTTTACAAATTCATCAAAAGCATCAGATTTTGAATTTAAAAACAAAGTCCAACAAAATCTAGAATAATCATCAATAATAACAAACGTATATTTTCTACCTCCTAGACTTTGTGTAGAAATTGGACCAAACAAGTCCATATGTAATAAATGTAAAGGTCTAGTGGTAGAAATGTCATTTTTGCTTTTAAAAGATGATTTTGTAAACTTTCCCTTTTGGCATGGTGAACATAATGAGGATAGCTTTCCATTCAAATTCGGTAAACCTTTTATTATTTTATTTTTAGAAAGCTTTACTATGCGTTTAGCACTAGAATGTCCTAGTCTCCTATGCCATAATTCAAGTTCATCATTCTTTGAAATAAAACATTTAAGTGTAGAATGAGATAAATCATGAAAAGTGATCGTATAGACATTGTTTATTCTTGGTGCAGTAAGTACGATTTCGTTTGTTTTAGAATCAATAATCTTGCAAAGGTTTGAGCTAGAGTCAAATAAAACATTTAGATTTTTATCACATAGTTGACTAATAGAAATTAAATTATGTTTCAAACCTTTAACATATAAAACATTTGAAATTTTAAATTCTTTGTTACCTACTACTCCAATGCCCTTGACTTTACCCTTTCCATTATCTCCAAATGTCACTGTTCCACCTTTCTTCATCTCCAGGCTAAGGAACTTTGATTTATCGCCCGTCATGTATTTTGAACATCCAGAGTCCAAATACCACACGTCTTCCTTGTTCCTAGCCTGCACGCACACCTAAAAAGATGATGAGAGTAAAGATCTGGCTACCCAAGTGGTCAATCCCATTGTATAGGTGGACGCCTTAGGTACCCAGATTTGTTTAACATTAGCTTTTCCTTTCTTCCAACATGAGCCCGAGATGTGACCAAATCGATGACATTTAGCACACACAATGAATGGTGAGGAACCATTTTTCAATGGTTTCTCTGGACTCTTGCTGGTGGAAGCATCTTTATGTGTGGACTTAGAAAAATTTGTATTTTGAGAAATTGGTTTTCTGAACCTGGAGCTGTCGCTGGTTCCGACAGTAGCTGTCGGAAATTTCCGACAGCCTCCAGAGCTTCCAGAAATGTATCCTAGTCCAAATTTTGCTATACCATGGCATTGGTTGGCTAAAAGCATATCCAGAGATTTTTTCCCAACACCAAATTTTCCAATTGCCATGTTCAACTCATTTACTTTGGATTTTAAAATTGAATTTTCTTTTACTATCATGCCACATCTATTTGCAAAAATTTTCTTATAATTCTCTAATTGAGAATGAGAGGTTTTAACAACTTTTTCTAAGTCCTTTTTTTCTTTTACAAGTAGATCAAATTTTTGATCGGACTTAGAAATAGTAGTTTCAAGTTCTTTTATCCTTGTCGAAGAATGATCACACTCTTGACAAAATACCTTCTCCTTCCCAATAGATTCCAACTCATTTGATAGTTTTTTATTTGCTTTTAAAAGGCCTTTATTTTTAGATTTTAAAAAATCAATTTCCTTTAAGCTTTTATCCAAAACTTTGCATGTTTTCATAAATTCAGAATATAACTCATCATAAGATGGAGGCGTTACCTCAGTGTCACTTTGGACACTGCAGTCGTCATCAGATGTAATGTTCCCTTTTGCCATCAAACATAGATTAGCCTCCTCTTCCTCCTGTGTTGAGGGATCACTTTCTTCACCAGGCGAAGAATCATCCCAAGTCTCTGCCTTTAACACTTTCTTCTTGTAACTTTTATCGTGCCTCTTTGCTTTTTGCTCTTTCAGATATTTTGGGCACTTGCTTCTGATATGACCAATCTTCTTGCAATGGTAGCACTCCGGTGGCGGACGCTCCTCTTCATTCTCCATTTTTCCTTTGCCTTTTTGGTAAGCAAAATCCTTCTTTTTGAAAAACTTTTTAAATGAGTTTTTCCTCTCCGGATTTCTCATAAACTTCTTAAAATTTCTCACAAACAGTCCTTCTTCATCTTCATCACTTTCTTCAGTCTCACTCTCAATTTCCTTATTAGATTTCAACGCCAAGCTTTTCTTTTTGGGCTCCAACTTATACTCTTGGCTTTGAATCTTCAACTCCACTTCATGGGTTTTTAGATTCCCAATGAGACTCTCCAATTGTAAGGTCTTAAGATCATGTGACTCAGAAATTGCAGTCACTTTTGGATTGAACTTCGGGGGAAGTGATCTTAAGATTTTTCTAACTAAATCTCCATTTGAAAAAACCTTACCCAACACCTTTGAATCGTTCACGATTTTAGTGAATCGTGTGTACATTGTGTCAATTTCTTCATCCACCTCCATTTTGAATCTTTCGAACTCTGACTCCAATTGAAATAGCTTTGAATCCTTTACCTGCGAAGTACCTTCATGAGTAATTTCTAAAAGATTCCAAATATCAAAAGCAGTATCACAAGCACAGACTCTATTAAACTCAGTGCGATCTAGTGCGCAAAATAAGGCATTCATGGCCTTTGCATTATTCTTGCATTTTAATTTATCATTATCATCCCACTTATCTTTGGGTTTTTCCATAGTTACATTTCCTACAACAAATGTTGGAGAAGTGTAACTAGTTTCTACCATATTCCAGACTTCTATATCTAAAGCAATTAGAAAACAACGCATACGTGTTTTCCAATAATTATAGTCCGTGCCCGTGAAAAGTGGTGGCCTACTAATTCCTTGCCCCTCAACGAACGCATGATCGTTGTGCGCCATTACTCCCGGTGGTAAAACCGTTTTGGAGTAACCTCCCTCTGATACCACTTGTTGGATCGTATGACGCCCTTAGAGGGGGGGGTGAATAAGGGTGTGTTTAAATTTGTATTTTTTTTAATAATTTTAGACAAATTTACTTTAATAAAAAGTTACTTAAAAATAATTTTAAACCAATGCAATTTTTGTATAACACCAAACACAAATTTCTAAGATAAAGATTTAAGCACACAAATTTGCAATTAGTGAAAGGATCATAATTTTATATATCATGAAATTTGCATACAAATAAAAATGATCTTAACAATGCTTAAGATCAAGGCACAATTATGATAATAAAAATACAATAATTTTTGTTTACCAATCCTTCTCCCAAGGATCGGAAGGCTATCGCTTGTCTCTCCCAAGACCAAGCCCAAGCCTATCCTCTAGATCTTCCCAAGATCTAGACGTAGCACACAAGGCCACGATCTCCCACCAAGCCACGCAAGGACTTGGACGCTCCGCACAAGGAAGCGATTTTCCCCTAAGCCGCGCAAGGACTTAGACGCCGCACGCAAGACGACGATTTCTTTCCCAATACAAAATGAAATATGAGTAAATGAAAATACAATATGAAAAAGACAACTCCCTAGAAATTCAGATCTCTGAATGGATTGTTGAAGCCTCGAGATGATCGTTGATGTAGAAGCGCGCCCGATCTCGTCTTCAATCTTCAATCCTTCTTTGCACAAATGGGAGTTGAGGAGGTTCTGGAGCTCTCTGGTTCGTATGCACTCAGGAAGGGACTGGAATTCTCAAAAACTTGGAATGCACGAACCAAAGGAACCATTTTATAGAATTTCACTGTCGCCTGGGCGACAGTGACTGTCGGAATTTTCCGACAGCGCTAAACT